>ML058327.1:6963396-8164681 GCA_003013855.2 Liriodendron chinense | reverse complement strand
AAGAAAGAGGAAAAATTGAAGAAAGAGAGGTATGAGAAAGAGAAGAGAGAGGAAGAATTGGTGGTCCCTTGCTCTTTTCAAGTGGTGGGCCTTAGTGAAGCTTTGGGACAGCAAGGTGGTCTCCCTTTGGTGAGTGGTAAAGGTATGGACCACTCCCTTTTCTCTCTTGTCTTTTTTCTTCTTCATTGTCTCTTCTCATGTTTCCTTTCTTTTTTCATGTAGCTATTCCAAAGGAGTCAAGTTGGGCCCAAGTCTTTTTGGTCTTTTCTTCATCTCCAACCTCTTCTCAAGGTGGTGCATGGAGAAGGACATTGCAAGCTTCCATTTCATTCTTTCTTTTCTTCTTCCCACACTCCCTTTATGTGTATGTAAAGGGTAATTTTGTCATGTCCATCAAGTGTGCATGGCAAAACATCCTATCTTTCTCATGGGAGTTGGGCCATTTTTCATGTGTATCAAATGGGCTCAAAGTGAAGTCATGGCCCTTGGTGTATTTGATGGGCCCAACACTTCATTTTGGGCTCCCTCATGCTCTCTTGTCTTTGCCATTTTTCCTTAGAGCTTTGTTTTCTTTTCCCTCTTCTTTTCAAGGTTTGGGCCCATGAGATTGGTAGGGCCATCTCAAGTTTTGGGCTCATAGGGCTCACTTTGGGTGGCCCCATTTCTTGGTTGGGCCTTTATGGTCAAGTGGCCCAAATCTTCCATCATCTCTTGATTATGATGTTCATCCTTATGCACAAAGTGCGGTGGGCTTCTTGGAATCTTTCCATATGGATGGGCTTTTGGGTTTTCATTGAAACTTGTGCATTTCTTTTGACCATGTGTGCACCACTACACTTTGTTCATGTAGGATTCTTTCCCTTCATGCTTTTTCTTTGGATGGAAGGAGGATTGAGTTACTTGATCATCTACAAGTCCCATGAGTGAGTTGTTTCAACCATCTCACTAACTTCTCATGTTTGTAGGATAGTGGTTCTCAAGAGCTTAATGTTCCTAATCTCAAATGGATGACTCTCCTTCAAGTGAGCTATCCATGCAACCATAGCTTCTTCAACTTCTCTTGGGGGCTTGGTGGGTCATCCACCATCATTCTCAATGATAAGTGACTTTTCTTTCAATTTGTGGGAAAGAATGATACCCATAAGTTGCCCAATTTTGCTTTGAGGCATTTTGGATTTTGATCTTCAAGTGGGCTATGTATATCATTCTTAGCCATTTTCATGATGGTTGGGTGACTCATCAAGCCATGCCTTCTTGTGCTCAAATGGTCCTCTTTTTTGTAAAGAAATTGGTGCACATAAGTTGCCCAAATTTGTCCTTGCTTGGACATTTCCAACTTTAGTTCTTCATGTGGGCTATGTGCATCAATTTTTTACCATTGGCTTCTTTGATTCATATGTTTGTGGGTAGACCACCATTTTGTACTCTCATAGTCAAAACTTTCATCCAAATGATGCACATAGGGTTGCCCATGGTTAACCCATGAATGGGTCCTCATGTTTCTTCAAGTGGGCTATGTGCTCCTTTTCATCCATTGAGATGAGGCACTTGAGTTGCTCTTGGGGACCCATTTCCTTCCTATTCCCCACTTGTCCATGTACATGTGTAAAAAGATGGGAACATCTTAAATGAGAATCATGGCCTTGGTACGAGAAGTGAACCAATCCTTGGCCACATAAGGACTTTGAAGAGGGATTTCTCATATGGAATTGGATTCTTATCCCTTTGATCTCATGGCACTTGAGTGCATTTTTTGTAAAAAAAGTGTCCTTGGATGATGGACTTTCCTTACCTAGGCCATGGCATGCAACCTTCTTTAAGGTGGGCCTTGTCTTCTTCGATGGGGCCAACATTTATCCTAGGCAACACATGGACTTGGACATAGGATTTTGCATTTGAATGTAAGTCCAAATCCAAGGGTTTCCTGGATAATGATTTGGATTTTAACGGGTAAAGAGTAGAGACTCACCTTGTCCAAGCTTGTAGGATTCTATGGCGGATGGTACAAGAGGACGACGGGTGATCGATGAGGATGATCCGGCCTTCATTATTCGCCGAGGAGCTCATATGTGTTCCTTGGCTAAGGAGCACCAACCTCTTCCTTCCATCAAGGGTCGAGGTACCAGAGATCATTGGGATGACTAGGTGAAACACCCACAGCCTTTGCTTGAACGAGTTCTGGCTGATACCCCTTTTACTAGCCTCCTTACCTTGCGCTTCCATAACAACAACGCCAACCACATGCTGCTTGCGGCTCTTTGTGAGAGATGGTGGGATGAGACCCACACCTTTCAACTCCCTTGTGGCGAGTGGGGAATAACTCCCCTGGACATATATATGCAAATTGGTTTTCCATTTCATGGGGCAGTTGTTCCCCACGTCGGCTCTCTTGCTCCCATCACTTCCACTGACTGGTTACGGCTTGTGGGTGACGTCCCACCTGAGGATGAGTTCCAAGGCCACCAAGTAAAATTGTGATGGTTCTACAACACCTTCGCTACCGTCACCCCTACTACCGAGCTAGAGGCCCTCTATAAAGCACGGGCCATGATTGCTTACGCTTTCGGGTCCTTCCTTTTCTGTCACGCGAACGAGAGGATCGATCCTAAATTTCTTTTGTTTGGTTGAGGATCTTTACCATCCATACAATTGGAACGGGGCTATCTTGACTCATGTTTTCCTGGGTTTGGATAAGACCTCTCGGAATAGCCGGTCTTTCACAGGTTTCTGGCCTGTTGTAGAGGTATTCTTTTTAACCTTCCCTGGAGACATTTGCCCTCTTTCTTTCTCTGATCATTATGTGTGCCCTTGCCTAGACTTGCTTTTATGACCATTTTGCCCATCTCACGCTAAGGATACGAGATGACATTGAGCCATCTTTGTATCGCCACATGCACTGGCATCATCAAAATCGTCAACGAAACTCTCGAGTCTCTGGGGATAACTGGCGTGCTGAACGGATTGACCGTTGAGGATGTAAGTATCTTGCTTTCCTTATCCCTCGTGCTGCACTATGGCTGATTGTGATGACTTCATTTGCTGTAGTTTACTCGGATGCCGTACGCCAACTTTCCTCTCTACTACACCCCTCAGCGTGTGGAGGCATATGATTCTTCATGCCTCCGGATCATGCTTTCTGATGCTCAATCATTTCAGTGGTATTTGGGTGAGAGGCTGCTTCGACAGATTACTGGAGTGGCTCGAGTCCCTTGTTCCGCTACCTCCTCCGGCTGCTCAGATCCCGGCTGATGAGATAGATGATGCTCTTGTGGGCCAGCCTGGGTTTCGCTTCACGATCCCGGATCATGACTATGAGGAGTGGTACTTGCTATACGGGCAGGGGCCTCTGCTTCCTCCGCTCTATATTCCAGGGGGTCGTCGCAGGTACGCTGGAGGAACGGTGACAGGTCCTTTGATGGATCTTCATCGTTGAGAGCGGGACGAGAGGAGTGATGATGACGATTATGTTGGTGATTTGTAGCCTGCTTCTGTATTCAGCTTTGTATGACCTTCTTTGCCTTGTAAAACCCTTTTGCTTTTATGTTTCTGATGTATCCAGACTTTCTGAATGAATATACAACCTCAATTTGTCTCGAATTGCTTGATGATGCCTGGATGCTTTGATTTCTGACTCATTCTTTAATGATTTGTGGGAGATGAGACTTCTTAACTGCATGGATGATGACTTGAACGGTTCATATTGCTTGATTTGGCCCCGTGGGTCCCTTCCAGACCTTAGCTTTGCTTTGGAGCACCTTTTCTTGATGTTTTGTGAGGCTAAGAAGGCTTCCCATGGTGTGGATGATGACTTAAATGGCTCAGATCGCTCTTTTTAGCCATGTGGACCGACTCGATGATCAGATTTTGGATTATGGCCCTCTTTCTTGATGCTCAAGCCTTCGGTCTTGCTATTTGATGGCTCATGCAAGCTTTTCCATGGTTTGGATCATAATGATCTAGTCTTTAAATGGCTCAGATTGCTTGTGGGCCCCTCTTGATCAATTGTTCTTCTCTTTGACTTGATCAGGCCCATGTTGGCTGTAATACTTCATGATTGGACAGGTGGGGTACCTTCCAGATGATTCTGATCATCCTCAAACAAAATTCGGAGTGGATTGGAGCCTTGGGCGGCCCTCAGGGTGCCATCTGCTAATGTGGACTGTCAGCCTCACCTACCAACGACTGTGGAGCTAATCCCGAGGAGAGAGAGGGAGCACGTTCGTACGGGAGGCCCACAGCGAGCCGCCCAAGGCTCGCCTCTTGTGCGGTCTGGGTTGGCTCGTGCTCGGACATTTTTCACAGTCCACTGTCCCTATCCCCACATTCTCTGTACTCTCAGGTTCGATTGCAGCCATGAATCTCCCTTTTATCTCCTCTTTCATCCTCCTATTGTCCTCTTCTTGGTTTGTCCTTTCTCAAGCAATGGATGGTGGAGATTTAGGGGCTGTGGGGGCTATCCATGATGGGTCCCACACTTCAGGAAGTGGTGAAGGCTTTAATGATGGTGGAATGCTTTTGATTGATGGTGTAGATGAAGCATTGAATGAGGGTATTAATGGGGATTTAGGGGGAGTGGTTGGTGGAGCTTTGAATGACCCCATTAATGGCAGTCATGCTGGAAATTCATATTTGAATGGGGCATTGCTTATTGGAGAAATGGATGGTATGGATGGTATGAGGAGATGGGACATAGGTGAGGCTATGCATCCCTTGAGTGTGGGCCACATGGATGATATGATTGATGGTGGTGATGGGGCTATGATAGACATAGATGGGTTGATCTCATGTTTGAATAGAATGGATGGTTCATATGATACCTTTGATGGCTTGGATGCTCTTGATGATGGCCGAGATGTGTGGCACACTTACTTAGGTGGACTTGATGTGATCATTGATGATGTCCCCCTGATGATGGATGGTGTGGATGCCTCGATGATCCCTTTGATTGGACAGGATGATGATTGGATTCACGACTTTATGTTGGAGAGGGCCGTAGTCCAGATCTGACTGTTGATTCTTCGATCGGGGTTGCCGGGACCTTTCTTGATGGTTTAGATGCATTTTTCAACAGTCAGATTGGTCAGGATGCTACGATGTGTGGTGTAATCTTTATTGATAGCCCTTTTAGTGGGGAGTATCGCCCTTCTCCTGATCATCGGTCCTTTATGCACTCGATTCACGAGGTGGGCGAGTCTTCTCATGCGGCTGAGGTCATGACAGTTTCAGACAGTGATGCGACTATATCAGACATAGCCGTTACTGGGGACAGGTCAGGGGCTGTTGAGTCTGCAGAGGTCCCAGCTTTTCCTTCTCCTTCGCCCGTTGATCTTCCGATCCTTGATGAGCTGTCATTGATTTCTGGGCCATTTGTCCTGGAGGGGATTCCTGTGAGGACTTGTCAGTTGCTTCCTCGTCCTTCTTGCTCACCATGGCTACTTGCTTGGCTTGACAGCTTGTCAGCGTATGAGATTCGAGATTTAGAGTCTTATGGCTTCGGCGGTCTGATCCATATGGCTAGAGTTGACATTGACTGGAGGATGCTCGAGGCTGCACTGATTGACTGGGTCCCTTCGTTGAACTTGTTTGCCTTCAACGACATGGAGATGGGACCTTCTTTGGAGGAGCTTGCGCATTTGACCGGTCTTCCTTGGGATTATTCTCGGTATTTTTCACCGAAGACTTTGCCGAAGACTGCCAAACCGCAGAACTAGTTCGGGATCCCTTATCTTGTTTAACCTGCAGCCGCTGGCCAGGATGCTGTGGTGTTCTCCTTGGACTTGCTGTATGATCTTTTTTCAGGGTCCTCGGAGTGTGGCAGGGTCTCTATTTGCTCGGAATGCCCTGATGTTCTGCTTGATTGCTGAGGTGCTATTCTCGGGATGGTGCAAGTCTCATACTCTTTTGCTTTTCGAGGTGATAAGCCGAGCTATCCGACATCAGGGGATCATTTCTCTCGTCCTAGCTGAGTTGTTTAATGGGCTGACTGACTGTGCCCTATGCCGCACTCGTGTCCTTCGCGGCTGCTGTGCATTTCTTCAGGTATCTTTTCTGCACTTTCCTTTTCTTTTCTTGTCTTTTGAGAATTGCTTTGCCCTAGCTGAACTTCTTTTCCTTCTTGTGATCAGGTCTGGCTATGGGAGCGTCTTTCGCTGACTGTTCCAGTACCATTTCCTAGCACCCGTCGCCCAAACCTTATGCGACACATCATGGAATTTCTTCCTCATCCAGCTAGGATGAGTGAGCCCTTGTATCGCAGGATGTTCGCTGAACTTCGTGACTGGAATGTTCGTTGGGAGTCATCTTGGATTTCACTTCCTCTGGTGCTTTGCGATGCGCACCGACTTCCTCTGATGTTGGTAGGCTTTCGATCTTACTTTTCTTATCACCTTATCCGGTTCCTGCGGCAGTTCGGATATGAGCAGGATGTTCCTCTTTTTGCTTTCACGGGTATTGGATGTCGAGCACTTCCATCTAGAATATCTGACTTTAGGACTCGGGTTGATGGATCCTGGGCGAGTTACTTGACTGCTGATTTGCTTGGTTTTGGGCTGCAGTCTTTTCTGATGGCCCCCATATCAGTATTGGGTTGCTGAGCAGTCCCTATACCGGCGCATTCCTTGTTGGCACCTAGACTGCCGATGAGGATGAGCAGGATATTCTTGGAGATGCCGGCTCTTCATCTGGTTCATATGAGCCCTTTGAGGAACGCCCATTCATCGATCCTGGTTTCCTTTTGGCCACTCATAGCCATTTGCTGTCTGAGATTTTCGCACTTCGATATCATTGTGAGATGATGTCGAGGAGATTGGCTACCGATCAGAGGTTGTCTGATGAGGAGACAACGATCCGTACCCTTAAGCGCGATGAGGTGCATTACCTGTGTATGGAGGTGAGCAGGTTAAGAGCGAGGCTACTTCATTATGAGTCAGTGGTCTTACCTGATATGGCCGAGGAGGAGGGTAGAGATTGATTGTGTTGGCCATCTATACATTCCCTTTTGCATGAATGGTGATGATGCATTTTTTGTATTTTTTGAAAAAGATGAATGATATATGTAAAAGAAATATGATGCATTTAAAGGAGAAAACTTTTTTTAAAAATCTATTGTGCCATGAGTTGCCTTGTGAGTGTGTCTGGATTTTGTGTCGGGATATAGGAATCAGAACTGAGGCTCGGCCAATGCTTTGACCGATGTCTCGAGATTGACTTACGAGATCCCTTTGGTTCCCTAGAGGTGTAGGCAATGGATACTGTTACTTCCTGAGATTGTTAGGGTTGTAGAGTTCCTTTGTTCCCGACTGTACTTTTTCTTGTTCTTAAACTGTAACTGCTTGAACTGATCTGGACCGTCTGATTTCTTGATACCTGCACTTTTAAATTTTCTTTTTCTATTCGAGCCATTTTTACCTGCAGCGCTCTTTCGATTTTTCACCGCAGCCGGCCTTTTCCCGTAATTTTTGCCCGTAGCGCCCTTTCCGGTTTTCACCACGTCCCGGGTATTTGATCTTGCCTGCCCCTTGGCAGCTATGTTGTTTTTACCCTCGGAGCCCTTTCGGGTTTTCACCAAGTCCGCTGTATGCCCACTGTTTTTACTTAGAGTGCCCTTTAAGGTTTTCACTCCGCCATCTTTATTTAGGCACACATCTCTCTCTCTCTCTCTCTCTCTCTCTCTCTCTCTCTCTCTCTCTCTCTCTCTCTCTTTGTTTTCTTTTTTTTTGGATTTTTAGATAACTGCGATGGCTAGAGGTCGGGAATCCGTAGTGGCCGGCCGATGGCAGTCTTCCAGCCCTTATCCTAAGTTACGATGATAGAGCTGTTGGTCTTAGATAAAGACCCTTCTGAGATGGATGGATGGGTGACAGTATTTCCTTTTGGGTTGATTTTCTTGGGTGCCTTGCTTTGGCTTCCCTATTTTTCTTTTCTTTTCTTTTTTTTTCCCTTTTTTTTGTATTCTTTTTTTCTCTTTTTTTTGTCTTTTTCTTCTCTCTTTTTTCTTTTGAACCCCCTTATTTGAAACACTTTATTAGTGGACGGAAATGGTTTCTCAGAGGTTTTAGCTTTAACCTCTTGACTTCAGCTCTATTGAAGTAACACTTGATAAAGTCAGAATGACTTACCCGTGAAAGATCTTCACTTTGTCGGCGTTGATTGGCTCAGGAAGATCCACCCCTCTCATGCTGGTGAGTCTGAGGGCGCCTCCGGGAAGTACTTCTCTGATGATCAGCGGTCCGTTCCATGAGGGTTTGAACTTTCCTCTAGGATCCGGAAGGTGTGACGGTAGAATCTTCTTCATGACCATGTCGCCCACTGTGAAACTTCTTTTTCAGACTCTCTTGTTGTAAGCCCGATCGATCCTTTTCTGATAACACTGAGAATGACTTAGCGGACGCATGCGCTTCTCATCTGCTAGTTGTAACTGATCGAATCTTGCCCGTTGTCATTCTCCTTCTTCAATTCCACTTTCTAATAACACCCGTAGTGACGGTATTTCCACCTCGACTGCTAGAACTGCTTCCATTCTATAAGTAAGCTCGAAAGGAGTAACGCCTGTAGCAGACCGTACTAGACGTTCGATAGGCCCAAAGTGCATATGGGAGCATGTCTGACCAATCTCGATAAGTCACGACCATCCTCTCGAGTATCCTGACTATTGTTTTGTTTGCGACTTCCACCCCACCATTCATCTGAGGACGATAGGGGCTTGATCGATGACGTTGAATCTTGAACTTGCTGAGGAAGTCATCCATCTTCTTGCTGACGAACGGGGTCCCATTATCTGTGATGATAGGATTATGGATTCCATACCGGCATATGATGTTGTTCTTCATGAATTTGATCACCTGGGATGCTGCGATCGTGGTGTAGGATGCTACTTCTACCCACTTGGTGAAGTAGTCGACTGCCACAAATATATACTCATGACCGTTTGATGCTTTGGGACTAATCTTCCCAATGATGTCGAGTCCCCACATGGAGAAGGGCCAGGGAGTCGTCATATTGTACAACTCTGATGAGGGGGCATGAATTTGATTTGCATGCTCCTAACACTTAAAGCATTTTCTGACGTGCTGACAGCAGTCTGTTTCCATGGTGAGCCAATAATAGCCAAGTCGTAGAATCTTCTTTGCCATCATGTGCCCATTCATGTGTGGGCCACAGATTCCTTCATGTATTTCTTTCATGATCTTCGCAGCTTCTGTTTCGTCGACGCATCGAAGGAGGATGTGATTATAGGATCGCTTGTAAAGAACTTCGCCTACTGATGGTGAACTGGCCGGCCAAATGCTGAATGGGTCGGCGATCTGTTGCTATTGCCGACTCTGGATACTCCTGGGTTTCGAGATATTGCTTGATGTCGGCATACCTGGGTTTGTCAAGGACAGCTTCGGCTTCTTCTATTTGCAGGCAGAAAGCAGGTTCATCTTAAGTTTCGACTGTGAGCTCCCATTCTTAAGCTCCTTTCGGGATCTCGAGCATTGACGCGACTGTAGCAAGAGCATCTGCAAACTGATTTTTTGCTCTAGGCATGTATAAGAAGGTGATTTCTGCGAATTCTTCGATCAGGTTTTCAAGATACACATGATATGGTATCAACTTCTCGTCCTTGGTTTTCCATTTGCCATTGGTCTGATTGATGATAAGCTGTGAGTCTCCAAATACTTCGCAGCTTCTTGACGCCCAAGATTATGGCTTCCCTTAAGCCAGTGATGCATGCTTCATACTCTGCCATGTTGTTGGTGCACTCGAATGCTATGCACCTTGAGATAGGAATAGGGACATCGTCTGGAGAGTAGAGGATTGCTCCAATACCACTCCCTTTAGAATTTGCTGCGCCGTCGAAGAATAATGTCCACTCATCTTTTTTCTTCTTTTCTTCATCTTCGAGAAGCCAAGAGATCTTCATTAGGGAAGAATGTCTTGAGCGGTTGATAATCCAGGAGAGAGTGAGCGGCAAGATGATCGGCGAGGGCCTACCCCTTGATTGCCTTCTAAGTGACATAGGTGATGTCGAATTCAGATAGGAGTAACTGCCATTTAGCTATCCTTCCAGTGAGTGCCGGTTTTCTCGAACAAGTATTTGAGCGGATCCATATGAGCGAGTAGGAGAATAGGGAATGCAATCATGTATTGACGGAGTCGCTAAGTTGCCCAGACTAGGGCGAGGCAAGTCTTCTCGATTGGGGAATACCTGGTCTCGTAATCTGTGAACTTTCAGCTTAAATAGTATATTGCTTGTTCCTTCTTCTCGGTCTCGTCGTGCTAGCCGAGAACACAGCCGATGGCTTCTGCTGCTACTGAGATGTATAACAATAGTGGTCGTCTAGGAGTGGGCGGCATTAGCACTGGAGGATTCTTGAGATATTTCTTGATGCGGTTGAAGGCGACTTGGCAATCATCATTCCATTCTTTTGGAATGTTCTTCCGGAGGAGCTTGAATATGAGCTCACAGATAGGTGTGAGCTGTGCAATGAAGCGACTAATGTATTGAATTCTGCCGAGGAAGCCACAAATTTCTTTCTCTGTTCTAGGAGGGGGCATCTGGATGATTGCTTTGGTTTTGGTTTCGTCGACCCTGATGCCATCTTCACTCACCATAAAGCCAAGGAGTTTACCTCCCATTGCACCGAAGACACATTTCTGAGGGTTGAGGCAGAGCTTGTACTTTTCTAATCTGTTGAATAACTTTTTCAGATCTTCAAAGTGTCCTTCAATTGTGTGAGATTTAACGATCATATCATCCACATATACTTCAAGTTCTTTATTCATCATGTCGTGGAATAATGCTGTCATTGCTAGCTGATATGTCGCTCCTGCGTTCTTCAGACCGAACGGCATTACCCTGTAACAGAAAGTTCCCCAGGGAGTGATAAATGATGTCTTCTCGCGATCTTCGGCGGCCATCTTGATCTGATTGTAACCCGAGAACCCGTCCATGAATGAGAAGACCTTATACCCAGCGGTGTTGTCGACCAGAGTGTCGATATGTGGCAAAGGGAAGTCATCTTTAGGACTGGCTTTGTTGAGATCTCGAAAGTCGATGCACATTCGAACCTTGCCATCCTTCTTTGGTACTAGTAAGATGTTGGCGAGCCATTCAGGGTAGTTGGAAACTACCAAGAATCCCGCATTGTACTATTTGATGACTTCATCTCGGACTTTCAGAGCCCATTCTGGCTTCATTCTTCGAAGTTTCTGCTTCACTGGCTTCATATCCGGCTTGGTTGGCAGATGGTGTACAACGAGCTCTTCATCGAGCCCCGGCATGTCTTCATATGAGAACGCAAAGTTGGACAATCTTGGAGCTAGGAATTCTATCATTCTCTGCTTCATCTCTGGTGGCAACGATTTTCCAATGCGTACTTCCCTAGGGATCTCAGGTGTCCCCAAGTTTACTATCTCAAAATCATCGGCTACAACATTTGTTTTAGATTCAAACTTTTTTAAGAGATCCTCTAGTTCGGGAGCCAGGTCATCATCTTCCTCATCCCGAGCTTCGTCCAGACCCATGAGCTCGAAGTCTAATTCGATGTCAAAATCATATGATTCGACTTCAAACTCATGCGACCCTTTAGACAAACTCGGCACATTATTGAAAAAGTTTTTTAGTTTTTGAGAATTTTCTGGAATGGAAATGCTTGATGTTTTTGGTTTTTGAAAGTTTTTTATTTTTGGGGGTTTTTGAAATTTTTGGGACTCTGAACAAGCGAGCATTACAGACCATGATTGATCCTAGCTTGTCCCAAAGTTCCGCTTGCTGCTCAAACCGACATTTTTTTTTGAAGCCAGAGCCCTCAGATGACTTCTCTGGCTGATTCGGCAGTTAAGGGAACAGATGACCATTCAGGACCCCACACTCCTTCCCCTGGAGAGGTGGGGGTTGATGATTTGGGCGAAGAATCACAGTCTGGCCGAATGACCATGATTTCTCGCTGGTCGAGATCTGAGCCATACTCAGTCCCTCCTGGATCACTTACCTCGCACTGTAATTCTTCTGGTTCCATGGCAAGACATGAGTTCGGAATCTGGACATTGGACCAATCCAGGGCTGGCCATTTTCCTTTTTTAGTCCAATGGATGGGCTGCTCCTGCCCCTGGCTGATGATTGATGATGTTGGTTCTGCCGAGACGGGCAAGTCGTGCCCCTTGCTGATTGATCTTGAGATGGGCAAGTTATGCCCCTGGTTGATTGGTGCTGAAGTGGGCAGATTGTGCCTCTGGTTGATTGGAGTTGAAGTGGGCAGGCTGTGCCCCTGGTTGAGAGCAGGTATCATAGTACCCTGGTCCTGAAGCTGTTGTATTTGACTTTCCTCTTCGTCTTCATCCTCTTCTTCTTCTTGAGGCTTGGACGGGTCAAGAATCTGGTCCCATCGAATGGGGGGCCACGTGGCCCAAACTAGGCTCATCGGGAGGCCTTTGTGTAGTACAGTCGGTTGATTCCCTCTTGGATCTTTGCAAGGTTCTCCTGGCTTGACGAATTGGATGCGTGAGCACCGAAATTTCTTCCTTCTTTTATCCATGAAGATTGCCCTGTACCCAAGTCCCCATTTGCGTTGATTATATACCAGCGGCATCTTCCTAGACTTGAAATGATTCTTCATACGATACTTAAGGCTCAGACGTTCTGCTGGTGAAAAGACATGGTCTACCCTTATCGGCTCCGGATTGGCGAATAGCGTTCACAGTCTCGAACTCGAAACTATGAAACGAGACGTCTTCTTCAGAGTGCTGGATGTCGATGACAGGGATATCTGGTTCAGTAGCAGTAGCATTGGAAGGAATGATGAGCTCCTTCTCTGCATGGATAGAGATTACTTGATTTCCACAGATGTACTTCACCCGTTGATGCAAAGTTGATGGCACAGCTCCAACCTTGTGCAACCAAGGACGTCCGAGCAACATGTTGAAAGAGGCTGATATATCCAGGATTTGGAATGTGATAGTGGAGATTTCTTGACCTATCTGTACCTCTATGTCGACCTCCCCTTCTACTGATTAGCGGGTGTTGTCGAATGCTCTAACTGCATATGGTGCTGGGCCGGAATAAAGAGGGACTGATTCCCAAGCGTTCCATAGTCCTGAGCGGGCAGACATTTAAGCTTGAGCCATTATCGATAAGGACCAATGGGACGCACAGGTCTTTATATCGTATGGCTATGTTGAGGGATCGTCCATGATCGCGTCCTTCTGGTGGCAATTCATTATTAGTGAAGGTGATGGCGCACGGAGCCAGGAGCTATCCAATCATCAATGCTATCATTTCAAGTGCAGTATCGGAGGAGACGTGAGCATAACTCAAGGTTTTGGCAAACATTTCTCGGTGTATGCGAGATGTGCAGAGTAGCTCCCATACTGAGATTTGAGCAGGGATTGACTTGAGCTAAGTTGCCACATCATATGTGGCTTCGTTTTTGTTGCCGAGGCCTGAGAGAGCCCCTTTGGGATCTCCTTTGTTCTGATTATCTCTTCAGATGTAACGCCCATTGGGGTTCATGTTTCCCACCTCCGCACATTCTGGATAATGCCATGGAACTTCTTTATAGTTTTCATCTCCCTTACTTTCCAAGACCACTGGTTCTTACAACGAGGCTGGTGCTGGTACCAGATCTTCCTCGTATGGAGCTTTTGCCTTGAGGACTACATTATTGCCTGTGCTGAAGGGGTAATATCGAGGCTTGTCTTCATAGATCACATAAGGTTGCGGTCGTGGCTCGACTGTTCCTGGAGCAGGAGACTCTCATGGAATGAATATTGGTCCTCTTGATATGGCAGGGGGTTTCTCTGTTCGTCCTAGGCTGTCGTAGTGTGATTGACATGCTTCCAGGATTTGCCCCTTGCAATATGATTAGCTTGATCGGAGGAGCTCCTTCCAAGATAAAGGGTTCTTGCTGCTGATGGGTATGATCCCTCCATTGCGGATTGGATTGTTCCTGAACTGGAGTTGCCCCTTGCAAAATGACAGGTTCGTATGCAGGCTCGATGTATGATTGTGCTCCTTCCAAGACTAACGGCTCCCAACATGGATGGTTGTAAGATGCCCCTTGCACAACTGGTACATCATATGGAGGTGCTCCTTCGAGTACTAATGGCTGGGAGACTGAAGGAGGAAGGGGGTTTGCCCCTTGCAGGATCGGAGGAGGATTTGCTGGCCCATAATTGTAGGCATAAATGGACTGGATAGGGGAGAAGAAGCGATCGAGGCGCTCTCCTTCTTCTATGCTGTTGACAGCAGGGCCACAGATGAGCTGGGGTCTGTCTGATGCTGAGGCAGAGGATTCTGAAGGATATTGGTAGTAGCTGCTAGAGGAGTTCCGGGGACCGAGATAACGATTTTGCGGTCGTCAATCAGATCTTGTATGGCATTCTTCAAAGTAAAGCATCAATCAGTGGTGTGGCCACGCCCTTGATGGTAGGCACAATACTCATTTTCTCGATAGTTTGGAGGTAGAGGATTTGGAGGAGGCCTGGGTGTCATCAGAGTGAGTAACTGCTTCTGTACCAGCATAACCATGACTTGACTAATTGGTTGAGTGAGTGGATTGAATTTCCTAAGCTCCCTGTAATTCTGCCTATTCTGGTATGAGTATTGGCCGTTCCTTCTGGACTGCTGCTGCTGTCAAGGTGGTTGTGGCTATGGTTAAGGATTCGGTTGCTGCTGATATCGCTGAGGTTGGTGCTGAACTTGATTCTGCTGATACTGTTGACGTCCCTGTGGGGGAGCATATTGATTACCCTGAGCAGTGGTGCTGATGTTGTTTACCTCTGTCGAGCGAGGAGGAGAACCGCTGCGGTTTCCGTTCCCATATTCGATGGGTCTTCCCTTCACTCTATTCCTCTTGACTGGAGTGGCTTAATGAGGCCATGGGGAGATTGTCCCGGCACAGATTCCTGCTTCGACTTGTTCTCCAGCTCGGATCAACTGTGAGAAATTCGCATATGGATGCGAGATGAGATATCCAAATATGCAAGGATATGTTGAATGAACAATCATGGAGATTTGTTCTTCACCGTCGATAGGTGTCCGCATTCTGGTTGCCATAGCTTGCCAACGTCCCACATAAGCTAATAATGTTTCCTCACTCTTTTTCCTAAGAGCCGCGAGGTCGGCCCTTCTAGGTGCCATGTTGAGATTGTACGCGAATCTGTCAACGAAAGCCTGGGAAAGTTGTTCCCAAGTCTTGATGCGGTGGCAGTCCAATGAGGTATACCAATCTAGGGCATCGCCCTTCAGAGATTTTTGGAACAAACGAATGAGGGCCCCTTCATTTCCTGAGATTGCACTCAGCTCTCCACAGAAGGCCTTGAGATGTGCTGTGAGACAACCGCTGCCATCGTATCTTTTGAATTTTGGTACCTCAAAGTTTTGAGGTACTTGAGCATCTGGGAAAGGACACAAGTCTCTGAACTTGGTCGAAGGTAGGTCGATTCCTTGTTGTCGCTGAAGCTGATTTTGCAAGATCTGGAACTGCTCCCACAACTCGTCCAATCCTGAGTGATCTGTTCGAGCGACTGGTGCCTCTTAAAGTAAGGCACGTTCTTCTTCGGTATAGTGGTCGATGTCTTCGACCCTATGGGAATGCTAAAAAGCAACCGCGGGTTGCTGAAATTGATTTAATGACTGGACTGGATTCTGATGAACTTGTGCTTGAAAGGATTGTAACTGAACTGGAGATTGTACCGAAGGTTGAACTGGAACTTGCTGAAAATTAACTGGAGATTGCTGAATTGAAGATTGCTGAAAATTAACTGGAGTTTGCTGAATTGAAGATTGCTGAAAATTAACTGGAATCCCATCGGCGGGGATGTGCTGGAATTGAAAAGTGCTCCTGTTTGTAGGAGGCTAAGATGCTGGGAAGTGACCCCCTTGTTGGGTATTCGCTACTGTCCGCTGATTGATGTGGGCTTGACACTGACCCCCATTGTGGGCATTCGCCAGTGCTGTTCCTATTGCTAGAAATTGAATTGAAATCCCATCGGCGGGGATGTGCTGAAATTGGAAAGGGGTCCCATCGATGGGGACATGCTGAGAAAGGAAAGGAGTCCCATCGACGAGGATATGCTGAGATCTACTGAGATTGTTGTTTGCTAGATTGACTGGAAACTGACTAAAAGTTCCTGCGACAGGAGTGCTCTGAGGCAGCCTTGTCGTCGCGGGAAGGTACTAAGGAGGATGCTCCATAAAGAAGGGCTGAGGCGGCTGCTGTCGGTAGTCTTGGGCAGACTCCGATGGTTGTGCTTGATTTGAACTGGAGGCCGGAGGGACCCGGCATGGCTGTTGAGATTGCTGAGCTGGGCCAACCTGATTGTTGGCTGCCGCGGTAGCTTGTGCTTGCATGAATTGTAAGAGCATTTCTTGCATTGCTCTCATTCCTTGTGCCAATTCTTGTATGATTGGCGTATTCTCAATTGGCTGTTGCGCTGGAGGCTGCGCTTCGGTCATTTCAAGAGCGGGGAAGGGGTGAATTTCCTCTTCATGGTCGAACATGGCTTGCTGAGCCCGAGTGTGAATTATGCTGCGAAAGGGAAGTTGTTTCCGAGCACGTTGAGCCCGAGGAGGCACAATGGTGAGGACTATACTCTACTCTTTTTGGGTTTTAGGATTTTCTTTTTTTTTTATTTTGGGTAGAATGCTATGCAGATGAGATTGTATGAGGACTAATAACTTTCAAGTACAAGAGGGATTATATTTTTCAAGTCGGATCACGACTAGTGGGATTAGCTTATCCCCAGTGGAGTCGTCATTCTGTGGACCCTCGCCTTTCCGGGCTCCCAAACGTTCTCCCTTTCCTTTCGGAAAAGAAGAAGGGGTGCATGCGCGCGAATCGCCGTTTGTGCCACTGGTTTGCCTCGTTCTCGAGGGCTTTGTTCGGTTGTCGTGTTAAGCTGGATGTGTTTGGATGAGTTTGTATAAGACCAGAATCGCCACTAGCCAGTTATTTCGAATCTACAGTCGGCTAGACCCCGTAGAAACGTTAGAGAAGGGGATCCGAAGATTCCTTCCTCTAAAATGACTCCTTTTGATCTGCGGCTAGAGATTCGAGATAAGGGATCACGGTTACAGGGTGGGAAGAGGTTAAGCACACCACACACTGCCCGTATCGAAGTACGGTCTCTACTTCACAGAATCGAACTAATACTTGAAAGTCTGATTTAATCCTCGTACATTCTCATGAATGACATGATACATGAATGCAGGTCTAAACAGTAAGAGTTTTTTATGGGCAGGTTTCCATTAACAGGCAAGCTCAGAGCATACGCTCGAACTGATAGGTGCTTTATGCGAGATGCATGCTGTGTGTTTGAATAATCAAAGTGCTTGTAGTGACTGATGCATGAATGTAGGTCTGAACAGTAAGAGTTTCTGATGGGCAGGTTTCCATTAACAAGCAAGCCCAGAGCATACGCTCGAACTGACAGGTGCTTTATGCGAGATGCATGATGTGTGTTTGAATAATCAAAGTGCTTGTAGTGAAGCAGGGGGGTTGGAAGAAAAGTAAATGTTGCACTTATGCTAGATGCGAATGAGATGATGCTGATGATAGAGTAGCTGGATGGACGGAGGTGTCGCAAGGATTGGCTTCGAGTGGCTGGATCAAGACTTGGATGGCTTGGGAGACTTGGACCAGTGGTCAGGCTGGACTGGACCAGGGCTAGGCTCTCCTCACTCGGGCTCTCCTTGGTGGAAAAGTGGGCTAAAAGGGTGGAGAAGAACTTCGGATCGGACGGATCGCACTCGGGCTGGAGGGCTTTTCAAATGAGAAGGGGAGGGGGGTATTTATAGCAGCGAGGAGTGGCAGAACCCGTAAATAAGTTTGGGCGGCCCTCAAGGGGCCGCCCGTACTGCCTTTCTTGGGATTCAGCGGGCAGTACGGACCTGCTCCGAGGCTGCGGTCTGGAACTCGGTGAGTTGACTGGGTTTAAGAGATGGGTTGACACGGTGAGTTGACTCGATGGGTTGACTCAGCGGGTTGACTCGGTGATTTGACTCAGTGGGTTGACTCGCTGAGTTTGACATTTTTGGGATTTCTTTGACTGGTTTTTCTTATGGGGGGTTTTTCAGGCTGATGTTTAGGGGTGAGTTGACTGGGTTCAGGCTTGAGTTGGGCTATGGATTGGGGCTTACAAGGGTGAGTTTGGTTGAGTTTGGACAAGGGATTTGGGTGTATAGTCCTCCATTCATTCAGCTATCTCTACCAACATTGTAGCCGAAGGTGGGGTGTCTACACACTTACATCGAGAATCAAGGAGATTTGCATGGCAGACTATCCAAATCTCTCACGATGCGGATCATACATGTCCACTACCTCTTATAAGCCTATAAAAACAACACTTGACGAAGAGCTCCAGGCCCTCTCTAACACATACATAACTCTTTCTATATAACGAATCATTGTCTATCTTAGTTTATCCACTTATGTCTAGCCCCACTGCAGCAAATTCGGAGTTTATCATAGCTTAGTATACTACTGTCTAGCACCATCATTATAGTACACCTGTAGGAGTAGAGTAAGATCCATGACAATCGTCGTAAGATCCCTGATTAATCGAGTCCATGCTTAGAAGATCACATAAGTCACATCCTACTGACCACACACCACAATTGATCTGTGTACACAGGCAATTATAAGTAATATTCTTTATGTTTTTTCTACTTAATTTAATTTTCTTCACTAATCGCATTGATCTCATTTACAAATCAATAAAATTGGCGACCCAAACCTAGTTTTTAATTCTTACTTGTCCATCATCGCATTATTGAGAAACCTGAGAACCACAATCACCATTGAAGGAGTAACCCATCCCCTTCCAAATCATTTGATTGCTGCCACATTGGTTGATGGACAGTCAGATCAACCTCCATAGGTCTGATATGACACTGGGATCACAAGCATTCAATTGACTTGAGCTGAGTACGACTCCGGCATGCTTGGCATTATCCTAATCGCTTATTTATGGAAACAGAACCTTTGGATATTTTCGTTTAACCATACAATAAATGTTCACAAATCTATAATTTAGATGATGGAATAACCATGACAATCATCGTAGGATCCCTGATTAATCGAGTCCATGCTTAAAAGATCACATAAGTCACATCCTACTAACCACACACCACAATTGTTCTGTGTACACAGCCAATTATAAGTAAT
Organism: Liriodendron chinense; assembly: GCA_003013855.2. Taxonomy (NCBI): domain Eukaryota; kingdom Viridiplantae; phylum Streptophyta; class Magnoliopsida; order Magnoliales; family Magnoliaceae; genus Liriodendron; species Liriodendron chinense. The sequence goes on along the minus strand of ML058327.1, from coordinate 8,145,533 downwards.
ATTCTTTATTTTTTTCTACTTAATTTAATTTTCTTCACTAATCGTATTGATCTCATTTACAAATCAATAAAATATGGAATAAGCATATTTTGAATTCATGATCCATCTACACTAGGTACCATAATTTGGACTGTTTAATTTGAGTATTTGTGTGCCATATTTGCAGTTTCCAAGTAGTTGCGTGTTATCTAGGGCTGCACATCGATTCGATCAATTCGATTTTGGATGAAATTGAAATTGAATTGATCTTAAATTTTTGAAATTGAATTGATCTTAATTTTGAAATTTCGAATTGAAATTGAATTGAGATTGAATTGATGAATTTTTCGATTCAATTCGATTCGATTTTTCACACATTGCAAATTGAAAACTTATAAGTTTTGTAGGCATGAATTTTATAGTACCTTAAATAGTATTATTAGTAGAAATACTTCTGAAAACATAAGCATAATAACTAGTCCATACATGAAAATTAGAAAGATCGTATTGATCCAAAGCTTTCGTGGCCCGAAAAATATTTTTAATGGTTATTCATCACTCTTTCTCTTGGTATGGTCCACCTGAGATTTGATCTTCTTATAATTTTGGATCATGTCCTAAAATGAAAAGTAAAATTAGATGGACGTAATGGATATACAAAAAATACATCAAGGTAGGCCCCACACGGTAGGGGTAACAGCCACTAAGTTTTTACCAATGTAACACTTAATTCACTCTTGGGCGAACTTTAGAGATTGCGTACTAAGTTAGTACGCTTTTGTGGTATTGATTAAACTTAATTGGGCCTACTTTGAATGCATTTGGTTCACCATACCGTCCATTCGTTTTGCCTGCTCATTTTAGCCATTGAGCCCAAACTTGAAGCATATTCGAAACTTGGGTGGACCATGCCACATGAAACAGTGGGAATAATAATTCCCACCGTTGAAACCTTCCTAGGGCCCACAGTAACGTTTATTTGTCATCCAACCTATTCGTAAGATCAAGTAGACATGCATGAATGAAAAACGCAAATATCAGCTTGATTAAAAACTTCTGTGGCCTACAATAATTTTCAATGGTAAAGGTTCAATTCACACCGTTTCCTGTTGTGTGCCACTTGAGCTTTGTATACGCTTCAATTTTGGGCTCGAGCCATAAAATTATCTTTTACAGTGGATGAACGGAGTGGATAAAACGAATAAATCACCATGGGCCCCACAAAGTTTACTCAGTATGCCAAGCGCATTGGGTTACTAAGTACGCAATCTAATTCGTCTTGGACTCTTGGGTGAGCACGGATATGCAAAAGGGTAGTTTCAAAGCTCTATGTGCCCCGCCATGGTGTATGTGCTTTATCTAGGCCCTCCATCTATTTTTCCATCTGATTCTAAGACATTATCCCGAAAATGAGACATATCCAAATCTCAAGTGGACCACACCACAAGAAAATAATGGGGGATTGACGCTTATTGTTGAAAACTTTTTGGGGGCTTAGAAGTTTAGTATCAATCTAATATTTATTTTTTCCCTTCCTCTAGGTCTATATCACCTTATCAATAGGTTGGATGGGAAATAAACATTATAATGGGCCCTAAGAAGAATTTAATGGTAGACATTCAATTCTCATTGTTTTGTTGTGGTGTAGTAATCTGAGATATATATCTTTCTAATTTTTGAAATTTTTTCTTAAATTCAGATGTAAAAATGTATGGATGACATAGATAAAACACACTATGATGTATTTATTTCATCCATACCATCCATTAATATATATATATATATATATATATATATATATATATATATATATATATAACTCAATTTGATCAATCGATTCAATTCGATTTTTGATTCGATTCGATCTATCGAAATCGAAAATTGAAATTGAATTGAAATTGAATTTAAAAAAAAAAAAATTGAATTGAATTGATATTGGAGAACGATTCGATTTGTTCGATTTGATTCAATCGATAAATTGATCATAAATTGAATTGTGTGCAGCCCCTAGTGTTATCCATCATACTTTTCCAAAATATCAAAGTTTTTCTCATTTTGAAAAGGGAGTCTTGCTAACTAGGATGGAGAGGGCTTGGGAAAGCTTTTCGCGAAAAAACAGTGAGGATTGAACTCCCTCAGTTGAGACATAGGAGGGGCCACAAAAGTTTTAAATCATGTTTTTTTTGTGTTTTCAATTCATCCCGGTAGGAATGACCTTATGAATGGGATCGATGGAAAATTAACAACATGGTGGACTCATGGAGGTTTCAACGGTTGGCATTTCCCTAAGCACTTTTTCATGTCCTGCGACCCACTTAAGGTTTGGATCTGACTAATTTTTCTGGCACATGTTATAACATGATCTAGAAAAATGGATGAATGGGGCAGATTTCTCACAAACATCACGATGGCCCCCACCTAGCTTCCTTAGGGGAAATTCTGTTTTGTTGAGCTATGCGGATTGCGTGTGACACTTGCCACAGGATATCCTTGTGGTAAAACGTGGCCTAACCTTTGTGGGCCAACGTGATGTATGTGTTTTATCCACACCCTCCATCCATTTCTTTAAATAATGCAAATCTAAAGATCAAGTGGACCACACCATACAAAACCTCGATGGTGGACCCATGGAGGTTTCAACGGTCAACATTTCCCTAAACACCTTTTCATGTCCTGCGGCCCACTTGAGCTTTGGTTCTGACTAATTTTTTGGCACATGTCCTAACATTATCTAGAAAAACGGATGAATGGGGTAGATTTCTCACAAACATCATGATGGCCCCCACCTATCTTCTGTTAGAGGAAATCCGCTTCCGCTGAGCTATGTGGATTGGGTGTGGCATTTGACACAGGGATATCCTTGTGATACAATGTGGCCCAATCTCTGTGGGGCCAACGTGACATATGTGTTTTATCCACACCGTCCATCTATTTCTTTAAATGACGCAAATTTAAAGATCAAGTGGAGCCCACCATACAAAACAAAAGGGATTGAATGTCCATCGTGGAAAACCTCCTAGGGCCAACTGTGATGTTTTATTTTCCATCCAACTTGTTCATAAGATCACACAGGCCTAGATGAAGGGAAAACACAAATATAAGCTTGATCCAAAAGCGTTTATGTCCCTTATGAAGCTTTTCAATGATCATGTATTTTCAATATTAGATCTTACATGCTAATTTAACTAAATTTTCTTTTAAGTAAACAATGTACAAGGTCAGAGTAATTCGATGGATGGATTAGATCTCACACATATGCACCATGCTGACACATGTGTGGCATGTACACCAGCATCAGACACTTTATTTCTTCAACTTTCGGTTTCTCTCTCCTTTCAAAATAAAGGTAAATATGTTATTTTATGCTCATTTGTAAGTTCAGAGGTATGTTATGGTAGATGTGAAAGTTAAAAGTATGTTTTCGGAAAACCGACATTGGTAAGGAATTTTTGGGTTAAAAAACCTTTTATGATTCAGTCGCTTGGAAATGAAGCAGAAGTCAGATCTTGAATTCTATCATTTCAATTGTTTAGGAACGCTACATATTGTTAATTGTTTTAAAATACTAGACTATAGATGGAATTTTTTAATATTTGCTTTGATTTTTTAAAATAAATTATTATAAGATTTTTTAAAATAAATTATTAGAAGTTTTTTTTATAAATTTATTAGCACCCATTATCATGGGTCCCACACACCACGTAATATAAGTTGCTAGAGGCAGATTGCGTCCAAACTCAGTATAGACGCAAAGCATCCAAATCAAGCTGTAGAGGGGTCCACCATGATGTATCTGTTTATCCACTCCATCCATTCCCCGTCTAAGATCAAGCAGACCACATGAGACCAAGAATGAGGCAGATCCAACACTGATGTCGGCCACACCAAAATACTGAGCTGGCCTACCTTAAATGCATCAAGCATTAAATGCAAGGGTCATCTATGGTGTGGCTGACCTGAGCGTTGGATCTGCCTCATTCTTGGTCTCATGCATTCAAATGATCTTAGAAAAGGAATGGATGAAGTAGATAAACAGATACATCACGGTAGGCCCTTCCACAGCTCCATTTGGATGCTTTGCATCCAGTATGAACGCAATCCACGTGCTAAGTTACTTCAATTTTATCTCCTTGCATGTTGGGAATTGATATTGGACAGTCAACAGTGCAAAGCTCTTTGCAAGTTGGGAATTGACATGGTAGTGCAAGCTCTACAGGAATATTGTAGAGTCATCTCTCTATAACAAATATGGATCGGTTATGTATTAATCAGAGCAATAGTAGTCCAACCATACTACTGTAAATCCTTATTCATCATCGTGATTTCAAACCATTGAGCACCTAAATCACCACCTTCTTCATCAACAATGAATAAGCCAATATACCTGACATGTCAGTAATCGTCCAAACAACTGGCACGTTCAGTACTCATTCCATCTTTACTTTCAATCTCTTCAATGACCGCATCACCACAACCATCATTACCTTAGTCATTGAAAAATGACTCTTTAACATCGAAAATACCCAACGCTAGCATCTCTCCTGCATCGTCACCTCTCCCGCCACGTGGTGAGCCTCAAGATCGAGTGACAGGGCAACTTCCATCTTGCCATCTTCGAGCTTTGCCTAGCCCATTATTCTACCTCATCTTTCAGCCTGTGCAAGCATGAGACATCCCCATTCGAATTTTTGTTGATCCCAACTCATGAAAGGAAAAACTCAGAGTACTTTACAAGTTTCTGGGTGTCAATGCTTTTGTAGTCAAGTAATGATACCATTTTTAGAGGTGTCAATGTCTTTGTATTACAACATCAAGCTAAGCTTTGAGAAATCATGATCATCAAATTGTATGGTTTTATTTATAGTATATTTTTTGCTTCCTCTAATATCTTATTAGGCTAGTAAAATTATTGTATGACAAATGTCGAAAAAATAATGAACATGAAATACACCTTGACAACCATAAGTATAATATATGAGGTGGTATAATCAACATCAAAACTCCTTGTTAGTCATGATCTTACCCAAATTTCATCATCTTGTTTTGAAGAATATTATAAAGATGGAGAGGTTTATTTATGCCCTGGGAAGAGTGTTTTGTTTGAACAATATGTTTACATTTTTTTACCATTTACAAATATAACTTCAGATAAAACATCTACTCGGTTAAACTTTGAGAAGGAAACGCAGAATAATAGTTGCAACATGACATTCATGATGATTGGCAAAAAGATAACATAAAATAGTAGTTACAGCATGCTATCGGTGATGGTAGGAAAGAAGCGAATGCATGCTACCAGTCACATTCACCTTGTGTTGATGCATGGAGAGAACATTCATCTTTTGCTAATGCATAGATAGAAATTATATTCGCACACATGTATGTGCAACAGTTGTGTGAGACACCATTGTTTCATCAAGTGGGGCCTGCTGAGAGCGTCCCCTGACCAAAAATCAAGATAGACCACTTATTAGGTGTACCAAACATGTGCTTTTTTGGTCACTTCACTTGCATGTACAGTCCTTTTAATAAATAATGAAAACTAATTAGAACACAAAAGAAAATTCCAAATACAAAAAAGGGCACGAGGAATTTAAACGGATATGTGACCAAATACCTCTTAAAAAGATGTCAGATCAACTACAAAGAATTGTAAGTTAATTTTATATATCCTATGCCACCATGATGTGTTCATGACATCCAATCCATCCATCCCTCGAGTTCTTCTTTGAGTCCACAAATATGGCCAATCCAAAACTCAAGTGGACCACACCGCAGGTAACAACTGAGTCGTGAACCCTTCATATCATCACAAGGTTGTGTCCATCTAAAACAAGTGAAAGCGAGTTAGATTTTGATAAAAACCATTCTCCTAAAACCCTTTTCACTTTCTCTACACCCTTTTGTAACTTCGAAAAATTTTGATTATCAAGCAGAGTATAAGGGAAGATAAGCAGTCATTGAAAAATTGCTTACAATTGCCTAATTGGGATACAATTAAGTCTAAATTATGATGAGGTTTTCCTCCTCAGGTTTAGAGGAGAAGATGGTGCAGCCTGGGTATGGTCAGGCGCCCGGCCAGTTTTGGTCGAGCGACCGAAATTCACCCGGATGACAGTTAAGTCACTAGACTGTTTTACAAATAGTCGGACGCCCGATGGTCTAATGACAGAGCGCCCGACCATGTTGGGGCGGGTGTTTGAAATTCGGCAGGTCTATCTTAAAAACTCACTGGACATTTTTATGGTTGGCCGAGCGCTCGATGGTCCACTAACCGGGCGCCCGACCATGCGCGGACTGCTATTCCACAGTTTCCTGTTTTCGCTCTGTTTCTCCGATTGCTTTATTTAAGAGGTTCCAAAACAAGATTAGGATATCCCAATGGGAGGTTTTTCACGTCCAAGGAGAGAGTGAGAAAAAAAAAAGAGGAAGAGAGAAAGAGAAAAGAGAGAGAGGTGTTGGGATAGGAGGGCCGGCAGCGGAAGCAAAGCCGAACACAAGTAACAAATTCAATCAAACAAGCCACACAATGCAATCACAATGCATGCAATCACCCACACATAGACAATCGGATTTTTACGTGGAAAAACCCCTCACGGGTAAAAAAACCACGGCACAAAGCGATACAAATCCACTATAAACTCAAAAGTTACAAGAGATGGAACCCAAGACCCCAAAACCCAAGCCCACAAGAGAAATCCCAAGCTTACCCAAGAAGAAACCCTCTTCTCCAAGCTCTTTCTCTCACCTAGAAGCTCCCTCAATCCCCTTTGCAACCTTAGAAACCTCTAATCCCGTAAATACACCTTAAATAGGAAGAAAATTGAATTTAGAAACCTCTTGCGCGCAAACCGCGCAAGAAACAGAGTTGTAGTAGGAGACTGTCGACCAGGTCGTCCGACCAGTTGGACACCCCTACCGGCCGGTCGGCTGACCGGTTGGATAAGCAAAAAAACAACACAGCAGCCTTGCTGCCTTCGGTGGTCTTCATGCGTGAAGAGTTGAGACGTCCAAGCCCAACAAGAGGAAGCTTGTGGAAGGGAGAATCTGTTTGTAGAGGTGATCTATTGCACAATCTACGTCTCAGCGCTTCTACATCCTCGTGATAGTTGAGATCCCTCCATTTTTCTATATTCTCTTATTGTTTATCCGCTCCTACGTGAGTGAAGAAGGTTAAATCTAAGCGGTTTATGCTTGTGATCGGTTGTAACAGTTCTCTTTCATAGTGGATTGTTGGTCTGAACTAGGTCTCGTGGTTTTTACCTCTTCAAGGGTTTTCTACGTAAAAATCTCGTGTCGTGTGGTTTATGATTTGATTTAGTTCATTGCTTTATCATATCCCATAATTCAAGTAGTTTGGGGGGTGAGATCCTAAGGTTTTGTGAAATGCACCCAACAAATTAAACTGTCCAAATTATGGGTAGTAGTCTAATTATGTCATCAAACAAAAATTAAGATTACTTGATCATCTTTGGCAATTGAATTAGTCGACATTGATTGCATGGTTAAAATAAAGAAATCTAATAACTTTATTTTACTATGGTCAGACTAGCAATGCCCAAAAGATAATTATTTTTTTATAAATGAAATTTATGATTCCCATTGTAATAACATATATCATTGAGACTTTGAAAACCTCGGGATATTATCATGATAAAATAATTAAGTGATATTTTCAAAATATTATTTTTTTTCATGATTTTATCATGAATTTATCCAGATATTAATAAAAAAAACTATTAAAATCTTAGCTAATTCATTACATAATTATATATTTATATTTTAAAATGATTTAGTAATTATAATAAATATTTTTAAAAAAATTACTAAGATTTTCCTAATGATATTCTTAGAAAAACCTGAAAGACCTTAAATCTCCTTAAAAATTCTGGAGAATGAGATTTGTCCATATGATTCCAACCATGTTTACTATCCATGCAACCTAATTGCACCATTAATTCAAGGAGTCCCCATCCAATGGTTCTATGCCCAAATAATGAAAGAAGTCTGAGTATCATTATGACTTATTAATCTTACCCATTGATTTAAAAGCCTACAAAAGATATTTTAGGAAATAGGAGCATGGATTAATCCAACGACCTTTTGAGTTATGGTTCATACATTTTGTTCGGTGGCCCGCCGAAATTAGGATTTGTAAATGGGTTATTAAAAATAATTGTGAGCCACACATGTTCCAATTATACCATCAAGACCTCACTGAAAATAAATATGCGTGTTTAATAAGTTTAACTTCCACTTTGTAGACACCCCACCCAAATCGAGGATAAACTACTCTTCAAGTCTTTGATGAGCCTTCGATAAAATCATTCCTGAACAATCAGAGATCCATATAAAAAATCCAAACCAACCAAGTAAGTAAGGCTCTATGTGCGCTACAGTAACCACCAACATACCGGATCAGCAAATCCAAAACCTGACCAATCAAATCCTGGCCGATAATCTCTATTCTCTAAAAACCCTGACTGCATGTCTATCTAATAAAACTTATTTCAGTCAACCTGAGAAGCATCAAAGGTCCAAACAATGGAGGTTAGAAGAAACCTCGATGCCTCCCGGAGGCATCCAGTGAAACTAATTAACCAATCTCAGACGAAGGTGACAAAGATTAGAGAGGGAACCTAACTCTAAAAAAAAATATTAGATACCCCTATACATAGCAAAAAGCATAAATGGATGAAATGGATAGTCGGCCCACTGTAAACCAATGGCCATCCTTTATACCTAACCAAGATCTTGTGTAACTTCTCAATGCTGAAATCTCAGAGTAGAGACAAGTGTCAACAGCATCATCTCATCATAAGCTGACGATTACAGTCTATAAATTCATCACAACGGCTATCATTCAGGTAGGGAGGGACCTAAAGAGATGAAGAGAATCAAGGAAGGATGAGAGAAAATTCTTTAAGAGTAAGGTCTTGCCCTCCGAGAACCTCGGAGACCCCTGACCAATGTCGAGGCCCTTTCGGCTCATGAGACCCACTCTCAAAAAAGGTGTCCATGAAAGAAGTCAGTAAAAGTCAAGAGTAGGGTTGGAATCAAGGATATTTGACTATTCCTTTTAAACATAAAAGGTGTCTAAACTCTCTTTTCTTTCTCACATCTCACTCAAACAAAGATCACGTTCTACTCCACGCATTTCAAGTATATCTGTAATACTAGCTCGCATTTTTTATTTTCTTTGCTTCTGCATTTTTATTCTTTGTTACATTTACCTACCTAAGGTCTTAAACTCCATGAAGTGAGGTTAGGATTACATTTCATTTACTTACTACATTTTTATTTTATTTTGTTCATTTTGCCTATCCGGAGTTACTTGACCTACTAAAGTAAGGCTAAGATTTTTCTATTTTTTGCCTATCCAACCTCTCGTGGTTATACAAAGAATAATTATATATATATAATATCAAAATTCTACTAAATCACCTTAAAAATCATAAAACCCCATAAAGCAAAAACAACATACTATGTGGGCAGAATATGGTACCTAACCCCTTCTTCTTCTTTCATCGACACCCTTACTTATAATCTATAGTCGTAGATCAACTGTAGGAAATCACTTGAGTCGGGAAGTCTTTCAACTCCTTAACTCACAAGTGCTTTTGATTTCTTGCCAATCGTATATTCTAAAGCTCATTTCAGCTAGCGAGGACTCCAAAAATTATCATAACCATCCATGTCTGAGTCATGCCTCATGACATACCACAACCAAGGAAACAAAAGCGAATCCATGCTTGCGGGCGGTGTTCACACACTTGAACTCATTAGATAGGTATTCACTACCTCTATCTGACGATCTAAGAATTTTAATTCTTGTATTATTATAATTCCCTACCTCAACCATATATATTTTAAATTTATTTATATAAGATACACATAATTATATCTAGAGCGATCATCAATAAAAGTGATCAAGTATCGTTTACCACAACAAGTTAGTACTTCATTGACATCACATATGTCACTATGTACTAACCCTAGAAGCTTATGTTTTCTTTCCACCCCTTTAAAGGGCATTTTAGTAATTTTACATTTGTTATAAATTTCACATTTGTCTATATCATCATTATCAACTTTATTAATGAATCTTAGATTTTACATACACTCTATAAAATTGATATTTACATGTCCTAATCTACCATACAAAAGATTCATTCTATTAACAATATATACAGAAAGGACATAGTTTATTTCGTTAATAATACTGAGTTTAAATATTCCATTATAAGCATACTATTTTTCAACAAAAGCTTTATTCTTTGTCAAAATAAACTTATCGGATTCAAGCACTATTTTGAAACCATTCTTATTAAGTAACCTGGTATAAAAAAATTCCCGACTGTCTGACGCATGTGAAACATCCCACAGAGTGAGTACTTTCCTAAATGAAAGTTTTACTTTAATATTTTCAATTTCCATAACTTTAGTGGATGAGGAGTTACCCATGTAAAGCTCCATACTATTTTTCATTAATTCATAGATCTTGAAAATATTCATGTCACATGTAACATGCCTGGTGGCTCCAATGTCAGCCCAACAATCTTTCTCATTTTCCACTATGTTAGCCTTTGAATCTACTTCTACAAGCATTTCATTAGACTTGCCTTTTGCGAGTTTTGACTTTTAATGTCGACATTCTTTTACATGATGTTCAGGTTTTCCACAGACATAATAGTCACCCTTCGTAGGCTTGTTCTTTTTATTTTTTATGGCTTGTTGAAATAAGTGAATTTTCTTTTCTTGTTATTAGTATTAGAGTTAGCTTCAACAATATGATTTCTTGATTGCATTTGTAGCTATTCAATCTTCTTATTAAGGAATCTATCTTTTTCCTCAATTCGAAGATGTTGCATTAGTTATTCAAGTGACATATCTTTCCTTTTATGATTGAGCTTATTTCAATAATCTTTTCAAGATAATAGTAATTTTGATATAATTGTCCCTACATGAAAATTCTCATCAATTTTCATGCTAGAAAAGATGATTTCATTGACAATAAGCTGGAATTCATGCACTTGTGCAAGAATCGGCTTATCGTCAACCATCTTAAAGTTTAAGTAATTTTCTACTAAAAATTTCTTATTATCTGCCTCTTCAGTCAAATATTTGGTCTTCAAGGCATCTCATACATCCTTACTTGTCTCTGTTCCTAAATTCAAGTCATATAGTGGATCCGTGAATGTATTAAGAATGTGATGACAATACATATAGTCATCATCTATCCACTTTGAATCAAAATGCATCACTCTTTGACAAGATCCTTAGTCAGTTGCTTAATTGGATCAACTTGAGCAGGGATAAATTTCACTTAATACATGGGCGATCTTGAGCTGCTTCAATAGAAACTCAATTTTTTGTGCCCATTGCCAGTAATTTTTTCCACCAACATGATCAAGTTTTAAAAGGTTAGGACTGACCAGACTGACTTTCGCTAAAGTGCCCATATGCTTAATAAACTGTCTTCAAATTGTTATATTTTTTTATTTGGTGGATGACCCACTTCAAGAATTTTGGCTTGAATGCACGCTGCAATGTCACTTCTTAAAGACAATTTATGCTTTCCAAACAGCGCAACCGAGCTCTTACATACTATTCTAAGGATTCAATTGAACCCAAACCCTCGCAAAGTTTGTATCTAGCATTAGTACCAGAATAATGTCTATCATTGGTTTGCACTATCAAAAGAATAGGTTGTCGTCTTTTTAACCTTACTCAAGAAATATAAGAATTCAAGGAGAAGAGAATGCAAGAAGATTTTTTTATGCTCTCCAAATTACTAAGGTATGGTATATATATTTTTTAAGTGACCTCTGTACATGAATACAATTAATGTCATAAACACATCCATGCATCATTTGGTAAATAAATATATGTATGAATGAAATGATGCATCCTTTAGTGGAAACATGTATATTTTATTCCGAATATTCATGTATTTAATGGATGATACATGTATACACATTTAATTAAAACATAAGAAGCGAAAATTATATACACTATATATTTGAAACACATATACAATAGACCATTTTCTCTAAATGGCCTTATCTCCTTCATTTTAGCAATTTAGGTCTGTCAACCTTGTGGGAATTTTCTCTCCTAAATTGATTTAGTGCGGCTCAAGGAAAATATCCACAAACACTCTATTATTGCGTGGATAATTTTCCTCGAAAGGCTTAAAAATAAAGATATGTTGATATTATATCTGATTATTACTGCCACTTTTACTCATACTTGTTGGAAACCACTAGTCCATATTTTCTTTGAATGCCCTTATAGATCTTGGATTTAGGAGAAGATACATAAGAAAAAACTCTCTATCACTCCTCCCCCTTTCCCCCACTATTGCCCAAGTTGTAGCTAATCTTGTCCACGGCTCTTCGGATCGTGTTAGAAATTATATTGGTAGGCTTTTCTTCCTAGCGCTTGCATGGTATATATGGAAGGAAAGAAATTACTCTTTTTAAAAAAGTCTCACTTCCAAAAGAGATCACCCTGAAACATATTCTAAAGGATGTGAGATCCTAGGACTTATTCACTTTTGGGTCGACCATTGTTATAATTACTTTTATACACATTTAGACGGCCTGGAGAGACTTATTTATTCTTGGGTTGAGCATTCCTATGATTGCTCCTATGCACATTTCTATGGCCTAGAATTTCCCAAGATCTTTCCATTATAATCCTAAGTAACACCCAAATAATCATCAAATAAATTTTGAAATTTACTAAGGGCCTTCTTGAATGCTATCATGCTCTAAAATAAATGCTTCCAAGATTGACCTCGTGTAACTTTCTCCTTCCTCTAGGATTGCTTGAAGTGTAATAATTGATGCTAACAATCAAGGGATAGGAAATAAAAGTCTTCCTATTATCTTTTTTTGTTCAATTGTTTGATCTCTATTATTTTAAGAATCCTCATTAAGGTGCATAATCAAGTACATTATCGAGCAATCTCTAACTGAAATTGTGGAGAATGACGAAAGTCATAACACCGAAACAATCCACTTCTCTAATAGTGTAGCAAAATTACACTAGCCAATAACTCATAAGTCAGAAAAAAGAAGAAGAACGAATCTGTTATATGAAAATATCAAAAGGAATATACTATTTCTCATTCAATTGATGATCATCAAATTGATATAAGAAAGAAAAAAGAAATAACTGGTATAAGTTTCAACTTACACAACAATGGAGCTTGGGAGTTGCTAAAATGGTCTCTATTTCTCTCCCCATGTTTAAACTCTCTGTTAGGCTTCAAGTTGGTTGAAAAAAGAGAATGAGAAGATACACAAGAGATGACACCGTAGCTAGCTTCTCTTGCAGATTTTGCATTAAATGATAGGGATATTCATTAATGCTCATAAGGAATGGGGTTTGAAAAAGTGGCAAAAGGGAAGAGAGCATGAGAGAGGAGGAGGAGGAGGCATGTGATAACCTTAGAAATATTTGAGAAGTTGGAGAATTCTCCTTGAGGTTTTCCTATATATTACTCTAGCCACAATGGGGTATTTATAGATATATACAACCTAAAAGAGGAAGAGAATCTCTCTATACAAGGATAGATTGTAAATGTAATATCTACTATACATGGAAGGAAATGATGCTCTATTCCCCCCCCCCCCCCCCCCCCCCCCCCCCCCCCCCCCCCCCGACTGATGTGGGGAATCAACCAACAATAGTTTGTGAATTAGGTAAGAGTGGCGAGCAATCGTCATTGTCTTAGTGAGAATATCAGCAATCTGATCTTAAGAAGAGATGTGAGGAAGAGAAATGATCCCCAATTGAAACTTTTCTCAAATAAAGTGACAATCCACCTTGATGTGCTTTGTCCATTCATGAAATACAGGATTAGAAGCAATCTGGATGGCACTGGTATTGTTGACATGAAGAGAGTCGGGTTGGGAAGAGAAATTTCAAAATCGAAAAGAAGTCCACAGAGCCAAATAATCTCACTACAGGCTGAAGACATAGTGTGATACTCGGCCTTTGTACTGGACTTTGAGACAGTTGGTTGTTTCTTGCATTTCTAAAAGATAAGCGATGTGCCAAGAAACATACAATATCTTGTGGTAGATCGGTGAGTGAGAGCACAACCTGCCCAGTCAGCATCAGAATATGCAACAAGCTTAAGTGGAGATGTCGAGGAAAAGAACAGAGAACGATTGATTGTGCCTTGTAGATATCGAAAGATTCGCAAGACAGCAGTCATGTGCAAAGTACGTGGCTCGGCAACAAATTGACTAACCACTTGGACAGCATACGCAATATCTGGTCTTGTCATAGTTTGATAAACAAGACTACCAATGAGGTAACAGAATAGGGTTGGTTGCTCCAATAGATTACCATTTTGTTTGTCATATTGAACATTTAACTTCATTAGTGTCTCAACAGTATGTTGATTAGAGAGATTAGCAAGATTAAGGAGATCCTGCGTATATTTGCGCTGGCTGACGAGTATACCTCGATCGGTCCGAGATATTTCCAAACTCAGGAAGTATGTTAGATTGCCCAAATCTTTCATGTGAAAGGAAGACTGAAGAACATTCTGAAGTTCCTTTATTCCATTTGTATCACTTCCAGTAAAAAGAACACCATCAACATAAACTAGTAGGATAACAATACCATGGGAGGAGGACCAAGTAAAGAGAGAGGGATCATGGGTGCTTTGAACAAACCCATCCGAACTCACAACCTCATGGAAATGCTGAAACCAAGCACGAGGAGCCTGCTTTAGTCCATATAATGCCTTACGCAACTTGCAAACAAAATTTTTCGAACCAGTAGAGCCAGGAGGTTGGGACATATATACAAGCTCCTGTAAGTCCCCATGAAGAAAGGCATTTTTTACATCCATTTGGTGAATAGGCCAATCACGAATAGCCGCAACAGCAAGAAGTGTGCGAAAAGTCTTCATTTTTGCAACCGAAGCAAATGTCTCCTCCTAATCTATACCATATTTGGTGGGATATTTGGAAACGTTGTTAATCCTCTAGAACTAATAGAAGTTAGTGAAGTGGGAGATGTGAGAGAATGAAATGGAATATTATCCAAGAAAACAACATTCCTTGATACACAAACACGACGAGCAGTAGGATTATAGCAACGGTAGCCCTTCTGAGTCTCTCCGATTTCAAGAAACATGCAACGAATAGATTTTGGAGATAGTTTATTACGCTCATGTGAAGGAAGATGAATATAACAAATAACAAATATGAAACAAAGAGTAAGGAGGAAGCGAACCGAACTAGAACAAAATACGGACAGACATTATTAAGAATTTTGGTAGGCATGCGGTTAATGAGATAAACTGAGTGGGACATGGCTTCAACCCAAAAACTGCGTGGAATGAAAGTTTCTGCCATCAAAGTGTTGGCAATCTCAACAATTTGTCAATTTTTATGTTCAGCAACACCATTTTGCTGGGGTGTATCGAGACAAGTTTTCTGATAAATGATTTCATGATCACGTAAAAATGCCTGAAATTCCAAGGAGATATTTTCCCCTCCTGAATCCCACCGTAAAACCTTAATCTTGTTTTTGAATTGTGTGACCATCATGTAGAATTTTTTAAAGGTTGTGAAAACCTGTGACTTAGAATTCAAGAAAGATATCCATGTATGTCTTGAGAAGTCATCGATAAAGATCACATAATATCTCAAGCCAAACATAGAATCAGATATGGTCCCCAAACATCAGAATACACAAGTTCAAAAGGAGCTGTGGATCGAGAAGTACGAAGAAAAAAAGGTAAACTTTTACTCTTAGATAAAAATAAGAAGTGCATGATAAATCAACAGAAGTTTTATTAATTTTCTATTTTTGTAAAATACTAAAAGTAAACAAGTGTGATAATCTATTTGAATGCGGATGGCCAAGATGACAATGTCAGAGTTTCAACAGTTTATTAGCATTACTAATCTCAGTAGAAGAAGGAGAAAAGAAGCAAAAAGATGGAGTAACTGAACTGTCAAGATTAACAAAAAAGAGTCGTCCTTCTCTCCTACCCTTCCCGACTACCTTCCCTGTTACCAAATCCTGTACAAAACAACAATCAGGAAGAAAGATCACTAAGTATTGGTTCTGTACAATCTGACCTACAGAGATAAGATTAGCGGACAATTAGGGAACATGAAAGACATCGATCAGAGTAAATAAACGATGTGAGGAAGGAGAAAATGATAAGGACCCAACAGAAGAAATAGGTAACTTAGCTCCATTAGCAGTAGAGATGGCTTAATTACCATTATATAGATGAACATTGTGAAGATAAGAAAGAATACATGTCATGTGATTGGATACACCGAAATCAAAATACCAATGAGACCTAAGAGTTGTACCTGACAGTCCAGCAGCAACAAGGCTTGAATGATCTGTTGGATCATCTATGGAGAAAGAGGTCCACCAGTAGAGGAAGTAGCCAAAGCACTAGTAAACAAGTCCTCAGTTAAGTAAGCCTGTCATCTATTTTTGGTTTTCTTCTTTTGACATTTATGAATGCTATGACCATAAATCTTACAATACGTATAGAAAGGACTAGCTTTGCATGTCGTTGCGAGATGGCCGAATTTCTTACACCAATTGCATTGGACACAAGACATGTCTTGTTTCCCTGGTGTAGAGGAAGATGCTAGAAGGACCGTATCTGAGGTGCTAGAGAGCTTGTGGGAGGTTGGTAAGAGCTTTGAGACGTTGCTCTTCTGCCAATAAATCAAATATCACATCACTCATCGTAGGGATTGGACTTCGATTGAGTAACGCGACCCAACAATGTTCAAACTTGGGGCGAAGTTTCATAAGAAACTGTCGAACACGGGTGCGCTCACACATTTTCTGAAAGATAATGATAGCATCTTCTGAAAATTTAGGATCCATCATCGACATCTCAGTCCAAATGGCTACAATAGGATTATAAAATGCCTGAACTGTCTTATCACCTTGGGTAATTTGAGTCAAATCCTGCTCGAGTCGATATAGCCGAGCATCATTACTCTATTGATAAATAAGTTTTAAATGATCCCACATTGCCTTTACAGTCCGATGAGGAGTTAGACCAACAGCAATGGTTTTGTTAACCGAGTCCAGGATCCATGTTACTTCTCATTCTTCATTATTCAATCATTAAGTTCTTTTGTTTAGTCCGTTGTAGGAAGAGAATCTATTCCATCAACAATACCCCTACAAGCCTCAACCTTGGAGAAAATTCTCAAAATGAATGGACCAAAGTCCATAATTAGAGCCATCAAATGTGTAGCGTGAAGGAAAATCTCGATCCATACTAGAGAAAAGAATATTTAATGGGTCCAATAATGTGTGGCACCTAAATGTAATAGTTGAACTTATGAGCACAGATCCCACGGCCCACAATATCTAAAAAGGCAGGTACAAATGGCTAGCACAACGAGAGTGCTTTTGAAGAAAGATTTGTGTAGTCACTAGACAGGGCGGTGACGAAGCTTTGAAATTAGGTTTGAGATGATGGCCAGCGATGATGGCAGGGGAGTAGCAACGATGGCCATGGCGGTGTTTACTGGTCGCGTGTGGCAGCGACGTTAAGAGAGGAAATCACCAGATCTGAATGGTGAGCAACAGATCTGAATCGCTTAAGATAGCGACATGGTGATCTGCAAATCTGGAGTTTAGCAGAGCTAGCGACATGGTGATCTAAGCAACCCCTGCAATACGGACGACGGCGACAAAGGTGGCAACTCTGTGATGACAGAGGCTGGATCGGGGTTTGCAATGTGATCAGTTGGATCTGGCTATGATGCTGGTGATGTTTGTTGAAGAACGAAGCCGAGTCCAGAGGATTCCGAATCTGGATTCAGTTGTCTGGACAGAGCAACAATGGAGGAAACAAGGGGTTTGGGGAAGAAAGGGTTTTGGGGAAGCTAGGTGGTGGTCGTTTGAGATTTGGGACAGGGCAGCCTCGAACAGTGCAACCGTGAACAGTGCCGACTAATAGGTTGTGAATAGGGGCAACCTCGAACAGTGCAGCCGCGAACAATGCCGACAAGGGATCCCTCCTGGACAATGCTAACGAGGGCTAAAATAGAGATGGTGATGATGGGACCAACTGACAAGAGGAAATTTTCATGGTAATGGGCTCAATGATCGATGGCTCAAATTAACCTCTCTAATACCATGATAACCTTAGAAATATTCGAGATGTTGGAGAATTTTCCTTAAGGTTTTCCTGTATATTACTTTAGCTACAATGGGGCATTTATAAATATGTACAACCTAAAAGAGGAAAAGAATCTCTCTATACAAGGATATCTACTATACATGGAAGGAAATGATGCTCTATCATCATGTTCCAACCACACGTGTAACTGGGGCCCATGGTGCAAAATGGCTAAAATATCGCCTACAAAAAAAAAAAAAAAAAAATACATCATTAGACTCACTACATCACTCCAATTAAATAATTAAGAAACTAAACCTAAAAAATATACATTAACATTTAACACTCCCCCTTAAAGTGATTTTTTAGAAATAATACCAAACTTACTTCTAAGATATTCAAATGGACCTTTGGACAGCGACTTAGTAAAGATGTTGGCAATGTTGTCATTGGTCCACAATTTCAAAACTTCAATCAATTCATTGAGCACCTTTTCATGGATGAAAGATGTTTGATTTCAATATACTTAATTATTGTGTGACAGACCAGATTTGTTGCAAGTTTTAGAGCACTTTAATTGTCACCATAGATAATAGTAAGTTTTTTAATTAATAAAGAAACATCCTCGATCAACCATTGTAGCCATACACATTCTTCGACAATAAGAGAAGCAATCTTGTATTCCACCTCTGCTGTAGAAAGAGATACTAAATCTTGCTTCTTGCTACACCTTAAGATACATGTCGAGTCACATGTAAACATATAACCTGATGTAGACTTACAATCATCCAAGTCACCACCAAAATCAGCATCTAAAAAAATGATCAAATCAAGTTTAACTCCTTTCTTGAACAAGAGGCCCTTGTCAATGGGAGCAGATTAGGTGCAACCCCAGACTCACCCAACATGGTGCGACCCCTACATGGCGGGATTTTATTACTCGAACGCATGTATCTACTTGCACATGTCATAAACGTTGTAACGGCGAGCCAACAAGTCTCTCTCTCTCTCTCTCTCTCTCTCTCTCTCTCTCTCTCTCTCCAGTCTCTCTCTCATCACTTCCTCTCTCTTCAGCTCATTGTCTCCCTCCATCTCCCTCATTCGTCTTCTTCGTTCTTCCTCTCGCCCGTTCTCTCTCTCTCTCTCTCTCTCTCTCTCTCACTCTCTCTCTCTCTCATCGGAAAAGAAGAATAAAAGAAGGTGAGATTTTAAGAAATTTTCCTCTCCTCATAGGTAATTTCTACATATTCATTTCGGTGCTAAAATCTCTCTCTCTCTCTCTCTCTCTCTCTCTCTCTCTCACGTTGAATTTCAAAACCCTAATTAGGGTTGCATAATGGTGCATGTAAATTGGGGATTTCAATTCCCCACTCCCTAATTAAGGATTTTTAGTGTAGAACATGGAAATCCTAATTAGGGTTGTGCAATTATGAATTTAATTAGGGTTGTGAATGTGGAAACCTAATTAGGATTGTGAATGTGAAAACCTTAATTAGTTGTATTAATGACTTTTTAAGTGGGTTTCACGGGAGTGTTGGAATTTGTGATTACTAGAGAATAGAAAGACAAAGCTACAAGTGGATGCTTGATTATGTTGCTGGATGCATTAGAAATGCTACAAGGGAGTGGTATGTTGTTGTGGAAGCCCGCGCTTGATTTTGTCCTTCTTAGTTGCATTAAACCTTAAGCTAGGAAGTTACATGTTTGTCATTCCTTACATGTGTTTAACCTAACAAAAAAACAATCCAGATCATTGATCTAATATGCCTCATCATAGATTGTGGAAACCAGAGAATGCTACTGGATTAGAAATTCAACAATCAGTTCGTTTTCCACTGATTATGAACCATTAAAGTTGGGGCACATCAGATTGAGGTCTACAATCTGGTTTGTTTTGCACGTTTTTCTCTATAGGTTCTGCTATTGGGTGAATTGTAATACTCAGGAGAGAATTAAGTTTTGTTGATTTCATTAGCATTTTTAATGGATGGCTAAGATCAACTGATCAATGAGATTTTTGCATACCAATCCATGAAATCTGTTCTGACCTTTAAAAGACCAATTTTTTTCTTTAAAATGTCTTTCTTAGGAGATTCCTTAATTTGGAGACCAACAACGTTTGGAGAATTCTCGATCAAATCTTTCTACAATAACCTAAATCTGGGATCTAATCCTTTGTCCTGCTGCCACACTGGAGTGCAATAGTCATACAGCATCCCCCTGAAGGTGGCGGCTTTTCGATGGCTAGCAACCAGAAATCGTATTCTCACTGTTGATAATCTAAAAAAAAGAAGTTTAGTCATGCCAAATGTATGCTTGCTCTGTTTCCAACAAGAGGAATCTGTAGACTATATCTTCATTCATCGTAAATTCTCTAAGGCGCTATAGTGGAGGGTGTTGCGCTTGGCACAAGTCTCCTGGTGCATGCGAAAGTCAATCGATGATTTATTTTGCTGTTGGCATGCGGACACAGGGAGAAACTTTGGAAAAAGGAAGTAGCATGTCATTCTGTTTGCAATTATATGGGTTGTTTGGGCGGAAAGAAATAATCGCTGCTTCAGGAATCAGAAATCCTATACGGCTGCGATCTTCTCTAGGACTCTGGTTCTTTTCAAGGATTGGGCTCCTTGATTTCAGTTTGCTTGGAGATCTTTTAGGGCGATGGCTTGTTTTAGTTCTTTGTTTGTTTTATGTTTTTTTTTTTTAATTTACTTTGTTGTTCTGTTTTCTCTGTCTGTTTCCTTGGTGCCTTTTGGCCTTTTAATAATATTTCTCAATTCTTTAAAAAAATGTCTTTCTTTTCTTTTGGCTTTTTTGAGCTATGGTTGGTCAGCAACAAAGACTCACATACAAATTCAAATTTAACAAACTAACAAACTAACACGTGTAGCTTGATAAGTATCGCTTTTTTATTTCAATTCCTTGATCTAAAGAATATGATTTTTTTTTTAATTTATTGTCAGTGTGATTCTAAATTGGTGAAAGTAAATCTCACGTCAACGTGGGTGATACTTAGCTAGTCTCTTCTGATACTAAGTTTGAACCAACCATTACATTCTCTAGTACATATATTTAACTGTGGAAAACAATCTTCGAATCTCTATCGTTTGGGATATAATTATTGTATATTTGTAGTTTCTATTTCACTTTTGAATTTATTTCTCTACCTAGTTTTAAAACTAGTTAGTTATTCTTTAAACTAATTTCATTTATCATCTCTTGCTATCTTTAGATTTTGCCTCCATTAGCCCATTCAGTAACATTTAGCGTCAAAGTTTTTGCTGAAATGGTTGTTTCAGTATGACCATGAGCACAGACCATCGTCGACTGCTCTCTCTTTGGGATTAATATCAAGTTATTTGCATGCAATGGATTCAAGACACAAATTCCAAATCATCACCAGACTTCTTGAGGTACATACTGGTTCATGCATACATACAAATGCCATCATCATCATCATTCTCATTATTATCAACATCACCCAAGTGGTGGCCTGTTAATGAGCATCGGTGTCATGGGTATCATGCATGATTAGGCATGCTAAATGATCAATATAGATCTTGCACAAAAGAGGATGGTTCAACTTGGGCTTGAGCTTGGGCTGAACTTAGAACTTAGCCTTGCAAAATGATCACGAGCTGGACTCGGGCTTGTAACATTAGGACTTGAGCCATACAATTTCAACAATAATGTTAGCCAATTGTGATAATTCTCATTTAAGATGTGAGCCAGCAAGGGTAACTTCTTTCTTTGAGGTAATGCATGGAGCCAGACCATGTATTCCTCCATTCCCACTTCGGATGTAACGAACAGTGTAAGTGTTGTTTACCTTTAATATTTAGGACTATTTTTAAGGTGCAAATTATGAGTAGAAATCGACGTTTTCAATCTGTTTTTGTAGATGGACTTGAACTGGGAGGAACTTTGTCTAAAAATAAAGGAACTAGAGATTGGAAAGCTGAGAGTTGTTGCACATCTTTGGACTTGATGGAAATGTTAGCTGCATTGCTGTGGAAGGAAGAATAGGTGTTTTGCGATGTGAATATTTTTGGGGATTTATTGGATGCGGGCTTTTTTTTGTGTTTCTTGCAGTTTATGTAAATTTTGAGGTGGCTTTTGTTGTTTCAAAATGGTACAATATTTCTTTGATAGCAAGTATATGATAGGCGAGGCCAGAGTCTTTTTGTGGTGCCCACTTGATGGATGTAAAGGTTTTTGGCATGTGCCAAATTCAATGTAGAGAGCATATATTGGTATGTGCTTTTTTTCCGTCGGATGCCATGTTCATATTGAAAAAGCCCGGAAGAAATGGGTCATTTCATTTACTTGTGCTGTTTTTTTTTTTTTTTTCTTCTAATGTGGACTTTGGTGGATGCTGATTAGATTGTTAGGATGGTATTATCATTGTGATTTTCCAGCTATAAGACACTTGAATGTCAGCCCCACGTGTTGAACCATCCACATTCGGCTCACATTTTCTGAATGCATGGTTTTGTTGGTTGTTGGACATGGATTCTGCACACATTCGGTTGCCACCAAGGGCCCAATGCTCATATGCATGTATTCTATGTATTGGGTACATTTGCTTGCGACAACAATGAATTAGGAAAACTTCTCAATAATGTGTTGCCAAAGATGCAGCTAACCCCAGATACATCCAAGTTCATTTTGGGACTGCAATCTCAACTGCTCCTAGGCAAAACAATTGACGAGAGGCAAAGCTCCTTAATTCTTCATTTTCTCTTGAGCCCACTTCATTTATTCAGGATCCATGTTTTCCATTAGTTTCACCATGAGACATACAACCATCAGCATGAGGCCAAGCATCAAACCCATTGGGCTCTTCAAAAGAGATTATAGAGAAAGGTTCTCTTATCTCATAATATGCTTCTTCTTTTTTGCAAGTGTCGCATGAAACTCACCACAGTTTCTAGCACTGACATTTGACATTAATACATATTGGAGAAAAGAAATACCCCATTGCAAACACTTCAATAAGATGAGTCCAACAGATGGGAAACTCTTTCGGATGATATATCGTTCATATTGGGAATATAGCAAATGTGGTTCAACAGTCCTTATATGGAGCTAAAATGTGGGATCTATGCTAAGTCTTCAATGAAATAACATCCTTGACTTTTCAAATTAGTATTTCATCTTATCCTGAAAAAAATTATCAAATAATGTAGCAGTAGCTTATAGTTTGAAGGTCCTAGGAAGCCCCTGAACAAAAATGCTTTGATTAGAATTAGACTATCTTAACCAACAAATAGCACCATATGGTGAAGGGAAGCCCATGACAGATGTACATAATTGCTAGCGTTATCTGGGTGGGCCAAGGCACAAAACCAACATAAGGCCATCTGTTTTAGTCTTCACTCTAACATGTACATTGCCAAATATAATTGTCTACAAAACAAAAAAAACAAAACAAAAAACAAAAAAAAAGACAGAATCATCTATTGACCTTGGAAAAGATCTACCACAAAACCAAATCCATGCATTCGTCCCAAAAGGCGACTCAATGAAGCATCCGCATGTTACATTCTACCAAACTATCATTCTTGAATATGTTAAAAAAAAAAACGTCGGCACGTCCTAGCAATACATTCTACCAAACACGTCTAAGACTAGAAATTCATGGCTCAAGATTGCTTGCCTTCTTCAGCCTATCTTTAGTTTACCGGACAACCTCGCTTTCAGCTCCTCTCCCCCTGCATCAATGCACTAGTATGCAAACGCTGATATCATGTAATCATGCATAAAAATAAAATGAAGAAATTAGGCAATGGACAAGCACCCAACATGTGGCATGACTATATAGATTGGTGCTATCATCGTCAACCTCCATCTAATGGAGCAGCTTCTTCTTATAATAATCATAAGTAGAACCTATTCAAACACATAGAAACAATCCATATTTTTTAAGAAGGGAGAAGAATTTCAATTGGAACTTCTAAAAAATTCATGGAATTTTGCTAAAATAAGCTTAGAAACTTGCTACAATAGTGTCCTAGATGATTGTAAAAGATCATATACAATTGGGAACTTTCAAAAATTTTAATGGCTCTTTAACTTCTGAAAAGTTCCAACAAAACCGTCAACCAAAAAGATGAAAATAGAAATCTTATCTTGGAGCATTCCAAGACTAACCCTATGGTCTTGTGAACCCACAGTTTGACTACATCTATTCGAAGTGTCTAGTCAGATAGTGGTTTCCAGTAATGGAATTTGTGGGACCCAATCCACCCAATCCTAGTAGGGGTGACAATTGTTGGGCCTGGACAGGTTTCAGGTCTAATTTCTGAACTAAAGGTGCTGAGGCTATTCAAAATTTGTCATTTGTCCTAGGCCTGGATTGATAATTACACAATCCTAATTAGGGATTTGACTCTAAAATTCCTAATTAGGGTTTAGGGAATCAGCGAACCCCAATTATATTTACCATCATACAATCCTAATTAAGGTTTTCCCATTCAAAATGAGAGAGAGGGAGGGAGATTTCAATACCAAAATGAATCAATTAGAGAAATGACCTGTTATAAGGGAAAGGAGAAATCGTCAAAAAATTGCCTTCTTTTCTAACTTGAGAGAGATGAAATCTCAGACATTGATAGGCCTGTAGAGGAATTCGAGGGATGAAGGGGCCCCACCCAATCACTCGTAACAGTTGATGGAGAAGAGGGAGAGCGAGAGCTGGACGTTCAGACCTCGTCGTGGGTCCAGGCAAACCGGTTGGACAGGGTTCGATAAAAGTGGCCGAAGACGGGATGGTGAGGAGGCGACAGCTGCCATTGAGGGCTCAGACGACAAGACAGAGCGAAAGTAGATGAAAGATTGAGAACGGCGAGAGGAGAGAGAAGCTCAAGAGGGAAAGACTGAGAGAGGGCGTGAGAGATCTGAGAGGAGGGTGAGAAACACGTTAGGGAAGCTCGCAAACTCGCGGTAACGACGTCTGCGACACATGAGCGAAGACACTGGAGCTCCTCAAATCAAATCTCGCCACGTAGGGGTCGCACCATATTAGGTGAGTCTGGGGTCACACCTAATCCGCTCCCCTTGTCAATAGTATAATTCACATATTTCAAGATTCCACTTGGTTGCATCCAAATGCAGTTTACGAGGAACTTGTATGTAACGACTAACAAGTCCAACTGAAAATACAATATCGAGTCTTGTAATGGTCAAGTATATGAGACTACCCACTAGAGCCCGAGAAGGACGAGGATCCGAAAAAAGCTTTCCTTCTTCACACCTTAACTTTACGTTCACGTTGAGAGGGATGGAATATCATATGCTTTGATTCAAGCCAAACATGCATATAATATTTTATTCATACCCCTTTTGGGATACAAATATTCCATCATTCATCGAGTCCACTTCCAAGCTAAGAAAGTGACTAAGGTTACCCAAGTCTTTCATTTCGAACTGTATGGAAAGTTCTACCTAAAGCCTTGCAATTTCTTCATCATTGTTTTCAGTAACTATCATGCCGTCCACATATAATAGAATAATAACATATAATCTTCCTTGCTTCTTAACAAACAAACTAGAATCAGAATTCAAGGTAAAATAACCATAAAATTGTTGGTAGTTGGCAATCTTACTATACCAAGATCTAAGGGCTTACTTTAGCCCATAAAGTGCCTTCTTTAGCTTGCAAACATACTCCAAGTGTGCATAAGATACATAGTCAATTGGTTACTCTATGTATATATTTTTATCAATTTCACCATATAAGAAAGTATCTTTTACATTAAGTTGTCTTAACTTTCACCCGTGATAAGATGCCAACAAAATCACAATCAAACTAGGCTAGCAAGGAAAAAATGAATGTATACTAACAAATTTTTCATCTCTATAACGAGCGGGCAAGACAATCTTTCTCTTAGACCTTGTAAGAGATGGTGCATTACCCACCTCTTCGGCTACTTCATCTTGCCCGTATAATTCATGGCTACTTGCTTCAATTCTCTAATCATATTGCTCCCCCATAGATGAAGGAGAGGAGCCACTTGACACCATATGGGCATTTGAAGTTATGGGCAACCTTAACTTCTTCTTATGGTTTCAATTAAACATGAGTACCTCTCACTCTATGACACAAAGAAACTTTATCAAATATAACATCTCGAGAAACAATAAAATTATCACTTTCGGAATTCATATACTTCCACCCTTTCTTCCTTTCATCATAAACAATAAAAACGCATTTCCTTACCTTGGCATCTAACTTGGTTCGCTTTTCATCCAGAGCATGAACGTAGAAAATTGAGCCAAAGATTTTAAAATGTTTGATACTTAGCTTCTCCTCAAATATTAACTCATAAGGGGATCTCATGTTAACCAGGCTAAGAGGAACTTGATTAATTACATAGGCTGCATGTTCCATACCCTCCGCTCATAAGGCCTTGGGTAAATTCTTTGCATACAACTAACTTCTACAAGTCTTTGTAAAGTGTCTAATCTTCCTTTCAACCACACCATTTTGTTGTAGTATATATGCACAAGAATGTTCTCTTTTAATATCATTTGCTTGACAAAATGAGAATAATTCATTAGAAGTAAACTCTCCCATTATCAGTTCTCAACCGCTTAATCTTCTTGTCAAGAACACCTTCGATTGTCATCTTGAACTTTGCGAATTTTGAAAACACAGTCTAATTTTTCTTTTTTAAAATAAACTCAAGCATATCTTATAAAATCATTAATGAACAAAACCATGTACCAAAAGCTCGAATATGAAACTGTAATATAGGGTCCCATTAAGTCGCTATGAATAAGCTCCAACGAGGCCTTACCCTTTAAGAAAAACTTATCAAATGGACGGTGATGTGCCTTACCATATTGACACCCTTCACACACCTTACCATTATTAAAGGTAATAAATTTAGGGAAACTCATTCACTAAATTTTTTAACATTATAACTTTTGACTTGTCCATGCTAAGATGCCTCAATCTAGCGTGCCAAATTGATGCCCCATCATTTGTACTTATTTTATCAACATATGACATAGTAGATGATAAAACAAATAAATCTTTTTCTTACTAGATGGATGATGTCCGCCTTCAAACTTGAAATATTCTGAATGAACTTCACGTCTCTTGACCCGAACAGGGCGGTACTAAATCGACGACATTGGCAACCGAGAACGGGTTATTCTTCATACCAGGTGCTTGAAACATACTCTTAAGTGTAATTTGATCATCTCCATTGCCATTGATAGTGACGACTCTTTTCTCCATGGGATGAATGGAGTTGTCCAACATGATAATAGCATCATTTCTCTTATAATCTCATAAGATTGAAATTTAGAGTCATCATCGGTAAGATGATGCCCACAACTGGAGTCAATAATCGAATCATTTTCAAAATTGATTGACGTTAATGCATCAACCATAGTGGTTCCTGCCATAAAGCATTTTCTCTATTCATCACCTTTAGGTTCACCTTTCTTTTCAGCAACATTTTCACTTTTTAATTTCACGTAAAAATCCTTCTTGATATGTCTAAGTTTACCACACCAGTAACACTTGATACCTTTGTAATTACCATCACCCTTAAGAAACGATTCGCCAACACCATGCTTAACAGAAGCATCATTACAATTTTCGCAAATTTTGAACCCTCTTAACTTTTTTTTCTTTTTGATAAGGCTCTTCTTGTTGGTTGAAAATAATACATCCCATCACTTCTTGAAGTTGAACATCGGCCATCTGTTGAGCTAATAACTCTTGTGAAGTACAAGGATTCTCAAACTCTACTAAGGAGGGATGAACAACCCACCCTGAAATCGATGTAACGTGAGTATACTTTATCTTTCAGCCCACAAATGATGTGTCGCTTCATTCTTGCCTCTGAAATTGGTTCTTCTAGAT
The DNA here is from genome assembly GCA_003013855.2 of Liriodendron chinense. NCBI lineage: Eukaryota > Viridiplantae > Streptophyta > Magnoliopsida > Magnoliales > Magnoliaceae > Liriodendron > Liriodendron chinense. Next base: position 8,117,529 of record ML058327.1, on the reverse strand, counting down.
TTAGATGAAATTTTTTCAAAAATAAGTTATTGATCTTTAAAAATAAATGTGAAATTGAGAAATCGCCTCAAGTTCACCAACTCATTCTCCAAAAGTTGCAACTAAGTCACATCCTCCTTATTGAACAACCCATCAAGAGTAGTCCAAAACTCTCAAACCGATTTGCAATCCATAATGTGATCAAATAAATTAGGAGAGTCGATCTCTTTAAAACCGATTCTGCCTTTGCATTCGTTATCCGACAATTTTTCAAGGCATCAACATTCTCCAACATATTTGGAGGAGCCTCCAAATCTTTTCCACCAACAACCTCCCATAAGTCTTAACCAATAAGGTAAGACTCCATACATGACCTCCATATTTTGTAGTTTAATTAGTTAAGAAGCTCCATACCAAAACTATGAACCCTTCCACCTAAATCCATCTTCAAGAACCGATTGATCTTCTTCACTAAAGGGCTAAGATAAAATCACCACCCTTTGTGGGTTCGATATCATGTGGAGAATGACGGAAGTAACAACACCGGAACAATTTACTTCTCTAATAGTGTAGCAAAGTCACACTAGACCAAGATTCACAACCAAGAAGAAGAACAATCTAATATATGAAGATATAGAAAGGAAAACATTATTTCTCATTCAACCGATGATCATCAAGTTAATATAAGGACAAGAAGAGAAATACACTGGTATGAGTTCCAACTTACACAACAATGGAGCTTGGGAGTTGCTGGAATGGTCTCTATTTCTCTCCCCCTATTTTTACTCTCGGTTGGGTTTCAAGTTGTTGGGAGAGAGAGAGAGAGAGAGAGAGAGAGAGAGAGAGCACCGTAACTAGCTTCTCTCGTAGATTTTGCATTAAAAGAGAGGGATACTCATTAATACTCATAGGGAATAGTGTTTAAAAAAATTGGCAACAGAATAGAAAGGAGGCATGTGCCAACCACATGTGCAAGTGGGGCTCATAGTGCAAAAATGATCAAAATGTCCTCAACACATCAATACATCATTAGCCTCACTACATCACTCTAATTAAATAATTAAGAAATAACTTAGAAAATGCACTTTCACATTTAACACGGAATCCTCATCTTGGAGCATGAGGTTTTTTGCCCGCAAGCTTAGGTCTTTAATTAGCAACCACGGTAGGGAAGTGAAAATCATCAATAGGCGTAAGAAAGATCTAATATCTAAGCTCACTAGCATCACATCAAACTCCTCAATCCATATTATTTCTAATACTGAATTATCTTCACTTCTTCGAGCCTAGCTTTCATTTGATTTTCTCCCTCCTACTTGACTCCCTGTCTTAGGGTGTGGGCTCATTCCCTGGCCTGCGGTGTGATCTTTGTTGTTTCTTTCTTTTTTCCCTATCCCCAGGTGTGAGCTTTTTCCTAGCCTCGGGTGTAGGTTTCTTTCTCTCTCTTTATCTTTCTTCTTTTTCTTAGCTTAGGTGTGGTTTTCTCCCTAACCTAAGATATGGTTTCTTTTCTTTCCTGTATTCTTTTCTTTTTTCCCTTAGCTCGAGGTGGTGCTAATTTTCTTCTCTCTTAATTAGTTAGCTAATTTTACAATAATGTAATTTGTAGCTTAGGTAGTTGTCCAATCATTTTACATAGGTACATTGGCTCATCTTGATCTATAGCCCTTCTCACAGGTGTGGCCTAACATGCATACCGCACAATCGCTGCACTGTCCTAAAATATCATGGGTGGAACTTTCATAAGATTCACCCAGTCAATCAAGTAGTGCTTGCTTTTAAGTGTTAGTCATTAAACATAAAAAATTTGAAAATCCAAAACTCAGGTGGGCCATGCTATAGGAAACAATTAACATGGAATGCCTGCCACGATATTTATATGTCATCTGATCTATCCATCCTATGTGCCTCATCAGGATGAAATAATTACCAAAAAATCACAGTATTCCAAAACTTAGGCGGGGCCGTACCATATGAAATTAGAGGTTTTAGGTACAATTTTTTAGAAGTGGCCCACCGAAGTTTGAATTAACCTGATTTTAAGATGAAGCCCAAACAAGAGGTGTACCTGATCTGATGGACAGCATTGATTTCATGGACGCTAGGTCATTTCTCCCACGTTGGACAGTTGGGTGTCTAGCTAGAGGTACACGAGCATTAGCAAGCATCTTCCATTTTGATAGGTACAGTGCCCAATGACCGGTTTCTATTCTCAGATTGCATCCTTAGATGGATCTGAACCGTTCATCTTCTCATTACTACCATGTCAAAGGTATGAACTTAAAACTCTCACTACACTGATCATCGTAACCTTTGAATACTGGATTGAATAAAAGCCTTTTTTATTGTTCCATGTTCATCTTCGTTTTTTTCTGGATGGTATTAGTATGGAATCCTGAAAGTGAATAGTTCAAATCCTATTTAAGATGCACCGTACCCTGTCAAAAGGGAGGAAAACACCCAAGCCTGTGGGCCCACCATATTAAATACGTAAAATTCACTCCATCGATCAGGTTGTGTCATCAATATTAGGTCCTTAGGACATGTTGCAGGTGAATCCGCTCCACCAGGTTACACAGTTTAGGTGGTTGCGCCAGTGTAAGGCTGGCAATGGACCGGGCAGTGGGCCAGGCAAATCTGTATAACAAAAGTGGCTTGATTATGCATCAGAGGGTCCACCTAGTGGGGGAAATGGGCCAACCTAAGGCTCGGGCTGAGCTTGCCTGGACCTAGTCCTCTAACCACTAGCTAATCAGGGACTGAAATAGACCAATTTAAGAAGGTTTTTTATTATCCTTTTAATTAGAATCATTGAAACATGACCAAGATCCAAGTGTCAATTACCCATGTATGGTGCATGGGTATCTTTTTACCAGATGGCGGCCCACTCGACGATTGGACAGGGCCATCAGGCTGGTCTAAGCCATTCAACATTGGCACAGACCTACCCGTGGAGATTTTCAGACCTGACCTCGCCTCAGGCTGAGTATAGAGGCTCTATACTGACTGCCAGGCCCCAGCCCAAGCGGTCTATTGTCATCCCTAGCTTCAACCGAAAAGGTTTTAGATGGTGAAGAACATAAGAGGAAGCATACCATTGGCATTCGGTTACCAACTAAACCAGCAAAATTCAAGCATCTAATGGTCTCAAATTGTACTGAAAATGAAATTAAGCATAACAACCATAGTAACAAAAGATGAACTATGCCATAGTTAAGCAAATATCAGTAACACAACCATCCCAATATCCATAACTTTTGCTGCATTAAACTACCCAAAGTGAAACATTGCTGCTCGAAATGGAAATCCGAATCCAGGAACAGCTCGCTAAACAACCAAGAAATCAGCATCTGAGCGCATTTAATCACCACACTCCAAAAAGAAAAAAGGTGAAGAGATGAGTCTGTGAACGATTCGAGGAATTCCACAAAAGGCATTCCATCCAGAGTTGATTTTTGGAACTAAGCCGATCAATTACCTTCTGCCCGTGCCTGAGAAGAACACATGCTTCAGATGAGACCGTGAAAAGGGAGCAAAATCAAAGTGCAACAAGATCCAAGTTAAACTTTTGAAAATGGAAATCTTGCTTTAGACAAAGGAAAATTACAAAGCTGCTTAGTTTAAGAAAAGAGGCAAACAAAGCAGGACAATAAAATCCCGATTACAATTTTACTGTTCTTCTGTGGAGTTCTAAAGTAATAATGTATGTCGTTTCTATGGGTAACAATGGGCTGGGCTAGGGCCTGAAAAATCAGAATTTTGAATAGGGCCAGCCTGACGGCCCGGACCGAAACAGTTCAAAATTCGGGCTGAGACCTACCCCAGGCCCACCCCAGGCCCGGCCATTGACAGCCCTACTCATTTCATAGTTTAAAGGACAGCTTAAACATCCCTCACAATATAAGCATGGAACTTTTCGATAATAGAAATATTGTCAAATAGAAATCTTGAAAGATGACATGAGCTGCAACATTTCAAAACTTGAAAGCAGGAGGATCCCTGAAGGTCAGTAGGATTCCAAAAGGTCCATCTGGGTAGGGGATTCGATACTAAATTGGGATTAAGCCTGATCCTGACTTTGGTAGGCCCCATGCCCTCCATGTTGGATTTGCCACACTAAAGTGACACTTTCCTCTGCATAAATGCAATTACCAAAGTTTTAGAAGAAGAACAAAAAAAAAGAGCCACCAATCGCGATTAGGTGGAGGGAACCCCCACTTCAGCATGGCTAATCCAGAAGAAATCAGGTCCGCCAAAACTGGAAATAGACTTAGATTAAGTGGGATCCGGACCCCCTTAACCGGATGAACCCTAAAAGTTACCCAAATTAACAAGCATTACTGCCATCAACATCAATACCACCAATAAGGATCATATGAATTGCTTCGGATGATTAATGGAATTATCACTCCATTGCCCTTCTATATGATCCACTGAACAACCCGAAATTCAGTAGTTTCAAGTCTCAACAAAAAACGGATCTTTCAAATTGATCAAGACTCCCTCCCTCCCTCCCATGAATGTGTGTGTGAGAAATAACAAATTTTAGTAGAGGAATGCAAATCCCAAAAAACAAAGACTTGCCATCCCTATACCCCCAGGTTTGACATAGAGTCCGGTACTATACGTATCGCCTGATGCATACCAGTATCATCCATGGACAATACGGCTGTATCAACTCATATTTGCCTCATACAGCCCAATTTGAGGCAATTCAACCTCATATCGGTGGTGAACTTGATACACAAAAGCCAAATTTGGAAACCATGCTACACCCTCTTTGACTAAGGCGCAAGCTGTAACACGTCTCCCTTACAACACATGTGAACAAAAATGCTTAGACTCGAGAGTACTAAGTCATAAACATTGTGAAAGTTAAAGCCTTAAAGGTGAGTCTAATTTCTCAAGGTTGGGTCCTCTTCATTGCATCCCACGATATTTTTCCATTATCGGAATGACCTTCAAAAATTATATTTCCAAGTGGTGTTATCAAAATTGTACGATTTACGATATGAATCATACGATTCACATTGTATCGCATGGGTGTACGATTCAAAATCGCAAATCTTATATAATCGTACGAATATCGTATGAATCGTATGAATCATAAGATAATTTTGGAATTCTGCCTGCACTGTATTCCTCACTTGTATTCCTCCTGCCTGCACTGCACACCTACACTGTATACCTTATTTACATAAAAACATTTAAATGTCACCTTTTAATTTATATTTCCATTTACTTCAAGTTATTATGTAAACAAGGTGTTCCATAACGGTAACGGTGGCCGTAACGGCCACCACCGTTACCATTACGATACGGGCCATAACGGCCGTTACGGACCCCGTATTAGCCGATACGACCCTTTTTTTATTTTCTGGAGAGAAAAAAACCGTTATAGGACCGTTACGGAACCATTACGGGGCCGTTACAATCCGATACGAGGCCAATACGGTCCATTACAAGCCGTTACGAAACCGTTACGACCTGTTTTTTCCATAACAACCGTTATGGCCCCGTAACGTGTAACAGTTAAGACTGTTTCTGTTACGTATCGGCAGATACGTAACCATTTTGAGATAACCTTGTATGTAAATAAGAAAGTGCCCCCTATTTGGATTTAATAAAAAATACTAAAAAATCAAATTCTCAATAATAAAAATTTCAATTTTCCATTCCAAGTATAAATCGTGAATTTTTTACCTTCCATGAAAAGTTCGTCTTTTGAACAGTGGGGTTTTCTTTAAATCTAAACCATTCATAAATTCTAATACATCAAAATTAGGCTAAAATAGCAAAGACCGGTAAAATATTCATGATAATTATGTCGATTTATGAGTGAATTGATAATTCAGGGTTTTACTTAGACTCTACAGACATAACGATATGATCATATCATCTTTTTTATGCATATTCATGCAAATAGGTCTGATTTTACAGCTCTCTACCATTAAAAATATCCTATTTTTTGTTTTGGGGATTTTGATATTCAAAAACCCAAAATAAAGAAATCAAGATATCTTTTGATTCATGGAATCAAATGTCATTTTTTCTAACATGATTCTACATTCAAGAAAGGACAAAACAAAAATTTTAATAACTCTTTGCAAATCTTGTTTAGGGTTACTTTTTAAACGATTACAACACGATAATACATTTATACATAGATATGTTATACATCATACATTATAATTTATACATACAATTGATACTACATTAATGTCATGGTTAAATTGTGTTTTTGGCATACTCATGAGAAAATGGATGATTGATATGTTTTTTAATTTCTCTTATCTATGTATAATTGTTTTGTATTTTTTAAGATATTTTTATGAAAATCTGAAAAAATCTTACGATTTATGACACGATACGATTCAGACAAGAAAATGATTTATGATTTGACAACATTGTTTCCTAGGGAAGGAATTGGAAAAGATCGACAATGACCCTTTACAACCTCAGCTTCCTCTTCATTTGAATCCCCCCCAACTGGCCCATCGTATAAAATGCATTTGACTCGTGTTTATTATCTAAGGATTACAATCACACAGTAGTCCAGAATTGGCAGTGATTAAAACTCCCACCATTCCGTTGTGACTTTTACTGGTTCGATGTGGATGGCTACTCTAACAATACCTTTTGCAAGTCACTCATCCGACTATCGTCGTCGTCGTCATCATCTAAGACTAATCCCAACTAATTGGGATCAGCTACATGAATCTTGTTCCGCCCTTCGACTCTACCAACAACCAGAACTTCAGTTAGACCATAGGTCATGAAACCTTTTTCTTACCACCCCCGTCCACATCCTCTGGGGTCTTCACCTTGCCCTCTTAGAGCCTTCACTTGTATGAATTCACCCCTAACCAACGAAGTTCTTGGTCTCTGTTGCACATGACCAAATCATTTAAGTCTACTTTCCCTCGAATGCATTCATTTCTAATTCGGTAATTCCATCCTTCCTCGCCTTGCCATCCATCTCAACATCCTCATTTCAGCTACACTCATGCTATAAACATGTTGTTCCTTAAACTGCCCAACATTCTGCCCCATAAAACATCGCTGATCTTATAGCTATCCTGTAAAATCACTTTTAATTTGAGTGGTACATGGCGATCAAATAAAATTCCAGAGGCACATCTCCATTTCTTCCACCCAGCTTGAATTTATGGGCAACATCCTTCTCAATCCCTCCCCTCTCATGAATAATTGACCTAAGATATTGAAAGTGGTCATTTTGAAAGATTTTGGCAAGTAATCTTAACTAATTCCTCATTTCCAACTAACTTTAAATTCTTTATATTCAGCACCCTCCATAAATGTAGGTGTTTTCATGCCCTCCCTCATCTTGTCAATAAAAATTGTCATCTGCAAACAACATACGCCTTAGGATCTCTTCCTGCAAATGCCTCATCAACTCATCCGTAACCAGAAAAAAGTACAAGCTCAATGCAGATCCATTACGCAAGCCTACAATTATTGGAAACTCACTTGTCTCAAGTTTGTAACACTCCCTCCTCATACATATCCTTAATCATGTCAATATATCCTCTCGAAACTCCTTTCCCAACACACCCACCAAATTCTCTAAGGACCCTATACGCCTATCATAAGTTTTCTCAAAATCAATAAAGACCATGTGGAGATCTTTTCTCCTCTCCCTATATTACTCCATCAATTGTCTAAGTAAAAAATAAATAAATAATAGCTTCAGTAGTGGACCTTCTTGGTGTGAAACCAAACTAATTTTCAAATATCCTCATGCTTTAGTCTTTGCTCAATCACTCCCTCCTAAAATTTCATAGTGTGGCTCGTAAGATTAATCTCACGATAGTTGGTGCAGCTTTGTATGTCTCCTTTATTCTTATAAATAGCTACCACGGTACTTTTCCTCCATTCATCTGGCATTTTCTTCGATCTTACAATCTCGTTGAACTTTGTCAACCAAAATAACACAATTATCTCTCATACACTTTCAAAACTCTACACAATTATCAACCTATTTTCATCTTTCTCTTCTCTTCTTTCACTCTAAATATCCTAATCTTACGATAGTATCTATGGTCTCCAATGTCATTTAAGTTTATCCATGAGCTTTCTAGGTGGGTGTCATCTCCACCTTTCATTGATCTCATTGTCCTTGGCCAATACCCTTGGTCATCACTCTTAATGCATCTAACATGATCTAGGTCTCTACCCTTCCTCTCTCTGATTTTTGCAAGTTTGAAGAGATCTTTCTCACCTTCTTGTACCCAATCCACTATAAAAAGATCATGATAAACCTAAAATTTAACCTAAATTGCTTCTTTCTTAGCAATATATTTGGCATTTCTATACAATTCAAATTTTCATTGTTTATAATCCATTTCTAGGCTTTAAGACATGACCATTTCACATTAATAGTTTTTTGTACATTGTCATTCCACCACCAAGTTTCCTTATATGATTTGTTTTCCTCTTAATACTTTTACAACATCTTTTGCCACTTTCCTATTGTGCTTAGCCACCTTATTCTACATAACATCATTTACTTCATCCTCAACATTCCACTTTCCTTCTTCCATCTATTTATTTATGAATAACATTGTTTTCCCCAGTGTTGTCATATGCGAATCATATAAGTGCTTATGCAATTGCATATGACATTCTAGAGCATATACCACATGTTATGGCAAGATATGTGATTTTATGAACATTGAGCATTATGCCATGGCATATGCGATTATGCAATCGCTTATGTGATAAATAAAAAAAAGTAACTTCTTTTGTGGCAATTGTGTGATGGCACATATGCACATAGCGCCTTGGGTCGCATACAATCACTTATGCTATTTGACAACAATGATTTTCTCTCACTGACCCTAATTAATTGGAATAAGGCTTAGATGATGATGATGATTGTTCTCTTCTTTTAAATTCCACCCCCTAGTTTTTTAGCACCTATTAATTTCACTTCCTTTCTTCCATCTCTTAAGGTAAACATCCATAACCGTTAACCTCTATGGCATAGTCAAACTCTCTTTTGGTATAATCTTACTATCCTTGCATGTTGATCGTTCTATCTTCATAAGTAGAGATAACCTATTTGGCTTATATATGATCCACTTCCAGAAGTTACTAAGTGTTCATCTCTCTTTTAGAGTGTGTTTGCTACAGCTAGTGTATGCCATAGTGAAGTCAAGGATAGCATCCCCCATCTCATTTATTGTCCCAAAGCCATATCTTCCATGCATCCTTTCATATCCTCTACTTTCTTTTCCTACATGACCATTTAAGTATCTTCCTATAACTATCCACTCTTCTTTTTCTGGCATCAGTGAGTACATCCCTATCCTCACAGAATCGTCTCTTGATTCCATCCTCTAACACTAGCTACAATGCATATGCACTAATCATCATTCGGAGTATCCTCGATATTATCCGTATCTCCAGTTCAACCAATATCGATAACACTAATAGCAATACTGATCACAATGGTAGTATCAGAAATTCTAGGTATTGGTGATATATAACTAAGTATCGCCAATGTATTGTCAATATTTTCAACTGTGTAAATTCCAAGTGTCTCTTGTATCGCCAATGTATTGCAATATTTTCAGCTGTGAAAATTCCATGTGTTGCTGTTATCACCAATGTATCAGCGATATTTTGATAATATCACCAATGTATCAGCGATATTTCAATAATATCACCAATATGTATCATCCATACATTTCTTATGAGCGCATAGTTGTATGATGAAATGCATGTTTGTATGCATGCATGGATGGATGGATGCAAGGTGTACAAAAACGGTTACTTTTTTACCGTAACGGCCGATTTGTATCGGTTACGGCTGAGGCCATTACACGATACAGGTCCAAAGTGGGGTGAGGGAGAGAAAGGGAATCATAACGGTCATTACAACTCCCATAACGATCGTTACAAGCTTTAACGCCCGTTACGACCCTGTGAAAAAAAAAAGTACTTACTTCTTTGTCTATCCCCCCCCCCCCCCCCCCCCCCCCCCCCAACTTTCTGTCTCCTCTTAAAATGGGAATGGCTATGGGGCCATTTCACAGCCACGTTAAGTTTTATTTTAATAATTTGGATGTGCATGACCCTAAGTGCACTTACACTGTTTCATGGGGCCCACCTTGATGTATGTGTTGTATATCCACGCCATCCATCAGTTTTTCCAACTCATTTTAGGGCATGGTCCCTAAAATGAAACGGATGAAACTTCTTAGGGCCCACTGTAATGTTTGCCATCCAACCTGTTGATAAGGTCACACAGACCTAGATGAAGGGACAACACAAATAGCAACTTGATCCAAAACTTTTGTAGTCTCAAGAAGATTTTAATGGTGGGAATTCGATCACTATTGTGTGGTCCACCTGAGATTTAAATCTGCCTCATTTTTTGGACCATGCCCAAAAATGAGCTGGCAAAACAGATGGATGGCATGGATATACAACACATACATCGACGTGGGCCCCACGTTCATGGACTCACCTAAATTGAGTAGTGTAGCACACACCACCAACCTCAATGGTGTGTTAACATGGCAAAGTTTTGTGGGCCCCACCATGATGTATGTGTTATATCCACACCGTCCATCCATTTTTCTAGATTATTTTAGGTCATGAGCCCAAAAATGAGGCAAATCCAAAGCTCAAGTAGACCACACCACAGAAAACAATGGGTATTGAACGCCCACCATTGAAAACTTCTTGGGGGCCATATAAGTTTTGGATCAAGCTGATATATGTGTTTTCCCTTCATCTAGGACCATTTGATATTTTCATTCTTCACCATCCAATAAATGTCCACCGATCCATTCGTGGGATAAGTGCTAATAGATTGGATGAATTTGAGGTCGATTTGGGGAATCAAGAGGTCGCCAAATCAGCCCCAAATCAGCAATACTACACATGAATTAATTTCAATTTTTTCTTAAGATTTATTGGGGAAAATGATATCAAATTGTTATATACAGAAATTACATGAAATGTGTGCGAGTCACGAGGTATGTAATACATAATACTGTAAATAATAGTAGAACCTACAAATGTGAGATTATTTGGTATTACATTCATTCTAATAAATTTATTATTGATATTATATAGTTAGAAAATAAAATATAGAAAATTTTCAATCAATCCTAGGTTGTTAGGTCCATAAATTCATCAGACAACCCAATAGAGCACTCTCACCAAAGAGTGGACCATTACACTACCATAAGCATGTTAAAAAATGAATGCATGTGGAATATTTATATTTTTTGAATTTTCTAGAATTTTTGAGAGAAAAAAAATTTTCAACTGATACGGGAGCATATTGGCCACTTAAGACGAATTTGATGTTGATTTGGGACATCGAGTGGTCCGCCAAATCAGCGATACTACCATCCGAATTAATTTCAATTTTTTCTTAAGATTTATTGGGGAAATTGATATCAAATTGTTAGATATAGAAATTACATGAAAGGTGTGCGAGTCGCGAGGTATGTAATACATAATACTATAAATAATAGTAAAACCTACGAATGTGAGATGTTTTGGTATTGCATTCATCATAATAAATTTATTATTGATATTATATAGTTAGAAAATAAAACAGAGAAAATTTTCAATCAATCCTAAGTTGTCAGGTCCATAAATTCATCAGACAACCTGATATAGCACTCTCACTCGATACATGCACGATAGTGGACCATTACACTATCGTGCATGTGTTAGTATGTATGTGCATGCATGGATGGGTGACTGGATGGGGATCCATCATCCATCATTTTTCCCATGCTTCCCCAATGTTTACTTGAGTCAACGGTACATGCTTTTGGGCCCCATTAAAGGGAAACTTATTATTTGATTCCTAAATATGCAAATATGCGTCTCTTTCGCTATTATTTGATTCTTAAATATGCAAATATGTATATTTTAGCATCTCATAAAGTTTCTCTGAAACATTCCACCAATTTCCCAATGTTTCCTCGCATTTCCAGGAATCGGCAGTAACGATAATGTTTCGTATCCTCGGCCAACGAAACTTGTAGTGATACTGATACTTTGAACATTGGCACTAATAACATTGCTTATCTCCTCTCCTAACACAAGTTTCATTTAAAAAAAATTGTTCTCTTAACATCTGCGACAGTATCCTTTAAATCTATATCTACCATTATCCCTAACCCATTTCTACCAGTCCTTTTCTATATGCCAATGTCTATATCCATCAATTTCTCTAGTTTTAGCCCCTTTCAACTTGGTCTCTTGAATTCAAGCTATGATAACTCTCATTCATGTCAACGTCTTCTAACTCCAATACTCTTACCTATCGATATTCCTATATTCCGTCTGGTAAGACCAATCCTATTTTTCTAGACTAGCTTCTTTACCCACAAGTGTCCAGAATGGACCAAAGATATACAGTCTAGGCCTACAAAAAAACATGGAAAATAACATATGAATCTTTTTTCCTTTTTTCAAATATATGTATATATGGAATATAATATATTACACTGAAAATCAATATTATAGCACAATATAATAATGTCTTTTTGAATGTGATACATCAAGACACATAGGGTCTGGTTGCATGTGGGTTGACACGATCGAATCAGATATGATTAGCCCATTCCCTTTGTTGCAAGTGGGAGATAACATGAAATGAATTGAAAAGAGGCACCATTCTAATTAACGTGTTTCCACCTCAGCAGGGGTGTCTCAGACAAATAAACAACAAGTTTTTTCTAACTTTTGCAAACCCCCTACTCATCCAAAAAGGCCCTTATTTAATGCTACCATGATTTTTTGAGAACCTCCACTTTAGCCGAGTCAATGAGTTTATAACTTGGATAATTCAAAGTCAGACTTAAGACCAACGAACAAGTCCAGTCAGACTTGACACCATTCTCGAAAACAGCAAGCAGATACTAATAATCCCTGTTTTTCTGAGTCAACCCGAATACCATGGTTTTCTTTACATAGAAGCATAATTACTCTTCTAGAATAAAAAGTGACAAAAAAATCTATGAAAGGCAACCAATTAAAGTATAATCAACTTCTTTCGTGATAAAGGCAATGACTCCTTTGGCTAATTTAAAATCACAGGTATCGAATGGTTTCTACAAAAAGAGTTCTGTATATTTAGACAAAAAGCAGTACTTCATCTTTCAGTGCAGCATTAGCAACCATCCACAGGAGAAAGAACATAAACACATTAAAGTTACTTAAACACTGAGGAGTTTACCGGGAGTGGTGAGGCCGACCTCGACCTTGACCTTGATCTGCATATTTAAGAATGAAGAATAGTGAGATGAAAATCACATGAAAATGTCATGGAGATGAAAAAGCCATATCAAAATGGTAATTGTGTATATGAAGGTTACAGAACCAACCATTCGAAGCACCACATACCTGGACAGTTTGGCTGGGGATGCAGATCTAGATCTTGATGAAACAGATTTAGAAGCTGATCTAGATGGAGAACGCTCTAATGACTTGCTGCAGGAAAAGAAAAAGAAAAAAAGGCATCATAAAGAGTGCCGCAAAGGCATATGATGTAAGTTGGATTCCAGATCAAATTCCTATATACATTTTTTTACCTCTTATTCCGTTTTGGACTTCTACTCCTACTAGGGCTCCTACTACGGCTCCTACTACGGCTGCGGCTGCGGCTGTGGCTTCTCGGTACACTCCCTTCATAACGTTTCACCTGTCTCGATAAAGATACAAATTAGTCCTCGAGAAAAAAGACAGCTTGCCTGTCTCAATAAAGATACAAATTAGTCCTTCACAAAAAATTAAACTTGCATGAGTTCATTAAAATGTTTTATCTTAATAATGAAGACTTTTTGAGTTCGTAAACTATTGTTGCCTGGGATCTCTTTTACTCTTATCATTCTTTCTTCTGAAACAAGATCAAAATGAATCTTCATCTGGTGGAGCAGCCACTTAAGTGTCCAATAAGAATCAAGATTCCGCACAAATCTAGATCATAGAAAAACACAGGCGCACCCATGCACACCCATATGTATTGCACTCAACATGTTCATCTCACTTAATGTGAATTACAAGTGCTGTGTAGTCAAAACAGGAGAAGCCAGTTGTAAAGTAAAAAACCGCTATCTAGATGGTGGAACCAAACTTTGATGGGAATTTGGGGCTGACTGAGGGTTTCATGAGAGATAACAAGGGGGAGATGAAATTGGATTCTCTTGTCTAGAAGGGTTTGTACATTCATGTGAACTAAAAGCTCTGGCCCTGAGGGAATCTTGGAGGAACTTTCATCATTTTCGGGGTCATCAATAGTGGAAGGAGATTCACTCAAAGCAACCAAATGGGCACCAAAAAAAAAGAAAACAAACAAATGGGCACCATCAAGAGATTCCAAACCATGCAAGCTTTCAATCATTATCAGAGAGATCCTGGATTTCAGGTCTAGATTAAATATTGCATTCCATCGTAATAACAAGAAGTTTCATGCTAAGTGGGTTCGTCTAGACATCAACTGTTCGTAACTTCCCTTTAAAGGGTGGCATGCAATAGATTTGCCACGGTGTAGTGTGCAGCCTGACCATGTTGGCATCTGAATCTTTTTTTTTTAACACACTCACACCCACACACACACCACATGGGTACTCGAACCCATGATCTCAGTGATGAAACTCACAGAGTCTACCACTGAGCCATGAGTAGGGACCCCAATTGGCATCTAAATCTAGTTGGTAATCATATATTGATAAGTTTGCTGCTATTTTGAGCAGCCAACTGCTAGTACATGACCTCTCATGTGCGTGGGTGCCTAGTGGTTTGCCTGGCAACTGCCCCTCCACAATCCTACTTTGTGTACTCACCCCTTGGGGGATGCATGTAAAAGTTGGGTTTGAGGGTCAACACCAGGTGGGACTGTGCTACCATGTGGGTGGTGTCAATCTGGGCCCATTACAGAAGTCCGGATAAAAAGAGAAACATCATCTGGTGGGCAGCCAATTGTGCAACTTTTGTCAATGTACCATTTAAAAGCCAACCCCAAAGTGTTGAGAACGTGTAAACATATCCACCCACCCACCAAATGCATGCATGCATGCACGCACAGACAAGACAGGGAGGGAGGGAGGGAGGGAGAGACTATGAGAAAACTTACCCGAATATAAGCCCGTGAGAAAGGATTCCTAAATTCAGTGTCATCAAGTTTCCGAATCTGATGAAAGAAAGCATTAAATTAGGACACTTCAGCCATGCACTAAAATGCCAAAATATGCAGAACCAAGGATGGCTACTTACAGCATATTTCATATCATCATAATTAGTATAATCAACAAGACCCATTGTTCCTGAAACCACATAGAACCACTTCAGTACGAGCATAAAGATGATTTGAACATGCCACAAGGACAGATTATATATTAAACCAACATTCATCGACTGATCTTTAACTTGGCCAAAATCAGTAGGCAACCTATGCCTTCTTATATATTTGTTTTCAACAGGTCAAGAGAAGCTTCCACTTGTTTGCATGTGATTGTAGCAACATACATCCAGGCGTAAATAATCTTTTTTCTTGAATAGCTGAATGAGTAAATTTATGAAGCAGTATGAAAATGCAAACATGTTGCTTGGAGCACATGTCTGTTGATTATACATACGGTATGCATACAATCTTCTCCACACAACTATGAACATGTGCTAGCCTGCTACATGCCTTTGATTATGTGGTTTAATTAGATAATTGGCCAAACTATAATCCTTAATAATCCAAGAAAGAAAGGATGCTTTGGTTACATGTCTAGTTAAATACATGTGACGACTGCACGTGCATGCTAGAAAAGATTAAATAATTGCCCTTTTTTTTAGAGGTAACGCAAATTTTATTAGAACCCGCAAGAAGCGGAAAAAGAATGAACAAAACAGCGAAGGGAAAGAGCTAGATGCCCAACAGGGCACAAATTACACAAGGATCCAAATCCTTTATCCCCGCGGCCCAATCAAAAGTCCAAGACAAAGCTTTCCGATAGGTTCCCTCCACATAGCCATGTCCGCCAAGTGCCAGACCGCCTTGCCTTCTTTTCCGAAGCCGCCTTCGTCCCAAGAAGCAAGAAAGGAGGGGATGGTTGCAGAGTCCAGCTTGTTTTCGAAGCACCTCCTGTTCCTTTCCACCCAAATCACCCAAAAGGTAGCCATGGCCGCCAAGTGCCAGACCGCCTTGCCTTCTTCTTTGAAGCCGCCTTTGTCCCAAGAAGCAAGAAAGAAGGGGATGGTTACTGGCATAAGTAACCCAACTAGCATTCAAGGTTGTTAAGAAGGATTCCCATATCTTCCTTGTGAACGGACAATGAATAAAAAGGTGGTCCACTGACTATGCATCCCTCATGCATAGGAGACAAATGTTGGGAAGCAGCATTCCTCACTTGCATAGATTGTCTACGGTAAGGATCCTATTCCTTCCTACCAACCACACAAAAGCAGCGACTTTAGGGGGAGCTTTGTACTTCCAGAACTGGTAGTTAAATGAAGGGGCCAAGATAGAATTTGTTGACTTCTTATCAAAGGATCTGACCGAAAAGCAACCAGATTTCTGGTCTCTCCAAATCAGCAAGTCATCCCCCTCCTCACCTATCACAGCATAATTCAACTTGTCCGAAAGCCTGATGAACGCATCGAGTTCCTCATCGCTCAATCCCCTGCGACAAGGAGGCACCCACACCACACACCCCTCATTCCTAGTGAAGCAATCAGCAATTCTTACGTTCTTATCAATTGCAATCACAGCTAGGCTTAGAAAGGCATCTTTAAGGAGACAATCACCCAGCCAATGATCTTCCCAAAAGCGAACCCGGGTACCATCTCCTACCGAATAAAGGACTTGTTCCTTGAAGCTTGGGGCTATTGTAAACACTGCTTTCAAAAGACTTGAAGGTTTATACCTAGAGGTCTCCTTTAACCACCACCCTCCATGGCTTGTCCCATATTTGGTTGATATCACCTCTTTCCACAAACAGTGGTCTTCCGTGGCGAATCACCATAACCATTTCCCCAATAGAGCCTTCTTCATAGCGTCCAACACTCTCAAACTAGCTCCCCACTCCTAAATCGGCTTACACACATCTTCCCATTTTAGAATATGGAGCTTCTTCGTAGGACTTTACCCCTCCACAGGAAATATTGCCATAACTTCTCCAATTTGCCTAGCACCGATTTCAGACACTTGAAAAGCAAGTAAATGGCATGTTAGAGAAAGCCGCTTTGATCAAAGTCAACTGACCCCCAAGCGACAAATGCCGACTATTCCAACAAGAGAGCTTTCTTTCAATTCTCTCAATCACTAGATCCCATAGGTGCCTAGCCGGCTTGCCAATACAAAGAGGGAGACCTAAGTACGTGGACGGAAAGTAACCCGGCCCACATCCAAAGATCCCTGCCATGTTTCTAACCTCTTCCTATGACAGGTGCACTCCTAACCGCTCACGTTTGAGATCATTCACCTTCAACCCTGACACGGCTTCAAAGCAAGCAATGATCTTTCGCAAGTTATCAACCATGGCTACCTCCGCTTCACAAAATAATATTATGTTATCAGCAAACTGAAGATGGGTAACTGTTGGTCCTAATCTCGCCACTTTAAACCTACTTATAAGGCCTGCTTCTTGCCCTTTTTGGAGCATCTTACCTAGCGCTTCCGCCACAATCAAAAATAGAAAAGGGGACAAAGGGTCCCCCCGCCTCAGACCTCTTGACGCCTTAAAGAAGCCTTTCAGGGAGCCGTTCACTAGAATTGAAAAGGATGCTGATCCAACACACTCCAACATCCATCTTCTCCAGACATGACCAAAGTCGAAGCACCCCAACATATATTCCATGAAACTCCAATCGACATGATTGTAAGCCTTTTCGATATCCAGCTTGCACACTACACTTGGCTTGCCTTCCTTGAATTTGGAGTCTATGCACTCGTGCGTGAGCAAGGCACAATCCAGAATCTGACAAACGCACTCTGATTCCCTGAAATAATGCTTGGAAGGACCTGTTGGAATTTGGAGGCCAAAACCTAGGCAAGAATTTTGTATGGGCTCCCTAATAGACTTATCGGCCTAAAATCTTTCAAATTCTCCGCACCTTCTATTTTAGGGATAATAGCTATGAATGAAGCCCTCATCTCTTTCGTCAAAATCCCTCTATTGAAGAACTCATTTACAAAGGCCAAAACGTCGGTCTTTACGTCTTCCTAGAACGCTTGGAAGAAGGCAAGAGGAAACCCATCAGTACCCGGAGCCAAGGTATCCCAAAACGGTTACATATTGGCTGTATCGGCCAATACGTAACGGAAACGGTCATGACCGTCACGCGTTATGGGGTTGAAACGGCCGTAACGGCCGTTACAGAAAAAACAGGTCGTAACAGCCCCGTATCGGACCGTAACGGCCCCGTAACGGTCCTATAATAGTTTTTTTTTTTTAAATAAAAAAGGACCGTATCAGCCGATACGAGGTCCGTAATGGCCGTTACGACCCATATCGTAACGGTAACAGTGGTGGCCGTTACGGCCACCGTTACCGTTATGGGACACCTTGCCCAGGGCTTTATCTCTTCCAAGAGCCACCACCGCCGCTTACACTACCTCTTTCGTGACAAATTTCTCAAGATCAACAGCTTGGGACTGAGATATCTGCACGAACTAAAGATGATCTAGACGAGGCCTTTCCTGACTTTCAGCAGTCAGCAACTGGTTGTAAAAGTTCAGTATGGCCTCGTAAATATTATCCTTGCCTATCACCCAAGTATTCTCTACCATCGATCCAGCTGTGTCTTGCCCTAGCACTTGTCATACTATGAAAGAACTTGGTGTTCTTGTCCCCTTCTTTGAACCAAATAGCACGAGACCTTTGTCTCCATTTTATTTCTTCCTCTAAAATCCGCTTCTCGTATTGAATAGATAGTTCTGACCTTCTCTTAAGCTCTTCATCTGTCAAGGGGCCAGCTTCCTCTTCTAGAAACAATTCATGAATGTCTGAAAGAATATAGTCATTTTCCTTCTCCCTATTCTGCAACACCTCTCTTTTCCAGTCATTGATTTTTCCTTTGAGCATCCTCAGCTTCTAAGAAGACACAAAGCCTACATAGCCTTCGACTTTAAAAGAGGCCCACCAATCTTTAACTAATTTAGCAAAACCTTCAACCAATAGCCAGCTTAACTCGAAACGGAAGGGTCTAGGACCCCTGTTTACATCTCCAGTTTGGAGCATCATAGGTCAATGATCAGAGGCCACTCTAGGAAGACCAACCTGTTTTGCAAAAGGAAATTTATCGACCCATTCAACTGAGACCAAAAATCTATCGATGCGTGACATAGCAGGATTCACCTAACAATTAGACCAACTGTAGAGAGCCCCCTCCATTAGTAGATCTACCATTTCGTTGTTCTAAACCCCACTCCAAGAATGCCCTCATACTTGGCGAGATCTGGTTGTTATTCCTTCTTTCGAAAGAGAAAGGTGTGACGTTAAAATCCCCTCCGACGCACCAGGGATGATGCCACCTTGCCCTAATTGCATCTAATTCAATCCACAAAAGCGTCCTCTGGGCGGGAACACAAGGGCCATAAACGGAAGAGAAGGTCTAGAGAAAACCGAATGCAATGTCTTTAAGAACAACCAAAACGGAAAAAGATCCAACCCAAGAGTCAACCTTCATCCATCTTTGAGTGGACCAAGCTACAATTATACCCCATGATGCACCAACAGAGTTCACTACTACCCCATCCTTCTGCTTGCGACCCCACACTACATCAATCACTTTACTGTCAACCGAGCTCAACTTAGTTTCCTTGCAATGCGATCAGAAGCAGTTTCGACTTCCTGCACAAATCCCGAATTTGGCTCCTTTTTTTCCTACACCCTAGCCCCCTGACGTTCCACAATAGGATCTTCATTGAGGAACCCTCTTCTCCACTAAGCCCCTTTTTGCAGCAATAACCCTGCATTCCAAACTATAACTGATGGAAGAACCTAGACAGCCCAATTCCCGCCAGCCTCTTGGAGACTTGAGCTGCTTTGGAACTGCCTACACTTGCAAAAGAGTCCTGCCAGTGGCCACGACAAAATTCATAAAAGCTCTGACATCCTCATCTGAATCCCCACTTGAGACTACCACCATTCTACCTACTCGCACTAGGGCTATAAATGGTCGTGTTTGGGGCAAGTTTAGCCAAAACCAGACCCACCCATTTACTAAATGGGTCTGGGTCCAAATTTTAGATCCAAACCCCTTTACTAAATGGGCGGGTCTAGGTCGGGTCTGAATCAACCCATCAAACCCATTTATAAATGGGTCTGGGGTTTGGTATAGGGAGATCCACCCAGACCCACTTATAAATGGCGCGGGTCTAATGGGTCTAGGTTTGAATTTGGTATGCAAGCATTTTTACTAGATTTAAAACCGAGTCTGGACAGATCCAGCTTGGATGGGTCCCTTGCAACATAGACCAAACCCGCCCACTTACTAAATGGGTTCGAGTCGGGTCGGGTCGGGCCTAATATAAAGGAAACCAAATCCAGACCCGTTTAACAACTGGGTCTGTTCTTGGACCCGAACCCATACCATTTAACAAATGGGTCGGGTCTGGATCGAGACTAAATGGGTTGGGTTTGGGTACCCCATTGGGTCCGCTAACCCATTTACAGCCCTAACTCGCACAAGGGCAGTCTTCCATCCACTTTCTGTCTCGAGCCGAGAGCTAACGCCCACTAACCTGGTTTTCCACGATGGCCTGCTTTGACCCTAGATGCATCTTTCATCATCCTCCCTCAGCATCTAGACTGTCTTCGTGCTAGCTGGAAGACTGAATCAACTCAACATACAAAAAATCTTCTCGAATACATAATGTCGTCGAGTTCCTCTGGTCCTCAAGAACACACCAAGCTAGAGGGAGGAGATCAAGATCTCTGAACCTCCCTCCCTGACCATTTGTAAAGAAAGCCTTCCATCCCCTCTTTCAATGTTGAAGATTCCCTAGAGTGAGCAAAGGACTTGGGATCCAAAGTATAAAGTGGTAGAGCCCTTCCACACGAACCTAAAGCTGAGAGTGTGGGGGGACTTGAAACTCCTGCACGAGCGATCGGCACAAGTGAACCAACAAGCGTGTGAGAAACAAAGTCTTCCGCACGACCGATCAGCATGAGTGCAAGAGATGGACACTCCGATCCAAAAGCTAAGTCTTCTCCAAGGCTAACTTCGACCTCACCTTTGGCTCAATCTCTAAGCTCAGGTTCAATCATGGAGGGGAAGGGAGCCACGTATGAACAAAGCTCCCTCTAGACCAAGGCGCACTCTAAACCTCTCGCCTGGCACTCTGAACGAGAGTCGTCAGCTAACGCTTCCCCGCCACGCGTCGATAAGCCATCATCACTTACACCTTCCCCGCCACACGTCGAGTACTCATTGTCGCTAAAATCTCCTCCGCTCGGAGGATCGAAACAGGCATCGGGAGAAAGGTCCTGCATATATGTCAACATCCCTGTCGATTTCGCTAGAAACCAAACAAGTGTATAGGGGGGGAAATCGGGTCCCTCACTCACACGCAAATTCCCAGCACGTATACCTCCCACAAGAGAGTTGTAGAACGTGGAAAGTGAGAGAAGAGCATGTCGAGAAATCTTAGCCCTCGAAACCCCCGCGATGCTACACATCCCTCGATCCACGCTCAATGAACCTTTTCCTCCCTCCGCTACAAAAGAGAAAGTGAATGGTTTTTACGAGCTAGAGAAGGCTTCTCTGAAGGAGGGTCTTTTCCCTTTTTCTTCTTGGCAAGTGTATTCATGG
Organism: Liriodendron chinense; assembly: GCA_003013855.2. NCBI lineage: Eukaryota > Viridiplantae > Streptophyta > Magnoliopsida > Magnoliales > Magnoliaceae > Liriodendron > Liriodendron chinense. The sequence continues at coordinate 8,095,749 of ML058327.1, read as the reverse complement.
GATTTTATAGAGGGCCATGGACCGTAATAGTATGAATTAACACGCCGTTGTCGTCATCATCATCATAGCCTTATCCCAGTTATTTGGAGTTAGCTTTATGAATCATAGTTCAGGAATCATTCATCTCTATCCTTGAAAAGTAAACATGCCTTCATATCCATTCTCACCACAGTGATCCAACTCCTTTTTAGGCCTTTCCACCATCCTCTTTTCAGGCCCTTCAACCAAAATTGGTTTTCTCAGCACATGGTTGAACCATCTTAATGGGTCCCCATTAGTTTCTCCTATTGGTCCTACTTTTAGGATATTTGAATGACCATATTCTTGATCATACCATTCTAGTATCTTCCCACATGCCAAAAATAAAAATAACTACAACTACTACTACAACGACGACGACAAAAAAGAGCCTATTGCAAGTGACCCTCTCGGTGTTCAGTGAAAGTCCAAGGGAAAGCGTAAAAGAAAACCAAAAGCAGAAGCAAGGGTACAATTAAATACCCCCCATTCTTCCTTTAAACTAGCTTCCATCCAATGTACCAACATAGGCAAGTAGGAACCAATATATTTTTCAATTGATTACTATTTTGCTTCCTTGAGTTTCTACTCATCATCTATTTTGGGATCTAGTCTAGGGTTGTAAATGGGTCAGTGGACTCGATGGGGTACCTAGAGTCCTAGACCCAACCTGTTTGTTAAATGGTATGGGTCTAGGTCCAAGAACAGACCCAATAACTAAACGGGTCTGGATTTGGTTTCCTTTATATTAGGCCCGACCCGACCCGACCCGACTCGACCCGAACCCATTTAGTAAATGGCATGTCTGGTCTTTGTTGCAAGGGACCCTTCCAGACCTGCTTTTAAACCAGTAAAAATGCTTGCATACCTTGACAAGTAACATGGGAAAACATGAAATCCACCCATGTCTGGCTAAGAATATAGGGCACCACGAAATCCTAGTCGACGACCCGTTAGACCCAACCTATTTATAAATGGGTCTAGATGGATCTCCCTCTACCAAACCCAGACCCATTTATAAATGGGTCTGATGGGGTTGTCCCAGACCCGCCCATTTAGTAAAGGGTCTGGGTCTAAAATTTGGACCCAAACCCATTAAGTAAATGGGCGGATCTAGTTTTGGCTAAACCCGACCATTTAGAGCCCTAGGATCTACTAGCACATGGAGCTATTTGTGCACAATATTTAATGAAAGAGAAGGAGATGAATACTAACGGGCCTCTTGGATATAGTAGAATACCACGATCTTTATAATTCATTATAAAAATATCTGCTTTGGACTAAATATTTGTACATTGAAATTTTTTTTCGACAAAGTGTCCCCGCCCCTTTTAAGGCAAGACTATTCCTTGCAGATGCATGCAAACCACGTGCATCGAGTAAAGCACGGGATGGGAATCGAACTCACGTCTATGGGGAGCAAACCCACGACTTTAGCCATTCATCCAAACCCCAAGCGGGCTGTACTTAACTTGAAATATTTGTACATTGAAGTATTTAACTTGCTTTTTTATCAAAACCACATTCATAGCGCCCTTTTGACTCTTCAGCACCAAAATGCAATGTTAAAAGTATACACAAGGAGTAGCATAGTATACCCCATACGTAATACTTAGGTATAAACGGAAGTATTTGGCTAACTTTTTTATCGAAACTACATTCATAACACACCCTTTGACTTTTCAGAACTAAATGCAATGTTGAAAAAATATATGGAGTACCATGGTATTACCCCATCCCAACGGCCCCTAAACCTGCACAAAAATATGTATATGGAAGATGACAGTTACTCATGCATAGGAATCAGGAAAGGAGTGAGAGAAGCATTTGGAGCATCAAGGAGAGATTATTAGATATGGGTATAGGCATCGGGTATGACATTGGCATGGTATATGCCATCCTCTTAAAAATAGAGTAAGTCAATAAGCTAATCTTATACAATTTCTTGCTTTCTTACATAGCTTTAAATAATTAAATGCATAGGTTGTAAATGATAAATACTTGCTTAAGGGAGTGTATCTGTAAGTGACCTGGTTCCCATCCACAGCTTCAGATAACAAATAGCTCGTGCATGTGATAAAGGATTGTTTAAATATCCTTTCCCCTAAGGTCTAAGTAGACTTCTTGTGGGCCAAAAAGTGTTGCTGCCATGTAATGAATGTGTCCATCTAATGGCAATCATGAACGATAACATAGGCAAAGCACACCATCACGGACAATCTACCATTATGAATTGTAACAGATATGATAAAGCATACCATCGCGATCACGAAAAACTTGAGCAAAACACACGTCCCCAGCCTTCCTCATGTGATCCTGAAATAAATTTACCACAAATGAGGTAGATGCACTGCATCAGACTCAATGTATTAAGTAATTACACACCTTCAAATCTTGCCATGAAGCAGAAGAAGGCAGACCCCGAACAATAACTACAATGTTAAACAAAACAGTCAGAGACCACCAAGTTAATGTCCAAAACAAAAGCAAAGGCTTCAAAGCACGTGAAAGTAGTCACAGTTACAAGTCACAATGAAAAACAAACGCCATTCTTTTTTTCAAAACAATGCAAAAGAAATGTAGAAACATTATGAATGCACCTCGATATTCTGAATGGTGTGATACTCCACCAAATCGTCCACCCCCTCCACTGCTATAACTACTACGACGATCAACTGATGATGACTGCCCTCTTCCACCATGGGCAAGCTCAACCTGCAACAAGAACTGAATGAGAACCAACCTAAGTATGATATTAGACCTCAGGATGTAGACGAAAATTCCAGATACCCTTAAATGATAACCATCAAAGCTATAGCCATCCCGACCCCTGATTGCATCTTCAGCATCCCTCGCATTCTCAAACTGCAAATAAAAAGAAGTGCAATAGCGAGCAAGAAATGACCAAAAGGTTATGTTAGGCAAATAAAAAAATAAAAAAATAAAGACAAACAACCATATATCATGGTATGAAGATATACCTCCACAAAACAATAGCTAGGAGGGCGAGGTGGAATCTTCAATTCAACGTTCACTATATGGCCATACTGCAGCCATAAAAAAACAAGATAATCAATCAGATGCGCAAATAACCAAACAAGATAATCAATCAGATGCGCAAATAACCAGCTCTTTCTTAACTTTTGAAGAACACTATCTCAACAATGTGGCCAAAATGCACAATAACCATTACTTCTCAAAAAAGCAAAAAGGAATAACCATCACCAACATCCGACATTCTTATCCAGCAGAAAGGACATTCAAAATTTTAGCATGAGAAGAAATCAGCCAAAATAGACTGAGTAGCTTGGAGCAATTGTAAGTTTTAAATGCTGAACTGAACTGAAAATCATTTCAACCCTGGAAATTTAGGGCCTGTTTGTTTTCATTTTGACAAGGTGAATACACTGTAAATGTGTAATTATTATTTACAATGTATTTACTTGCACATTTCTCAAGAATGACATTTGACGTTTGCTTTTTGTGCACAGAAATCGAAGAGTGATTTTTTGTGGGGCCCACTATGATAATAATGGTGATCCACTCCGTCCATCCATTTTATGAGTTAATTTTAGGGTATGCACCCAAAATTGAGGCAAATCCAAATCGCAAGTGGACTACACCACACATAATAGTAGATTGAACTCCACCCATTAAAAGCCTGTTATGACCACGATTTTCGATGGTGTGGCCCACTTGAGTTTCAGATATGCCTCATTTTTGGGCTCATGCCCTAAAATATTCCGATAAAATGGATGGACGGCATGGATATCTCACTGACATTACAATGAGGCCCACGAATGTATATGGGTCTTTTTTTACAAGGAGGAATTATCTGTTTTTGTCAAACATGATAAATAGTAATAATTACGTTCTGACATGCTTTTACCACCAGGGAAATGAAAACAAACAAGCCCTTAAAAGTAGATACAAAACATGTTGATCATGCACTCATTAGAAAGATCCAAGAGAAGGAACCCAACAATTATTGCTGCACTTAAGAGGTTAAAAATAAATTAGTCAGATCATAGCCTAATGACAGTAATGCTGGCTTCTCACTTGACAAGTAACATAACTTTCAATTCCATTAGCAAACATATAGTTTCATCCAGGATTGACCCAAATCACACTATCCTGAGCAATTTGTGAGCCAGATCATTTTGATTTATATTGTAATTTACTCGAGATTGCTAATAGCAAGTACTTATCAATAGCTGGGATGAAAAGTTCGCCCCCTGCAAATCTGTTTTCTGCAACTGGCAGCCCAGTCCACCAGAAGATACTATCCAGGTTTTTCTAGTTTACAAGTCCATTCACTATGAATCTGGGAAGATACTATCCAGGTTTTTCTAGTTTACAAGTCCATTCACCATGAATCAAAATCCAGAACAATACAAGTTGTGACCCTGATATATAGGCAAAAAATGGCAAAACCTTTTCTTTTGTCATTGAATGGCTAGACCATATTGGCAAAAGAATATTGGCAAAAGAATATTGGCAATGTGGTCTAGCCATTCATCGTTTAAGTATTCAAAAAAAAAAAAATTATTGGCAAAAGAACTTTTCGTACTTTTGTTGGCTAATTGTTATTTTTCTAGATCAAGATATAATTTCATTGGAACATCTAATGTTGTGGCATATTAAAGAAAAAAAATCCATTATTTATTATGGTCAATATGCTAAATATATTAGCAAAAGAAATCCCAATAATACTTATAGTACCTTAATCCACAATTATGGGTGAACAAAATTCTAAAGGGCAGATATAACTTCTATATGGTTAGAGTAATTTTCATGAACAACATCGTCATCGTAGCCTTGTACGAAGTATTTGGGGTAGGCTTTACAAATCATGTTTTGCCAATCATAATTGAAATGTGAATTCTCATGATTGCTATGTGAAAGTTCACTGATTCCACCTGGCATCAGCTCTCCTCCTTTACCTACGCTTGAGACCGTTTGGCACATCACTTCTAGGTGGAGCCCATAAATTTTGATGAATATAATTGATAAACTATGAGCATATATAAAGGATGATACAACCCATCCACGTGGACATTAATGTCCTCCCATGTCGTGCGCCATGCAAATGGGACATGTATAATGGCTTGAACTAGCTATACCTTGGACTCAACCATGGATTGGCCATAGACCAGTAATTAATTCAATCAGATGATCTTGACCCTCCGATAAATGAAGATCCTCCAAATGGATGTGCAATGGTGCAAGTATTCCTTTCTTTATGAATGAATGTTGCAATGTTGCAAGTATTCCAAGCTCCTAAGGCTCTAAATCGGTTCCAAAAAGACTACTCTTAAACAGATTAACTCTCAACCCAAACACCACTCATAACAGCACAAAATGTCTCTACAACCTTGAGCTTTCAGAGGAAACCATCTCCGAACAAGAGACTATCATCTGCATATTGAACATGAGTGCCCCTGTGCCCCCCACTGATGCGCATGCCACTGATGAGACCATATTCTAAGGCTCTCTTTAACATTTTGCTGAGACTTTCAGTAACGATCATAAATCTAATAATAAAAAAAATGGCATTGGATCTCCTTGTTGAATCCCTTTCTAACCCTTGAAGCAGTGTTTTAAATAGCGGTAGCATGTTGCATAGTGTTCAGCCCTCTGTCGTGCGTAACATAAGCTACACAATACTTCTATTTTTTAATTTAAAAATAGGAAAAATATGATAAATAGTAAGAAAAAAATAAAAACAAAATATAAAAATGTTAAAAGATTATTCATTTTTTCAAGTATAAGCATATTCAAACAAGTTATTAATTATCATTTATCATAAGCTAATCCGCATATATAAACTAAATCAAATCGTTATCACATCAACAACTTTCTAAGCAAACCAAATTAATTAATAATGTCTAATTAAAACCACAAGTCACAAGTATGAAAAGAAATTAAAATCCCATAGGCTGAGAGTATTAAGTACAAAATACAAAATACAACTATCATTTATAATATAAATATATATAATACAACTACCATTTATAATATATATACATATATATATATATAGTATACATTACAACACTACATATGCTATGACCCCTATAGTGTACGTTACTGGGGATTTATGCTATTTGCTAACGCTATGTAGCGTCGTAAATATGCTACAGACACTACCACTACACTACGGACACTATTCAAAACATTGCCTTGAAGTAATCTACCGGCATGCCATTAAATAGGACGAAAACCACACAAAAGACATGATCTAATCCATCTACTCCATTTACATATTAGAGAGTCAAGGAAATTTTAGTTAATGCAATCCCAAGTCTTCTCCATGCAAGGTATCCCAAAACGGTTACGTATCGGCCGTATCGGCTGATACGTAACGGAAACGGTCATGACTGTTACGCGTTACAGGGTCAAAACAGACGTAATGGCCGTTATAGAAAAAACAGGCCGTAATGGCCCTGTATCGGACCGTAACGGTGTTATAACAGTTTTTTTCGAAAAATTAAAAAGGGCCGTATCGGCTGATACGGGGTCCGTAACGAACATTACGGCCCGTATCGTAATGATAACGGTGGTGGCCGTTACGGCCACCGTTACCATTATGGGACACCTTGTCTCCATGTCAATCTTGAGAAAGAACCCCTTACTCTTCTTAAATTCATACAACAACTTATGCACCATAAAGGGACCGTCCGTGATGTTTCTACCCAGTAAACGAAATCTGGAATGGGTAGATGGAGCTAAGAACAGAGCTAATCCTCAAGGCTAAGACTTTGGCCATTATGTTTTACCTCGCAATTAGACCCATCAGTTTGAAGTCCCAAACTTCCTTGACATCAATCTTCTTGCAAATGAAGGCAATGAAAGAAGAATTGAGGTCTCTATTGATGATAGCTCTGTCGAGGACCTCATCAAAAATCTCCATAATATCCTCTTGAATAATGTCTTAACAAACTGCAGTTATGGTAGTAAAGCTAGATAAGCCCACCTAGACCCAAGGCCCGATCCCCTATAAGTAAGAGCACAGCTTTCTTAGCTCCTCCTAACAAGAATTTGGCTTCTGGAAGATCAGCCCTCTCCAGAGATAACCTCTCAAACTCAAGCCCGTTCAACTAGGGGCTGATGGAGAACTCATCCACATATAGCTTATGGAAATAATCAACAATAGCATGGTTGATGTCACTTTTCTCCAATATAAAATCAATGCCAATTCCTGTAGACTCTTTATCCTATTTGACACTTCAATTGTATCCTACATCAAGGCTACTTATCTAAAGATTTTCCTTAAGATACATGGCTTATAATGATAAAGACAACTTCAAAGACGCATCTTCTAAAAGCACTATCAACCTTCTAGAAGTACGTTGTGTTCTCATCCCCTTCCCTAATCCATTTGGACCAGGAAATCTGTCTCCAATGAATCTCCTCTTTCTCTCAATGAAACAACAATAAAGATTGATTTCAAGTCTTGGGAAATGAGGACCCCATATCCTTACCTTGTCTGAGTATCTGACTGGAAAATCTGTCTCCAGTGAATCTCCTCTTTCGTTATAGCTTGCATAAAGTCTGCATGTATGGCTGGGCTTTTCAACTTGAAACATAATATCTTCAACAAGGTTATGTGCATATGGTCCAAAGCCTCCATAGACTGTATTTTGGCAACCACTTTCCTCATTGCTTGCATATGTTGTAGATACTATATCAGCCAAAAGACATGCATATGCCCAAATGGTGGTGTGTTCCACCTGGACTCTTCTGCTTTGTAGGATTTTGTCGTGCTGACACTTAGGGACACTTGGACACTCCTGGACACGACATGACACTTCAAAATTTGTACAGACAACATGTCCTAGTTATCTCATCGAAAAGTGATTTTTGAGTTGGACACTTTAAATGAGGTGTCCAAACTTTTTTTTACATAAATATTTCATTTCACCTTCCTCTTTTTTTTATTATGTAATTCTTTCTCTCACTGTTAGCCCTTGAGCTTGCTTCCATTCTCTTGTTCTTGAAGAGTACCAGCAAGGACTTCCTCTCTCTCTCTCTAGATTCCAATTCATTTTCCATTATAGGAAATTAGGTACCATAACCAACGTAACAAAAAGAATGCTTTGCTGTTCTTTTTGTTCTTTTGTTCATCTATTTCAGTTCTAATATTTTAATGAGTTTTTGCCGTACAGGCACCTATCTTTTGGGCCATAGACAAATCAGTACCTACTTTTAAACTTATTTCAAATCAATACCTAAGAAATGCAAACGTTAGTCATAATGGTACCCGCCGTCTATTTGCCCTACGTATATGATAGAAAGCCATATAGTATTTCTAAAAAGACAATATTATCCCTCCTTTTAGTCGCAGACAGATGGGTACATATATGTGATCCATGGTTTTGAATGTTGGTATCGGTCGACGTATCGGCCCCGCGGAAAAATGATACGATACGGCGTCGCGTATCGGAATCGGGCCCGTATCGAACTGTATCGGACCGTATCGGTCAGAATTTTTTTTTAAAGAAAAAAAATATGAAAAAATATCAGAAAAATAGGATAAAATGAGATATTCACGAATCTATCATTTTTTTGTATTTTGACCATGTATTCAATGGTGTATCGGACCATCCTTTGGTAAGAATGTTGTTCTGACGGGTCGACTTTCTGTAAGTTCTGGTATTGATTTTTTTTTTTATATAAACTGTTGATATATGTCATAAATTAATATCATATATTGTTAATAGTTTAATATGTCCAAGAAGTACCATTACTCAGTACTCACTAATTTATAACAATGTAAGTGTAGAAAACTAAAAATACTTAGTGCTTACCAATTTCCATAAATGTGAATAATGTAAACATTTAAAATAACATTTTTATTTTTAGTCATCCCAATAAATACAATTATACAATAATGGCTACTCTACAATCTGCACAAGCTACAAAGTCACAAACAATAAAAAAAAATGTATTATCAATTTACAGTTTTGCATCATCAAAAAAATGTATTATCAATTTATTTATTTTTTAATTTGGATAAGATGACTATTAGGTTTAATCGATTGAAAAATAAAACAAAAATCCTATTATTTTTTTTAGTTGCAAAAAATATAGCGATGTTCTAAAACCATCGCAAATTTCTAAATAAGTTTGAATTAACTTAATTGAGTGTATAGATCATTCGGTTCATTCGTCTTTACAGATCATTCTATGATGTTTTTCCAGACATTAAGTACATCCAAATCTCAAGTGGTCCAAACAAATGGACAGTTGGATACGTAGTACATACATCGAGGTGGGCCCCACGGGAAACAGTGTTTATGGACTGTTTGTTTGGACCATGTCACAGGAAACAATGGTTATTGACTATTAAAAATAGTTGTTATGAACCATTAAAATTTTAGGTGGACCATGTCACAGGATACAAATTTTAGGTGGACCATGTTACAGGAAACAATGTTTATGGACCATTAAAATTTTAAGTGGACCATGTCACAGGATACAAATATCAGGTGGACCATGTCATAGGAAACAATGGTTATGGACCATTAAAAACAGTAGTTATGGACCACAGGAAATAGTGATTATGGACATTGAAATTTTAGGAGGACCATGTTGCAGGATACAAATTTTAAGTGGACCATGTTACAGGAAACAATGGTTATAGACCATTAAAAATAATGGTTATGGATCACAGGAATCAGTGGTTATGGACCATTGAAATTTTAGGTGGACCATGTCACAGGATAGAAATTTCAAGTGGGCACCAAAAATCAAACATATCTAAATCTTAGGTGGACCATATTGAGTAATGTCTACCTGATATTTGGATTACCTCTTTTTGGGCTCGGCTCATGCAATAAAATGATTTGGCAAAATGGATGGACCACGTGGATAAAACACATACATCATGGTGGCCCCACAGAAACACCTAGTAATTGGCACGTGGGTGAGCCCTAACCATGGGGCCCACCCCCATATATGTTTCATATCCATGCCGTTCATCTATTTTGCCGGCTCCTTTTTGGGCACGGTACTAAAAATGAAGCAGAACAAATCTTAGGTGGACCACACCACAGGAAAAAAGTGGTCATTGAACGCCCACCATTAAACGTTTGTAGGCCCACTATAATATTTATTTGCAATCCAACGTGTTGATAAGGTCACCCATACCTGGATGCAAGGGAAAAACAAAAATAACAACTTGATCCAAAGTTGTGGCCCAAGAAGCTTTTAACGGTGGAAATTCAATCCCTACAGTGTGGTCCACTTGGACTTGGATTCCCTTCATTTTAGAGACTATGCCCTAAAATGAGTTGTAAAAACTAATGGACGGCATGGATATATAAAACATACATCAAGGTGGGCCCCATAGGTGCAAGTGCATGAAACGTCGTACACTCTGGAGTACCTTAAAAATTGTGTGATTCAAAAGTTGACTGAGACGTGGCTGTGAAACAGCCACGTCTCTATTCCTCTTTTCGAGAGAAGAAAGAGGGAAGCGGATTGCGTAGTGAGTAACTCCGCATGCTTAGCGTGCGGAGTAAACTCTGTGGGGCCCACTGTGATTTACGTATTTTATCCACTCCGTCCATCCATCTTAAAAGAAAATTTTAGGTATGGTGCCAAAAAATGAAGCATATCAAAATCTAAAGTGGACCACAACACAGGAAAAGTGTGAACTGAATGTCTACCATTGAAAAATTCTAGGAGGACATAGAAGTTTTGGATCAAGCTGATATTTGTGTTTTCCCTTCATCCATATCCATGTGATCTTATGAACGGGTTGGATGACAAATAAACATCACTGTGGGGCCTGGGAAGGTTTCAATGGTGGAAATCATTATTCCCACTGTTTCATGTGGCATGGTCCACTTGAGATTTGCATATGCTTAAATTTTGGGCTCAACCCCTAAAATGAAATGGAAAAACATATGGACGGAATAGATAAAACACATACATTCTAGGTGGGCCCAACAGAGTTTACTCCGCACGATAAGAGCGTGCGGAGCTACTCTGCACGTAATCTGATTCCAAGAAAGAGAGAGAGGGAGAGGGAAAATGAAAAAAAAAAAACAGAGAGAGGGAGAGGAAAAAGACGAGAGAGAGATAGAAGAAGAAGAAGAGGCGCAGGCCGTGCAAGAGAGAGAGAGAGAGAGAGAGAGAGAGAGAGAGAAGATGAAGAAGAAGAAGAGGTGCAGGCCATGCAGCCCCGCTGCAATATTGAAGAAGAAGAAGAAGAAAAAGAGGTCAGGTAGGTTTCTTTTTCTTTTCACTTTTTTTTCCCCCTGTTGCTTCACCGTTTTTACAACAATAATCGATTAAAACAAAAATTCCTAAAAATTGCAAAAAAAAAAGAAAAAATTTGATTTTCTGTTGGGCACTGCCATTTTTTCGATTGATGATTGGGTCGTATCGGCCCGACCGATATGCATACCAAATATCGGACCCGATACGGCCCGTATCCGCCGATACGACCCGATACGACCCGATACAGTACAACGGATACCGATATGGCCGATACGAGGCCGTATCGTGTATCGTATCGAGCCGATACGGATACGATACACCCGTATCGGCCGATACGATACCGATTTTCAGATCTATGATGTGATCCGGCTGTGATGGGAAGCTATATGGGACCCACAGAGATGACCTAGACAAATCCACTCCGTCTATCCATTTCTATTCCTCAAAATATTCTAGTGGGACACACTGCATGAAAAAACTTAATCTAGTGGGACACTGCATGAACAATAAGATCTCAAATGTACACCGTTTAAACCTTTATTGAGCCAATCACCACTGTTTTGTATACCGTGGTCCATTGACAACTTGGATTTGCTTCATTTTTAGGTTCATCCCCTAAGTTTAATATAGAAAACGGATAGATAGTGTGAATATACTACATATCAGCAAGATGGGCCCCACGGATTTACAACCACTACAATACAACTCGTCTAACCCCTCTCCCCCGTAATAATCCCAACTTACCCTTTTCTATCCCTAACCCTTTTTGTCCCCCTCCTAAACCCTCTCCTTCTCACTCTTAGTCCGAGAGCGGCATGGGCATTAGCTTTGGTCGATGGCAAACATCAGAGTGAGCCTTTGGAAGGTTTCAACGGTGGGCATCATTGCCCTCACTGTTTCTATGGTGGTGATCTACATGAGATTTAGATCTACCCCAGGTCCTAAAATGAACTGGAAACAAGGGTGGGCGGCGTAGATGAAACATATACATCAAGGTGGGTCGTAGGATAGTTTCAATAGTGGGCATCATTATCATCACTGTTTCCTACAAGGAGGTCCACTTGAGATCTGGATCGTCCTTGTTCTTGGGCCCATGGCCTAAAATAATCTGAAAATTGGAGGGATGGCGTGGATTTACCACATACCTCAAGGTGGGCCCCTGCTAGTCAGCATGCCGAGGCATGCTGCCATGCAATGGCTCCACACGTGGTCCCCAAGAAGCTTTGATCAAGCTAATAATTGTACTTTCCTTTTATCCTGGCCACACATGGCCAAGGTACAGGTCACGTGTGACCTTGCCTAACTTGGACCGCAAATAAACATCATGTTGGGCCATAAGAAAGTCTCAATGGTGGACGTCACTATCCCACTGTTTTCTATGATGTGGCCCACCTACAATTTGGATCTGGTTCAAATTTAGGCCCATGGCCTAAAATGATCAGGCAACAAGGATAGACGGCGTGGATAAAACATAAACATCATGGTGGGTCCCCAGATCATGCCCAATAAGGGCGTCAGTCCTCACGCTGCAAGGCAGCGGCGTCCTCTGGACGCTGCCTATTCCAACGACCCCGTTTTTATTTTTTATATTATTATTTTTTTGTGCTTTCCCAACAAGGTGGGTCCACATGGAAAATCCAGTCCGTCCATCGAATTGGCCAACTCATGGCCTGCCCAAAGAGATCCGGTTTGGACATAATAGACAGTATAAAAAATCACAGTGGGCCTAAGAAGATTTCAATAGTGGGAATTATTCTCTTTGGTATGGCCCACTTGAAATCTTGATCTTCTTCATTTTTAGACCCATGTCCTAAAATAATCTGGAAAAACATATGGACTCCGTGGATCTAACATATACAACATGGTGGGGCCCACAACTGGCCACTAGATAGCTGCCAAAAAGGGAGCAGCAACCTGGCCCCACCGTTCCCTGTGGTGTGTTCCACTTGAGACTTGGATCATGCTAATTTTCAGGCCTTGGCCTAAAATGATTTGACAAAATAGATGGACGGCATGGATGAAACACATGTATCATTGTAGGGCCCACAAGTGGGGCACTCATTACCGCCAAGGCTGAAAATCAGAGGGGCAAAATCATCGTTGCATATAAGCAGGGGTAAATGAGTCCTTTTGTGACAAAAGGGACGTCTACCTTACTCCTCCGTCAATCAATGTCAACAAAGTAGTAAAATGTCTATATATTACAATTCTTAGGTACTGATTTGGAATAAGTTTAAAAGTAGGTACTAATCCGTCCATGGCCCAATAGATAGGTACCTGTACGGCAAAAACTCTATTTTAACAGAATAAATGATGTTCATAAGAATTACTATTTCCTAAGATGATCATCTGTGATTTTTTATGTTTTGTTAATCAATCATTTGTTAGTTTGAACTACCAGTAATTTATTTCTATTGGAACTAGGTGAATATTCTTTTTAATTTACTTCATCTTTAATGTTTTCATTATTCCATTTATTTTGATGTATTTAGTTAAATTATTATTTGTTTGTGCATGTAAGTGTCCCCATGCCTAGATGTTTTAAATTTGCTATGCCAGACACTTTAGGACACTTTGGCACTTGGCACATGGCCAGACACTTTAGGACACTTTGGCACTTGGCACGCGTGCGAAGTGCCAAAGTGTTTGTTTTGGGATGGAACTTGTCTGTGGACAGAACTTGCTTTCCTGGTTTCCTCAATATTACTTTTGGTTCACTTAGTCCATTAGTTCCAATTCATTTAGTTTGCTGGATTCATTGGCCATTTTTCTAGATTCACAGACCCTTTAGGACACTTTGGCACTTGGCACCTGTGCCACATGTAACACTGGTGGAACGAATGTGCAGGTTTCTGTCCACAGACACGTTCTACCCCAAAACAAATACCTAAACCCTAACAGTGTTGCCTCACCTCCATAGACTGGATGTGCGAACTGCAAACTATCAAATCGAAAAAGACATATTTGTAAAACAACTAAACTTTTAGTGAATCTAGAAAAAATGACCAATGAATCCAGCAAACTAAATGAATTGGAACGAATGGACTAAGTGAACCTAAAGTAATATTGAGGAAACCAGGAAAACAAGACTACCCTGATAAACTAGGACCATTGCACATGCAGCTAACTGCAGACCATAAATCAGGATCTAGAAGCATCCTCAATTTCATCAACATGATGTGGTCTTTCTCAATCTGACATTATTGCATTTCATACGCATATGAATACAGTACATACTAAGAAATTTTGAAGATCTGAAGCTACCCCTAGCCAGGCATTCAAACAAGAAATCTCAGTAAAATAATAAAAAGCCAAAGAAACTCTATGCACATGCTACGCTCAAAACTCATGCATGATATGGAACAAAATAACTTTTTAAACAAAGGCTATATTTTTGTTGTCATTGATAAACACTAAAAGTTGATGTCCTTGAGTTGCACATGCACATGACCACATGAGAGCCAAAATAAAAAATAAAAAAAAACAGCAAATCAGACATCTAAGATATCAGTGCATTCTGGTTATGAAGGGCATGATCATCTATTTTCAGTAAAAGCAGAAGCAAAATGACCAACCACGTCACTCAGGGAAGATGGAAATTTCATGTGGCACTAAAGAACATTTCAGAGACTGGCAAATTCAAACCTTGTAGAATAAATCTTCAACTTCCCGCTCTCGTATATCCCCAGGCAAGTTACCCACATATATAGTGCGAGAATAACGACCACCACTCATTGCTGCTATAGAAAAGGCTGAACAAGTCTATCTGCATAAAAGATAATTATCAAGATGCAATCCTCTCACAATTTAACAATGGAACCCAATCTATGGAGATATATATTTCTCTACACCATGGACTCTGTTTGATGAGAAGATAATTAAACCAAACCCAAAAACAATGAGGCAAACCAAGATAGCAATCCTTGCTGTGTGGGTGCTACTCCACAAGCTCCATTGCTCATTTCCTCCAAGAGGCTCCACAGCTATATAATACATTTGAAATAAATATTGATCCAGTCATCCTCTTTTCTGATTTTGAGTGTAGAAGACCCGAGCATATGCAAGAACCTCCATTTCTCAAAATACCCATGACTCCACCCCAACTTCTCCCACTCCCTCCCTACATCCCTATGTTCAGCTGCAAAGCTCTTATTTCTCCCAGCTCCTTTCATCTATCATAAAGAAAGTGTCGATGTTATGGGATATAACGATATTGGCAAAAGATCTATCCATTTACCTTAGTCAGCTTTCTTCAAAAGTGTATTGAAGGAAACAGGCCTGGAAAATACACAATATATATGAGCCTCAGTTTTCTGCAGATTTTGTGGAACTGCTTATAACTGTTACTCTCGTTGCCTACATGGGTAAAGGTAACGAGAAAAGAATTTTCTAGGCCTCTGAACCAGCTTTGTTGAGAAAATGGCACAAATAAGCAATTTTTGACACTCGATGGAGGATACTTATTAGGTTCTCCAGTTTTGTCAAAATTACATTATCTGATATCCAAGGAAACAATCCATTTCTTGTCCTTGTTGCCCATGCTTTCAGGAGCAAATGGCCAACAACCTATGAGCTACAAAAAATGCTAGGTACAAGTGTAATTGTGATTGGAGAGGAATGTAAATCTTACTTGCACATCTTACTTGTAGCACACGTGGACAGGGTACTTGTGACAAGATTCAAATGGTTCATTAAGCACATGCACCTTGTATGGGACCATACCAAATAGGAACCGGCCAGGCAGTCTAACTGCTGAATTTGAGAATTGGATGTCCCCGTGTCACAACTCGCAAGTAAAGGTGGGCAAGTAGGAGAGAGTGTGGCTATTTTGGGTTCCATTTGGGTAGGGGATCCCACCAATTGGGATTAGACCAACAACTGATTTTGGCAAGCCCCAAGCCCCCCCCCCCCCCCCCCTGTCAGAGTCGTCATGCTAAAGCAGCTCTTTCCTCCGCTTAATTGTAATTATGGAAGTTTTAGATGGAAAAAAAACACCAATAATGGCAATTACATGGAAAAACATTGGTTTTGCACCACGAATCTGACTTGGAGGGCATGAAGCCTGGCAAAACCAGGATCCCATGTCCTAGAGCATCTAATGATTTCTATGTCACATCTTCTTAAATTAGCTGGTACTTCATTAGTAATATGCCTAAAAAGAATGATCACAGTGATGCAATTTTCAAGTTAAGGCTTCAAAGGAGAAGGCATGTGAATGGCCTTTTAGAGCAACTAAAATTGCCAAATGGTCATTAAAAGGCTCTCCATTTGGGAGAAGTTGAAAGCCCATCCTGCATTGGGCGGAACCAGTGCCTAATTGCTGTTGAGGTCATTTCTTGTAGTAAAAGAAAGAAGTTCAAAGGAAATTTGGGCAAATACACATTCCACCTAATGGGGCTTAAGAATCCTAAACATGTTATCGAGTCGTTGATTCTGGTTTGCAAACATATTCGCTCTAGTAGTTACATGTCTAACAATATTTGGATACATTTGAGCCTAACAAAGAACATGTTTGCACATGTATGGAACTATGACAAGCATGGAAACCAATTTGGCAAACCGCTTTGGAAAATCTTTGTTTTTTCTTTTCTTTTTTTGTCTTTTTCTTCTTCTTCTTTCTATCTTTTCTTTTTCTTTTTCCTTTTTTTTTTTTTTTTTTTTTTTTTTTTGAGAATTTGGCAAATCCATTCCTTAAGTTTGTTTCCAACATTCACTGCCGAGCACTTTGAATTACTACTCTTACAATGCAATATGACAAATCCAAGAAAGCTCTGAAATACTAGACTAAGATGTCTATTTGCTTCCTAGGCTTTTACAAGTTCCCCTTCAAAATTATATCGACAATCAGGATATTATTCGAATTAAATATTTTGACATTCAACTCACCAACTAAGGCATGGCATTTCAAAAGCAAACGAAAAAAAGGATTAGTTATTTTAGAATTCCAACCTCGGTAGAATTTCAAAAGTCATGAAACATTGTATCTAATAGGATAGGAATGCCTCTTTCATAACGATATGATTGTTGTTTCATTATCTTGGATATTCTACCGTGTGTAGAAAACCCAAAAGGCAAGAAGGTTTTTATTGTGGCGTGAGCCAAACACAGCCTCAACGCGTGAAAAGGCTGAAAATCTGGCATCCGATGCCTCATCCACCTTATACGTGGGCAATGTGGCATATGTGCATCCGTACGGCGTATCCAGATCATGGAACCCAGTATGGATGGGGTGTTGCCCAGAAAGCAGACCGATCAGAATCCCGGCGACTCGACTATTAAATGGATGGTTCAAAGGACAACGATCAACTGTCCAAATTCAACATGCAAAATCCAACCGTTAACATCATCAAAACGCCGCAGTTTTCAGCCTATGCTCCA
The DNA here is from genome assembly GCA_003013855.2 of Liriodendron chinense. Classification (NCBI taxonomy): domain Eukaryota; kingdom Viridiplantae; phylum Streptophyta; class Magnoliopsida; order Magnoliales; family Magnoliaceae; genus Liriodendron; species Liriodendron chinense. The sequence goes on along the minus strand of ML058327.1, from coordinate 8,078,124 downwards.
TCCAGAATAAGGCTAACGATTTGGATGGTCCAGACTGGCGTGCATGTATGCCACGTGTAGAGATGCAATGTTCACATCTTAACATTTTTCAAGACTACAATAAAAAGAAAAACAGCTATAATAAAGCACCGCTATGGTCGTCGAGATTTCTGTCTCACATAATAAAGAAGCGAAGGAAACATCTATAGATCAAAGAACAGACGAGAAATGAACAACAACAACAGTAAAACCTAGAAAAAGGAGGATAAAAATACCGTGGAATGGAGAGTACTGAGAAACGAATACCAGAGAAATCGGCTTCTGTATTTTCTCTTCCTTCGTACGGACCGATGTTTTGTGAGCTAGGGTTTTTGGGTCGAAGCGGGAATGAAGAGAAAATAAGAGGACAGAAGGGGAGATTTTGATGAGTGTATAGGCCGGGCACTACCTTAATTGATAGTCCCAAACCATTAGCTGACCCGCGATCTGCGTACGCGTGACTTCGGCCCTCATGCTTATGCACGCCTACGATCCAGTGCTCTCAGGGTATACAGCAAGTTATGGTGATCCCAGTTGCATAAGAGAAATTTGACTTCTCATTGAAACGATCCAGACCGTTTACTAGGTTCATCATACCTTTCAATGGCTAATAATAAAAATTTTCATGAACGGATGATCCAATCCATCAATAATTTTGCATTGTTTTCTTTATAGCCAGTTATTTTCCAAATGGTGGATGGATGGTTAGGATTCACCAGAAATCACGAAACTACAGTTTTCTGATGGGTAATATTATGGAAATTTGGAACGGTACACGTTCCATGATTCATGTTGTTAATATGATGGGCTCTTGGGTGGGCTGTCAATTGATACCCGGACCCACCATGTCCCGGGTGGATCCGACCCTTTTAATGGGCCCTGGTCCCATTTATTGGATTTCTTAAGAACCAGTATGGGTTTTGGTCTCACCTTTTGGACCTGGTTAAAATTCTGTTCTAATCAGGTCCAAGCCTGGTCCATCAGACGGCCCAATTAAAGTCGGGTTAGGTGGGCCCAACTATGTAAATGCTCTTATTTGTCTCAGGCCTATCTTGAGACTTAGGTGCTGTTTGGTAAACTGAAAAATTAAAAAGACCGGATGGATATCAAAACAGATCAAATCTAGTCCCCGGTCTCCAAGAACCAAACCCAGATCCAAAAGGACCCAAATCCAGTTAGCCTGGGTGTGGGTACCATAGAAGCAAACCAAACCTGATCTATTCACAGCCTTGGGTTAGCCCTACAATAAGTGGGGAAGCCTTAAAATGACTATACATTGAAAATAAGAGCTAACAGTGGGTCAATTTCAGGTGGAGCCCCAGGCCTTGTAGCTTGGGTTTTGGCTTATCTAGTTCGGGTCTTGATTTTAGGCCTGGCATCCCTCAAGCAACCTTCAAATGTTTGGACCCTCCTTTTGGAGCGGGACTGGGTCCATGTTAGATAAAGGGTATTTACAAAGTTGGGCATCCCTAAATGGATATGGATGGATTAGATCTCACACACACACACACACACACACACACACACACACACGCACATATATATATATATATATATATATATATATATATATATATATATATATATATATATATATATATATATATATATATATATATATATATGTGCGTGTGTGTGTGTGTGTGCATGTGTGCGCGCGCGCGCGTGCCAATTTGACATTACACGGCTTTAAGAGAGGGTGGGCCGGTGATCCATGCTGTTGATATTATGCACCCTACAGTGAGTGTCAGAAGCCTTAAAAAGACTAGTTTGATCAATGGTTCAGGTGGGGTCTTAGAGCTTCCAGATCCGAGCCTTATCTGGTTCACTATGAAAATTAACTGGGCCCGACCCAGACCTAGTCCTGACCTGATTTTAGGCAGGCCCAGTGTGTTGAATCTGACCTCAACATGACTAAACCCATTTTTAACTGGACTAGAATGGCGGGACCCAAAACGCAATTTTTAAATGAATCCTGGAAATTGGACGCTTACCCATTAAAATTGAGTCGGGCCCATCGGGTACCGACGGGTCCAGGTACCCGTTCACAGCCCTAACAATCCATCGATTCAATGATTAGGATTGGATTTTTGGAAAATTACACACTGACTGTGGAGCTCATCTATCAACAGCTCAGACCATCGAATCATGGTCCGACATCTACAGGAAACCATGTGTTAGCAACTTCTAATGTCTCGTCTGCTAGCCCAGCTGGAAGAGGCCTACGTGTTTCAGCAGCGGGTCTCAGGTTCGAAATGCTAAGGAGGCACACTAACCCCAAGAATCGCTGGGTGCATCATGTGACTAACTGTGTGGGTGCGTTGCCCAGCTAACAGGGTGGGGGTGGCTGCGTTGCATTACTAAAAAAAAAAAAAAACTAAAACTTCTTGCATTAAAAAATAAGGCTCAACGGACCCATATCCAGTGGATCTAAGATCGAGATTCAAGCCCGGACCATTTATTTATCAGTTCGTACCCACAAATCAGGCCCGTGGTCGGCATTATTCTTGGGTTGTACTCTATCCAAGATTGGCTGGTCTGGATTTCTGTACAATTATCCATCTTGGTGGAAGAGGATCAATTATTTTGGAAATGATGTGAACTATATCTATGGAGGCTAGCTCCATTTGGACGAGATTCATGTGGTCACGGCCAGGGAAAAGGGATTACGTCTCGACTTCAAATCTAGAAAGGTGCAGAAGATGATTTATGGTGGAAAGAACGGTTTGGATTGGTTTGGGTCCACTCATGAGCTAGAGAGCAAGTAGACCAATATCATTATCAGGGTTTTACGTAATGACAAATGCTCCCTTGCAAAAGGCATGCATTGTAAGGTCCGGATGTAAATGGATAGGGCTCTCAATGGAGCAGGTCAGATCTGACTTCTGATTTGCTCTGAATCCGTATAATGCGGATTTGGATATTAAAATAGGTTCGATTAGTTAAATGGACTGGATTTCGATCTTAAAAATAGGTCCAATTACTTAAGTGGACCGGATTTGGATTCACAAGAGCATATCCGAGTGCAATCCGAATCCGATTAAGATCCGACTCGCTGTCACCTATCTGTATATGTTATATTCATGATGGCCATCCATTTTATAGGTTATTTTAGGCTCTTAAAATTGAGACATGCCACTCTTAGGTGGACCAAACCACACTAAATAGTAGCATTTGCATCATTTTTCTACTATATTAAATATATTATATTATATATTTTTTTAGATTTATAATGGGGTGGATTCGAACCTAGATCCGACCTGAATCCGATGGTTATATGGATTTTAGATCAGAAATGGATCTAACAATTTATAAATGGATCGGATATGGATATCACCTTTTGAATCTAAGTTGGATCCGAATCTGTCTACGGATATACAGACTTGGAGCCGAATCCAACTGGATTTGATCCAGATCCGACCCATTGAGAGCCCTATAAATGGAGGTAAATAGGTAGAATTGAGAGTAAACTAAGGAAAATGATATTTTCGTAGTGCACCAGTTAGTCCAATCAACTAATTTGAGCTGTCCATCATATCAGGAACAATATTCTCAGGCTTCCATGCGAAAAATCACGCTGATCAAATAATCCAATCCACCCTTAATTTGGACTTATTTTCTGTCTTTTTATCCGGCCCATGGATGGGATGGCAACAAGTGCCTAACAAGAATGATTCTTGAGAATCATAAGCAATCCATGATGATCTTTAACAAATCGGTGGATCATATTTTTTATTAGACCTATTTTTATGTAAATGATCTTAATTGTCTAATTAAAATCTATTGATTGAATGGTTAATATTTCTTAGATTGGTGTGATCCTTACATGGTAGACCACTAAATATGCGTTTGAGCTAATGAACGGTCTAGATCGATGGATTGGATAGTCCAAGTGCCCCCAATGTACCTAAATGCAACCAGGAGTAGAGGTGAACACAAGCCTAGCTGAGCCATGTCCGAGCTGGGCTCGCTCAATGACCACCCTCGCTTGTGTTCGGCTCGGCTCGGGCTTCGAGCTGGACCGAAATGTTCGAGCTAGCTTGACCAAGCTTTCGAGCAAGTTTGAGCACAATTCAAGCCAAGTTCAAGCTTAGTAGGCCCAGCCCAAAATTCAGGCTTAAAGCTGTTTAAAATTGGGCCCAAAGCAGCCCAAAGGCCATTAACACCCCCACTTACTTTTATAGAGAGTTTCATCTCTCATTTCGCTGCACACTTCCGATGTGGGACTAAAAATATATATTTTTACTTTTTACAAGTAATCAGCTGAGTCGAGCCGAACTTTGAGCCGAGCCGAACTTTGAGCCAAGCCGAATTGAGCTTGGGTTAACTCGAGCTCGGCTTGAAAATCATTTCGAGCTTGGAAAAATGGCTCGGCTTGGTTCGAATCGAGCCGAGACGAGCGAGGTAACCGAGCTGGCTTGGCTCGTGCTCAGCTCTAACTAGGAGTACCACGTGAGCACCAGGTGGAGTGCTACGTGAGCATTTCTCTTATACAATTATCAAGTATAACTATGATAATTCAAAATAGTTACCTTTATCAAAGATGATTCCGATAATTCAAAATAGATATTTCTCTGTCCTGGCAACTGCCATTCCTGCCGTGGGATTTGGAATCCCACCAAGATATGTTTATTCATGTAGACCAGGAAAGATCTTGTCCATTGGTATTTTTGTTGGCCAATGGACTGGGATATCCGCCTGTTTAATCAGAGCTGAAATTTAGGACTTTTCTGCACGGGGGCCTCAAAAAAGGGAGAGGCCCAATCTATTTTAAGTTCATGCTATGGGCATGAAGTGGGCCATTCCTTTCTCATAGACTAAAACCAGGCCAAAGGTGACATATGGCCAGCAGATGTTGAATTCAGATCCTATGCTTGAAAAAAAACAAAAAATGTTTTGCCCAAGTTGATTGATCTATGTCATTACTGACATTATTAGCATTACTACATTGGTGACGTAAGTAATGATGTGAACCAATCAGCTCAACATAAAATAGAATTTTTCTGTTTTTTTTTTCTTACAGAGGAATCAGATTTGCAGCTGTGACAATCAAGCCAAAAGTAGAAGGAAATCATGGCGTTTGTAAAACTGGCATTTAAGATTGGCCCATTCATTTCTGGTGTCTAAACACAGCAAGCCGAGCACCATGAGCCACTTGGAACGGGCGTGGATCCACTGGTCCAAGTGGAACTAGCATAGGGGTGGTTTCAAATCTCCATGAGCCCCACTATGATATATATTTTATCCATGTCGTCCATCCATTTCTCCATCTGACTTTAAGGTTCCAACTCAAGAATCAGACATCCAAATCTCAGGTGGACCATACCAAAGGAAAACAGTGGGAATTTGGCGCTAGCTGTTGAATTTTTTTTTGGAGCCACATAAGTTTAGTATCAAGTTGATATCTGTTTTTTCCCTTCATCTAGGTTTATTTGACCTTATCAACATGTTGGATGGAAAATAAACATTACAGTGGGCCTTAGAAAGATTTTAATGGTGGACCTTCAATCCCCACTGTTTTCCTGTGGTATGGTCCACCTGAGATTTGGATCTATCTAATTCTTGGGTTCATCCCTTAAAATCAGATGGAGAAATGGATGGACTGCGTGGATAAAGCACATATATTATGATGGGGCCATGGAGATTTGAAACCACCTCTTATTCGATCCGCACCCACTTGGAACAATCTTAGTTTCTGATCGTGGACAGGTGTCTGTTGAAATATGACGGTTGGATGGTTTTCATTTTTGAACCACTCTATGGTTAGATCATCATATAGTCATAAATTTTGGATCGCGACAAGCTTGAGCAAGGATCCATAGTATGGACAGTTTAATTTCACGTGCTTTACACATGCAATTTCTAAGTGCAAGTGTATCATCCGTCACTTTGCCAGAGCATCAAAATATTTCTCTACTACATTCCGTAAAAGATGCTCAGACAGTTGAAGATAGGTAATGCATCATGCTGACGTTACCGGGCACTGCAGCAGTATTTGGTGTCAGTGAAGAACTTCCATAGTCTAGCAGAATACAAGGGGAGATATGCATGCATTTAGAAATTACTTAATTAGATTTTTAGTTTAGATGCATCATGGCCCAAAAACTAGACGTGGATCAGGTACTACCCCCGCCTGTCCCGATTTCGTAACAACCTGGAGCTCTGAGGGGGCTGCTGTGTTTTTTTGGGTTTATCAATACGGTCTACCCATTTTACTATATCATTTTAGGATATAAGCCCAAAAATAAGGATTATCCAAGGATCAAGTGGACCACACCATAGCGAGCAATGGTGACAATGACTCCCACTTTGAAACCTTTCTAGGACCTAGTTAATGTTTATTTTCCATCCAACCTGTACATAAGGTCACATGGACCTGGATGTAGGCAAAACACAAATACCAGCTTGTTCCAAAACTTATTCCGACTCCAAGGTAGTTTTTGATGGCGGGTTTAATCCTCTTTGTATGGTTGACTTGAGTTTTGGATCTGCTTTATTTTTTAACTTATATTCTAAAATGATATAGAAAAATGGATGAACTTAACAGTGAGCCCTTACAGAAACTTAGCTTGTTTGAGCTCGGGATATGCAGGTTAGGACCTAACTGGCCCCAAAAATTATATAGTGGAAGAGCATTGTGGAATGTGGATTCGTCAAAAAAAAAAAAAAAAAACAATTAGTGGCTATAAAATGGATGGTTGAAAGAAAAGATCAGATGGCCCGCTGAGTTTCAATTTCTGATTGTACTCTATAAAAGATCAGGTCAGGAGTTTGGTTGGTCAACCTCCATGCAAGCGTACACCAAGTGTTTGGTGGAAGAAAAGCATTTTTAAGATAGTGGTGAAGAACTATTACAAGTATTTATCCCTTCCATTAGTGCAGCGTAAAGGTTAAATCCATGAGTGGAAAGTTGCTGAAGTTGATGAGTAATAAAAAAGAAGTGCTTTGTTCTGGTTTGGGTCCACCAGAGGAACAACCTTGTTGTTAACATCTGTTATTGTCTTTTTTGAAATGACAAAACTGTCTGTTATTATTTATAACCATCCAATTTTTCTCAACAACTTCGATTCTCCTTAATGGTGTGAAAGAGAAGTGACATGAAGGATCTTACCTTTTAGAAGGTGAGTCATGACTCATACGATTAACAGTTCAGATATATCAAAATGAGGCAATACATAAGAAACAATGGGATTTGAATGTTGAACATTCAAAACTTCTCAGGGTTACAGTAGTTTTGGATTAAGCTGATATTTGTGTTTTCCCTTCATCCAAGTCTGTCTGATCTTATGAACAGGTTCCAATGGTGGGTGTTATTATTCGTAGTGCTTCCTGTTGTGTGGTCCACTTGAGCGTTTAACCTACCTCATCTTTGGGTTCATGCCCTAAAATAATCTGGCAAAATGATTAGATGGGGTGGATAAAACACATATATCATGGCGGGCTCACAACTTTTCCACATATACACATTACCGACGTGGGTGCTATGTCCTGCACTACACAATACGATTCCACTGTCCATTGTTCACCTTGTCTTGTACTATTGCTTATGTGGGTTCCATTGTGTTGTCTGCATGTCGTCCAATTAGCAAATTATGTGATTTCCACCATTATGATAACACTTATCCCAACATCCAGTGGGCCACAGCATAGAAAACAATGAACAACCACCTAAAAGCCTCTAGATTTATGTGGGAGCCCATGAAGGTTGGATCAGCTTGATTGTTAGGGTGTCCATATTGCATGGTGGACAACCTTACTTGACTAGTTGGACGAAGCTGATGGGCTAAACACATAACCCTTAAAATAATCTTATTTTACAAGGATTAGTAGAGGAATTCTGGCTAGAAAAAGTAGGCATTTTGGATTTCAAGGAAATCCAAGAGCACTAAGGTATTGCCCCCCTAATTGATATACACTTTCATTAGGGCTCCCAATGGTTCAGGAGGGGTCCTAGAGTTTTCCAGACCCAAGCTTATCTGGTTCAGGTCTCATTTTTAGGACTTAGACCTAGATGGTATCAAGTTTCAAAACTATGGAATAACCACAAAGTCTTTGGACCTTAGTTTCTAGTTGAGGGCATCTACATGGTTGGGCACACCTAAATGGTTGGATTAGATTAGTGAAAGTGTGTCACTTTGATACATACACAGTGCAAAGGGGCTCTCCTCCATGTGTGTGGCTTAGACACCCGGTTCCATTGCTAGAAGAATTTACACATGCCTGTGCACACACAGATAATACAAACATCAGTATGAAAATTAACCGGGCCTGACCCAGACCCAGGCCTCACCAGATTTTAGTCAGGTCCAATATGTTGTATCTGACCTGAAGATGATTAAACCCATTTTTAACCTGACTAGAACACAGATCCCTAATAATTTGAGTCAGGCCCATCAGGTATCAACAGACCCAGGCACCCGTCTCTGCCCTAATAATCCATCTATTTAGAGGATTAGGATTGGATTTTTGGGAACTACACACCCACAGTGGAACCCATCCTATCAACAACTCAGACCACTGAGTCATGGTCCAACATCGACAGGGAACCATATATGCATTAGCAAGTTGTACATTTTACCGGTGGTCTCGTGCACTGCCCCTTCTGATTTGGGGGGATATTTAGACACCTTTGCACGGAAGCGGATTAGCTGGTGCACCCTACACCAGCAAGGTTGCTGGTGTAGTGACGTCATCAAGTTCTGTGGGTCCCATCATGAGGTACTTGTTATATCCAAACCGTTCGTCCATGTTTTGGGATCATTCTAAGGCTTGACCCAAAAAATCAGACAGATCCAAGGATCCAGTGAAACACACTGCAGAAAGCAGTAGGAGATTGAACGTATACCATTGAAACCTTTTTGGAGGTCCCAAAAGTTTTGGATCAGTATGATATTTATTTTTACCCTTCATTCAGGTCTGTGTGACCTTATGAACAGTTTGGATGACAAATAAACATCATGGTGGACCTGGGTATGTTTTAACGGTGAGAATCATTGTCCCACTGTTTTTATTGGTGTGGTCCACTTGAGTTTTGGATATGACTCATTTTAGGTATCGTGCACTAAAATGATCTCGCAAAATGGATGGACGGTTTGGATGTACTACATACATCATTATGGGGTCCACAGAGCCTTAATCTTCTTTGAGCCGTTTGCACAAACACGGTGCTCGAGGACTGCACACTCGCTTTGCGTCTGCCACAGTCCCTACACCAGCAACGCAGCTGGTGTAGGGTGCACCAGCCAATCCGCTTCCCCTTTGCACGAGGGCATAAATGGTCGTGAATTTGTCAAATCTGTACTAGTGGGAGCATTTACTTCTTGTACTTGAAAAATCAGGCCCAAACATGGCCCATGAGCCGCTAGCTTGTTTCTCGTTCCTGAAAAATAGCCCCAAACATGATTTGGGGCGGGGGGGGGGGGGGGGGGGGAGGGATAATTTCTTATATTAAAAACTCAAGCCCAGTGGCCTTATATCCCGTGGGTCCAAGAACGTCCGTGGACCATTCATTTTGTTGGGATTCAAACCCTAATAAGCTCGAATCAACCCTAAGTGTTAAAAATTCAGATTTAACACCACCATCAATTTATATGCCTTTCGGAATTACGTTTAATGGAGATAGAATAACAACAATATAATAGAATAACCAAATAACAAACAAGCAATCATTTACATGAAAAAACTTTTGCGGGAAAAAAACTGCAACACAAAGCTATTGATGAGTTTACAAAAACTGTGCAAAAACAATGTCCATCGACCGGTCGGCTAGTGGACAAATTGTCACAGAGTGGACAAGCAGATTTCTAGAGGTCTCAGACCGGTCGGCCGACCGGTCTGCTGGAGGCTCCGACCGGTCGTATTATGAGGCAAAAAGACAGTCTAACTTGTTGGACATATTTTACAGGTCGCCGCTCGGTTGACTGACATTGGGAAACGTTTTTCTTACGCGGCTTCGCGTTTCATGTTTTCAAATCGGGATGGAGTCCTATTTAAACACCTCCTAATTATGTTTGGAGGTATCCTAATCATGTCCAAGGAGTCCAAACTCGGATTAGGGCATTGGGAGAGTGATTTGTGAGGTTAGATGTTAGTTTTGTTCATCTTTTGGATTTACTTGTGGGTAGATTAGCTTTGTAATCATCTGAGATTCATAGTGGATGTGTCGCTTTGTGCCGTGGTTTTCCCGTAAGAGTTTTCCATGTAAAATTCGTTTGCTTTTGCGTTGATTGCTTGTGTGGCTATGTGCTGATTGTTTGATCTTCCTCGGTGCTTCCGCTGACCAGATTTCCAACAAGTGGTATCAGAGCTATCATTGGAAGGTTGAAGAAGGAGTTTTCTTAGACAATCTCATGGCTTCAAGTACGAACGTTCGACGTCGAGAAATTTTTGGGTAAAAACAATTTTGAGTTGTGGAAGGTGAAGACGAGGGCTGTTCTAACTAAGCAAGGGGTTGTGAACGCCCTTGGAAAGAGACCTACCGACATGAAAGATGATGAGTGGACCAAGATGAATGAGAAGGCTATTGCCTCAATTCAATTATGCCTTGTTGATGACGTCCTCTATAACGTCATGAAGGAGAAGACTGCTGTAGACACATGGACCAAGCTAGAGAACATCTATGCGAAGAAGTCTCTAAAAAATCGCATGTATCTAATGATGCAACTCTTCACTTTGAAGATGACGGAAGGGACAAATGTGGAGGACCACATTAGCATGTTCAACAAGTTGATTTGTTAGTTGCTTGATTTTGGTTAACAGATGAAGGACGAATATCAAGCCTTGATCTTACTGAACTCGCTTCCTAGTTCATATGAGTCTCTCAGGGACAAGTTGTGTGCAGGTAGGGGCACTATTAGTGTCGAAATCGTTGTTTCAGCCCTTCAGTAAAAGGCAATGAGACAGAAAAACGGTGATGCTAATTCTTCCTCCGATGCACAGATTATGAGAGGAAGAAATTCTGAGCAAAGTGAAGGATCATCGCATTCTCGATCCAAGTCGAAGGGTAAGGGCAAAGCAAAGTTGAACTGTTGGGGATGTGGCCAAGTTTAACATATAAAGAAGGATTGTAAGAGTCGTAAGTATAAGAAGGAGAAGTCAATAGACTCTTATATGGAAGCCAATACCATTGAAGCTGAAGAAGGTGGTAGTGATGTGTGCGAGGTCTTGACGGCGTCCAAGATGGGATCTCTCAGCGATGAGTGAATCATAGACTCTGGGGCTTCGTACCACATGTGCCCGGATAGGAGCGTCTTTACTTCCTATAGGGAGTATGTTGGAGGCTCGGTATTTCTAGGCGCTGACTACGCCTGCAAGGTTGTGGGAATTGGTACTGTGCGCATCTAAATGTTCGATGGTATTAAACGGACCTTGACAGAAGTAAGGCACGTTCCTAGGTTGAGGAAGAATTTGATTTTCCTTAGTGCACTTGAGGCATTGGGGTGCAAGTTCACCGGTTTTGACCTAGTACTGCAAAGTTTTAAAGGGAGCCCTTTGTGGACACTCGCCTCTCCGCGCTCCCGGATTCTCCCTTCCTTTCGAAAAAGGGGGGGTGCGTGCGCGCGAATCACTGTTTGTGCCACTGGCTCGCCTCGTTCTCAAGGGATTTTTATCAGTTGTCGTGTTAAACTGGATATGTTTGTATAAGTTCGTGTAAGACCAGAGTCGCCATTAGCCAGTTACTTCAAATCTACAGTCGGCTAGACCCCGTAGAAACATTAGAGAAGGAATCCGAAGATTCCTTCCTCTAAAATGACTCTTTTTTATCTGCGACCAGAGATTCAAGGTAAGGGATCACGGTTATAGGGTGGGAAGATGTTAAGCACCCCACACTGCCCGTACTGAAGGACGGTCCCTAGTTCACAGAATGAAACTAGCACTTGAAAGTCTGATTTAATCCTCGTATATTCTCATGAATGATATGATGCATGAATGCAGGTCTGAACAGTAAGAGTTTCTAATGGGCAGGTTTCCATTAACAGGCAAGCCTAGAGTATACGCTCGAACTGACAGGTGCTTTATGCAGGATGCATGCTGTGTGTTCGAAAAATCAAAGTGTCGGCAGTGATATGATAAGCAGGGGGGGTTGGAAGAAAAGTAAATGTTACACTTATACTAGATGCGAATGAGATAATGCTGGTAAAAGAGTGGTTGGATGGACGGAGGTGTCGCAAGGGTTTGCTTTGAGTGGCTAGATCAAGACTTGAATAGCCTGGGAGACTTGGACTAGGGGCAGGCTGGGCTGAGTCAGGGCTAGGCTCTTTTCACTCGGGCTCTCTTTGGTGGAAGAATGGGCTAAAGGGATGGAGATGGACTCGGAACTAATGGGATTTCTCTGGGAGTTGAGGGATGCTGAATGTGAAGGGGAGAAGGGGTATTTATAGCTGCGAGCAGTGACATCTTCCGTATATATGTTTGGGCGGCACCCTGGGGGCCGCCCATACGACCACGCTGCTTCAGCGTCAGAGCGTACGGCCCTCGAACCTGAAGCAGAAAAGCCCGAGGTTCGAGGTCCGGACCTGCTCCGAAGCTGTGGTTCGGAACCAGGTGAGTTGACTGGGTTTGAAAGATGGGTTGACATGGTGAGTTAACTGGGTGCATGGGCTAGACTGATCAAGTGAGTTGACTTGGTGATTTGACTCAGCGGGTTGACTCACCAAGTTTGACTTTTTTGGAATTTTTTGACTGATTTTCTTATGGGGGGTTTTCTGGGCTGATGTTTAGTGGTGAGTTGACTGGGTTCAGGCTTGAGCTGGGCTATGAATTGGGGCTTACAAGGGTGAGTTTGGCTGGGTTTAGTCATGGGATTTGGGGGTATAGTCCTCCATTCATTCAGCTATCTCTACCGACATTGTAGCCGAAGATGGGGTGTCTACACGCTTGTAATTATGAAAGGATAGAGGCATGGAAACATTTACAGGCTGATTGTGAGCACTTTAATAAGTGGAGCTGCAACGATTGTAGCAGATTTCATGTCTGCACGTATGTGGCATGCACGCTTAGGCCATATGAGCGAGCGGGGCATGAAGGTACTCTTTGAACGATCTTTGATTCCTTTCCTTTAAATCTGTAGACTTCAGTATATGTGAACATTACATGTATGGAAAACCGTCAAGATTGTCATTTAAAGGGGGAAAACATGTATGTAAAATGGTGCTTGAATATGTCTATTCCGATGTATGGGGGCCGTCGCCCGTTATTTTTGTTAGGGGTCATCGTGGTTCGTGTGGCTTATCGATGACTATAGCAGGAAGGTTTGGGTTTATTTTCTGAAAAATAAATCTGATGTCTTCATGACCTTCAAGTATTGGAAGGCGATGGTGGAGAATCAGTCAGGGCAAAAACTAAAAGTTTTAAGAACCAACAATGGAGGCGAGTTCACTTCCAGAGAGTTTACCACGTATTTTAAGGAAGAGGGGATCATGAGGCACAACACAGTTTGCCACACGCTAGAGCAGAATGATATGGTAGATCAGATGAATCGGACTCTCTTGGAGAGAGCCTGATCCATGATTAGTAATGCTGGGCAAAGAGCTATGGCCTAAAGCCATTAACATGGCTTGTAACTTGATAAATCGATCACCCTCTATGGAAATTGAATGTAAAATTCCTGAGGAAGTGTGGAGTGGTTGTACGTTAGACTATTCAAGTCTACAGGTCTTTGATTGGGAGGCATACTCTCATGTACCATCAGTTGAGAGAGATAAGCTAGACCATAGGGCCAGAAAAGGGGATCTTTTATGGGCTATGGTGATAGTGTGAAGTGTTATCACATATATGATCCTATCATATGGAAGATCACCCTGAGCCGTGATTTCAAATTTGATGAGGGTTCTTTATTTCGAAAGGATACTAGAAAGGAACCAGAAAAATCAGAGATTATCGACATACAGAATGACAGCTATGAGACACAGGCCGATATTGAGGCGCAGACAGAGATACAGAATCAGGTATAGGGATCACTCAAACATTACATTCACTTTCATTACAGATGAGCGGGATCTGTCTAACTTTGAGGAAGCACTACAAGATGTCGATGCTGAAAAATGGAAGACAAAAATGCAAGACGAGATGGACTCCCTGTACAAGAATGGACTTGGAAGCTTGTAGAGCTTCCAGTGGGCTGAAAAGTGATTGAGTGCAATTGAATTTTTTGAAGAAAACATGATAAATACAAGGCAAGGTTGGTAGCAAAAGGGTATGCTCAGCGTGAAGGCATGGACTTCAGTGAGATCTTTGCACCGGTTGTGAAGCAAGTATCTATCAGGTTCGTGTTGGCGCTGGTTGCCCAATACGACCTCGAGTTGGAACAGATAGATGTAAAAACTGCTTTCCTACATGGGGAATTGGAAAAAGGGATTTACATGGTACAACCAGAAGGTTATACAGTGCAAGGGGCCGAGAATAAGGTTTGCAGGTTAAGGAGATCGTTGTACGATCTCAAACAATCGCCTAGGCAGTGATACAAGAAATTTAATTCCTTCATGATGAGTCAGGGTTTTTCCAGGAGCGAGTATGATCATTGTGTTTAATTCAAAACACTACATGATAAGAAGTTTCTCATACTGGTGTTGTACGTCGATGACATGCGTATTGCCAGTCATATCATGTCTGACATTGATGTGTTGAAGACTTAGCTTTCAAAGACATTTGAGATGAAGGAACTGGGGGCTACAAAAAGGGTTCTTGACATAAATATTCATAGAGATAAGAAGAGGAGCAGGTTGTAGTTATCTTAGGAAGAATACCTTGAGAAGGTGTTAAAGAAGTATGAGATGGACAAGTCCAAACCGGTTAGCGTTCTCTACGCGGCTCACTTCAAGCTTTCTTCTTAACAATGTCCCAAGACAGATGAAAAAAAGCATGTTAAGTCTCATGTGCCTTATTCAAGTGCTATGGGCAGTTTAATGCATGTCATGGTCTGTACAAAACCGGATATATAGGTTATGGGCGTTGTTAGCCGATTCATGTCTAACCCAGACAAACAACATTGGAAAGTTGTGAAATGGCTACTTCGATACATTCGGGGTACACAGGACTACGTCTTGACGTTTGAAAAGTCCAAGGACAAGCTGGTTGGTTACGTCGATTCTAATTACGCAGGTAGTGTTGATAGTAGGAGATCGACTTCAGCGTACTCGTTTGTATTAGCGGGTGGAGCTATTAGTTTGATGTTTAAGCTTCAGTCTATGGTGGATCTTTCCACTACCGAAGCTGAGTATATGGCGGTGACAAAAGCTTTCACGGAAGCTGTTTGGTTGAAAGGAATGATAAATTAGTTGGGGCTTTAGCAGGAAGCCGTGCTGGTTAATTGTGACAACTCTAGTGTTATCAATTTGGCTAAAAATTCTATTTATCACTCTAGTACAAAACATATTGATGTGTGTCACCATTTTATTCGACAGGTGCTTGAGGAAAGAGATGTGACCCGGGACAAGATTCACACTAGCGTGCATCCGACGGATATACTAACCAAGTTGGTACCAACAAAAGTTCAAGTTCTACGTAACTTCTGTGGAATTGGCGAAGGCTTGATGAAGATGTAGTGGAGCATGAGAAGCAACGACACTATGATTGATGAGAAGCTGATTTATGAAGAGAAGAGTAGATGGTTTGAAGTTTTGAAGCCTCGGTGGAGTTTTTGATGAGTCTAAAAAAACTATGCAAAAACAGTGTCCACCAACCGGTTGCCTAGTAGATAGCTTGTCACAGAGTAGTCGAGCAGATTTCTGGGGGTCTCAGACCGGTCGGCCGACCGGTCTGCTAGAGGCTCCAACCGGTCGTATTATGAGGCAGAAAGATAGTTTTGGGACAAAACTTGTTGGACATATTTTGCAGGTCGCCGACCGATCGACTGACGTGCAGGAGACGTTTTTCTTACGCGGTTTCATGTTACATGTTTCCAAATCAATATGGAGTCCTATTTAAACACCTCCTAATCGTGTTGGGAGGTATCCTAATCACATCCAAGGAGTCCAAACTCGGATTAGGGCATAGGGGGAGTGATTTGTGAGGTTAGATGTTAGTTTTGTTCATCTTTGGGATTAACTTGTGGGTAGATTAGCTTTGTAAACATCTGAGATTCATAGTGGAGGTGTCACTTTGTTCCGTGGTTTTTCCTAGGGTTTTCTATGTAAAAGTCGTTTACTTTTGCATTGATTGCTTGTGTGACTATGTGGTGATTGTTTGATCTTCTTCGGTGCTTCTGCTGACCAGATTTCCAACAAAAGCGATAGAGATCCATTATGATAATCATCTGTCTAGTAGATTGATAGAATCCAAGGCATCTTGCAGAACATATTTACTAGCTCGTTCCCACAAATCAGGCCCAAGCATGATCCATCCGAGTTATGGAGCACATATTGGATGGACAATCTTGCAAAAATCACTATATTTGACCATTTATATCCGTTAAATTGGAGGCTATCAATTGGAGAATTAAAAGAAAACAATGAATGGTCAAAATTCACAGACAAAAATCAGATGGTTGTTGTTGTGTGGTCAGTGTCATTCTTGGATCGTACTCTATCAAGATTGGTTGGTCTGAATTTCCATACAACTATCCATCTGTGGTGGAAGAGAAACTATCATTTCAGTGGAAGAGAAACCATCATTTTGAAATGATGGTGACCTATGTCAATGCAGGCTGGCTCCAGTTGGATGAGACTCCCGTGGTCACGGTCAAGCTTAAAGGATTACATCTCCACTTCAAGATTAGAAAGCTGCTGAAGTAGACAAATGGTGGAAAGAAGGGATTGGATTGGTTTGGTCCAACCTGAGTAGCCACTCATGAGCTAGAGTGCCAGTAGATTGTCATGGTTTTACATGATAAGAAATCCTTTATTGCCCTGATTGCATTGTAAGTCGTAGCTTCTCCTGAGTTCTGTGAGTCCAATCAATCAATCTGAACTGTCTATTTTGTCAGGAATATCATGCAAAAATAAATAAATAAATAAAATAAAATAAAATAAAAATTACTGATTGAATCATCCAATCATAAGCTATCATGATCTCTAACAAACTGATGGATAAGGTTGTTGATTGGACCTATTTTTATGTAAATGATCATAACCGTGACCATTGATCGAATGGCTAACATTTCTCATATTGGTGTGATTCTTGCAAAGGAGGCTACTAAATATGCATTTGACCTCATGAACAGTCTAGATCAAAGGGATTGGACAATCCAAGTGCCCTGATGCAACTAAATGCAGCCAACAGTGCAACGTGAGCAACGGAACATTTTCTCTATATAATTATCAATGATAACAACGATCATTCAAAATAGTTATCTTATTATCAATGATGATTCTGGTAATTAAAAATAGCAAGGTGCTGGGCCCTAGATATTTCTTAGGCCTGCAAAGCAGTTCCTGCACTGGAAACCTTTGTGGGGCCCACCGCGATGTTTGTGAGAAATCCACCCCGTTGATCCGTTTTGTGAGTTCATTTTAGGACATGAAAACAAAAATGAACCAGATCCAAGACTCAAGTGGGCCACACTAGAAGAAAAGTGGTTAGGGAAATTCCCACCGTTGAAACCTAGGGCTCTCAATGGGTCGGATCTAGATCAGATCCAGTTGGATCCGGCTCCAAGTCCGAATATCTGTAGACAGATTCGGATCCAACTTGGATCCAAAAGGTGATATCTGTATCTGATCCATTTAAAAATTGTTAGATCCATCTCTGATCCAAAATCCACATAACCATTGGATTCGGGTTGGATCTAGGTCCGAATCCACCCCTATTACAAATCTTAAAAACTATATGATATAAAATATATAATATAATATATTTAATTTAGTAGAAAAATGATGCAAATCCCACCATTTACTATGGCATGGTCGACATGGCCTAAAATAATTTGTAAAATGGATGGTCAGCACGAATATTACATATACAGTAAGGTGACAATGAGTCGGATCTTAATCGGATTTGGATCCAACTTGGATATGTTCCTGTGAATCCATATCTGGTCCATTCAAGTAATCAGACTTATTTTAAGATCCAAATCCAGTCCATTTAACTAATCGGACCTATTTTAAGATCCAAATCCGCATTATATGGATTTGGAGTGAATCAGACCTTGGATTGACCTGCTCCATTGAGAGCCTTAAGCAGAGGTTCTCTGCTCGGTAAAAACAGACGATCCAGATTCAATTTGGACAGTTCAAGTTCAGTTGCTTGCATACTAGGCATGCAATTTCTAATTGCTCGTGTATCAACCATGGCTCTGCCGGAGCATTAAAATATTTATCACATCCATTCTGCAAAAGATGCTCACATGGCTCAAAATAGGTATGATGCTCAAAATAGGTATGATGCATCATGCGACAGTGAAGAACTTCGAAACTCCGGCAGAGTCTAAGGGACGATACACAGGCACGTTTAAATTACTTTAAACCATCAAAAGCATAGTATACACAGGCACTTGTAAATTATTTGATTAAGCCATCTAAATCATGGTTTGCTATTTGGATGCATCATGATCCAAAAATTATACTTATTTGATTGTCTGACTATAGGATTAGAAGACATTTATTGGACAGTCAAAAATGAAAAAAGATTGAGTGGTCCTGTTCAGACAAACTAATGTCCAAAGTTATAGATTAGGACTGTTTAAAAAATCCCATTTTGGGACCATTGCTAAGCTAGAGTGTGTTCCACAATTTACTATGCTTTATTCACGTTAATGCAGGCCACATGTATAATTTCTGAACGCATGTGCATCAAGCGGCATACACTCCCCGAGTATCATATAACTCCCTTCGAGTGAAACTCATCCTGGCATGTCCTTACACGTTGCAGCACCATTTTCAACCACAGACGTGGATTACATATTGCCCTCATCCCTAGCTAGAAATAGACAGGTTATATGGATTTTATCCAAGCCGTTGCAGGCTCAAGTGGCGGACTGAGTGAACATAGCCTCGTTTCAACGCTAGGTCATGGTATCCATTCCCATGGTGGGGATGGCTAATGTTGTGATGTGACTAACAGGGGTGGGTGGGTGTACTAATACTTGGGTGTGTGAACTAACCCATAAATAAAAATAAAAAAAGTGGGTAGGAAATTAACCATCACTGATATTCGTATTTTACGATCAACCAGCCTTATGAACAGTGGACCCTAGGAAGGTTTCAATGGCATTATCTCTACTGCTTCATGTGGTGTAGGTCACTTAAGCATTGGATGTGCCTCATTTTTTAGCTTGTATCCTAAAGTGATATGGAAAAATAGATGGACTGTGGATAAAATCCATACATCATGGTGGCTCCTTAGGTCCCCTGTCCTTTACCAGCTGGGGAAAAGAAGGGGTAGTACTCAATCCGCATCCTTCAACTGTCCCATACTTATTACTCGTGCCACCATGCATTGCCAACCAGACCATCGAAATGGTGAGAGAACATTGTAGACTGTGGATCCATACAAAATCAAATTGGTGGCTATAAAATGGATGGTTAAAAGAAAAACAATTAGTTGTCCAAATTAAGTGATGAAGATAAGATGGTGGTCAGTATCGTCTGCTCAGTATGATCAATTTCTGCTTATACTCTATAAAAGATCAGGTCAGGAGTTTGGCTGGTCTGAACTTCCATACAATCATGCGCCATGTGCATGGTGGAAGAGAACCTGTTTTATGATGATGGTGAACTATCACAGGAATCTATTCTCTTTCATTTACTACAGTGTAAAGGTTAAATCCGTGAGTGGAAAGTTGCAAGTTGATGAGTAACAGAAAAGAGAGGATTTGATCTGGTTTGAGTGCACCGACAGAATTGTTAAATCATTGACTATGATAAATCACAATGCTTGCACAAACAACTTGCTATCATTGATCGACCAGACAGAAGGAATACTCTTACATAGCTTTTGAATCTTCACCATACGTGAGGTGCAAGGAAGACAAGGGCATAAAAGTTTCAATTCTTCATGATTTTTCTGTTTAAATGACATTCGCCTATGTAGGATGCTGGTCCACATTATAGCCGCAATTGTGTCCTCATTCGCACATTTGTCAAAACCCACATTTTTTTAATCAAAATCTAATCAGTTTTTTAGCTTCATTATATAGAAACCCCAAAGTAAAAATAAAAAAATAAAAAATCGTGAAATCAGCACCAATATTTTGAATCTGATTTTACTTTATCACCTTCCTTATATTTCTGCTATTGTATGGTACTTTCTTTTTTTTTAAGGACAAAATTGACAGCACCTCTTCTCCTTCCATGTATAGAAATTCTTGCTATATTGCTATACATAAGTTGTATATATTTATAAAATACCATGATGGCTAAAGTAAAATATAGAAAAGCACAGTAGAATTCTCCAGTTTATATATCTCGTGTTATCATGGTATCAAAGCAAAATGTTAAATGTTTAAATTTCAGAGAGTTGTAAATATGCCTCCGTAATACAAGCTCCCACATGAGCCATTTATGATGTGAGTTAAGTGTCCCTCCACCCTTACCTAGTATGTTTCCGTGCGGAGCTCCACCACGTATGTGTAGGAGAGTGTTAAAGTCTCTTGATATACATTGATATGTCATCCTCTAATGGCAACAGCTTTTAGAGCAAGTGGTTGTTTGACAATGACTCATGACCATTTATAACTGTCCAATATTTCTCGATAACATTGACATGCGTTAATGGTCGGGGAGAAATGTGATATGGATTTTACCTTTTAGAAGGTGAGCCACCGTTCTATCAAAAGTTCCTACTTGATATTTGACCAATCAGCCCTGCCTAGAAGATTCACCCAACTGCCAGATTTCAACAAAAAAAGAAGTCCACAGATCAGAGGTTAAGATTCTTCCATCAATGTGATTCATGGGTTAGTTGAGCTTGAGTTAGCAACAGTAGGTACCACTTAATTTGAATGCCTGTGTATTAAGTGTCATAACTTACGGGAATATCATGCTATATAAGTTATTTAAGATTTACTCCCAGGCTGAAATCCTTACAACAGTTTTTGTACGGGCGCTTGAAACACTGAGGCTTGTTGGCACAACCATGTTGTATGTGTAAAATCCAATCCGTCCATAAGGTTTTTTGTACATTCTACGACTAAATGCAAAAAATTAGTCAGATCCACAGCTTTGGTGGGCCGCACCATAGGGAACAATGGGATAGGATGCCGACCATAGGTTTTTGTGTTGGGCCGCATGGTGTATTTACAAAATCCAGTTTGAACATGAGCAAGGTGGCATAGGGAATGATGTAAGAACGATGGGTATGGATGTCGACCATAGGTTCGTGTGTTGGACCATCATGGCGTGTATCTTACATCAAACCAGTTAACCCGTTGTAACTTACAGGAATGATATGAAAATACAAAATCAACCTGATCCAAATATCAAGTGGGCTACACCAAAGTTTTGTTCTAGTTTATATGGTCCATAAAAGTTTTGTGTCAGCCTGTCATTTTGTATACGATTCAAATAAAAGTTCTTGCTGGATGAAAGGAGTGGATTTGCATATGTAACATAGGGGGCCTCACAAAGCTTAGATGTTTTAAGCATTGAGTAAATTGAAGTACTCTGACAGTGCTTTAAAGAACCGTTAAGGGAACCCACAGCTAGGTACTTTGGAGGTTGCTTTTAGGTCCACACTCCATCAGATACCATACCTCATTTTAACCATAGAACCCAAAATTTATGGTAATCTAAAACTTGGTAGGCCACGGCCTAGAAAATAGTTGGGATGGCCTGCCCGTTAGTTTTGTGTTGGGAATCTTGTATTGTTTATATGCCATTCAATCCATTTATTTGGTGTGCCTCATCAAGATAGAATTCTCAAATATTATAATATTTCAAAATTCAAGTGACTCATAAAACATGAATTTAGAGGTTTTAGGAATAATTTTGTGGGGTGGCCACCTAAATGTTGAATGAACCAGATTTTTGGAAGGTGGCAGTTGTCTACCATTGGTGGCACACATGTCAGTAGACCAGATAGCATAGATCAGGTAGCAAACTCATTCAAATGAGACACGTATGTGAAAGTCTTCTCCTAAACGTTCTCCTAGGGCCCGTTTGGATGCAGCCAGATAAATAACTTTTCCTACTGATGGCAAGAGTTAAATTGTAAGTTTGGTTAAAAATTAATATTAATTACTTATTTGCGAAAAATTACATAAGTATTTCAGCAACTTTTTTTGCTTTTCAAGTTTTCAAAGTAGCTTATTTCCTTCATTTTTGTTGGTGACATAGTAGGTTGATTGCAACCCAACACAACCTGTTGCTAGGCATATAAACTTGGTTGATGTGAACACTATCACCAGCTTAATGTATCACTTGTGGGGCCACTAGTTTGTGGACCCTATTAACGTATGTGATATGGACACCGCTCATCCATTTTGAGGACCAAACTTTGGCAGATTTAAATCTCAGATGTGGGCTCCACCATTTGCAAATAGTGGTGACCAAGTATTTGTGTACCTCTGAAACCTCTCTTTAGAGTACGATCCTGCCATATGTGATAGATCATCATTGTCCATTCTTTTGGTTAGATCCTTTTGAGTGTGGATATCCCACCATGTTGGACAGTGGGACCCACCATAATTTTGAGGGATCCACACAGTCCATCAAATTAACCCCACTACTAGCAACAAGAAGCAGTGACACCCGCCATTGCACATTCCCTGATGGCCCACCACTCTATATGTGTTGTATATCCATGCCATCCATTCATTTTCCTATTTATGTGATGCCCACCATTGTAGCTACTCTAGAGTCCACTGAAATGGTGCCCACAGCTGGGATCCACTGTAATGTGTTTACCATCCGAGCTAATTAAGTGGGTCCCACCAACAGAAAACAATGAGGATAAAATCTCTACCGTTGAAGCACTCCCAGGGTCTAGAGAGTGGACCCAACAACAGAAAAATAATGGGGATTTAAATCCACATCATTGAAACCCCCTGGGCCTATGTTGTTGCATGTGTTGTGTGAGCAAGTTGGCAATACCTTTTTCTTTCTTTTTATTTTCATTTTAGCTCACTTTATGGTACAAACCAAAATTATTAGGACTTTGGTATCAGTTGTGAAATTGCGATTTGCACCGCTAATGAGATAAGCTTGAAGGTATGTTTATGTCCTAGAGGGGGGAGAATAGGACTTTTTACAAATTCTTTATCAATTAAAAACTTTAGTGCATTCACAATCCAATTTACCAATTAAGTTTAAGTAAATGCAAGTAAATAGATCACACGAGATCTTTCTAAATTATCAACTATACTAAGACAAGCATTTGATCAAACAGTTGATATGCATGCTTGTACTAAGCATTCAAGGATTTCATATGAGCATTTTGTCAAACATGAAATGGGCATTAAGTTAAGCACTTATAGAATCAATCTTAAATCATAATAATGGACAAGATGCATTCACCACATTACACACGATGTATAGTGGTTCGACGATGAGTCTACTCCACTCGCGGTTCAAGTACTTAACTCCTTTGAGCACATCGGCATTCATTATCGGAGGTTTTAAATGAGGTTCACCTTTCAACCTTTACAACCTACATAAGGACTCCTCAAATCCTACAAAAGGACAACGCACGTATTCTCCTGTGTCGGAGGCTTACACAAGGACTTCCACATCCTACACAAGGACACACACGTCCTACTCAAGGACAACTCCGAGATTGGGTCACAATCTCTACACCCCCAATCTCAATAAGAAGGGGGAATCAACAAATAGACTCTATAAGCTTAAACACTTACAAGAGATAAGTCTCGATTCAGTGTCGTTAAGTAGCTTCAACTTCCACGAATGCTTCAGCTCCTCTCCAAGCTCCATGATCAGTTACCAATGCATATAATAATCCTAAACTAATGCTGGGTAGGTGGGAGAAGATATTGATGTTCCATTTACCTATTTCAATGCAATTGTTAATGAAGGAAACACCAATTTGATCATTCAATGGCTATAAATGACTTCAAGTTGAAGTTTCAATGATAGGAACAGTCATGAATGCTATACTGAGTTCATTATTCAAACCGAGCTTTGAATACTCAATATAGTGCCATTAGTGGCTAAGTTTGAACGATGAACTCAAGACAATGATAAGCAAAATAAATTAGGTAAAACTTTTAACTGCCTCTCTTAATGCTCTCAATGGGTGTGCAAAGGATACCCTTAAAACCCTCAAAATATGCCTTTATAGGCTCTAAGAATCAGGCTATAGATTGCAAGTTACCGACAAGGTATAGGGATGACTCGAACATTGCATTCACTTTCATTATAGATGAGGGTGATCCGTCTAACTTTAAGGAAGCACTACAACGTAGATGGCAATGCAAGACGAGATGGACTCCCTATATAAGAATGAGACTTGAGAGCTTACGGAGCTTCCAGTGAGCCGACAAGCCATTGGGTGCAAGTGGATTTTTCGGAAGAAATAGGATAGATACAAGAAAAAATTGGTAGTAAAAGGGTATGCTCAGCGTAAAGGCGTGGACTTCAGTGAGATCTTTGCGCCGGTTGTGAAGCAAGCATCTATCAGGTTCGTGTTGGCGTTGGTTGCCTAATACGACCTCGAGCTGGAATAAATGGATGTAAAGACTGCTTTCCTGCATGGGGAATTGAAAGAGCAGATTTACATGGTGCAACCAGAAGGTTATACAGTGCAAGGGACCGAGAACAAGGTTTGCAGGTTAAGGAGATCGTTGTACGGTTTCAAACAGTCGCCTAAGTAGTGGTACAAGAAATTTGATTCCTTCACGATGAGTCAGGGCTTTTCCAGGAGCGTATACGATCATTGTGTCTATTTCAAGACACTGAATGATGAGAAGTTTCTTATACTGGTGTTGTACGTCGATGACATGATTATTGCCAGTCATAGCGTATCTGGCATCAATGTGTTGAAGACTCAGCTTTCAGGGACATTCGATATGAAAGATTTGGAGGCTGCAAAGAGGGTTTTTGGCATAAATATTCATAGAGACAGGAAGATGAGCAGGTTGTAGTTATCTTAGGAAAAATACCTTGAGAATGTGTTAAAGAAGTATGAGATGGACAAGTCCAAACCGGTTAGCGTTCCCCACGCGGCTTATTTCAAGCTTTCTTTTAAACAATGTGCCAAGACAAATGAAAAAAAACATGTTATGTCTTATGTGCTTTATTCAAGTGTTGTTGGAAGTTTAATGTATGACATGGTCTGTACAAGATCGGATATTTTACAGACTATGGGTGTTGTTAGCCGATTCATATTTAACCCGGGCAAACAACATTGGAAAGTTATGAAATGGCTACTTCGATACATTCGGGTACGCATGACTACGTCTTGACGTTTGAAAAGTCCAAGGACAAGTTGGTTGGTTACGTTGATTCTGATTACGTAAGTAGTGTGGATAGTAGGAGAACGACTTCAGGGTACTCGTTTGTATTAGCGGGTGGAGCGATTAGTTGGATGCCTAAGCTTTAGTTTGTGGAGCTCTTTCCACTACTAAAGCTGAGTATATGGTGGTGACAGAAGCTTTCAAGGAGATTGTTTGGTAGAAAGGAATGATAAATCAATTGGGGCTTCAATAGGAAGCCATGCGGGTTAATTGTGACAGCTCTAGTGCTATCAATTTCGCTAAAAATTTTGTTTATCACTCTCGTACTAAACACATTAATGTGCGTCACCATTTTATTCGACAGGTGCTTGAGGAAGGAGATGTGACCCTGAACAAGATTCACACTAGTGTGAATCCAGCAGATATGCTAACCAAGGTGGTCCCAACAAAGAAGTTCAAGTTCTGCGTAACTTCTCGGGGATTGACAAAGGCTTAGCGAAGATGCAGTGGAGCATGAAAAGCAATGACACTATGATTGATGATGAGCTGATTTATGAAGAGAAGAGTAGATGGTTTGAAGTTTTGAAGCCTCGGTAGAGTTTATTGATGAGTCTACAAAAATTGTGCAAAAATAGTGTCCACCGATCGGTTTGCTAGTGGACAGATTGTCACAGAGTGGACAAACAGATTTCTGGGGGTCTTAGACCAGTCGCCCGACCGGTTTGCTTGAGGCTTCGACCGGTCGTATTATGAGGCAGAAAGATAGTTTTGGGACAAAACTCATTGGATATATTTTACAGGTCATTGACCGCTCGACTGATGTGCGGGAGATGTTTTTCTTACGCGGTTTCGTGTTGCATATTTTCAAATTGGGATGGAGTCCTATTTAAACACCTCCTAATCATGTTGGGAGATATCCTAATCACGTCCAAGGAGTCCAAACTCAGATTAGGGCATTGGGGGAGTGATTTGTGAGGTTAGAGGTTAATTTTATTCATCTTTAGGGTCTACTTGTGGGTAGATTAGCTTTGTAATCATTTGAGACTCATAGTGGAGGTGTCGCTTTGTGCCGTGGTTTTTCCCGCAAAGGGTTTTCCATGTAAAAATCGTTTACTTTTGCGTTGATTGCTTGTGTGACTATGTGGTGATTGTTTGATTTTCTTCGGTGCTTCTGCTGACCAGATTTCTAACAAAAGCGATAGAGATCCATTATGATAATCATCGGTCCAGTAGATTGACAGAATCCAAGGCATCTTGCACAACATATTTACTGGCTCATTCCCACAAATCAGCCCAAGCATGATCCATCCCAGTTATGGAGCACATATTGGATGAACGATCTTGCAAAAATCACTATATTTGACCATTTATATCCGTGAAATTGGAGGCTATCAATTGGATGATTAAAAGAAAACATTGACCGGTCAAAATTCACAGACAAAAATCAAATGGTTGTCGTTGTGCGGTCAGTGTCATTCTTGGATCGTACTCTATCCAAGATTGGTTGGTCTGAATTTCCACACAACTATCCATCTGTGTGGTGGAAGATAAACCATCATTTCACAGATGGAAGAGATACCATCATTTTGCAATGATGGTGAACTATGTCAATGCAAGCTGGCTCCATTTGGATGAGACTCGTGTGGTCACGGCCAAGCTTAAAGGATTACATCTCAACCTCAAGATTAGAAAGCTGCTGAAGTTGACAAATGGTGGAAAGGGATTGGATTGGTTTAGGTCCTACCTGAGTAGCCACTCATGAGCTAGAGTGCAAGTAGATTATCATGGTTTTACATGATAAGAAATCCTCTATTGCTCTGATTGCATTGTATGTCGTGGCTTCTAGTTGCCTCAGTTCGGTGAGTCCAATCAATCAATTTGAACTGTCCATTTTGTCAGGAATAGATTTCTCAAGCTACCATGCAAAAATAAATAAATAAATAAAATAAAAAATTACTGATTGAATCATCCAATGATAAGCTATCATGATATCTAACAAAGATGGATTAAGTTGTTGATTGGACCTATTTTTATGTAGATGATCTTAACTGTCTAAATTAAAGACCATTGATCGAATGGCTAATATTTCGCATATTGGTGTGATTCTTGCAAAGTAGGCTACTAAATATGCATTTGACCTCATGAACAGTCTAGATCAATGTGATTGGACAATCCAAGTGCCCTAATGCAACTAAATGCAACGAACAGTGCTACGTGAGCAACGGAACATTTTCTCTATATAATTATCAGTGATAACTACGATAATTCAAAATACTTATCTTATTATCAATGATGATTCTGGTAATTAAAAATAGCAAGGTGCTGGACCAGAGATATTTCTTAGGCCTGCAAAGGAAGTTCCTGGGAACCTTTGTGGGGCCCACCCGTGATGTTTGTGAGAAATACACTCCATCGATTGGTTTTGTGAGTTCATTTTAGGACATGAAAACAAAAATGAACCGGATCCAAGACTCAAATGGGCCACACTAAAGGAAAAGGTGGGTAGGAAAATTCCTACCGTTGAAACCTACCTGGGTCCACAGTGATGTTTATATGCAATCCATACCGTTCATAACGTCATTCCTATTGGGATGATCTGAAAACACAAATATTAGCCTGATTCAAAACTTCTGTGGCCCCATGAATATTTCAACTGTGGACGTTCAATCCTCACACTTAGGCTAGTATCCATAATTTGGACGAATCTGGGTCGTTTGCTTTTATCAAGCAGGAAAATCTTGCTTTCCACCTCTGTGATTGGTCTACCTCATCCTGGCATTGTTAGAGCTGCTGCCATCCTGATATTGTTAGAGCTGCAGCAAATCTGACAGTCTTAGGATGAGCTGGACCAATCATAGAGGCACCAGTAGAGATAGGGCTCTCAATGGGTTGGATCTGGATCAGATCCAGTTGGATCCGGCTCCAAGTCTTAATATCTGTAGACAGATTCATATCGGATTCGGATCCAAAAGGTGATATCCATATCTCGGATCCAAAAGGTGATGTCCATATCTGATCCATTTATAAATTGTTAGATCCATTTCCGATCCAAAATCCATATAACCATCGGATTCGGGTCGGATCTAGGTCCGAATCCACCCCCATTACAAATCTAAAAAACTATATTATATAAAATATATAATATAATATATTTAATTTAGTAGAAAAATGATGCAAATCCCACTATTTACTATGGTATGGCCGACATGGCCTAAACTAATTTGTAAAATGGATGGTCAGCATGAATATAACGTATACAGTAAGGTGACAATGAGTCGGATCTTAATCAGATTTGGATCCAACTCGGATATGTTCCTGTGAATCCATATCTGGTCCATTTAAGTAATCGGACCTATTTTAAGATCCAAATCCAGTCCATTTAACTAATCAGACCTATTTTAAGATCCAAATCGGCATTATATGAATTCAGAGTGAATTGGATCTTGGATCTGACCCGCTCCATTGAGAGCCCTAAGCAGAGGTTCTCCGCTAGGTAAAAACAGACTATCCGGATTCAATTTGGACAGTTCAAGTTCAGTTGCTTGCATACTACGCATGCAATTTCTAAGTGCTCGTGCATCAACCATCGCTCTGCCAGGGCATTAAAATATTTATCACATCCATTCTGCAAAAGATGCTCAGATGGTTCAAAATAGGCATGTTGCATCATGTTGACGTTGCCGTGCGACAGTGAAGAACTTCGATACTCCGGCAGAGTCTGAGGGGGTGATACACAGGCACGTATAAGTTACTTTAAACCATCAAAAGCATGGTATACTCAGGCACTTGTAAATTACTTGATTAAGCCATCTAAAGCATGGTTTGCTATTCGGATGCATCATGATCCAAAAATTATACTTATTTGATTGTCTGACTATAGAATTAGAAGACATTTATTGGACGGTCAAAAATGAAAAAAGATTGAGTGGTAC
The DNA here is from genome assembly GCA_003013855.2 of Liriodendron chinense. Classification (NCBI taxonomy): domain Eukaryota; kingdom Viridiplantae; phylum Streptophyta; class Magnoliopsida; order Magnoliales; family Magnoliaceae; genus Liriodendron; species Liriodendron chinense. The sequence goes on along the minus strand of ML058327.1, from coordinate 8,048,892 downwards.
TGTTCAGACAAACTAATGTCCACAAGTTAGAGATTAGGACTGTTTAAAAAATCCCATTTTGGGACCATTGCTAAGCTAGAGTGTGTTCCACAATTTACTACGCTTTATTCACGTTAATGCAGGCCACGTGTATAATTTCTGAACGCGTGTGCATCAAGCGGCATACACTTCCCGAGCATCATATAACTCCCCTTCGAGTGAAACTCGTCCTGGCATGTCCTTACACGTTGCAGCACCATTTTCAACCACAGACGTGGATTACATACTACCCTCGTCCCTAGCTAGAAGTAGACAGGATATCCAAGCCGTTGCAGGATCAAGAGGCGAACTGAGTGAAGATAGCCTCGTTTCAACACTAGGTCATGGTATCGATTCCCATGGTAACGTTGTGATGTGACTAGCAGGGATGGGTGGGTGTACTAACACTGGGGTGTGTGAACTAACCCATAAATAAATAATAAAAAAAAGTAGGTAGGGAATTAACCATCACTGATATTCGTATTTTCCGATCAACCAGCCTTTTGAACAGGTTGGATGGCAGTTAACCATCACGGGTGGGCCCTAGGAAGGTTTCAACTGCATTATCACTACTGCTTCATGTGGTGTAGTTCACTTGAGCCTTGGATCTGCCTCATTTTTTTTTAGCTTGTACCCTAAAGTGATATGAAAAAATGGATGGACCGTACCAATAAAATCCATACATTATGGTGGCCCTTTAGGGCCCCTGTCCTTTACTAGTTGGGGACAAGCAGGGGTAGTAATCAATCCGCATCCTTCAACTGTCCGATACTTATTATTCGCGCCACCATGCATTGCCAACCAGACCATCGAAATGGTGAGAGAACATTGTAGACTGTGGATCCATACAAAATTAAATTGGTGGCTATAATATGGATGGTTAAAAGAAAAACAATTAGTGGTCCAAATTAAGTTACGAAGATAAGATGGTGGTCAGTATCGTCCTCTCAGTATCAATTTCTGGTTACACTCTATAAAAGATCAGGTCGGGAGTTTGGCTGTCTGAACTTCCATACAATCGTTCGCCATGTGTCTGGTGGAAGAGAATCAGTTTTATGATGATGGTGAACTATCACAGGAATCTATTCTCTTCCATTTACTACAGTGTAAAGGTTAAATCCATGAGTGGAAAGTTGCAAGTTGATGAGTAACAGAAAAGAGAGGCTTTGATCTGGTTTGGGTCCACCAACGGAATTGTTAAATCATTGATTATGATAAATCACAATGCTTGCACAAACAACTTGCTATCATTGATCGATCAGACAGAAGGAATACTCTTACATAGCTTTTGAATCTTCACCATACGTGAGGTGCAAGGAAGACAAGGGCATAAAAGTTTCAATTCTTCATAATTTTTCTGTTTAAATTACATTTGCCTACGTCGGATGCTGGTCCACATTACAGCCGCAATTGGGTCCCTATTCGCACATTTATCAAAACCCACATTTTTTAAATCAAAATCTAATCACTAAATTTTAGCTTCATTAAATATAAACCCCAAAGTAAAAATAAAAAAATAAAAAATCTTGAAATCAGCACCAATATTTTGAATATGATTTTAGGGGACGTTTGGCATCTCTACAAATAAGAGCTTATTAGCTTATTTCTAAAAAAATAAGCTTTTAGACCGTTTGGTAAAAGTCTAATTATGTGCTTATTTATTTTTTAGAAAGTAGCAAATAAGCTCCGATTTAATAAGTTGGGGAGGGGTTATTTCTTAAAACCGAGCTTATTTAGCTTATGCAGGTAGACATTTTGGACTAAATTTTGGACAAGTTTACCCTTAAACTTTTCAAGTAATTCCCATCTTACCCTATTCTCTTCTCTTTACCATATCAAAGGTGGGCCTACATAATGCATAGTCACATCAAAGTGTGGCCCTGCATGATGAACGATCCACATTAAGCAAGCCTTACCTGATGATGGTCCACATCAAAGGTGGGACCCACACGATGGATGGTGGGAATTGAATGTGGGACCACATGATGGAATATTGACATTAAAGGTGGGCCCACATGATGAATGACCCATCTTGAAGGTTCAGCTCCACATGATGGGTGGTCCATAGCAAAGGTGGGACCTACATGATGGATGGTTGTAGACACCCCACCTTCGGCTACACTGTTGGTAGAGATAGCTGGATGAATGGAGGACCGTATCCACAAATCCCAAATCCAAACTCAGCCAAACTCACCCTTGTAAGCCCCATTCCATAGCCCAGTTCAAGCCTGAACCCAGTCAACCCAGTCCTAAACATCAGCCTGAAAAACCCCCCATAAGAAAAGCCAGTCAAAAAATCCCAAAAAAGTCAAACTCACTAAGTCAACCCGCTGAGTCAACCCACTGAGTCAACTCGTCGAGTCAAAACACCGAGTCAACCCGTCGAGTCAACCCGCTGAGTCAAATCACCGAGTCGACCCGCTGAGTCAACTCACTGAGTCGACCCAGCGAGTCAAACAGCAGCCCCGAGGGTGCGACCGTACCTCGCTAGAAATCGAGGAACGGCCGTACGGGCGGCCCATAGCAGGCCGCCCAAAATAAATTACGTAAACTGCCACTCCTCGCTGCTATAAATACCCCCCTCCCCTTCTCATTTCAGCATCCCTTCAAGTCCAGCCAGTCCGGGTGCGGTCCGAGTCCTCCTTCACCCCTTAGCCCATTTTCCCACTAAGGAGAGCCCGAGTGAGGAGAGCCTAGCCCTGGTCCAGCCCAGCCTGACCACTGGTCCAAGCCTCCCAAGCCATCACTCGAAGCCAACCCTTGCGACACCTCCGTTCATCGAGCTACTCTTTTCCAGCATCATCTCATTTGCATCTAGCATAAGTGCAACATTTACTTTTCCTCCAACCCCCCTGCTTCACTGCAAGCACCTTGATTCTTCAAGCACACTGCATATGTCTTAAATTAAGCACCTGTCAGTTCGAGCGTATGCTCTGGGCTTGCCCGTTGTTGGAACCTGCCCATCAGAAACTCTTACTGTTCAGACCTGCATTCATGCTTCACCATAAAACACCTTGATCATTCAAGCACACTGCATACGTCTTACATTAAGCACCTGTCAGTTCGAGCGTACGCTCTGGGCTTGCCCGTTGTTGGAACCTGCCCATCAGAAACTCTTACTGTTCAGACCCGCATTCATGCATCATGTCATCTATGAGAATGTACGAGGATTAAAACAGACTTTCAAGTATTAGTTCGATTCTGTGAAGTAGAGACCGTACTTCGGTACGGGCAGTGTGTGGGGTGCTTAACCTCTTCCCACCCTGTAACCGTGATCCCTTACCTTGAATCTCTGGCCGCAGATCAAAAGGAGTCATTTTAGAGGAAAGGATCTTCGGATCCCCTTCTCTAACGTTTCTACGGGGTCTAGCCGACTGTAGATTCGAAGTAATTGGCTAGTGGCGACTCTGGTCTTATACAAACTCATTTTAACACATTCGGCTTAACACGACAACTAAACAAAGCCCTCGAGAACGAGGCAAGCCAGTGGCACAAACGGCGATTTCGCACTCACGCATCATCCTCTCCTTCTTTTCCCGAAAGGGGAAGGGACGAGAACGTCGTTGTGTGGGAGCGTGGAAATGGCGAGGGTCCACAGAATGACGACTCCACTGGGGATGAACTAGTCTCACTAGTCGTGATCCGACTTGAAAAACAGAATCCTTCCCGTACTTGAAAGTCACTAATCCTCATACAATCTCATCTGCATAGCATTCTACCCAAAAAAAAAAAAAAAATAGAAAATCCCAAAACCAACAAAAAAAATAGAAAATCCTAAAACCCAAAAAGAGTAGAGTACAGTCCTCACCATTGCGCCTCCTCGGGCTCAACGTACGCGGAGACAACTTCCCTTCCGCAGCATAATCTGCACTCGGGCTCAGCAAGCTATGTCCGACCACGAAGAAGAAACTCATCTCCTTCCCGCTCTTGAGATGACCGAAGCGCAACTTCCAGCGCAACAGCCCATTGATAATACGCCAATCATACAGGAATTGGCACAAGGAGTGAGAGCAATGCAAGAAATGCTCTTGCAATTCATGCAAGCACAAGCCACCGCAACAGCCAACAATCAGGTTGGCCCAGTTCAGCAATCTCAGCAGCCATGCCAGGTCCTTTCGGCCTCCAGTTCGAATCAAGCGCAACCATCGGAGTCTGCCCAAGACTACCGACAGCAGCCGTCTCAGCCCTTGTTACGGGGCATCTTCCTCAGTACCTTCCTGCAATGACAGGGCCATCTCAGAGCGCCCCCGTCGCAGGGACTTCCAGTCAGCTTCCAGTCAATCTTGCAAACAACAGTCTCAGTAGATCTCAGCATGTCCCCGCCGATGGGACACCTTTTCAATTCCAGCACATCCCCGCCGATGGGATTTCAAATCAATTTCCAGCAACAGGGACAGCACTGGCGAATGCCCACAATGGGGGTCAGTGTCAAGCCCACATCAATCAGTGGACAGTGGCGAATACCCAATAAGGGGGTCACTTCCCAGCATCTCAGCCTCCTGCAAACAGGAGCACTTTTCAATTCCAGCACATCCCCGCCGATGGGATTCCAGTTAATTTCCAGCAATCTTCAATTCAGCAAAATCCAGTTAATTTCCAGCAAGTTCCAGTTCAACCTTCAGTACAATCTCCAGTTCAGTCACAATCCTTTCAAGCACCAGTTCATCAGAATCCAGTTCAGTCATCAAATCAATTTCAGCAACCCGCGGTTGCTTTTCAGCAAGCCCACAGCGTCGAAGACATTGACCACTATGCCGAAGAAGAACGTGCCTTACTCCAGGAGGCACCAGTCGCTCGAACAGATCACTCAGGATTGGACGAGTTGCGGGAGTAGTTCCAGATCTTGCAAAATCAGCTTCAGCGACAACAAGGAATCGATCTACCTTCGACCAAGTTCAGAGACTTGTGTCCTTTCCCAGATGCTCAAGTACCTCAAAACTTTGAGGTTCCAAAATTCAAAAGATACGACGGCAGCGGTTGTCCCACAGCACATCTCAAGGCCTTCTGTGGAGAACTGAGTGCAATCTCAGGAAATGAAGGGGCCCTTATTCGCTTGTTCCAAAAATCTCTGAAGGGCGATGCCCTAGATTGGTACACTTCATTGGACTGCCACCGCATCAGGACATGGGAACAACTTTCCCAGGCTTTCGTCGACAGATTCGCGTACAATCTCAACATGGCACCCAAAAGAGCCGACCTCGCAGCTCTCAGGCAAAAGAGTGATGAGACACTATCAGCTTACGTGGGACGTTGGTGAGCTATGGCAGCTCGAATGCGAACGCCTATCGACGACGAAGAACAAATCTCCCTGATTGTTCATTCAACATATCCAGGCATATCCGGGTATCTCATCTCGCATCCATATGCGAATTTCTCACAATTGATCCGTGCTGGAGAGCAAGTCGAAGCAGGAATCCGTGCCGGGACAATCTCCCCATGGCCTCATCAATCCACTCCAATCAAAAGGAACAGAGTGTAAGGAAGACCTATTGGGCACGGGAATGGAAACCGCAGTGGTTCTCCTCCCCGCCCAACAGAGGTAAACAACATCAACACCACTGCTCAAGGAAATCAACATGCTCCCCCACAGGGACGTCAACAGTATCAGCAGAATCAAGTTCAGCATCAGCCTCAGCGGTATCAGCCACAACCGAATCCTCAGCCTCAACCACCTCGACAACAGCAGCAGTTCAGAGGAAACGGTCAATACTCATATCAAAATAGGCAAAACTACAGAGAGTTCAGGAAATTTACTCCCCTCTCTCAGCCACTCAGTCAAGTCATGGCTACTCTGGTGCAGAAGCAGTTACTTACTCTAATGACACCTCGGCCTCCGCCTCATCCTCTGCCACCGAACTACCGAGAAAATGAGTATTGCGCATACCATCAAGGACGTGGCCACACCACTGATCGATGCTATACTTTGAAGAATGCTATACAAGACCTAATTGATGACCGCAAGATCGTCATCTCGGTCCCTGGAACTTCTCCAGCAGCTTCCATCAACATCCTTCAGAATCCTCTGCCTCAACATCCGACGGACCCCAGTTCGTCTCGTGGCCCTGCAGTCAATAGCATAGAAGAAGGGGACCATCTCGATCGCTTCTTCTCCCCTATCCAGTCCATTCATGCTTACACTTATGGGCCGACAAATCCTCCTTCGATCATGCAAGGGGCAAGTCCCTTTCCTCCTCCAGTCCTCGAGCCAGTAGTACTTGAAGGAGCACTTCCATACGATGTGCCAGTTGCGCAAGGGGCATCTTACGGCCCCTCATGTTGGGAACCAGTCGTCCTAGAAGGAGCACAATCATACATCGAGCCCACATACGAACCTGTCATCTTGCAAGGGGCAACCCCAATTCAAGAACAATCCAATCCGCAATGGAGAGATTATACTCATCAGCAGCAAGAGCCCATTGTATTGGAAGGAGCTCCTCCAGTTGAGCCAGTCATATTGCAAGGGGCAAATTCCGGAGGCGTGTCAATCACACTACGACAGCTGGGACGAACAGAGAAACCTCCTGCCATATCAAGAGGACCAGTATTCATTCCATGGAAGCCTCCTGCTCCAGGAACAGTCAAGCCAGGACCACGACCTTATGTGATCTATGAAGACAAGCCTCGATATTACTCCTTCAGCACAGGCAACAATGTAGTTCTTAAGGCAAAAGCTCCATACGAGGAAGATCTGGTACCCACACCAGCACCGTTGCAAGAACCGGTGGTCCTAAAAGGCAAAAGGGAGGAAAACTACAAAGAGGTTCCATGGCACTATCCAGAATGTGCGGAAGTGGGGAACATGAATCCCAATGGGCATTGCATCCGAAGAGATAATCAGAACAGAGGAGATCCCAAAGGCGCTCTCTTAGGCCTCGGCAACAAAAATGAAGCCGCATACGATGTGGCGACTCAGCTCAAGTTAATCCCTACACAAATCTCAGTATGAGAGTTACTATGTACATCTCGCATACACCGAGAAATGTTTGCCAAGACCTTGAACGATGCTCACGTCTCCTCTGATACGACACCAGAAATGATAGCTTTGATGATTGGACAACTCCTGGCTCTGCGCGCCATCACCTTCACAGATAATGAGTTGCCACCAGAAGGACGAGATCATGGGCGATCCCTCAACATAGCCTTACGATACAAAGACCTCTGTGTCCCACTGGTCCTTATCGATAATGGCTCAAGCTTAAACGTCTGCCCACTTAAGACTGCGGAACGTCTGGGAATCAGTCCTTCTTCATTCCGACCCAGCACCATATGTGTCAGAGCATTCGACAACACCCGCCGATCAGTGGAAGGGAGGTCGACATAGAGGTACAGATAGGTCCAGAAATCTCTACCATCACATTCCAAATCCTGGATATATCAGCCTCTTTCAACATGTTGCTCGGGCGACCATGGCTGCACAAGGTTGGAGCTGTGCCATCAACCCTGCATCAACGAGTGAAGTACATCTGTGGAAATCAAGTGATCTCTATCCATGCAGAGAAGGAGTTCATCATTCCTTCCAATGCTGCTGCCACTGAACCAGACATCCCGGTCATCGATATCCAGCACTCTGAAGAAGACATCCCGTTTCATAGTTTCGAATTCGAGACTGTGAACTCTATCGCCAATCCAGAACCGATAAGGGTGGACCGGGCCTTTTCACCGGCAGAACGTCTGAGTCTCAAATACCGAATGAAGAATCATTTCAAGTCTAGAAAGGTACCGCTGGTATATAACCAACGCAAATGGGGACTCGGATACAGGTCAATCTTCATGGACAAAAGAAGGAAGAAATTTCGGTGCTCACCCATTCAGTTCATCAGGCCAGGAGAACCTTGCAAAGATCCAGGAGGGAATCAACCAACTGCACTACACAAAGGCCTCCCGATGAGCCTAATTTGGGCCACATGGCCCCCCATTCGATGGGATCAAATTCTCGAACCATCCAAGCCTCCAGAAGAAGAAGGAGATGAAGAAGGAAGTCAAATACAGCAGCTTCAGGATCAGGTTACTCTGACACCTGCTCCCAACCAGGGGCACAACCTGCCCACTTCAGCATCAATCAACCAGGGGCACAACCTGCCCACTTCAGCATCAATCAACCAGGGGCACAACCTGCCCACTTCAATTCCAGCCAGTCAGGGGCACAACTTGCCCATCTCAACATCAATCAGCAAGGGGCATGACTCGCCCATCTCTGCAGAATCAACATCAACAATCACCAGCCAGGGGCAGAAGCAGCCCATTCATTGGACCAAGAAAGGGAAGTGGCCAGCCCTAGATTGGTCTGATGTCCAGATTCCAAACTTGTGTCTAGCCGTGGAACCAGACGAACTGCAATGCGAAGTAAGTGACCCGGGAGGGACTGAGTGCGACTCATATCTCGAACCCGACCAGCGAGAAGTCATGGTCATTGGGCCAGACCATGATTCTTTGCCCAAAGCATCAACCCCCACCTCTTCAGGGGAGGAAGTGTGGGGTCCTGAATGGTCATCCGTTCCCCTAACTTTTGAATCAGCCAAAGAGCCATCTGAGGGCTCTGGCTTCCAAAAAAAAAGCCTGTTTAAGCAGTGACCGGAACTTTGGAACAAGTTGGGCTCAATCGTGGTCTGCAATGCCCACTTGTTCAAAGTCCCATGAATTTCAAAAACCCAAAAAAATAAAAAACTTTCAAAAGCCAAAAACATCTAGCATTTCAATTTCAGAAAAATCTCAAAAACCAAAAAACATTTCTTTTCCTGCATTCAATAGTGTGCCAAGTTCGTCTAAAGAGTTGCATGAGTTTGAAGTCGAATCATATGATTTCGACATCGAATTAGACTTCGAGCTCATGGGTCTAGATGAAGCTCGGGATGAGGAAGATGATGATCCAGCTCCCGAACTAGAGGATCTCCTCAAAAAGTTCGAATCTAAAGCCAATGTTGTAGCCGATGATTTTGAGATAGTAAACTTGGGGACACCTGAGATCCCTAGGGAAGTACACATTGGAAAATCGTTGCCACCTGAGATGAAACAGAAAATGATAGAGTTCCTAGCTCCAAGATTGTCCAACTTCGCGTTCTCATATGAAGACATGCCGGGGCTCGATGAAGAGCTCGTTGTACATCATCTGCCAACCAAGGCAGATATGAAGCCAGTGAAGCAGAAACTTCGAAGAATGAAGCCAGAATGGGCTCTGAAAGCCCGAGATGAAGTCATCAAGCAGTACAATGCGGGATTCTTGGTAGTCTCCAACTACCCTGAATGGCTCGCCAACATCGTACCAGTACCAAAGAAGGACGGCAAGGTTCGAATGTGCATCGACTTCCGAGATCTCAACAAGGCCAGTCTCAAAGACGACTTCCCTTTGCCACACATCGACACTCTGGTCGACAATACTGTTGGATACAAGGTTTTTTCATTCATGGACGGGTTCTCAGGTTACAATCAGATTAAGATGGCCGTCGAAGATCGCGAGAAGACATCATTCATCACTCCCTGGGGAACCTTCTGTTACAGGGTGATGCCGTTCGGTCTGAAGAATGCAGGAGCAACATATCAACGAGCAATGACAGCACTCTTCCACGACATGATGAACAAAGAGCTTGAAGTATATGTGGACGACATGATCATCAAATCTCGCACAATTGAAGGACACTTTGAAGATCTGAAGAAGTTATTCAACAGATTAGAGAAGTACAAGCTCCGCCTCAACCCTCAGAAATGTGTTTTCGGTGCAATGGGAGGTAAGCTCCTCGGCTTTATGGTGAGCGAGGATGGCATCAGGGACGACGAGACCAAAACCAGAGCAATCATCAAGATGCCCCCTCCTAGAACAGAGAAAGAAATTCGTGGCTTCCTCGGCAGAATTCAATACATCAGTCGCTTCATCGCACAGCTCACACCTATTTGTGAGCCCATTTTCAAGCTCCTTCGGAAGAATGTTCCAAAAGAATGGAATGATGATTGCCAAGTCGCCTTCGATCACATCAAGAGATATCTCATGAATCCTTCAGTCCTAGTGCCGCCCGCTCCCGGACGACCACTATTGTTATACATCTCGGTAGAAGCAGAAGCCATTGGCTGTGTCCTCGGCCAGCACGACGAGACCGGGAAGAAGGAACAAGCAATATACTATTTGAGTCGAAAGTTCACCGACTACGAGACCAGGTATTCCCCGATCGAGAAGACTTGCCTCGCCCTAGTCTGGGCAACTCAGCGACTCCGTCAATACATGATTGCATTCCCTATTCTCCTCCTCGCTCGCATGGATCCGCTCAAGTACCTGTTCGAGAAACCGGCACTCACTGGGAGAATAGCTAAATGGCAGCTACTCCTGTCTGAGTTCGACATCACCTATGTCACTCAGAAGGCAATCAAGGGACAGGCCCTCGCCGATCATCTTGCCGCCCACTCCCTCCTGGATTATCAACCGCTCAAGACGTTCTTCCCTGATGAAGATCTCTTGCTTATTGAAGAAGAAGAAAAGAAGAAAGATGAGTGGACGTTATGCTTCGACGGCACAGCAAATTGTAAAGGAAGTGGTATTGGAGCAATCCTCTACTCTCTAGACGATGTCCTTATTCCTATCTCAAGGCGCATAGCATTCAAGTGCACCAACAACATGGCAGAGTACGAAGCATGCATCACTGGCCTAAGGGAAGCCAAAATCCTGGGCGTCAAGAAGCTACGAGTATTTGGAGACTCACAGCTTATCATCAATCAGACTAATGGAGAATGGAAAACCAAGGACGAGAAGTTGATACCATATCATGTGTATCTTGACAATCTGATCGAGGAGTTCAAAGAAGTCACCTTCTCATACATGCCCAGAGCCAAGAACCAGTTTGCAGATGCTCTCGCCACACTGGCATCAATGCTCGAGATCCCGAAAGGAGCTTCAGAATGGGAGCTCACAGTCGAAATTCAAGAAGAACCTGCTTTTTGCCTGCAAATAGAAGAAGCCGAAGCTGTCCCTAGCAAACCCTGGTATGCCGACATCAAGCAATATCTCGAAACCCAGGAGTATCCAGAGTCAGCAACAGCAACAGATCGCCGAACCATTCAGCGTTTGGCCGGCCAGTTCACCATTAGTGGCGAAGTTCTTTACAAGCGATCCTATAATCACATCCTCCTTCGATGCGTCGATGAAACAGAAGCTGCCAAGATCATGAAAGAAATACACGAAGGAATCTGTGGCCCACACATGAACGGGCACATGATGGCAAAGAAGATTCTACGACTCGGCTACTATTGGCTCACCATGGAGACAGACTGTTGCCAGCACGTTAGAAAATGCTTCAAGTGTCAGGAGCATGCGAATCAAATCCATGCCCCATCATCAGAGTTATACAACCTGACCACCCCCTGGCCCTTCTCCATGTGGGGCCTCGACATCATCGGCAAGATCAGTCCCAAAGCATCAAATGGTCATGAGTACATACTTGTGGCAGTCGACTACTTCACCAAGTGGGTAGAGGCAGCCTCCTACACCACAATTGCAGCATCTCAGGTGATCAAATTCATGAAGAACAACATCATATGCCGGTATGGAATCCCTAATGCCATCATCACAGATAATGGGACCCCGTTCGTCGATAAGAAGATGGATGACTTCCTCAGAAAATTCAAGATCCAACGTCATCGATCAAGCCCCTACCGTCCCTAGATGAATGGTGGGGTAGAAGCCGCAAACAAGACAATCGTCAGGATACTTGAGAAGATGGTCGTGACCTATCGAGATTGGTCAGATATGCTTCCATATGCACTTTGGGCCTATCGAACGTCTGTACGGTCTGCTACGGGCGTTACTCCTTTCGAGCTTACTTATGGAATGGAAGCAGTCCTACCGGTTGAGGTGGAAATACCATCGCTACGGGTGTTACTAGAAAGCGGAGTTGAAAAAGGAGAATGGCAACAGGCCAGATTCGATCAATTGCAGCTAGCAGATGAAAAGCGCATGCATGCGCTAAGTTATTCACAGTGCTATCAGAAAAGGATCGCTCGGGCTTACAACAAAAGAGTCCGAAAAAGAAGTTTCAAGGTAGGCGACATGGTCATGAAGAAGATTCTACCGTCGCACCTTCCGGATCCCAGAGGAAAGTTCAAACCCTCGTGGGACGGGCCACTGATCATCAGAGAAGTACTTCCCGGAGGTGCCCTCAGACTCACCAGCATGAGAGGGGTGGATCTTCCTGAGCCAACCAACGCCGACAACGTGAAGATCTTTCACGAGTAAGTTATTTTGACCTTATCAAGAGTTACTTTAATAGAGCTGAAGTCAAGAGGTCAAAGCTAAGACCTCTGAGAAATCATTTCCGTCCACCAACAAGTGTTTCAAATAAGGGGATTCAAAAGGAGGAAAATACAAAAAAAGGGGGGGATTCAAAAGGAAAAGACAAAAAAAAAAAGAGAGAGAGAAAAAGAATACAAAAGAAAAAAAAAGAAGAAAAGAGAAAGAAAAGGGGAAGCCAAAGGAAGGCACCCAAGAAAAAAAATCAGTCCAAGAAGAAACACAGTCATCCATTCATTCATCTCAGAGGGGTCTTTAGCAAAGACCGACAGATCTATCATCGTAACTTAGGATAAGGGCTGAAAGACTGCCATCGGCTGGCAACGACGGATTCCCGACCTCTAGCAGCCGCAGTTATCCAGAGATTCAAAAAAATATATATATATATAAATAAATAAATAAATAAAAGAGAAAAAAATGTGTGCCTAAACAAAGAGGGCGGAGTGAAAATCCGAAAGGGCGCTCCGAGTAAAAACAGTGGGCATACAACGGACTTGGTGAAAACCCGAAAGGGCGCCGAGGGTAAAAACAGCATAGCTGCCAAGGGGCAGGCAAGATCAAACATCTGGGACGTGGTGAAAACCCGAAAGGGCGCCACGGGCAAAAATGACGGGAAAATGCCGGCTGTGGTGAAAACTCGAAAGAGCACTGCAGGAAAAAATAACTCAAATGGAAAAAGGAAAAAAAAAGTGCAGGTACCAGGAAATCAAACAATTCAGGTCGGTTCGAGCAGTTACAGTTCAAGAACAAGAAGAAGTGCAGTCAGGAGCGAAGAATTCTATAAAATCTGACAATCTCAAGAGGCAATAGTTTCCATTGCCTACACCTCTAGGGAACCAAATGAGCACTCAAGTTAAATCTCGAAACATCGGTCAAAGCATGGGCCAAGCCCTAGTTCTGATTCCTATATCCCGACACAAAATCCAGACACTCACTCACAAGACAGCTCATGGCACAGTAGATTTTCAAAAAGTTTTCTTCTTTTTTCACTAAATGCATCATATTTCTTTTACACATATCATATCATCTTTTTTTAAAAAAATACAAAAAAAAATGCATCATCATCAATCATATATGCAAAAAAAAAATGTGCAGGTGGCCAACACAATCAATCTCTACCCTCCTCCTCGGCCACATCAGGTAAGTCCTCTGACTCATAAAAAGATAGTCTCGCTCTCAACCTGCTCACCTCCATACGCAAGTAATGCGCCTCATCGCGCTCAAGGATACGGGTCGCTGTCTCCTCGTCAGACAACCTCTGATCGCAGCCAATCTCCTCGACATCATCTCACAATGATACCGAAGTGCAGAGATCTCAGACAGCAGATGGCCATGAGTGGCCAAAAGGAAGCCAGGATCGATAAACGGGCGCTCCTCAAAGGGTTCATATGAACCGGATGAAGAGCCAGCATCTCCAAGGATATCCTACTCATCCTCATCAACAGTCTGGTGCCAGCAAGGGATACGTCGGTACAAAGACTGCTCAACAACCCAGTACTGATATGGGGCGGTCGCCATCGGAAAAGTCCGCAGCTCAAAACCCAGCAAATCAGCAGTCAAATAACTCGCCCAAAAACAATCAATCCGGGTCCTAAAGTCAGAGGATCTGGATGGAAGTGCTCGACGCCCGATACCTGAAAGCAAAAAGAGGAACATCCTGCTCATATCCAAACTGCCGCAGGAACCAGATGGGATGGTAAGAAAAGTAGGATCGAAAGCCTACCAACATCATAGGATAGCGGTGTGCATCACAAAGCACGGGAGGAAGTGAAAGCCAAGATGACTCCCAACAAACGTTCCAGTCACGAAGTTCAGCGAACATCCTGCGATACAAGGGCTCGCTCATCCTAACTATATGAGGAAGAAACTCCATGATGTGTCGCATAAGGTCTAGGCAACGAGTGTCAGGAAAAGATACAGGAACGGTCAACGAAAGACGCTCCCATAGCCAGACCTGATCACAAAAAAGGAAAAGAAGTTCAGCTAAAGCAAAGCAATTCCTAGCAAAGCAAGAAGAAAAAGGATGCAGAAAAGATACCTGAAGAAAGGCACAACAGCCGCGAAGGATACGAGTGCGGCCCAGGGCGCAGTCAGTCAGCCCATTGAACAGCTCGGCCAAGGTAAGGGAAATGATCCCCTGCCGACGGATAGCTCGGCTCATCACCTCAAAAAGCAGAGGAGTCTGGGACCTGCGCCATCCCAAGAACAACACCTCAGCAATCAAGTAGAACATCAGTGCGTTCCGAGCAAAGGTAGAACTGGCCACACTCCAAGGACCCGAAAAAAGATCATACAGTAAGTCCAAGGAGAACACTACAGCATCCTGGCCGGCAGCTGCAGGATAAACAAGATAAGGGATCCCGAACCAGTTCTGCGGTGTGGCAGTCTTCGGCGATGTCTTCGGCGAGAAATACTGAGTATAATCCCAAGGAAGGCCTGTCAAGCGTGCAAGCTCCTCCAAAGAGGGTCCCATCTCCATATCGTTGAACGTAAACAAGTTCAACGAAGGGACCCAGTCAATCAATGCAGCTCCGACCATCCTCCAATCAATATCAACTCTAGCCATATGGACCAGACTGCCAAAGCCATAGGACTCTAGCTCCCGAATCTCATAAACTGACAAGCTGTCAAGCCAAGCAAGCAGTCGTGGTGAGCAAGAAGGACGAGGAAGCAGCTGACAAGTCCTCACTGGTACCCCCTCCAGAACAAAAGGCTCAGAAATCAATGACAGCTCATCAAGGATCGGAAGGTCAACGGGCGAAGGAGAAGGAAAAGCTGGAACCTCTGCAGCCCCTGACCTGCCCGCAGTAACGGCTATGTCTGATATAGTCGCATCACTATCTGAAACTGTCATAATCTCAGCCGCATGGGAAGACTCGCCCACCTCATGAACAGAGTGCGCAAAAGACCGACGATCAAAAGAAGGGCGATGCTCTCCATCAAAAGGGCTACCAGTAAAGATCACACCGCACATCGTGGCATCCTGACCAATCTGACCGTCAAAGAAAGCATCTGAACCATCCAGAAGGGTCCCGGCTACCCCGATCGAAGAATCAACGGCCAGATCCGGACCTGTGGCCCTCTCCAGTAGGAAATCATGAATCCAAACATCATCCTGGCCGATCAAAGGGATCATCGAGGCATCTGCACCGTCCATCATCAGGGGGACATCATCAATGATCACATCAAGACCACCCAAACAAGTGTACCGCACATCCCGGCCCTCATCAAGAGCATCCAAACCGTCAAAGGTATCATCTGAACCATCCATCCCATCCAAGCATGAGATCAACCCATCTATGTCCATCATGGTCCCATCACCACCATCCATCACATCATCCATGTGGCCCACACTCAAGGGATGCATAGCCTCACCTATGTCCCATCTCCCCATCCCATCCATACCATCCATTTCTCCCATAATGAGGGGCCCATTCAAATCTGAAATTCCAACCATCCCACAATTAATAGAGCCATTCAAAGCTCTCCCAACAACCACCCTTAATTCATCATCAATACCCCCATTCAATGCTCCATCTCCACCATCAATCAAAGGCACCTCATCATCTTTAAAGCCTTCATCAAGTGCTGGAGTGTGGGACCCACCAACCTCTCCCACAATGGCCCCCAAGCCATTATCAACGGCTGCCCGAGAAAGGATCAATAGAGAAAAAGACAAAAAGAGAAGGAAAGAATGGACAAAAGGAAGATTCATGGCTGCAATCGAACCTGCGAATACATGGAATGTGGGGACAAGAACAGGGGACAACAGAGAATGTCCGAACCCGAGCCAGCCCAGGCCGCTCAAGAGGCGAGCCTTGGGCGGCCTGCTCTGGGCCGCCCGTACGGACGCGCTCCCTCTCTCTCAGCGGGATTGGCTCCAGGGTTCTTGGTAGGTGAGACTGACAGTCCACGTCAGCAGATGGCACTCCGTGGGCCGCCCAAGGCTCCGGTCCACTCCAGATTTCGGGTGAAGCTGATCAAGATCATATAAAAGGTGCCCCACCAGTCCAATCATGAAGTAATGCGGCCAGAACATGGCTGATCAAGTCAAAGAGAAGGAAAGGTGATCAAGTGGGGGCCACAAGCAATCCAAGTCATTCAAAGACTAGATCATCATGATCTAAACCATTGAAGAACCTACATGAGCCATCAAACAACAAGATCAAAAGGTTGATCATCAAAAGAAGGGCCAGAATCCAAGATCTAACCATCAAGTGGGCCCACAAAGTCAAGACAAGCAATCTGAGACGTCCAAGCCATCATCTGCACCATAAGAAGCCTTCTTAGCCCCACAAATCATCAAAAGAGGTGCCCCAAAGTAAAGCCAAGGTCTCAAATGGGCCCACAGGGCCGAATCTATCAATCTGAATCATTCAAGGGCTAAATCATCAGGATCCAAACCATTGGAAAGCTTACACAAGTCATGGAGCAGCAAGATCAAAGGTTCGATCATCAAAAGAAAGGCCAGAATCCAAGATCTAATCATCAAATGGGCCCACAAGGCCTAATCAAGCAGTCTGAACCGTTCAAGTCATCATCCATGCAGTTAAGAAGTCTCATCTTCCACAAATCATTAAGGAACAAGTCAAAGGTCAAAACATCTAGACATCATCAAAGAATTTGAGACAAGTCAAAGATTGTATATTCATTCAAAAGAACTTGATACAAAAGAAGACAAAGAAAAAGTACAAGGCCATACAAAGCAGAATACCCAAACAAGCTACAAGTCGCCAACATAGTCATCATCATCCCTCCTCTCGTCCCGCTCCCGACGATAAAGATCTATCAAAGGAGCAGTCACCGAGCCTCCAGCATATCTGCGACGGCCACCTGGAACATAAAACGAAGGAAGCAGAGGCCCCTAGCCGAACAGCAAATACCATTCATCATAGTCACGATCCGGGATCGTGAAACGAAATCCGGGCTGGCCCACGAGAGCCTCAACTCTCTCATCAACTGGCATCCGAGCAGCTGGGGGAGGTGCAGAACAAGGGACCCGAGCCACCCCAGTAACCTGCCGAAGCAACCTCTCACCTAGATATCACTGAAAAGATTCAGCATCGGAAAGCATGATACGGAGACATGAAGCATCGTATGCCTCCACACGCTAGGGGGTATAATAGAGAGGGAAACTGGCATAGGCATCCGAGCGAGCTGCAGCAAATGAGGTCACCACGATCAGTTACAGTACAGCACGAGGGCAAAGAAAAGTAAGATACTTACGTCCTCAACGGTCAACCCGTCTATGTCAGCACGCCAATTGTCCCCAGAAACTCGGGCGTTCCGCTGACGGTTTTGCTGGTGCCAGTACATGTGGCGATACAGAGAGGGTTCAACATCGTCTCGCATCCTTGGCGCGAGATGGGAAAAATGGTCATAAAAGCAGGTCTGGGCAAAAGACACATCTATTGATCAGAGAAAGAAAGAAGGCGAAAGCCCTTCAAGAAAGGTGAAAGAAGAGATACCTCAACGACAGGCCAGAAGCCTGTGAAGGACCGGCTATGCCGACAGGTCTTGTCCAGACCTTGAAAAATATGGGTCAAGATAGCCCCATTCCTATTATAGGGATAATGAAGATCCTCGACTAAACGAAGAAATTTAGGATCAACCCTCTCATTCGCATGGCAGAAGAGGAAGGACCCGAAGGCATAAGTGATCATGGCCCGCGCTTTATGGAGGGCCTCTCGCTCGGTGGTAGGGATGACGGAGGCAAAAGTGTTGCAGAACCATTGCATCTTTACTTGATGGCCTTGGAATTCACCCTCGGGTGGGACATCACCGACGAGCCGTAGCCAGTCAGTGGAAGTGAGGGGAGCCAAAGAGCTGACTTGAGGAACAACTGTTCTATGAAACGGAAAGCCTACTTGCATATAAATGTCCAAGGGGGTTATTCCCCATTGACCACAAGGGAGCTGGAAGGTGTGGGTCTTGTCCCGCCACCTCTCGCAAAGGGCCGCGAGCATCATGCGGTTAGCATCGTTATTACGGAAACGTAAGGTGAGGAGGCCAGCAAAGGGAGTACCATCCAGTACTCGTTCTAGCAAGGGATGTGGATCCTTCACCCAGTTGTCCCAGCGATCCCTGGTACCTTGACCCTTGATAGCAGGAAGAGGTTGATGCTCCATAGCTAAGGAACACATGTGGTCCCCTCGGCGGACAATGAAGGCAGGATCATCTTCATCAATCACTCGGTGACCTCTGGTACCATCCGCCATTGAATCCTACAAGCCTGGCAAGGTAAGTCCCTATCCCTTACCCGTTAAAATCCAAATTATCATCCAAGAAACCCATGGGATTGGACTCACATTCAAATGCAAAATCTAAAGTCCAACTCCATGTGTCACTTAGGATATGTGTTGGGCCCATTGGAAAAAGTAAGGCCCACCTTAAAGAAGGTGGCATGGCATGCCTTAGGCAAGAAAAGTCCATCATCCAAGGACACATTTTGGACAACAAATGCACTCAAGTGTCACGAGATCAAGAAGGGATAAGAATCCTACTTCACATGAGAAATCCCTTTTCAAAGTCTATATGTGGCCAAGGATTGGTCCACTTTTATGCCAAGGCCATGATCCTCATTTAAGGTGTTTCCACCTTTTTACACATGCACATGGACAAGTGGAGAATAGGAGGGAAATGGGCTCCCAAGAGCAACCCAAATGCCTCATCTCAATGGATGGAAGGGAGCACATAGCCCACTTGAAAAGCATGAGGACCCATTCATGGGTTAACCATGGGCAACTCTATGTGCACTATCTTGGTGAAAGTGTTGACCATAAGAATACAACATGGCGGTCTACCCACAAACATATGAATCAAAGAAGCTAATGGTAAAAAAGTTGATGCACATAGCCCACATAAAGAACCAAGTTGAAAATGCCCATGAAAGGGTAAGTTTGGGCAACTTATGTGCACCAATTTCTTTACTAAAAAGGGAGACCATTTCAGCACAAGGGCATGGCTTGATGAGTCACCCAACCATCATGAAAATGGATAAGAATGGTACACATAGCCCACTTGAAGATCAAAATCCAAAATGTCCCAAAGCATGGGACAAAAATGGGCAACTTATGGGTATCATTCTTTCTCACAAATTGAAGAAGAAATCACTCATACTTGAGAATGATGGTGGATGACCCACCAAGCCCCCAAAGAAAAGATCAAGGAGCCATGGTTGTATGAATAGCTCACTTGAGGATCATCCATTTGAGGTTGATAACATTAAGGGGAAACTCTTGAGAACCACATCCCTACCACAAGGAAAAACCATTTGAACTTAGTGAGATTGATGGAACAACTCACTCATGGGACTTGTAGATGACCAAGTAACTCAAGTCCTCCATCCATCAAAAGAGAAAAAGCATGAAAGGAAAAAAGCCTACAATGGACAAAGTGTAGTGGTGCACACATGGTCCAAAGAAATCCAAGCTTCAATGAAGGCCCAAAAGCCCATCCACATGAAAAACTCCAAGGAGCCCACCACACTTTGTACAAGGATGTACATCATAATCAAGAGATGGTGGAAGGCTTGGGTCATTTGTCCATAAAGGCCCAACTAGGAAATCTAGCCCACTTGAGATCCAAATGAAGAATGGGCTAGTCATCTTGGTCCATACATATGTGAAAAGAGATGGGGTCACCTAAAGTGAGCCCCATGAGCCCAAAACTTGAGATGAGCCCTACCATTCCCATGGGCCCAAACCTTAAAAAAAATGGAAAAGAAAGGAAGAGCTCCAAAGAAAATGACAAGAAAGAGAAAGCATGAGGGAGCCCAAAATGAAGCATTAGGCCCATTAAATACACCAAGGGCCATGACTTCACTTTGAGCCCATTTGATACATATGAAGAGAGGCCCAACTCCCATGAAAAAGATAGAATATTTTGCCATGCATACTTGATGACATGGAAAAATCACCCTTTACATGCACATGAAGGGAGTGTGAAAAGAAGAAAGAAAAATGAAGTGGAGAGCTTGCAATGTCCTTCTCCATACACCACCTTTGAAAAAGACTTGAGATCTAGAGAAAGGTCAAGAATGCTTGGGCCCACCTTCACACCTCTTGGAATAACTACATGAAAAAAGAAAAGAGTTATGAGAAGAGACAATGAAGAAGGAAAAGGACAAGAAAGAGAAAGGGAGTGGTTCATACCTTTACCACTCACCAAAGAGGGACCACCTTGTTGTCCCAAAATGTCTCTAAGGGCCACCACTTGAGAGAAGCAAAGGACCACCAAAGGAGAAGAGAGAAAACTTGAAAAAAGAGAGAGTATGAGAGAGAAAAGAGAGAAATTGTACGATGGAGGGGGCAAGGGTGCCCCATGTTATATAGAAAAGGGGAGGGCACCCTTTTACCCAGCCCACTGAAGAGACCAGGGGCCAGAGACCGTCCGGGCGTCCCATAGGAGGCCGTCCTAGCCCCTACCTATATGAAACGACCTCTCTCCCCCTCTCCTTGGGAAGAACTCCTCCTTGGGAAGGGTGGTTGCAAGTGAATCTTGTACCTCCATGTAAGAATGAAGTGATGGAAGAGAATGGTGAGAAAAAAGAAGAGATCTCACCAAAATTTCATCTTGTGAGAAATTGGCTTGATGATGTGGAAAAGTTCCATGAAATTTTCAAGGAAAAGAAAGAAAAAGATTGACTTGGTCAAACAGTGATCTCAACCATCCAGGGGTATGACCTGATGATCCGAACCATTCCAAGAAGAATTTTCGTAGTCTCCAACCTGGATTGCTACCATCTTGTACAATTTCATGGTCCGAAGACCTTAAACTACGTCGGGATCAAGATCCCGAGGGACTTTTAATAAAAAAACCGACATCGGTCTTCGTCAGGATCTGATGACTCCGGACATTTTTCAAAAAAAAAAAAATGTTTTTTCTGTTTTGAACAGTTTTGGGTCCGAAGACCTTAAATTACGTCGGGATCAACGTCCCGAGAGATTTTTAATAAAAACCAGCATCGATCCCAGCCGTTCAGGCCAAGATCTGATGATCTAGATCATTTCGAAAACAAAAAAAAAATGTGTTTGCCCCCTTTTGTACACTTTCTGGTCCGAAGACCTTAAACTACGTCGGGAACAAAATCCCGAGAGATTTCCAATAAAAACTAGTGTCAATCTTGACCGTTCAAAATTGAGATTTTATGAACTGGAACAGTTTTTGAAAAATCACAAAAAATAAATGTATTTACAGCGTGTACAGATTCTGGTCCGAAGACCTTAAACTACACTGGGATTAATTTCTCGGGGGACCCTTTCTTGCTTCCAACAAAAACCGGCATCGGCCTCAACTGCTGGGATCGAGGTTCGATAATCCGGATCATTTTTAAAAAATACCAAAAAGATTTTTTGAGCTTTCCATAAAAACAAGCATCAACCTCGATTACCCGAGTTGAAATCTGGAACTTTTTCAAAATACCAAAAAAAATAAAAAATAAAAAATAAAAATTTCACCATCAATTTCAACTGCACAAATTTATCTCCAGCAGTCCGAAGACCTAAAACTACACTGGGATTAACTTCTCGGGGGCTTTCTTTCCTAACCTGTTCCAGACATGGCTGACACTTGATCGTACGGGTGTCTGGAATCTTCTAAACAGGTAAAGGCTGAGGCGGGCAGAACTCCGCAATCCTGTTCGTGTTGAACGCACCGTGATAGACAACCTTGATTTGAAAGTCGTTGTTGAATCTAACGGATGTTCCCTGTTCCTAAAACTCATGAAGGGGATTAAGGCTGTTGGGAGGTGGAGCGCACTCTCACGGAATTGTGAGCAACGTAAGGCCCCAAACTGGATTGACTAAGGGAAATGTGAGGATGTGGCTCATTTTGTGGCCGAAGGAGTCCGTCGGACGATACGTGGTCTATGTGCATTGCACATGAGGAACAGGCAACTTTGTGGGTGTGTTGACTGAAAACCCTCAAAATCTCCTCATCCGAAGATGTAAAACTACGGCACTTAACTGTGTGAGACTCGTCTTGCTCGCTGACGTAAAATGGATCGGGTGCCTTACCAGCAGTAGAAGCTGGAAGTGGATGAAAATTCCATACTTTTCCTTGCATTTCATAAAAATCACAAAAACACAAAAACATTGCAAAATCACCTTTTCAAAAATCACAAAAAATATGTCCCTTGCTTTCAAATCAAATACTTGCAAAAATCACAAAAAAATATGTCCCTTGCTTTCAAATCAAATACTTGCAAAAATCACAAAAAATATGTCCCTTGCTTTCAAATCAAATACTTGCAAAAATCACAAAAAAATATGTCCCTTGCTTTCAAATCAAATACTTGCAAAAATCACAAAAAATATTTCCCTTGCCTTCAAATCAAATATTTGCAAAAATCACAAAAAAAAAAAAAAAAATTTCCTTTGTTTTCAATAACCGATCTCTATCCTGACCACTCAGATAAAGATTCGGATCACATATTCACAAAAATCACAAAAATTGTCAGTATCCCCAGCACTACACTTCAGGAGTCTTGAACTCCGTTCACTTCACAGTTTGGGATGACAGATCCGATCGCCCGCAAATTGGAATCTTGACCAAAAAGGGGCAACCAAACACCATCTCAATCACATGTATGCCCAGAAGAACATCTTGAAGTCGGATAACATCCTCGTACATTCTCATTCGCAAAGAAACAGCATCTTGGGACGATGGACCTGATCGATCACGGGTCAGGATCTTGACTAACCCTCTGACCAAACATCCGCATTAAAAAGAAAAAAACCCCAGGGAAGCACAACCCTGGAAGCAATAAGCTCAAAATTCTTCGCATCTCCAGCAAAAGCAAAATCATCAAACTAAAAGAGAATGAGCCAAAGCCATGCATTCATCATGCATCTCCATGCATCAGCATCCATCGCATCAATCATCATGTTCACCTGCTTTCAAAATAAAAGTTGGTTAGCCAAAGACCCCACAGGCATCCCTAGTGGAGGCACGTGCAGACCAGATTTCCATTTCAAAAAGATAAAAAAATATTTATATTCGCAAGTAAAAACCCCACGGAGTATCACTCTCCAGAGTGGGTATCTTTTCACAAATCCAAAAATATTTTCCCAGTAGAGCGTTATGCCTCCAAAACACCAGGAGATCTTCCATATCTCTGGGTAGGAGCCGACGCAAAAATCAAATAAGATTCGATGTCTCGCGGTTTCCCCGGAGACCATCGGATCCAATGCACTCAAAGTACGGTCGAACTGAACTCCAATGTCAGTGTGGTCGTACCACATGCCAAGATACGAAAAGATGAAAGCCAAAAGGCTCGGTCGCAGAAACCATTTGAACAGGTGGAAACGATGAATTGTAACCCAAGTATCAAAATCAGCAGATTGGGTGGAAAGAGTTCACCCGCACATACCTAGGCGTGGATGCCTGAAGTACCTTGACTGAGTCCAAGTCGGCGTAGTAGAATCCCGTAAGACTATCGGACGCAGGGCGTCTAACCACTTTGACAGTCAAGCGAAACAAGTACTCCTGGAGTGATCTGGGAAAACATCAAACATCACACAATCAGTCTCAAGGTCAGCAACCTCGTAAGACTACGGACGCAGAGGCTCTGCTGTACCTTTCCGATGTTAGTACCGATCGGGTATGGAAGGGTTGCGATTGGGTACCCAGGTTGCAGCAAACTGCAGGGACAATCGCAACGTTTTCTCCAAACTCCCGCGGTATGTGCGAGTTATCAATTTCCAGACAATCAACGGACTCAGATACAAAGGACAACAAAGATTTCAGACCACAATCGAGGAAAGAATGAATTGCAAACCAAGCATCGAAACCAGCAGATCGGGTGGAAAGAGCCCACCCGCACATACCTAGGCGTAGATGCCTGAAGTACCTTGACTGAGTCCAAGTCGGCGTAGTAGAATCCCGTAAGACTATCAGACGCAGGGCGTCTAACCACTTTGACAGTCAAGCGAAACAAGTACTCCTGGAGTGATCTGGGAGAACATCGAACATACAATCAATCACAGGGTCAGTAACCTCGTAAGACTGGCGACGCAGAGGCTCTGCTGTACCTTTCCGATGTTAGTACCGATCGGGAATGGAAGGGTTGCGATTGGGTACCCAGGTTGCAGCAAACTGCAGGGACAATCGCAACGTTTTCTCCAAACTCCCGCGGTATGTGCGAGTGATCGAGTTCCAGACGATCAACTGGCACAGATGCAAAAGCAAGCAAAGATTTCAGACCATGATCTATGAATGACCGGGTCAAAAGTGGGGTGTCCACTCGCTTTGGCATTCGGTTGCAAGCAACCTCTGCCAAAGAGGGGCATCTGTAGACACCTCACCTTCGGCTACACTGTTGGTAGAGATAGCTGGATGAATGGAGGACCATACCCCCAAATCCCAAATCCAAACTCAGCCAAACTCACCCTTGTAAGCCCCATTCCATAGCCCAGTTCAAGCCTGAACCCAGTCAACCCAGTCCTAAACATCAGCCTGAAAAACCCCCCATAAGAAAAGCCAGTAAAAAAAATCCCAAAAAAGTCAAACTCACTGAGTCAACCCATTGAGTCAACTCGTCGAGTCAAAACACCGAGTCAACCCGTCGAGTCAACCTGCTGAGTCAAATCACCGAGTCGACCCGCTGAGTCAACTCACTGAGTCGACCCAGCGAGTCAAACAGCAGCCCCGAGGGTGCGACCGTACCTCGCGGGAAATCGAGGAACGGCCGTACGGGCGGCCCATAGCAGGCCGCCCAAAATAAATTACGTAAACTGCCACTCCTCGCTGCTATAAATACCCCCCTCTCCTTCTCATTTCAGCATCCCTTCAAGTCCAGCCAGTCCGGGTGCGGTCCGAGTCCTCCTTCACCCCTTAGCCCATTTTCCCACCAAGGAGAGCCCGAGTGAGGAGAGCCTAGCCCTGGTCCAGCCTAGCCTGACCACTGGTCCAAGCCTCCCAAGCCATCCAAGTCTTGATCCAGTCACTCGAAGCCAACCCTTGCGACACCTCCGTTCATCGAGCTACTCTTTTCCAGCATCATCTCATTTGCATCTAGCATAAGTGCAACATTTACTTTTCCTCCAACCCCCCTGCTTCACTGCAAGCACCTTGATTCTTCAAGCACACTGCATATGTCTTAAATTAAGCACCTGTCAGTTCGAGCGTATGCTCTGGGCTTGCCCGTTGTTGGAACCTGCCCATCAGAAACTCTTACTGTTCAGACCTGCATTCATGCTTCACCATAAAACACCTTGATCATTCAAGCACACTGCATACGTCTTACATTAAGCACCTGTCAGTTCAAGCGTACGCTCTGGGCTTGCCCGTTGTTGGAACCTGCCCATCAGAAACTCTTACTGTTCAGACCCGCATTCATGCATCATGTCATCTATGAGAATGTACGAGGATTAAAACAGACTTTCAAGTATTAGTTCGATTCTGTGAAGTAGAGACCGTACTTCGGTACGGGCAGTGTGTGGGGTGCTTAACCTCTTCCCACCCTGTAACCGTGATCCCTTACCTTGAATCTCTGGCCGCAGATCAAAAAGAGTCACTTTAGAGGAAAGGATCTTCGGATCCCCTTCTCTAACGTTTCTACGGGGTCTAGCCGACTGTAGATTCGAAGTAATTGGCTAGTGGCGACTCTGGTCTTATACAAACTCATTTTAACACATCCGGCTTAACACGACAACTAAACAAAGCCCTCGAGAATGAGGCAAGCCAGTGGCACAAACGGCGATTTCGCACTCACGCATCATCCTCTCCTTCTTTTCCCGAAAGGGGAAGGGACGAGAACGTCGTCGTGTGGGAGCGCGGAAACGGCGAGGGTCCACAATGGTGGACATCAAAGGTGGGTCCCAGATGACGGACTATCCACATCAAGTGGGCCCCACATGATAGATGGTCCACAACAAATATGGGACCCACATGATAGATGTTCCACATCAAAGGTAGGATCCGCGTGGTAGATGGTGGACATTGAATGTGAGACAACATGATGGAAGGTTGACATTAAAGGTGGGCCTACATGATGAATGACCCATATTAAAGGTTGGGCCCTACATGATGGACGGTCCATAGCCAAGGTGGGACGTACATGATAGATGGTGGACATCAAAGGTGGGTTCCACATGATGGACTATCCACATCAAGTGGGCCCCACATGATAGTGGTCCATGACAAAGGTGGGACCCACATGAAGGATGGTGGACATCAAAGATGGGCCCCTCATGATGAATGATTCATATTAAAGTGAGGCCCCACATCAAGGTGGGCCCACATAATGAAAGGTTCACATCAAGGATAGGCCCCACATGACGAAACATGTGCATCAAGTGGGTCCCATTTGATGGACAGTCTACGTCAAAGGTGGGACCCACGTGATGGATGGTGGTCATTGAAGGTGGGCCCACATGATGGTTAGTTAATATCAAAGATGGGTCCACATGATGAATGACACATAATGAAGGTAGGGCCCCACACAATGAATGATCCACATCAAGGTGGGCCTACATAATCGACGGAGTGGACTTCACATGATAGATGGCCCACATAAAAGTGTGGCCCCCTTATAATGGACAATTCACATCAAGTGGGCCCCACCAATGGACGGTCCACATCTAAGGTCTCTCATGGTGGATGACCCATATCTAAAGCGGGTTGTATGATGGATGATCCACATAGAAGGTGCACCCCACATGATAAATGGTGGATATCAAAAGTGGGACCCACATGATGGACAATCCACTTCAAAGGTAGGGCCCACACTATGGACACATCAAATGTGGAGTCCACGTGATGGGTAATGGGTAGTGGACATTGAGGGGCCCCCACATAAAGAACAATTAGGAATGTTGGGCCCCACATGATGGATGGTTCACCAAAACAACCATTTAAACTGCTCTTATATTAAAGTTGTTGTAATCTTTAAAAATGACATCAACTCCCCTTAAAAAAGGCTCTTATTTGAAAGTTTTACCAAACGTGCTTATTTTAAATAAGAGCTTTTTTTTGAGATTTTACCAAATGAGTTTATTTAAAACAGAGCTAGAACAAAAATGACTTATTAAAGTAGCTCTTATTCAAAAAGCTCTTATTGAATTAGAGTAGAGATGCCAAATGAGCCCTTACTTAATCACCTTCCTTATATTTCTGCTAATGTATGGTACTTTTTTTTTTTTTAGACGACAAAAGTGACGGCACCTCTTCTCCTTCCATGTATAGAAATTCTTGCTATATTACTATACATAGGTTGTATATTTTTATAAAATCCTATGGTGGCTAAGTAATATATAGAAAAATACAAGAGAATTCTCCATATTATGTATTAGAGCAAAATGTTAAATGTTCAAATTTCGGAAGTTACAAATATGCCTCTGTAATGTATTCTCCCACAGGAGCCTTTTATGATGTGAGTTAAGTATCCCTCCACCTTTACCTAGTATATTCCTGTGCGGAGCTCCACCAGGCATGTGTGGGAGAGTGTTAAAGTCTCTTGATATACATTGATATGGCATCCTCTAAGGGCTTGAGCTTTTAGAGCAAGTGGTTGTTTGACAATGACTCATGACCATTTATAACTGTCCAATATTTCCCGATAACATTGACTTGCAGTAATGTGATATGGATTTTACCATTTTAGAAGGTGAGCCACTGTTCTATCAAAAGTTCCTACTTGATATTTGACCAATCAGCCCTGCTTAGAAGATTCATCCAACTGCCAGATTTCAACAAAAAAAGAAGTCCACATATCAGAGGTTAAGATTCTTCCATCAATGTGATTCATGGGTTAGTTGAGCTCGAGTTAGCAACAGTAGGTTCCACTTAATTTGAATGCTCGTGTATTAAGTGTCATAACTTACCGGAATATCATACTATATAAGTTATTTAAGATTTACTCCCAGGCTGAATTCCTTACAACAGTATTTGTACGGGCGCTTGAAACACTTAGGCTTGTTGGCACAACCATGTTGTATGTGTAAAATCCAATCCGTCCATAAGGTTTTATGTAAATTCCACGACTGAATGCAAAAAATCAGCAAGATCCACAGCTTTGGTGGGCCACACCATAGGGAACAATGGGATAGGATGCCGACCATTGGTTTTTGTGTTGGGCCACATGGTGTATTTACAAAATCCAGTTTGAACATGAGCAAGGTGGCATAGGGAATGATGTAAGAACGATGGGTATGGATGTCGACCATAGGTTCATGTGTTGGACCATCATGGCGTGTATCTTACATCAAACCAGTTAACTCAGTGTAACTTACTAGAATGAAATGAAAATACAAAATCAACACGATCCAAATATCAAGTTTATATGGTCCATAAAAGTTTTGTGTCAGCCTGTCATTTTGTATACGATTCAAATAAAAGTTCTTGCTGGATGAAAGGAGTGGATTTGCATATACAACATAGTGGGCCTCACAAAGCTTAGATGTTTTAAGCATTGAGTAAAGTGAAGTACTCTGACAGTGCTTTAAAGACCTGTTAAGGGAACCCACAGCTAGGTACTTTGTAGGTTGCTTTTAGGTCCACACTCCATTAGATACCATGCTTCATTTTAACCATAGAACCCAAAATTTATGTTAATCTAAAACTTGGTAGGCCACGGCATAGAAAATAGTTGGGATTTAGTTTTGCGTTGGGAATCTTGTATTGTTCATATGCCATTCAATCCATTTATTTGGTGTGACTCGTCGAGATAGAATTCCCAAATATTATAATATTTCAAAATTCAAGTGACTAATAAAACATGAATTTAGAGGTTTTAGGTATAATTTTGTGGGGTGGCCCACCTAAATGAACTAGATTTTTGGAAGGTGGCAGTTGTCTACCATTGGCGGCACACATGTCAGCAGGCCAGATAGCATAGATCAAGTAGCAAACTCATGCAAATGAGACACGTATGTGACAGTCTTCTCCTAGACGTTCACCTAGGGCCCGTTTGGATGCAGCCAGATAAGTAACTTTTTCTGCTGATGGCAGGAGTTAAGTTGTAAGTTTGGTTAAAAATTAATATCAATTACTTATTTGTTGAAAATTACATAAGTATTTCAGCAACTTTTTTTGCTTTTCAAGTTTTCAAGGTAGCTTATTTTCTTCATTTTTGTTGGTGACATAGTAGGTTGATTGCAACCCAACACAACCTGTTGCCAGGCATTAGGGCTGCCAACAGGTCGGATACAGGCCGGATCAGTGATGATCCGTATCCGACCCGATTAAGGATCTATCTGATCCGAATCCGACCCGAATCTGATTTGGATCACAAGTATATGATCTGAACCTGACCGGTTTAATTTTTTTGAAATCCGTTTCCGATCCGATTATAATCCGACCCGATATCCGACCGGATATCCGAGAGAGAGAGAGAGAGAGAGAGAGAGAGAGAGAGAGAGAGAGATACTCATCTGTTTTTATTTTATTTTATTTTATTTATTTATTTATTTATTTATTTTATTGGGTCAGGTCGTTAACGGGCCGGATCAAGGTTGATTCGAATCCGACCCGAATATTAAACGGATCATCTTTGGATATCTGTATCCGACCCGATTATCCGATTATTGATCCGAATCCAATTAAATCGAATCGGATACGGATCGGATACGGATCAAGATCCGTGCCATTGATAGCCCTACCAGGCATATAAACTTGGTTGATGTGAACACTAACACCAGTTTAATGTATCACCTGCGGGCCACTAGTTTGTGGACCCCATTGACATATGTGATGCGGACACCGTTCATCCATTTTCGAGACCAAACTTTGGCAGATTTAAATCTCAGATGTGGGCTCCACCATTTGCAAATGGTGGTGACCAAGCACCTACGTACCTCTGAAACCTCTCTTTGGAGTACCATCCTGCCATATGTGATAGATCATTACTGTCCATTCTTTTGGTTAGATCCTATTGAGTGTGGATCCCGCCATGTCGGACAGTGGGACCCACCATAATTTTGAGGGATCCACAAAATCCATCAAATTAACCCCACTACTAGCAACAAGAAGCAATGACACCCGTCGTTGCACATTCCCTGATGGCCCACCTCTCTATATGTGTTGTATATCCTTGCCATCCATTCATTTTCCTATTTATGTGATGCCTACCATTGTAGCTACTCTAGAGTCCACTGAAATGGTGCCGCCAGTTGGGACCCACTGTAATGTGTTTACCATCCGAGCTAATTAAGTGGGTCCCACCAACAGAAAATAATGAGGATAAAATCTCTATCATTGAAGCACTCCCAGGGTCTAGTGAGTGGACCCCACAACAGAAAAATAGTGGGAATTTAAATCCACATCATTGAAACCCCCTGGGCCCATGTTGTTGCATGTGGTATGTGACCAAGTTGGCAATCCTTTTTTCTTTCCTTTTGTTTTCTTCTTAGCTTACTTTATGGCACGAACCAAAATTATTAGGACTGTGGTCTCAGTTGGACCCATCCACAGAATGAATGATCCACATCAAAGGTTGGCCTAACACGATCGACAGTGGATGTAAGGGGGACCAAGCATACTTGAGGGATAAATAGTTGTGTTGGAAACCAAATATGCCTTTCTACTTTTTGGGTGATAAGTATGTTGTTTGCCAAACATACTTATCTGCTTAGTAAGTAGAAACCAAGATAAGTAGCTTGTTTGATAAGTAGCTTATCTTAGGGCCCGTTTCGATGCCACCCACAAAGTAACATTTTTAACTTAATAAGTTATTTTTCTTAGATTTGGTAAGAACCATTCTAGAAGTAACTTATGTGATGAAAGTGACTCATCCCCATGAGTTTTTATTTTTTGCTTTTGAACTTTTAGATCTTTTACTTATCCCTCCCTCTCTTCATGTGATGGATGGTCCATATTAAACGAGGCCCCACATGATGGGCTATCCACATCAAAGGTGTAGCCCATATGATAAATGGTCCACATCAAAGGTGGGCACCACATTATGGATGACACGCCTCAAGGTGAGCCCCCATAATGGATTGTCCATATTAAAGGCATGCACCCTAATGATGAGTGGCCCACATCCAAAGTGGGCCCTGCATGATGGACGACCTATATTGAAGGTGTCACCTACACGATGGACGGTCCATATCAAAGGTGGGCTCCAAATGAGGGGCGCTAGATATTAAACGTGGCCCCACATGGTGGACAATAACATTGAAGGCAGGCCCCACTTAATGGATGGACAACATCAAAGGTCGGCCTGATGAATGGCCCACATCCAAGGTACACCCTGCATGATGGACAACCCACATCAAAGGTAGGCCTACACAATGGACGATCCACATTAAAGGTGTGTTCCATATGATGGGTGGTGGACATTTAAGCTGGCCCCACATGATGGACAATTTATTTTGATGGTGGGCCCCACACGATGGATGACTCACATGAAGGTGAGCCCTTTAAATTGGACGGTCCACATCAAAGATGTAAATGATGAATGTACCACCTCCAAGGTGGGCCCTGCATAATGGACAACCCGCATCGAAGGTGAGGCACATATGATGGACAGTCCACATCAAAGGTGAGCTCCACATGATGGGTGGTGGATATTAAAGGTGGGCCCCACATGATGGACAATAAAATTGATGGTGGGCCCCACATGATAGATGACCCATGCCAAGGTGGGCCCCACATTAAGATAGTTTACATTGAAGGTTGGCCATAATGATGAATAACCCACATCCAAGGAAGGCCCCGCTTCATGGATGACCCACTTTGAAGTTGGCCCTACATGATGGACGGTCCACATTAAAGGTGGGCCCTGCATGATGGACGTCTCACGTAATGGGGTTCACATTGAAGACAGGGCCAAGGGCCCAAGGTGGGCCTAACATAATTAATGAACAATCCACATCAAAAGTTGGGGCCACATGATGGACTGTGGATATGAAGGGTGGACCAAATGACGGAGGGAGGACGTGGTAGGTCGATCACCGTCTCCCTAACCGAGTGTTTCTCGAATCCACGAGAAGAAATAAAAGGATAAAAATGGGAAATTAATTCCGAATATTTGTTTTTGATCAATTGAATGCATAATAAACGGAATTACAATGCATATAAATTGGAAACTAAACCCTAGGTAAAGTATCAGACTCCAACTCAAACTCAAACTCATAGAAAACGCAACTTACTATAAATAGTAAACTTACTATTTATAGAAGTCGTTCAATCCTACTAGAACTCTTGGTTTTTGGCCAAAAATAGAAAGT
Source organism: Liriodendron chinense (assembly GCA_003013855.2). Taxonomy (NCBI): domain Eukaryota; kingdom Viridiplantae; phylum Streptophyta; class Magnoliopsida; order Magnoliales; family Magnoliaceae; genus Liriodendron; species Liriodendron chinense. Next base: position 8,016,435 of record ML058327.1, on the reverse strand, counting down.
TATCAAACGGGCCCAACCATGTTATTCAACTAAATATTCTAAGCCCTTTTCATGTTGGGCACTAACTCTAAAACCCTACAAATCTAAAGTTATGATCGAATTAAAACTTACTATAAATAGTAAAATTGAAAATAAACTAGCCTAATGACCATTGATATAGTCGAATCTCGCGATTCCGGCATGGGCAACTCGACGTAGGGGTTGGTTGGCTAAAGTATCTCGAGCTACCCCAAAACGATATATTATATGTCTCGAAACTCATTCCGGATTGCGAGATACGGTCGGTTTATGGTCCTGACGATCCAGATGACTTTTGACCCCGACCAGTCTTCTTTTGGTCCATTTGGGCCATGAAATAATCAGCGATTCGTTCTACATCAGTCTCCTCCACTTCGAAAGAACTCGACCTCGAGTTCTCGTCCAGCTTTGGTTCATGATATTCGTAGCCACGTTGAAAGTCCTTGAAATCTCCATGTCATCCGAAAGATCAACAACGTAAGCATTGTCATCGATCTTGCGAATGATCGGTACCGGTCCTAATCTTCTTGTGTTTCAACTTGTTGTAAGTCTCGGTAGGAAATCGCTCTTTATGTAGATGGACCATCACTTGATCACCTATTTCAAACACTTTGACACGCCGATGCTTGTCGACTGCTTCTTTGTATTTCTCGTTCAAAGTTTGTAATTTGTTGCGCACATCTGTATGTATGTCCATGATTCGGTCCGCCATATGTTCAGCTGTAACGCTCATTCCGGGAAGCTTGGGCAGGGGAACCAAATCGAGTGTGTGACGAGGCATGCACCCATAAACAATCTGGAACTGGGGATTTTCCTGTCGATCGGTTTACCATGTTGTTGAAGGCAAACTCCGCTTGAGCCAACGCCATGTCCCACTACTTTAGCTTATCATCTGAAAGGCAATGGATGAGATTCCCCAATGTGCGGTTTACGACCTCAGTCTGTCCATCTGTTTGCGGATGGTAAGCACTGCTGAACTGAAGTCGCGTACCGAACTGATTCCACAAGGCTTGCCAAAAATGGCTAACAAACTTTGTGTCCTGGTCTGAAGTGATCGTCTTAGGAATCCAATGTAGTCGCACAAACTCTCTGAAGAAAAGGTTCATAACGTGTACCGCATCAAAGGTCTTCTTGCACGGAATGAAGTGTGCCATCTTGGAGAATCGGTCTACCACCACGAACACTGAGTCCATGCCGCGTTGTGTTTGTGGGAGCCCTAATACAAAATCCATTGATAAATCCTCCTAAGGGGCATTTGGTACGGGTAATGGCGTGTAAAGACCTGTATTTTGATATTGTCCCTTAGCGGTCTGACAAATATGACATCGTTGTACCGCTCTGCCAACATCACAAGCAAGTTACGACCAGTAATACTGCTCTTTCACCATCGCTCGAGTCTTTCCTCATCCTAGATGACCGCTGAGGCCACCGCCATGTAACTCGATAATAACTTTGTCCCGTAACAAACTCTGCGGAATACAAAGTCGATTCCCTTTGAAGAGGAAACCATCTTGAATTAGAATGTCACTCGGGCGACCCTCTTGACACTTTTTCTATGCATCTGCAAAATCATTGTCGTCGGCATAAAGTTCCTTGAGACAGTTGAATCCGACTACCTCACTGCTCACGGTAATAAGAAGGGATGCACGTCGGCTAAGTGCATCTTCTACCTTGTTCTGCTGCTCTAACTCGTGTTTCAAAATGAACGTGAATTCCTGTAAAAACGAAATCCATCTAGCGTGCATACGATTTACATTAGTCTGAGTATTGACAAATTTTAAGGCCTAATGATCAATGTACAGTATAAATTCCCTTTGAATAAGATAGTGACGCCAATGACGCAGTGCCTGAACCACTGCATATAATTCAAGCTCATAGGTCGACCACTTCTATCGTGCGTCGCTGAGTTTCTCACTGTAAAAGGCAACTGGCCTGCCCACCTGAGAAGGGACTCCCACAATGCCGACAATAGATGCGTTACATTCTACCTTAAACAAGTTATCGAAATTGGGGAGTACCAAGACCGGTGTAGTGGACAACCGATGTTTGATTTCTGCAAAACTCTTCTCTGCCCCTTCGGTCAATTGAAACGGACCCTTCTTTATACAGTCAGTAATCGGTGCGACGATACTGCTGAAGTTCTGCACAAATTGACGATAGAAGGTCGCCAACCCATGGAAACTCCGTACCTCATGAATGTTCGTAGGAGTCGGCCAATCCCAAATTGCTCGAACTTTCTCTTTATCCACTCGGATACCCGTGGATGATTCAATGAACCCAAGAAACAATAATCGATCAGTTAAGAAGCTACACTTTTTCAGATTTAAGTATAATTTGTTGTCGGCCAACACTTGTAGCACTTTTCTAAGGTGGGTCATGTGCTCCGTTTCATCCTGACTGTATATTAGGATGTCATCAAAGTAAATGACAACAAAACGGCCAATGAACGGCTTCAACACTTAGTTCATTAAGCACATGAAGGTGCTTGGTGCGTTGGTTAGACCGAAGGGCATAACCGGCCACTCATATAGCCATTCCTTGGTCTTGAAGGTCGTTTTTCACTCGTCACCTGGCCTAATACGGATTTGATGGTATCCACTTTGTAAATCCAGTTTTGAGAACACGTTGAATGAATCGTGATACTTGTTGTGCCTCTGATTCCGATAAATTATTTCGTGTAGCCAATCGGTGGAATTCTTCAAGATATTCGGCTACGGTTCGATTTCCCTGACAACAATTCTGATATTGTTGGAACAAAATTTGTTTATACTGGCTAGGGAGGAATCGAGCTCTAAGAAGCTGTCTCATCTGAGGCCATGTTCGGATGGGTGTCTTATTCTGAGGGGTGCGGAAAACCTGTAGGTTTTCCCACCATGCTGAAGCACTGGATTTAAATTTATATACAATTAGTTTTACCTTCTTGTCGTCCGGCACTTCCATATAGTCGAAGTATCGTTCGACCTCTGCCAGTCAGTCGAGGAACTCCTCTATTCGAAGTAAGGCCATTAAAGCTGGGAAGATCAGCTTTGCCCCGATATTCTCGTTCTACTCGTTCCACATGCTCATTCCCTAGATCAAGTCGTCGTACCAAAATGTCTTTGACCTTGTCATCTCTTGGTTCTGATTCGTCTGGTGTAGCCCTACGATTATCCACCTAGGGTGTTCTACGGACTATAGGATTGTCCCGTATAGTAACTTTTGGTGGTTGTTGGTTGCCTTGGGCTCGGAGTGGAGCTAGCGATGCTGTAATCTGGTCGAGGGTCGCCTGTATACCTTGCAGGATCAACCGGTTCTCTCGTTGTGCTGCTTCGAAAGCTATCACCGTTAGATAGTCCCTTGAAGCATCGTCTTAGGATGAGGATCTAACCCTTCATTAGAGGTCATAGTCCTGAGGAAGAAACCTCTCTCTGATACCAATGACGCAGGGAGGACGTGGTAGGTCAATCACCGTCTCCCTAACCGAGTGTTTCTCGAATCCACGAGAAGAAATAAAAGGACAAAAATAGGAAATTAATTCTAAATATTTGTTTTTGATCGATTGAATGCATAATAAATGGAATTACAATGCATGTAAATAGGAAACTAAACCCTAGGTAAAGTATCAGACTCCAACTCAAACTCAAACTCCTAGAAAACGCAACTTACTATAAATAGTAAACTTATTATTTATAGAAGTCGTTCAATCCTATTAGAACTCTTGGTTTTCGACCAAAAATAGAAAGTTATCAAATGGGCCCAACCATGTTGTTCTACTAAATATTCTAAGCCCTTTCCATGTTGGGCGCTAACTCTAAAACCCTACAGATCCAAAGTTATGATCGAATTAAAACTTACTATAAATAATAAAACTGAAAATAAACTAGCCTAATGACCGTCAATACGGTCGAATCTCGCGATTCCGCCATGGGCAACCCGATGTTGTGGGTTGGTTGGCTAAAGTAGCTCGAGCTACCCCAGAACGATATATTATATGTCCCGAAACTCATTCCGGATTGCGAGATACAGCCGGTTTACGGTCCTGATGATCCGGATCACTTTCGACTCCGACCGGTCTTCTTTTGGTCCATCTGGGCCATGAAATAATCAACGACCCGGTCTACATCACCAAACAAACTAGAGGGATAATTATTGGCATGATGTTAGAAACCGAACATACTTACCATAGTGACAATCTTGTTCTTGACAATTTATCAGTGTAAATTTCTTTTTGAGGGCTTTTTCTGCATTTTTCTAAGTTTTTTTTTTTCTTTTATATACACACACTCACACCCACACAGCCACACACACCACAATGGGTACTTGAGCCCATGACAACAAAAAGATTTAAGAATATTTATTATAAATAAATTAAATTTTGAAATATATATTTTTATAATTAGTTGTTTAAGTTTTTAGTATTTCTTGAATAAGTGCCGCGATAAAAATATAATATTTAAAATCTTAAAGTGATTTCATCTCAAATTAGTTAACATTAATTACATATTAGAGGCCATAATTTATATAAATTATGGGTTATCACTATTATTTTTAATCCTCATAGGGTTTGCACAGATGCCTATTAAGTTCTATCAGTTATAAAGAGTTTATATGTAAACTTCTTATAGACAGTGTTTGGACAGAAAATTTCACTAGTGAGTTAGGAGCTGTTGGGCTGCGGACCAGGACCTAGCTAGGGAGGGACGGTCCTGACAAGGGCTCTGTGAGGCCCACCTTGATGTATGTGTTTTATCCATTATGTCCATCCATTTTGACAGATCATTTTAAGGGCATGAGCCCAAAATGGAGGCAGATGGAAGACTTGAGTGGTCCTATTTAAACAGACTAGTGTCCATGTATCAAAGATCATGACTGTTTAACAAATCTGATTTTGGGACTATGACTCTGCTAGAGTGTTTCACGATTCATTCCATTTATAGGACGTGTATAATTTCTGAGTACTCGTGTATCAAGCGTCATACGCTCTCTGAGTATCATATAACTCTCTTCGAGTGAAACTGATCCTTGCCATGTCGTTAAACGTGGCAGCACCATTTTCAACATTGGACGGGGATGGTATATATACTCCCTGCATCCGTCCTTATCTATGAACGGACGGGAGCTCTGATGGTTTTATCCACACCGTCCATCCATTTTTCCATATTAGTTTAGGTTACAGAACAAAAAATAAGGTAGTTCAAAGGCTCTAGTGGGCCACACAATGGAGATTAAATACCTACCGTTGAAAACTTTTTGATGTCATGGATGTTTTAGATAAGCTGATATTTTGTCTTTTCTCTTCGTCCTGGTCCACGTGACCTTATGAACAGGTTGGATGGCGATTCAACAGTGGATGTCATTGTCACTGCTCCTTTTATGGGGTGTGCTCCTAGGATTTGCCTCATTTTTTAGTTTGTATCTAAAAGTGACTACGGAAAAATGGATGGACCGGTGCAGATAAAATCCTTACATCACGGTGGACCGTCGGAGCCCTGGTTGTCTCCGAGCTAGGGGTGGGCTGGGGTGGTACCTAATCTACGTCCTTCAACACTGTAGAGGTCCATACTCATTACTTGTGCCACCGTGCATTAAATTAATAATGGGGAGACATTGTGGATGGTGGATCTGTCAAAAATTCAATTGGTGGCTAAAAAATAGATGGCTATGTTTACACTTGGCCAATTACAGCTGGATCGAATGATTCAGAAGGTGTTAGGTGTTCGCTCGCCTCAAGTGGAAGACTGCGATGTAGTAATAATCTCGGTAAGACCTGAGGTCGATCCACAGGGAAAGAAGTAAACAATTCCAACTATCCTAATAACTAGAATAAAAGAGGTTTGTGAAATTGGTTTTGAACATAAAATAGAAAATCTAATAATGAAAAGATAACTAGAGCATCAAGGATCCACTTATAGCTTTTCTTAGATGCATAATTCGCTATGGTTTCTTATTCTCTCAACTAGAATCGACATTCCTGTCTATCTAGTCGGATGATAGAGCTGTTAAACCAAACAGTCTGTCATATGTAAGTTCTATGCATAGGATTCACTCAATGAAGGCTGAGCTGAGCATGCTCAATTGCATAGGTCATTCCCCTTTCCAAAAGGTCCAGTTCACAATCATAACCATCTTCAAGTCCTCTCACAAGACAAGGCTAGATCATGATTTGAACTAGATTCAAATCACATGCACAATCCATACATATTCAGAAAAACAGAAAAATAGAACTTTGGTAGGAAGTCCCTTCATGAAGAGCTTAGTACTAGAGCGCACTCCGATTCCTCGGATCATACAGGTCTAGACTGTTGCAAACGAATTAAGAAGATAAGTAATTCATCTAAACATCTATGAGTCATCACAAGACTAAGAAAAATTACTTAAAAACTTGTATAAACTTCAAACCTTAGTTCATAATCATGAATTCCAAACTAAAAACCAATAAAACGAATTAAACAATCTAAGAAAACTATAAGGTTCACCTCTTAGCTCTAGCTAAGAGATTAGCTAATAAAAAGCATATTAAAAATAAAACTAGAACTAAGAAAAGGAAGAAAAACTAGCTAGGAGGAGGCTAGGAAGCCTCCTATGACTTGAACTCCTTGCTCCCCACGTCCTTGGTTGCCCTGGAATAGAAGAGAGCACCTACTTTTATAGTGCAGCACTAGTACAGAAACATAGTAGAATTTGTTTCGCTTGGTACGGCTTAACCAATGGTCGGATTGCCTTCAAATTTGATTTGTAGCTTCCTTGTAATGTGATCTTCCTCATAGATGATTTAGATTTCCAAGATTATCCTCTGAATGGGCCCACCAATCACATCACCGACCGCCTCTCAAAATCACGCACTTCGGGTACCTTCAGAACCAGTCATCTTGCTTTCAACGCTCCGGAGTGTACAGAGGTCGGATTGATCTAAAATTTTGAAAATGAGTAGAAAACTTCCTCCTCTACATGATAGACGGATTAGATTGTCCAAAACGATCTCATAATGTGGTCCGAAAATTAGAACAATTAGGGCTTTTATAAACTCTGTGCAGTTGGAGCTTTCTGGATGATCCATTTTTCTTCAACCGGTACGATCAAACCACACACCCTTTTGATCTGAAACTTTTGTGGTTATTCATATATGGATATGGTCTAAAAGATGGTCAAAGTAGATTTTTCATATCCTCAATGATGGGCCACCTGGACCGGCCCAGAGTGGAACAGCGAAATCTGAAACTTTCTGGACAGTTCGTATTGTTTTGGTCACCACGATCAATCCGTAACTCCGATCGACACGAAACCACTTGGGTTAGTTCGGCGTCGAGTTCCTCTTCGACATGGATATGTTGGATTTCCAAATATCATCAAGATCGGCCCAGAAAACTGGTCTGAAAAACCAGGTGCGGGAATACATTGCTGTTTTAGAATCTGGAATCTGAAACTTGCATGGTCGACCAGGTCACGACCGGTCGGACAGGGCTGGCCGACCGGTCACGACCGGTCAGGCCCTCTTTGGCATTACTCCAGCAAGCATGGCCGACCGGTCAAGACCGGTCGGGCTTCCTTGGCCGACCGGTCAAGACCGGTCGGTCTCTTTTTCTTCTTGTTTTCTTCCTTTCTTTCTTCTATTTTCTTCTTTCTTTGCTTCTTTCTTTGCTTCCTTCTTCCTTCAGCCCTCCTTGGGTCTTCATCCAAGGTTCTAAATCAGCTCTTTTGGTCATCAATTGGGCAAAGTAACTCTCATTCCTACAACCACAAAATATGTATTTGATTAGTCTTTAAATTATGAAAACCATGCATAATGAGTGATGAATTGGGGTTAAAATATGCACAATTAAGAGCTCAACATTAGGTGGCAATCATGCTACACATGGTGAGGATAAACCTTAAAGCCAAGAGGTTAGTGGCGTGTTTGTGTTGGAAAGATTAGGACTAGAGTAAAAAAACAAACTCTATGCAAAGCTAGAGTCATCCAAAGAAGTAACTTTGTAAAAGGAAAGAATTTACTCGCATCAAGATTCTAGCAAAACTTCCTATGGATATTGCTTGACCAGAATAACAAGAGACTTATACAGAATATTTTATGTACACATGCTTGATACAAGTGGCTATACTTATGTGAAAAATCAAGGAGAATGGCACAACTAACTACACAAATTTGTCACAATGTGAAGTTTTACACGACCACTGCATCTTATAAGCCTATAAAAGCAACATTCAATGAAGAACTTGAGGAAGCTAACTGAGCCATCACACAACCTATCACAGTGCAACCATGTCCTATCTTAGTTTTAGCTTTAGATCCCTCCACTTCTGTTCAACCCTGCTTCAGAACATTCAAAGTTTAGCGTCGATTAGATCACTATTTTCCAACGCAATTGTTACAGTACGCCTAGGAGCAGTGTAAATATTCACAACCTACCGTTGTCAGATCTCGATCAACTGAGTCCATACTTAAAAGATCACCTCGGTTATATTTACCTGATCATTTGCCTCGATTGTTTATCCACGCAGGCAATTGTAGGTTTCTATCTTTTATTCATTCTCTACTTATTTTATGCTCCTACTAATTGTACTGAACTTCATTATAAGTTAATAAAAGTCGCTATTGGCTTTTATTTTTAATTCAAATCATCCATTATTGTATTATTGAGAAACTTGAGGACCACAATCACCATTAAATAAAAAGTTCTTAGGTCAAGTAAAAAAGATCCCATTCAAAATGGCTAACCATTCGCTTTTAAATTGCTTGATTGCCTCACACTTGTGGCTGGACAATTAGGTCAACCTTCATATATAGGTCTGATCTTATGACTGATTTGGCGCCTGGAGTCGCAAGCGTTCAATTGAACTCGAGTTGAATATGATTTTGACATGCCCAACACTATCTTAATCACGATACGTTTAACCAAATATAGGCCGTTCATTAACACGTATAGCCTCATGTCTTATGTCTTATTGAACCACACCGGGTTAAAAGAAAAACAATTAGTGGACCAAATTAAGTGAGGAAAATCAGATGGTCAGTATCGTCCATCCGCTCAGTATCAATTTCTGGTTACACTATAAAAGATCAGGTCAGGACTTTGGCTGGTTTAAACTTCCATACAATCGTGCCTCATTTTTCTGGTGGAAGAGAACGAGTTTTAAGATGGTCGTGAAACATTATGAGAATCTATTCTCTTTCAAAAGTTGCTGAAGTTGATGAGTAATAAAAAAGGACGGCTTCGATCCAGTTTGGATCCACCAGAGAAACAACAACTTTGTTGATAATGAAGTTTGTCAAAGGGCTAGAGGGTCATTATGATGATTTCATATATAATCATCAATAATAATGATGATAATTGTACATGCTTGAACAAACAACTTTTTGTTATCATTGGCCGCACAGTTTATCAGACAAAGGGAATACTCTTACATAGCTTTTGAATCTTCACCATTGTTAGGTGAAAGGAAGACAAGGGCATAAAATTATAATTCTTCATGATTTTTGTTTTTAACATTTGCCTAATTAGAATTCTGGTCCACATTACAGCCGCCACTCAGCCCTCATTTGTACATTTATCAACACCCACATTTATTTATTCTTTATTAAAACCTAATCACTTTTTAAGCTTACTTAAATATAAACCCTAAGTTCAAAATATTCTTGAAATCAATCTTCATATTTTAAATTTGTCTTTATTTTACTACTTTTCATTTATTTTTTTAATATTTGATATTACTTTTTTAAATGATAAAATCACTTATAATCATTTAACTGTCCAAAGTTCCCCAATGACATTCGATTCAGCAAGATGGAACAATGAAATAGGATCTCAACATAGGTTTTTGCATTGGCCACAGGTTGTATGCATGTGTAAAATCCAGTTTAACCATAAGCAAGTTGGCATAGGGAACAATGTAATTATATCGGTAGCCTCCTCACTTGCAAGGGCTAAGGGGTAGGGAGTGGAGTTTAGCCGGGGGTAACTGGAGGTAAGGAACTGGGACGTGTTTCCTACCATGGGGATGACTCCTCTTGAGACTTATGGTAATGTGTTGTATGACCTGGTCTCAGCCCGGATCCTCGTATGTTAAAACTGTCAAGTCCATACGAGGATATGGTTTCAGGAGTGCGATTTCCTGGTACAAATCGAGAGCAACCTGGTTGGAACTTTCATGAGGTCCACCTGTCCATATTTTAACCATAGAACCCAAAATTTATGATCATTTAGAACTTAGTACGACACACCACAGTAAATAGTTAATACGGACAGCTCACCATTAGTTTTGTGTCGGGAATACTGTGGCATTTCTATGCCATTAAATCCATATATGATATGCCTCATCAGGATCAAAGAATTCTCAAATATTATAGTATTTCAAAATTCAAGTGGCCCATAAAACATGAATTTATGATTTAAATTTTGAAATATATATTTTATACAATTAGTTGTTTAGGTTTTTATTATTTCTTGAATAAAAGAAGTGATAAAAATATAATATTTAAAATCTTGTTATATTTTGACAATCTCTTAACAATTTTGTGATAATATTATTTAGTTTGAAAATGTTGGCATATTTGGCACAATCGGCTCTTTACGCTTGTTTAGTTGAAATACTTAAAAGTGATTTCATCTCAATTTAGTTAACATTAATTACTATAATTAATTACATTAATTATATCAATTATGGGTTATCAATATTAGTTTTAATCCTTAAGGGATTGTTTATATGCTTATAAGTTCTATTAGTTATAGAGAATTTACAAGTAACTCACTTAAAGATGGTGTTTGAATATAAAATTTCACTCATGAGTTACAGGTTGTAACAAAATTTATTGCATTTACCTATAAATCTAGGAATTTTATGAATAACTACTTAATTAATACAGAATTTATATTCTAGTACCTTTTTCAAAAACGTTTTCACACCTCTACCTCATGGATCGGTATTATCATTGTCCCACCACCTTTCGTGACATTTTGTTTAATTGCCAATTAAGTGTGCTTGCGAGCAAGTGGGTCAGCTGCTTCAGCGGCCCCACCATGATGTTCATGTAAAATCCATCCTTACCAAGCGCGTCACCTCATTTTAGGCTAAGGGCCCAAAATCATCCCCATCTATTATTTAGGTGGATCACATGATTGGAAGAAGTATACAAGGCAATAATTATCCTCCAAACTTTCTCTTCCTATGGCCCACCTGAGTCACCAGATGGGCAAGACTTTTAGGCCCCAGGCTTGAATATTTGTATGGCATCTAATGGTTGGAGTCGATTTCATATAACCAGCACGGTGGGCCCTTTTCCAATCATGTGGCCCACCTGTATCATAGATGGAGCTGATTTTTGAGCTCTTGACCTAAGCCAGACCCACCTGGTGGTTGGTTACAATGGGCCCACCTGAGCCAGCCACCCATTTGAAGGCAATGAAATGATAGTTACATTAATTAATGAGGTAGCTTTTTGAAAAAGGTACCGAAATGTAAATTCTATATTAGTTAGGTAGGTTTTTTTAAAAAAATTCCCTTCATTATTTTACATTTAAAACTCACTTTATGGTGTAACTTGTTTACAACTTAAAAGGTAATAATTATCCAAACAGCCTCGCTTTTACTTGTATCAAATATCTGATGGTTGGTGCAACCACATTCACCCAACCGAAATCTCTACTGGGTAATTACTACCTACTAAAATGAGATGGCTCATTTTCAGGAGGCAATCAAACAAGGCTTCAAACAATCCGCCAGTCATATCTTCATTCTACCGTTGTGACATTCACACCATCAAATTTAAATGCGACACAGACGTCTAGTATCCAGGCCGTTCATCAGGAAGGCCACACTGCATTTGCACCCTATATTAAAAATTAGGCCGTTTGCTGAATGGGTGGTCCACACATGGACTAAAAAGAAGATGGTTGAAAAAGTTGACTACGGTCCATATTCAACGGATATGTGGGGCCCATTTAATCGGCTGCCTATCTTAATTTTGGGGCCAGCCTGTTAAGTCCACTAGCTTGAAAATGATTCTCTCAACGAGAAAACATCCAAGAGAAGGCACTATCATGGATTTTGGAACCATTAGGGCCGTCCGTCTGTTTCATACACTTGGGCCCACCTAATGAGCCAACCTGTCTAATTTTCCGAAAGAAACATCTGCATGGTGCGATCCATCTGGAGTGGTCGTATTTTCCACTCGTGTTCCACCGGGAGCCGAGCACTGCCAATCCATACGCTGGCACACATGCCTATATGGACTATGCGTGTGATGTAGGGGTTTTATCCACACCGTCCATCCATTTTAGGATATAATTCCAAAAACGAGCTAGATTAAATTCTCGAGTGGATCATACAGTGAAGATTAAACGCTAACCGTTGAAATATTTTTAGGGCCCACAGAAGTTTTGGATCAAGCTAATGTTTATGTTTTCCCTTCATCCGGATCTATGTGACCTTACGAACATGCTGTATGGCAAATAAACATCATGGTGGGTCCTAGGAAGGTTTCAACGGTGGATGTCATTATCCCCACCGCTTCCTTTGGTGTAGTCCACTTGAGCCTTGGATCTGTCTCGTTTTCGGGTTATACCATAAAATGATATGAAAAAATGGATGGACGGTGTAGATAAAATCCATACATCATGGTGGCCTCTTAGAGCCCCTGCCTGTGCCGGGCTCGGGATAGGCCGGGTAGCACCGAATCCGCTTACAAAAAAACATCTGTACGTGGCCAATGGCTTTTTAGGCCGCCTACCTTATTAAAAGTAGTTAAACCCTGCTAGAGTACGGTGGATCATGGACACGCACAACATTCACCGTACAAGGGTTATATATATATATATATATATATATATATATATATATATATATATATATATATATATATATATATAAACCAATCAAGACCTTTCAAACTACTGAATCCTCGACCATACAAACTTTTGTAGGAAAATCATAGTTTTATGAGAAGCGTCATCAAATGGCCAGTAGAAAGAAAAATGGTAAACAACCTAAATTCAACGTGAAAAACAGAGTGAGTCGTCCAATCTTTGATTTTTGGGACTTATCTATCCACAGTAGAGCCTAATTTGAACGATCTGGATAAGCATATGCATACACCTGTACTGTGATGCATGCCTTCTCTCTTCTTATTCTTTCTAGTTCCGTGCAATACACGGATTATTTTTCTTGGTAATACAGCTGTCACAGTGCATGTTGGTTTTTGTGGAATTATTAGATATTTTAGGCGCCTCCATCCACGCTACAAGCGTGTTTTAGACACGGAAAAGTTGCGCCTATGATTAAGGTAATCTGGACCACTTTTGTGTTGCCTCTAACCTATCTCTGTCTGTACCATATAAACTTTAAATGCACTTTGAATATTCAAACAATATCAGAATACATATTAAACGAAGCTAATGGCATTTTGGAGATTGAAAATTGAAGCTGATGTTTCACTTAGACTTTAAATTTCATCTCCAAGAAGCCATTAAAAGCTTAGATTTCAACCATGACATGGTTTTCGCCAATTTTACCCTTGCATAGTAGTATGAAGATTTAAGCTCGGGTTTTTCAAATTCTTCTCTCTCTCTCTCTCTCTCTCTCTCCACTCCTACTCTTTGTATGTAGCTTATATCAAGCATATTATTAGGATTCTGTGCAACAAAGGCTTTATTAGGTTCAACGTGATGATTGAGGACGGTAAATTTGACAGTCCCTAGTTATGAATTGAATTCATAATTGTAGGCTGGAACAGAGGAATATGACATCTATTTTGAATATATGTTATATCAGCTCATGTTAGGATGTTAGCAAAAAACAAGAGGCAAATCGAAGACTTAAGCCGCCCATGGAATGATAAAGCCTTCGCTCGTTCCCCCCCCTCTCTATCCACGTGAATTGCACATGCCATAACCCCCTATTAGAAGATATAATATCTCGTTTATACCTAGTCTTACCTTTTTTATAGTATTTAAAGCTATCAAGTTGACAATTTAGGTCAGGCTTAACCCGACTGGCCCAACCTATATCTTAGGCCGAGTTGGGTTGTTGTTGGCTTGGGCTGAAAATCCCTGTACGACCTTGGGTTGGCTTGGTTGAGGACATGACCCAACCTAAACTCAACCTTATATGTTAGCACACATAAGAGTTGTTTGAATTCAAGCCAAGCTATGTCTAACAGGCTATCCATGGACATGTTATCAGGACTAAGTACTTGTACGTTCATGGACATGCTGTTGCAACTAGTCCTATTTTTTGTTTACCAAACCCTTGAACTAGGAGCAAGGATGATTGTGGTATATTTGGGGAGCTTAATATGAATGGTTGCACATTATTGGAACATATGCATGTGCACATTTGATACATGTATACATTGCTACATGTATCACACTATTGGGTGTTTTAAGATAGATGGTGACACTTGTGTACATGTGAGGTGCTTGAACTTGACCAATCATACATGTGGCACTATAGACACCCCACCTAGGTATTGCATCTGTGAATGCAGTGACTGTATAGTCCACATCCATGGATGAGGTCCTTCTGGATGGGCACACGTTCATGTTTCAACATCTCTACCCTTCGAGCATGCTCGACCCTAGTCGTCAGAGATCCCGACAATGGAAGTGCATGGCTAAAATATTGCCCTGGGACTACCCATCGGTACAGATCAATCAAAATGTGGACCCAACGGCAAGGGCGAATGCGGTGGAACATAACTCTGGTGCACCTGCGGGACGCAAAAATAGAAAAGGGTTTATATTTGGATGTGTTTAATGAGCAACCGCATCCATGGAACCACATCCAAATTCTATGAAAAATAGGCACGCACCACCTGTCACTCCCACCTTTCGACTATCTAATCACTCCACAACGCGTACCTGCGATGCATGGCCCACTCGCCATCATATGTGAAATATCGACAGCTACTGGTCTATTTAAACAGCTGCGATCTAAGCCGAAAGGGGATGGAGCGAGTAGTGGTGGAGAAAACTACAGTTCAGAGTCGCCAGAAGCCTGAGGCAGATTCTACCCGATCAATGGTGGAAATTCCATCGGCCCAACCAGACGCCCAGATCTCAGGAGCCCTTGCTATTGGTCTGCTCACACGCTTCTGAAGGCCTGACAGAGTTCGAAATCCGGCACTCTAAACATTCACTGCCAGCCTTTGTCTCTTTCCGCTCCTCGTCTCCATCACAAGACAAAAAGCCACTTCCAACGCTGAAATCCATGAGTACGGTCGAAGGCAGGGACGTCCGACCATCTCTTTTCTCGTAAAGAGTGTCTGACTTCCCCTTTTTCTTCTCACATCTCGAAAATCAAACAATATTCCACTTTGCACATTCCCTACACTTGTACCACATCTACATCCACTCACCCCTTCTATATTACTTTTCTTTCTTTAATATTTTGCCAACCTGGGGCCTAAAAACCCTGTGAAGTTTGTCCTAATCTTGTTATATTACTGTTGCTTTTGTTATTTTGCCTACTTGAGCTCTAAAAAAGCCTGCAAAGTATGGCCTAACCCTGCAGAATTGAATGTGGGCCCCATGCATAAATCTTATTATAATAATCATAAATAAGTTACAAAATCACTAACCTTTGTGAACTTTGAAACGTCTCTAGAGAGAAATGTCCCTCCCTTATGGTTCCTCTTTTGAAGGGATAAGGGAGAGGAAATCCCTCCTCTGATATAACCACTTTGTTCCATTTTTTTTAATTTGAATTTTTTTTTTTTTTAATTTTGCCAAAGAGTGACATAAGTGGGGTAACGGATATCGATCCTTCGACTTATACTACAACCAAGAGTGATGCGGACATCACGCCTTTCAAAGTCTATCAACGTCAGAGTCGAGCCCTTCCCATTTCATTGTGGTTTGATGACATTTGAGGAGCATATGACGAGCACGTGATAACAGTACAACAGTAGGAGGAGCAGGAAAGACAAGGACCTTCGATCGACTAAAGAAACCCCTCCTATGAAATACAAGAAAACTGTAATCATAACCGAAGGAGTCTCCGAATGATCGAAGATAGGTCTTGGTCGACTGAAAATCCGACGCAAATTTTGCGGAAATATGTGATTTTCTGATTTTTTTTAAGGTATTAGGGATATTTTTGTCATTTTTTAATTTCAGGATTATTAATAAGGGTGAAATCCTAACTCTTTCATTATACTATGATTATTAAAAAAACAAAGAAATCTTTTGTGGTGCCTTCCTTGGAGAAAATCCTTGGACCCCTTCTTCCTCTTCTCTTTGCGATTCATCTTTTCCTCCCATCTCTTTTCTCTTTCTCGCTTCTTAAGGTAATCTCTAACATTTTTTTTCCAAGCTTCTTCCTTCATCAAATCTCTTGTTTAAGCTCACAATCATAGATCTCCAAGTCATATTTTCAATGTTTTGTCATTCCCTTAATCTAGAAAATTCATAACTTTCCTGGATTAGAGAATTTACGTGTTTGATTGGATAAACCTGTGCAAGATCGAGAGTTCCATCTCTCGTTGGATCCAATCCATGCTAGGATTTGAGACCTGTACTACTTGTTTGTGATGAATGACTTTAATCGTTACTAGTTTCTCTTAATTAATTATTAGTTTATGATGTACATGTTGAATGATTTATTTCATTGTTTACATGATTCCGCTATTTGTAGTTTTTGCATTCATCTAGGAATAGATTAGGCCATCTTGCATTAAATTTTGGTATCAGAGCCTTGGCTCTTACATTATTTCATCCTAGATCGAGTTACCAAGCCCTAGGTCTTTTTTTGGTCAATCTGAAATCTCTAGATTTGCATCCAACATTGATTTCACATCTAAATTTTCATATTTACAATCTTTGTTAAGTATAAATCTGAAATTTTCGAATTCATGTCCAGTTAGCATTCAAATTTAAATTCACAGATTTTGCATCATACTAGAATTAGTTCATCTAAGTCCATGTGTTTGTGTTAATCAGTCCATAAAGTTATAGAGTCTCCCCCATAATGAATGGAGTATAGTCATTTAAGGTCCTCGGGGTCGTTAAGTGTTGACTTGTGGATTTCAAGACCCAATGGAAAGTCGAACTCTGATGATTTAGTATAATGTGGTGGTCACATGGACCCACAGACATTCCTTGATTGGCTTGAAGACTTGGAATACTTTTTTTATTCGTATGATATGTTGGAGAGCCATCGAGTGAGGTTCTCCAAGTTGAAATTGGTGCGCCAAGCCAGGTCGTTTTAGACGGATTTGAAGCGAAGAATTGAGTGGAGAGATGGAGCTCCGATTTCACAATGGGACGAGATGAAAGACCGTTTAAAAGAAAAGTATCTTTCCATCTCTTACCATCAAAAGCCGTTAGCTCAGGAAAGAATCATCCCACCTTTCTATCTAAAAAGAGAACCAATATAGCCACTTTCTTGTAAAGTGGTCCAATCCATCACTAAGGAAATCTCAGCTTCTAAGCAATTTGAAAAGTGCTTGCCACCAATTATATTTCCCGGAGAGCGAGATAATGTTTTGGTGAATGACAAGTTGGAAGGGTCTAAATAGGTTGTTTATGAAGAAGTACAGTACGTGCCTGAAATCGATAATGATGAAGAAGAAAAAATTGACGCATCACTCACCATTGTTGGGCATAAAGGAGTGGGTGCTAGTGATGAAAAGGTCAAAGAAATTGACATCGCACCACTTCCAGTTGTCGTGTGTGACTTAAATGATGTAGGGTCCCAATCAAAGTCTCTTATCATAATAAAAGCGAACAAGATTGAAAAAGTGACTAGTGTGGATTCGATGGTGAATGACTTATGGGATGCACTTTGACCCAAGCGAGGCATTTAACATGCAATCGATATTGTCTTTGGGTTGACTCTGTTAAGCTTTCCTCCTTACTGAGTGAACCGCGTGGAATGGATCTCAAGAAGAGTTCACTTAGGAGAATCTGAGTTTGAGTTTCATTCCGTGTGCCGTGCCCACCCTTTTCACTTCCAAGAACAGTGACATGTGGCGCACGTGTGGGCACATTCAAACCTTCCACAAAATCTCAATTAAGTCTCAATTCACTTTACGATGTATGAAAAAGGATAGAGTTATAAATATCCTAGAAGGGGGGGGGGGGGGGGGGGGGGGGGGGGGGGGGTGAATAGGACAACTCAATTTAATTCTGCTTTTTGTAATGTTAAATTAAATGAGAGAATCAATCACAAGACTAACAAAAATATACAATTCACCAATTTGAAAGTAAATAAAGATCAATATGAAAACCTAGAATTAAATCGTAGGATAACCTTTCACTTAGAATATAAGTAGGACAACCTTCCACTTAGTAAACAAAGTAGGACAACCTTATATCACTTATAAATCTAAGTAGGACAACCTTATGTCACGATTTAAGAATTCATAAATAATCAAGCACATAAACAAATAAACAATAAACCAATCGCCATAACACAAAGAGTTATAGTGGTTCGGTGCTAAAACAACTTGCAACTACTCCACTCCCAAAATTACTTCTCCTTGTAATTTTGGCTTTCCACTATATAAAGGTTTTCACAGGTTCACCTTTAAAACCTAATACAGAGATTGTGATTTTCACAAGCTTATCACAAGAAAATCTTAAATGATTTTCACAAGCTAATCAATAACCTTAAGTGATTTTCACAGGCTAATCACTAACAACCTGATTTGAGATTTTCACGGGCTATTTCAAACAAAAACTCAAAAGTAATAGAAATGTATTACCGTTCTTCTTGTAGAAGGAAATGAAGCTTAGCAGCGATGAAGCTTCAATAATGCAACGATCCTATCGTTGAAGAAGATAAACCAATATAGCTCGAACAAGATGGATTTAGGAATTTCTAAAAAGAGTTTTCCTAAAACTACAATTTCAGTTCTCTTTTCTCTAGTATGAGAATGATCTTCTCTTTACACAATCAAATTAAATGAGAAGAGAACTTAATGGTGAATCCATAATGCACTCCATGACTCTTTTAAAAAAATCCAAAATTGCCTACCGCCGTGAGAAGATTTTCTCATTTGCATAATACATAACCCAATTTTAACGTGAGGCACATCTTTGAGCCCACCATGATTTATGTGTTAGATCCACACTGTCCATCAATTTTCTATATAATTCTAGAGCATGATTTCAAAAAATGAGCTATGTTGAATGCTCAGGTTAACCCCACCACAAGAAGCAGTGGGAATAGAATAACTATTATTAAAACCTTTCTGGAGTCTACTGTAAAGTTCATTTGCCATCTAACCTATTCATAAGGTCACAAAAATTGGGATGAAGGAAAAACAGAAAAATTAGCTTGATCAGAGCCTTCTGTGGCCCTAAGAAGTTTTCAATGGTAGGCATGATTTTTCCACTATTTCTTGTAGTATAGCCTACTTTAACCTTGGATATGCCTTATTTTTTGTTTTGTTTCCTAAAATGATATGAAAAACTTGATGGATGGTATGGATAAAACATATACATCACGATAGGCCCCATAGAGCCCTTTGACACTACTGTGCGCCTCTAGCTAGATTCGGGGTATTGCTGAATCCCAGCCAGATTTGGGATGCCTATAACTACTACAGTGTGAGCAGCGAGATTCCTACTGAAGTCACGTCATCAATTTTTGTCGGCCCCACTGTGATATATGTGTTGTATCCACACCTTCCATCTATTTTGAGAGATCATTTTAGGGCACGAGAGAATGAGGCAGATCTAAAGCTTAAGTGGATCCCACCACAGAAAACAGTGGGGACAATGACTCCCATAATTAAAACCTTCTTAGGTCCCAACATATGTTTTTTTTTAGATCCAACCTGTTCATAAGTTAACACAGACATGGAAGAAGAGAAAACACAAATACCAGCTTGATCAAAAACTTCTATGGCTCTTAAGAAGTTTTCAATGGTAGGGTTCAATCCCCACTATTTTATGTGGTGGGGTCCACTTGAGCTTTGGATCTCACTCATTCTTTGGCTCATGCTCTAAAATGATCTCTCTGAATGAATGAACGATGTGGATATAATACACAAATCATGATGGGGCCCATAGAACTGGTGACATCACTTCATTAGCAAATCTCGCTACTCAGGCGTCACTAGCGGGAGCGGATTAGGTGAGACCCTGGATCCATCGAGGTGGGGTGGGACCCTGACCATGGGGCGTATAGTGATGTATGTGCCTTAAATCACACCGTCTAACCATTTTGAAAGCTCATTTTAGGGTATGATCCCATAAATGAAGCTGGCTTAAATCTTAGGTGGGCCACACCACAAGACACCATTGTGATTAAATCATCATCATTAAAAACTTTATAGACTCCACCAGAATGTTTATTTTCCATCAAACCTGTTGATAAGGTCACAAACACCTAGATGAAGAGACCACACAAATATCATCTTGATCCAAATCCCAGATGAATCATAGTACATGTGATTGACCATTAATGGGCCATGAAAGTTGTGGGCCAAATGAGATTTGGATCATCCTCATTTTTTGGGTCATTCCCTAATATGGTTTGGAAAAAATGGATGGACGGCATGGATAAAACACATATATTATGATAGGGGCCACACAACATTGTCTAATAGCTAGGCCTTCTGGCATAGTCAATACACAATTCGGATACACTGAGGTGGGTGGGGGAAAATGTGTCACATTAACATATTTTAAACATTTAAGACCTTAGTTAACAAACAAGTTACTCTAGATTCAATACTAGTCTTTTGTCTTCAGATTCAGATTTCAGGTTCAGACTTTAGAATTCAGATTTAACAAACAGGCCCTTAGATTTCAAATTTCATCTTCAAAAAGCCACCAAAAGCTTAGATTTCAACCATGACATGGTTTTGGCCAATTTTACCCTTGCATAGTAGTATGAAGATTTAGGCTCGGGTTTTTCAATTTTTTTCTTTCCTGTGAGTAGCCTACTCCTACCTCTTCTCTTTGGATGTAGCTTATGTCAAACCTATTAGTAGGATTCTGTGCAACAAAGGCTTTATAATATTCAATGTGATGATTGAGGATGGTGAATATGTCCGTCCTCAATTACGAATTGAATTCATAATTGTGGGCTGGAACGGAGGGATGTGGCATCCACTTTGAACATATATTGCATCAGCTCATGTTAGGATGTTAGCAAAAAAAAGAGGCAAATCGAAGACTTAAGCTGCCCATGAAATGGGAAAGGGTGAGGGTGGATTTTCCATTGTTGAAACTATTATGTACCCTTCTCTCTTTTTCTCTCTCCGTGTAGCCCAAACCTACATGCAAACTGCACCTTTCCTTTGCTCCTCTCCCATCTCTATCCACGTGAATTGCACATGCCATACCCCCTATTAGATGATATAATATCTCATTTATACCTAGTCTTACCTTGTTTACAGTATTTAAAGCTATCAAGTTGACAATTTAGGTTAGGCTTAACCAGACTGGCCCAACCTTTGTACCTTAGGTCGAGTTGGGTTGTTGTTGGCTTGGGCTGAAAATCCTTGTATGACCTTGGGTTGGATTGGTTGAGGCCATGACCCAACCTAAACTCAACCTTATATGTTAGCACCTATAGGAGTTGTTTGGATTTAAGCTAAGCTAGGTCCAATGGGCTATCCATGGACATGTTATCAAGACTAGTACTTGTACGTTCATGGACATGCTGTTGCAACTAGTCCTATTTTTTGTTTACTAAACCTTTGAACTAGAAGCAAGGATGATTGTGGTATATGTGGGGAGCTTAATATGGAGGGTTGCACATTATTGGAACATATGCATGTGCACATGCATGTGCACATTTGATACATGTATACATTGCTACATGGATCACACTTTTTGGGTGTTTTAAGATAGATGGTGACACTTGTGTACATGTGAGGTACTTGAACTTGGCCGATCTACATGTGGCACATTGGAACATGTCATACATATGTATAGATAAAAGTGTTTCTTATATGCACTAATATCGTAAGTATCATTGACAAGGAGTTCCACCTCCCCAGTAAAGACAAACAGATCTATACTTTATAGTCACAGGCCTTGGACAACTTTGTCCAAAAGCACCAAAATTCTCATACATAAGGGGGTTGACAAATCATGAACATGTACTTTTGCCCTGAATTGGGAGCAACGATGATTGTGGTATATGTGAAGAGCTTAATATATATGGTGGCACATTATTGGAACCAACGCATATGCACATTCGATACATGTACACATTGCTATGTGTATCATACTTTTTGGGTTCTTTAAAATAGATGATGGCACTTGTGTACATGTGAGGTGCTTGAACTTGGTCATACATGTGGCATATTAGAACATGCCATGCATGTGTACAGATAAAAGTGTTCCTCATATTCACCAATATCGTAAAGTATCATTGACGAGGAGTTCCAACTCTCCGGTAAAGACAACCAATCCATACTTTAAAGTCATAAGCCTTAGATGTACCTAGATTCTCATGCATAAGGGGATTGACAAATAATGGACATGTACTTTTGCCCAAACTACTCATCAATAAAACAACTTTACGAAATCCAAGCAACCCTATAGATATGAGTTGTAACTAGGGTGTCAACTAGCTAGGTTAGAGCCGGGACAAACTATGTCGAAGCCCAACCCACATTTTTCAACCTAAACCCAAACCCGGCCTAGGCCCATGACGGGCCAAAATAGTCCTTCCCGAGCTCGGCCCAGATTATATATACAGGGCTTAGCCCGAGCCAACATTTACTTTTTGAACCACCTTAAAATCACAAAAAACCACCCTTAACATCTAATCTTTCACTTCAAACTCCCAATTTAAAGTGAAAAATCAACCTAACAACTCCATTCTTTTTCTTAATACCTAGAATCCCAAAAATCTAATGCAATCTAAAAAGATCTCCATATTTTTATCTTGGTTCTCTTCACAAGTTTTCCTCCTCCAGCATTCACCATTAAAACTACAAAAGTAGAGAAGAGAAGATGAAGTAGACTTACAGAGATAAAAGAGCATTTGCCTTTCTTTCCATATTTCTTTGAGAAAAATGAAGAGAGAAAGAGAGAGGGAGAGAGAGGGAGAGAGAGAGGGAGAGAGAGAGAGAGACTACGGAGGGAGAAATTTTGAATTTGCGAAAGAGGGAGAAATTTTGAATTTTAGGAGGGAGTTTAAAATTTGAAATTTTAGAAAAGGTAACAAGTCGGGTTAGGCTAACAGACTTTTGGTCAGTTAAGTCCAATCCCAACTTGCTTGAGAAATGAGCTCGAGTTTTAAGCCTGAAGCTGACCCTTGGGCTTGATATTGCAGCCCAAGCTCGACTTGAGGTGGACCAGTCCGGCCCAATTAAAACCCTCAATATAACTAAACCTTCATGATATAAAACATAAAATCATGGCTTGCATTGAAGGATAAGTTTTTTTTTTTTCTTATTAAACCAATGAAAACGTTAATGTTATGGACTTTATTCTAAATAAGGTTCATGATTGAAACCAGCTATACATATATAAAAAATAGAGTTCATAATCATAGATAAGTTTTAGATCAAAATGGGAAATATGATCCGTGATTAGTTGTTATGAGTGTTGCTCTAATGGTGTTAGTGTTAGAGTTTTGGAAACATAATAAAAAATTAAAAAATATTTGAG
The DNA here is from genome assembly GCA_003013855.2 of Liriodendron chinense. NCBI lineage: Eukaryota > Viridiplantae > Streptophyta > Magnoliopsida > Magnoliales > Magnoliaceae > Liriodendron > Liriodendron chinense. Next base: position 7,992,868 of record ML058327.1, on the reverse strand, counting down.
GTCTAAATTAATAGATTAAGCCCTAAGAATCATTGTTAAACTATTATTAAGTTTCTAGAAAAAAAAAAAGAAGAAATTTTAGATCTAGATATATCTTTTAATACATATTGTTGAATAACATTCGATTACCAATGTCATACCTTCAAAATAGAAGGTTTTCTCCTAAATCTATCTCAGATGAAGAGAGGAAAGCCAACATACCATCTTTAGAGCACCATGAGGCAACGCTTAGGGAGACACACTTGTAGTGGGCCACACTTCTGCACATGTGAATATAGGAAAGGGAGGAGAGAGGAATCTCTCTCTCTCTCTCTCTCTCTCTCTCTCTCTCTCTCTCTCTCCCTACAAAGACCTCACCCCAGCAAATTGTGCATCTATCTTAAATTAAAAGAGATGAATTGTGTGTTTAGAACTGTGGACCCTCGTCGATTGTCGCGCTCCCACACGACGTCGTTCTCCCTTCCCCTTTCGGAAGAAGAAGAAGAAGAGGTGCGTGCGTGCGAAATCGCCGTTTATGCCACTGGCTTGCCTCGTTCTCGAGGGCTTTGTTTGGTAGTCGTGTTAAACTGGATATGTTTAAGTGAGTTTATATAAGACCAGAGTCGCCACTAGCCAATTACTACGAATCTACAGTCGGCTAGACCCCGTAGAAACGTTAGAGAAGGGGATCCGAAGATTCCTTCCTCTAAAATGACTCCTTTTGATCTGCGGCCAGAGATTCAAGGTAAGGGATCACGGTTACAGGGTGGGAAGAGGTTAAGCACCCCACACACTGTCCGTACCGAAGTACGGTCTCTACTTCATAGAATCGATCGAATACTTGAAAGTCTAGTTTAATCCTCGTATATTCTCATGGATGACATGATGCATGAATGCGGGTCTGAACAGTAAGAGTTTCTGATGGGCAGGTTCCAACAACGGGCAAGCCCAGAGCGTACGCTCGAACTGACAGGTGCTTTATGCGAGATGATGCATGCTGTGTGCTTGAATATTCAAAGTGCTTATAGTGATATGTACGTGAATGCAGGTCTGAACAGTAAGAGTTTCTGATGGGCAGGTTCCAACAACGGGCAAGCCTAGAGCATACGCTCGAACTGACAGGTGCTTAATTTAAGACATATGCGGTGTGCTTGAATAATCAAGGTGCTTGTAGTGAAGCAAGGGGGTTGGAAGAAAAGTAAATGTTGCACTTATGCTAGATGCGAATGAGATGATGCTGGAAAAGAGTAGCTGGGTGGACGGGGGTGTCGCAAGGGTTGGCTTCGAGTGGCTGGATCAAGACTTGGATGGCTTGGGAGGCTTAGACCAGTGGTCAGGCTAGGCTGGACTAGGGCTAGGCTCTCCTCACTCGGGCTCTCCTTGGTGGAAAAATGGGCTAAGGATTGGAGAGGGGCTCAGGACAGACAGGACTTCACTGGACTCGAAGGGATGTTGAAATGAGAAGGGGAGGGGGGTATTTATAGCAGCGGAGAGTGGCACTCTTCGTAATTTTTTTCGGGCGGGCTGCTATGGGCCGCCCATACAGCCGCTCCTCGGTTTTCAGCGAGTACGGTCGCTCCCTCGGGGCTGCTGTTTGACTCGCTGGGTCGACTCAGTGAGTTGACTCAGCGGGTCGACTCGGTGATTTGACTCGACAGGTTGACTCGGTGTTTTGACTCGACGGGTTGACTCAGCAGGTTAACTCAGCGGGTTGACTCAGCGGTTGACTCAGCGAGTTTGACTTTTTTAGGATTTTTTGACTGGCCTTTTTTTATGGGGGGTTTTTCAGGGTGATGTTTAAGACTGGGTTGACTGGATTTAGGCTTGAACTGGGCCATGGAATGGGGCTTACAAGGGTGAGTTTGGCTGAGTTTGGACTTGGGATTTGGGTATGGTCCTCCATTCATCCAGCTATCTCTACCAACATTGTAGGCGAAGGTGGGGTGTCTACAGATGCCCCTCTTTGGCAGAGGTTGCGTGCAACCGAATGCCAAAGCGAGTGGACACCCCACTTCTGACCCGGTCATTCATAGATCATGGTTTGAAATCTTTGCTTGCCTTTGCATCTGTGCCAGTTGATCGTTTGGAAATCGATCACTCGCACATACCGCGGGAGTTTGGAGAAAACGTTGCGATTGTCCCTGCATGCACTGCAGCCTGGGTACCCAATCGCAACCCTTCCATTCCCGATCAGTACTAACATTGGAAAGGTACAGCAGAGCCTCTACGTCCGTAGTCTTACGAGGTTGCTGACCCTGAGACTGATTGTGTGATGTTTGATGTTTTCCCAGATCACTCCAGGAGTACTTGTTTCGCTTGACTGTCAAAGTGGTTAGACGCCCTGCGTCAGATAGTCTTACGGGATTCTACTACGCCGACTTGGACTCAGTCAAGGTACTTCAGGCATCCACGCCTAGGTATGTGCGGGTGGGCTTTTTCCACCCGATCTGCTGGTTTCGATGCTTGGTTTGCAATTCATTCTTTCCTTGATTGTGGTCTGGAATCTTTGTTATCCTTTGTATCTGAGTCAGTTGATTGTCTGGAAGTTGATAACTCGCACATACCGCGAGAGTTTGGAGAAAACGTTGCGATTGTCCCTGCAGTTTGCTTGCAACCTGGGTACCCAATCGCAACCCTTCCATTCCCGATCGGTACTAACATCGAAAAGGTACATCAAAGCCTCTGCGTCCGTAGTCTTACGAGGTTGCTGACCCTGAGACTGTTTGTGTGATGTTTGATGTTTTTCCAGATCACTCTAGGAGTACTTGTTTCGCTTGACTGTCAAAGTGGTTAGACGCCCTGCGTCAGATAGTCTTACGGGATTCTACTACGCCGACTTGGACTCAGTCAAGGTACTTCAGGCATCCACGCCTAGGTATGTGCGGGTGAACTCTTTCCACCCAATCTGCTGATTTTGATACTTGAGTTACAATTCATCGTTTCCACCTGTTCAAATGGTTTCTTTGACCGAGCCTTTTGGCTTTTCATCTTTTCATATCTCGGCATGTGGTACGACCGCACTGACACTGGAGTTCAGTTCGACCGTACTTTGAGTGCATTGGATCCGATGGTCTCCGGGGAAACCGCGAGACATCGGATCTTATTTGATTTTTGCGTTGGCTCCTACCCAGAGATATGGAAGATCTCCTGGTGTTTTGGAGGCAGAACGCTCTACTGGGAAAGTATTTTTTTAAATTTTTGAAAAGGCACCCACTCTGGGGAGTGATACTCCGTGGGGTTTTTATTTGCAAATATTTTTTGTCTTTTTGAAATGGAAATCTGGTTTACACGTTCCTCCACTAGGGATGCCTGTGGGGCTTTTGGCTAACCGACTTTTATTTTGGAAAGCAGGTAAACATGATGATTTGATGCGATGGATGCTGATGCATGGAGATGCATGATGAATGCATGGTTTGGCTCATTCTCTTTTCGTTTGATGATTTTGCTTTTGCTGTGGGTGCAGAGAACTTTGAGTTATTGCTTGCAGGGTTGTGCTTCCCTGGGGTTTTTCTTTTTGTACGGACGTTTGGACAGCGGGTTGGTCAAGATCCCGACCCGTGGTCGATCAGGTCCATCGTCCCAAGATGTTGTTTCTTTACTTAATGAGAATGTACGAGGATATTATTCGACTTCAAGATGTTCTTCTGGGCATACGTGTGATTGAGATGGTGTTTGGTTGCCCGTTTTGGTCAAGATTCAATTTGCGGGCGATTGGATCCGTCATCCCATACTGTGAAGTGAGCGGAGTTCAAGACTCCTGAAGTGTAGTGCTGGGGATACTGACAATTTTTGTGATTTTTACAGATATTTAGGTCCGAATCTTTACCTGAGCGGTCAGGGTAGAGATCAGTTTATTGAAAACACAGGAAATATTTTTTGTGATTTTCGAAAATATTTGATTTGAAAGCAAGGGAAATATTTTTTGTGATTTTTTGACAATATTTTGATTGAAAGGAAGGGAAATATTTTTGTGATTTTTGAAGAGGTGATTTTGCAATGTTTTTGTATTTTGTGATTTTTCTGAAATGCAGGGAAAAGTGTGGAATTTTCATCCACTTCCAGCTTCTACTGCTGGTAAGGCACCCGATCCATTTTACGTCAGCGAGCAAGACGAGTCTCACACAGTTAAGTGCCGTAGTTTTACATCTTCGGATGAGGAGATTTGAGGGTTTTCAGTCAACACACCCACAAAGTTGCCTGTTCCTCATGTGCAATGCACATAGACCACGTATCGTCCGACGAACTCCTTCGGCCACAAAATGAGCCACATCCTCACATTTCCCTTAGTCAATCCAGTTTGGGGCCTTACGTTGCTCACAATTCCGTGAGGGTGCGCTCCACCTCCCAACAGCCTTAATCCCCTTCATGAGTTTTAGGAACAGGGAACATCCGTTAGATTCAACAGCGACTTCCAAATCAAGGTTGTCTATCATGGTGCGTTCAACACGAACAGGATTGCGGAGTTCTGCCCGCCTCAGCCCTTACCTGTTTTAAAGATTCCGGACACCCGTACGATCAAGTGTCAGCCATGTCCGGGACAGGTTAGGAAAGAAAGCCCCCGAGAAGTTAATCCCAGTGTAGTTTTAGGTCTTCGGACCACTGGAGATGAATTTGTGCAGTTTTTGGTGGATCATTTTTCTTCTTTTTTTTTGTTTTTTGGAAAAAGTTCCATATTTCAGCTCGAATGATCGAGATTGATGCTGGTTTTTGTGGAAACTTTAAAATATTTTTTGGTATTTTTAAAATGATCCGGGTTATCAGACCTTGATCCCAACGGTCGAGGCCGATGCCGGTTTTTAGTTGAAAGCGAGAAAGGTCCCCCGAGAAATTAATCCCAGTGTAGTTTTAGGTCTTCGGACCATAAATATGTACATGCTGAAAATACATTCTTTTTTGTGATTTTTCAAAAATTATTCCAAGTCATAAAATCTCAATTTTGAACGATCAAGATTGACACTGGTTTTTATTGGAAATCTCTCGGGATTTTGTTCCCGACATAGTTTAAGGTCTTCGGACCCTGAAACTATGTACAGGACAGGGAAAACTTGTTTTTTGTTCTTCTTTTTTGTAAAATGTCCGGTGTCAGCAGATCTTGATTCGATCCAGACTGATGCCGGTTTTTATTAAAAGTCTCTCGGGATATTGATCCCGACGTAGTTTAAGGTCTTCGGACCCAAAAACTGTACAAAAGGGGGCAAACACTTTTTTTTTTGGAAAATGTCCGGTGTCAATGAATCTTGATCAAGACCGATACCGGCTTTTATTGAAAATCCCTCGGGATATTGATCCCGACGTAGTTTAAGGTCTTCGGACCCAAAAACTTTAAAAGAGGGGCTGGTGATATATTTTTATTTTTCGAAATGATCCAGATCATCCGATGTTGGTCTTATAGACTGGGATCGATGCTGGTTTTTATTAAAAATCCCTCGGGATCTTGATCCCGACGTAGTTTAAGGTCTTTGGACCCAAAATATGTACATGCAAGTGCTGGAAATGCATAAATATATATATATATATATATATATATATATATATATATATATATATATATATATATATTAGAAAAGGTCCGGAGCCACCAGATCTTGAAGAAGACCGATGCCGGTTTTATTGAAAATCCCTCGGGATCTTGATCCCGACGTAGTTTAAGGTCTTCGGACCACAAATATGTACAAGAGAGCAACAATCCAGGTTGGAGACTACGGGAATTCTTCTTGGAATGGTTCGGATCATCAGGTCATACCCTTGGATGGTTAAGATCACTGTTTGACCAAGTCAAATCTTTCTTTCTTTTTCTTGAAAATTCCATGGAACTTTTCCACATCATCAAGCCAATTTCCCACCAATTTCTCACAAGATGAGATTTTGGTGAGATCTCTTCTTTTTTCTCACCATTCTCTTCCATCACTTCATTCTTACATGGAGGTACAAGATTCACTTGCAACCACCCTTCCCAAGGAGGAGTTCTTCCCAAGGAGAGGGGGAGGGAGGTCGTTTCATGTAGGCAGGGGCTAGAACGGCCTCCCATGGGCCGCTCGGACGGTCTTAGACCCCTGGTCTCTTCAGTGGACTGGGTAAAAGGGTGCCCTCCCCTTTCCTATATAACATGGGGCACCCTTGCCCCCTTAAACGTGCAATCTCTCTCTTCTCTCTCATATTCTCTCTCTTTTCAAGTTTTCTCTCTCTTCTTTGGTGGTCCTTTGCTCTTTTCAAGTGGTGGCCCTTAGAGACATTTTGGGACAGCAAAGTGGTCCCTCTTTGGTGAGTGGCAAAGGTATGGACCATTTCCTTTCTCTTTCTTGTCCTTTTCCTTCTTCATTATCTCTTCTCATGACCCTTTTCTTTTTCCATGTAGCTATCCCAAAAAGAGTGAAGGTGGGCCAAAGTGTTTTTAGCCATTTTCTAGATCTCAAGTCTCTTTCAAAGGTGGTGCATGGAGAGGGACATTACAAGCTCTCCACTTCATTTTTCCTTTCCTCTTTTCACACTCCCTTCATGTGCATGTAAAGGGTGATTTTGCCATGTCATCAAGTGTTCATGGCAAAATACTCTATCTTTTTTATGGGAGTTGGGCTTCTCTTCATATGTATCAAATGGGCTCAAAGTGAAGTCATGGCCCTTGGTGTATTTGATGGGCCCAATGCTTCATTTTGGGCTCCCTCATGCTTTCTTGTTCTTATCATTTCTTTTGGAGCTTTCTTTTTCTTTTCCATCTTCTTTCCAAGACTTGGGCCCATGGGCATGGTAAGGCCCATCTCAAGTTTTGGGCTCATGGGGCTCACTTTAGGTGACCCCATCTTTCTTCACATATGTATGGACCAAGATGACTAGCCCATTCTTCATTTGGATCTCAAGTGGGCTAGATTTTCTAATTGGGCCTTCAAGTGGCTCAAGTCTTCCACTATCTCTTGATTATGATGTACATGGCCTTTATTGAAACTTGGGCACTTCTTTGAACCATGTGTGCCCCACTACATTTTGTTCATGTAGGATTTTTCTTTTCATGCTTTTTCTCCTTTGATGGATGGAGGACTTGAGCTACTTGACCATCTACAAGTCCCATGAGTGAGTTGTTCCCACAATCTCACTAAGTTCAAATGGTTTTCTTTGTGGTAGGAATGTGGTTCTCAAGAGTTTCCCTCTAATGCTATCAATCTCGAATGGATGATCCTCAAGTGAGCTATCCATGCAACCATAGCTCCTTGATCCTTTCTTTGGGGCTTGGTGGGTCATTCCACCATCATTTTAAATATGCGTGATTTTTCTTTGATTTTGTGGGAAAGAATGATACCCATAAGTTGCCCATTTTTGTCCCATGCCTTGGGACATTTCGGATTTTGATCTTCAAGTGGGTTATGTGTACCATTCTTATCCATTTTCATGATGGTTGGGTGACTTATCAAGCCATGCCTTCTTGTGCTCAAATGGTCTCCCTTTTTGGTAAAGAAATTGGTGCACATAAGTTGCCCAAACTTGCCTTTACATGGGCATTTCCAACTTTGACTCCTCATGTGGGCTATGTGCATCAAAATTTTTACCATTGGCCTCTTTGATTCCATATGTTTGTGGGTGGACCGCCATGTTGTATTCTCATGGCCAAAACTTTCATCAAGATGAGGCACATAAGGTTGCCCATGGTTGACTCATGAATGGGTCCTCATATTCTTCAAAGTGGGCTATGTGCTCTCTCCAATCCATTGAGATGAGGCATTTGGGTTGTCCTTGGGGGCCCACTTCCTTTCTATCCCCCACTTGTCCATGCCCATGTGTTAAAAAAGATGGAAACATCTTAAGTGAGAACCATGGCCTTGGCATAAAAGTGGATCAATCCTTGGCCACATATGGACTTTGAAGAGGGATTTCTCATGTGAAGTAGGATTCTCATCCTTTGTTGATCTCATGGCACTTGAGTGCATTTGTTGTCCAAAATGTGTCCTTGGATGATGGACTTTTTCTTGCCTAAGGCATGCCATGCAACCTTCTTTAAGGTGGGCCTTACTTTTTCCAAAGGGCCCAACACACATCTTAAGTGACACATGGAGTTGGATTTTAGATTTTGCATTTGAATGTGAGTCCAATTCCATGGGTTTCTTGGATGATAATTTGGATTTTAATAAGTAATGGGTAGGGACTTACCTTGCCAAGCTTGTAGGATTCAATGGCGGATGGTACCAGAGGTCACCGAGTGATTGATGAAAATGATCCTGCCTTCATTGTCCGCCGAGGGGACCACATGTGTTCCTTAGCTATGGAGCATCAACCTCTTTCCACTATCAAGGGTCGAGGTACTAGGGATCACTGGGACGACTGGGTGAAGGATCCACAACCCTTGCTTGAACGAGTACTGGATGGTACTCCTTTTGCTGGCCTCCTCACCTTACGTTTCCATAATAACGATGCTAACCGCATGATGCTTGCGGCCCTTTGCGAGAGGTGGCGGGATGAGACCCACACCTTCCAGCTCCCTTGTGGGGAATGGGGAATAACCCCCTTGGACATTTACATGCAAATAGGCTTCCCGTTTCATGGAACAATTGTTCCTCAAGTCAGCTCTCTGGCTCCTCTCACTTCAACCGACTGGCTACGGCTTGTCGGTGATGTCCCACCCGAGGGTGAATTCCAAGGCCATCAAGTGAAGATGCGATGGTTCTACAACAATTTTGCCTCCGTCATCCCCACCACCGAGCGAGAGGCCCTCCACAAAGGGCGAGCCATGATCACTTATGCCTTCGGGTCCTTCCTCTTCTGCCATGCGAATGAGAGGGTTGATCCTAAATTTCTTCGTTTAGTCGAGGATCTTCATCATCCCTATAACTGGAATGGGGCTATCTTGACCCATATCTTTCAAGGTTTGGACAAGACCTGTCGGCATAGCCGGTCCTTCACAGGCTTCTGGCCTGTCATTGAGGTATCTCTTCTTTCACCTTTATTGAAGGGCTTTTGCCTTCTTTCTTTCTCTGATCATTAGACGTGCTTTTGTCCAGACCTGCTTTTATGACCATTTTCCCCATCTCGCGCCGAGGATGCGGGATGATATTGAGCCCTCTCAGTATCGCCACATGTATTGGCGCCAGCAAAACCTTCAGCGGAACTCCCGAGTTCCCGGGGACAATTGGCGTGCTGACATAGACGGGCTGACCGTTGAGGACGTAAGTATCTTGCTTTCCCTACCCCTCGTGCCGTACCGTAACTGATCCTGGTGACCTCATTTGCTGCAGCTTGCTCGGATGCCGTATGCCAGTTTTCCTCTCTATTATACCCCCCAGCGCGTGGAGGCATATGATGCTTCATGTCTCCGTATCATGCTTTCTGACGCTGAATCTTTTCAATGGTACCTGGGGGGAGAGATTGCTTCGGCAAGTCACTGGGGTGGCTCGGGTCCTTTGTTCTGCACCTCCTCCAGCTGCTCGGATGCCAGTTGATGAGAGAGTTGGGGCTCTCGTGGGCCAGCCCGGATTTCGTTTCACGATCCCGGATCGTGATTATGATGAGTGGTATTTGTTGTTCGGCCAGGGGCCTCTGCTTCCTTCGCTTTATGTTCCAGGTGGCCATCGCAGATATGCTGGAGGTTCGGTGACTGCTCCTTTGATGGATCTTTATCGTCAGGAGCGGGATGCGAGGAGGGACGATGATGATTATGTTGGCGACTTGTAGCCTGCTTGGGTACTCTGCTTTGTATGGCCTTGTACTTTTTTGCTTTCATCTTCTTTTGTATCAAGCCTTTTGAATGAATATACGGTTCTTGACTTGTCTCAAATTCCTTGATGATATCTGGATGCTTTGACCGTTGACTTGTTCCTTAATGATTTGCGGAAGATGAGGCTTCTTAACTGCATGGATGATGACTTGAACGGTTCAGATTGCTTGGTTAGGCCTTGTGGGCCCACTTGATGATTAGATCTTGGATTCTGGCACTTCTTTTGACGATCGAACCTTTGATCTTGCTGCTCCATGACTTGAGTAAGCTTTCCAATGGTTTGGATCCTGATGATCTAGTCCTTGAATGGTTCAGATTGATAGATTCGTCCCTGTGGGCCCGCTTGAGACCTCGGCTTTGCTTTGGGGCACCTCTTTTGATGACTTGTGAGGCTAAGAAGACTTCTTATGGTATGGATGACGGCTTGAACATGTCAGATCACTTGACTTGGCTTTGTGGGCCCACTTGATGATTAGATCTTGGATTCTGGCCCTTCTTTTGATGATCAGCCCTTTGATCTTGTTGTTCGATGACCCATGCGAGTCTTTCCATGGTTCAGATCATGGTGATCTGGTCTTTGAATGGCTTGGATTGCTTGTGGCCCCCACTTGATCACCTTTCCTTCTTTTTGACTTGATCAGTCATGCTCTGGCCACATTGCTTTGTGATTGAACCGGTGGGGCACCTTTTATATGATCTTGATCAGCCTCAGTCGAAATCTGGAGTGGACCGGAGCCTTAGGGCGGCCCATGGAGCGCCATCTGCTGACGTGGACTGTCAGCCTCACCTACCAAGAACCTTGGAGCCAATCCCGCGGAGAGAGGGGATCTGCGTCCGTACGGGCGGCCCAGGGCAGGCCGCCCAGGGCTCGCCTCTTGAGCGGCCTGGGCTGGCTCGGGTTCGGACATTCTTCTCTGTCCACTGTCCCTGTCTCCACCTGCTTTGCACTGGCGAGTTTGATTCCAGCCATGAATATTCTTCTTGTCTCATCTTCCCTCATCATCTTGTCCTCATCTTGCTTTGTCCTTTCTTGGGCCATGGATGGTGGTGATTGAGGGGCTGTGGGGGCTGCCCATGCTCGGTCCCACACTTCAGAAAGTATTGAAGGCCTTAATGATGGAGGGATTTCTTTAATGAATGGTGGAGATGGGGCATTGAATGGAGGCATTGATGAGGGACTAGGGATGGTGGTTGGTGGAGTTTTAAATGGCTCCATTAATGGTGGGATGGCTGGATTCTCAGATTTGAATGGGCCCCTCATTATGGGAGGAATGGATGGTATAGATAGGATGATGGGATGGGACATAGGTGAGGCTATGTATCCCTTGAGTGTGGGCCCCATGGATGATGTGATGGATGGTGGTGATGGGACCATGATGGACATAGATGGGCTGATCTCATGCTTGGATGGGATGGATGGTTCAGATGGTACCTTTGACGGTTTGGATGCTCTGGATGAGGGCCGAGATGTGCGGCATACTTGTTTGGGTGGACTTGATGTGATCATTGACGATGTCCCCCTGATGATGGACGGTGTGGATGCCTCGATGATCCCTTTGATCGGCCCGGATGATGATTGGATTCATGATTTCCTGTTGGAGAGGGCCGCAGGTCCAGATCTGACCGTTGATTCTTCGATCGGGGTTGCCGGGACCCTTCTGATGGTTCAGATGCCTTTTTTTACGGTCAGATTGGTCAGGATGCCACGATGTGCGGTGTGATCTTTACTGGTAGCCCTTTTGATGGGGACTATCGCCCTTCTTTTGATCGTCGGTCTTTTGCGCACTCCGTTCATGAGGTGGGAGAGTCTTCCCGTGCGGCTGAGGTTGTGACAGTTTCCGACAGTGATGCGACTATATCAGACATAGCCATTACTGGGGACAGGTCAGGGGCTGTCGAGTCTGCAGAGGTTCCAGCTTTTCCTTCTCCTTCGGCCGTTGACCTTCCGATCCTTGATGAACCATTATTGACTTCTGGGCCTTTTGTGCTGGAGGGGGTACCAGTGAGGACTTGTCAGCTGCTTCCTCGTCCTTCTTGCTCACCACGACTGCTTGCTTGGCTTGACAGTTTGTCAGCTTATGAGATTCGAGATTTGGAGTCCTATGGCTTCGGCAGTCTGATCCATATGGCCAGAGTTGATATTGACTGGAGGACGCTCGGAGCTGCCTTGATTGACTGGGTCCCTTCGTTGAACTTGTTTGCGTTCAACGATCTGGAGATGGGGCCTTCTTTGGAGGAGCTTGCACGCTTGACAGGTCTACCCTGGGATTATTCTCAGTATTTTTTGCCGAAGACGTCGCCGAAGACTGCCACACCGCAGAACTGGTTCGGGATCCCCTATCTTGTTCGGCCTGCAGCCAGTGGCCAGGATGCTGTGGTGTTTTCCTTGGACTTACTGTATGATCTTTTTTCGGGTCCTCGGAGTGCGGCCGGTTCTACCTTTGCTCGGAACGCACTGATGTTCTACTTGATTGCTGAGGTGCTGTTCTCGGGATGGCGCAGGTCCCAGACTCCTCTGCTTTTTGAGGTGATGAGCCGAGCTATCCGACGGCAGGGGATCATTTCTCTTATCTTGGCCGAACTGTTCAATGGGCTGACTGACTGCGCCCTGGGCCGCACTCGTGTCCTTCACGGTTGCTATGCCTTTCTTCAGGTATCTTTTCTACACCTTTTTCCTCTTGCTTTGTTAGGAATTGCTCTACTCTAGCTGAACTTCTTTTCAGTTTTTGTGATCAGGTCTGGCTATGAGAGCGTCTTTCGATGACTGTTCCTGTACCTTTTCCTGATACTCGTCGCCCAGACCTTATGCGACACATTATGGAGTTTCTTCCTCATACAGCTAGGATGAGCGAGCCCTTGTATCGCAGGATGTTTGCTGAACTTCGTGACTGGAACGTTCGTTGGGAATCATCTTGGCTTTCACTTCCTCCAGTGCTTTGCGATGCACACCGCCTTCCTCTGATGTTGGTAGGCTTCCGATCTTATTTCTCTTATCACCCTATCCGGTTTCTGCGGCAGTTTGGATACGAGCAGGATGTTCCTCTTTTTGCTTTCACGGGTATCGGGCGTCGAGTGCTTCCATCTAAGTCCTCTGACTTCAGGACCCGGATTGATTGTTCCTGGGCGAGTTATTTGGCAGCTGATTTGTTGGGATTTGAGCTGCGGACTTTTTCGATGGCGACCGCCCCGTACCAGTACTGGGTTGCTGAGCAGTCGTTGTATCGACGTATCCCTTGTTGGCACCAAACTGTTGACGAGGATGAGCAGGATATCCTTGGAGATGCTGGCTCTTCATCTGGTTCATATGAACCCTTTGAGGAGCGCCCATTCGTTGATCCTGGTTTCCTTTTGGCCACTCATGGCCATCTGCTGTCTGAGATCTCTGCACTTCGGTATCATTGTGAGATGATGTCGAGGAGATTGGCTGCCGATCAGAGATTGTCTGATGAGGAGACAGCGATCCGTACCCTTGAGCGCGATGAGGCGCATTACCTGCGTATGAAGGTGAGCAGGTTGAGAGCGAGGCTATCTTTTTATGAGTCAGAGGACTTACCTGATGTGGCCGAGGAAGAGGGTAGAGATTGATTGTGTTGGCCACCTGCACATTCCTTTTTTGCATATATGTTTGATGATGATGCATTTTTTTTGTATTTTTTGAAAAAGATGATATGTTATATGTAAAAGAAATATGATGCGTTTAATTGAAAAGAAAACTGTTTGAAAATCTACTGTGCCATGAGTTATCTTGTGAGTGTGTCTGGATTTTGTGTCAGGATATAGGAATCAGAACTAGGGCTCGGCCAATGCCTTGACCGATGTCTCGAGATTTGACTTGTGTGCTCCTTTGGTTCCCTCAAAGGTGTAGGCAATGGAAACTGTTGCTTCTTGAGATTGTTGGAGTTTGTAGAGCTCTTCACTCCTGACTGCACTTCTTGTTCTTGAACTGTAACTGCTTGAACCGATCTGGACCGTTTGCTTTCTTGGTACCTGCACTTTTTTTTTCTTTTTTCATTCAAGCCATTTTTGCCTGCAGCGCTCTTTCGAGTTTTCACTATAGCCGGCCTTTTCCCGTCATTTTTGCCCGTGGCGCCCTTTCGGGTTTTCACCACATCCCGGGTGTTTGATCTTGCCTGCCCCTTAGCAGGTATGCTGTTTTTACCCTCGGCGCCCTTTCGGGTTTTCACCGAGTCAGCTGTATGCCCACTGTTTTTACTCGGAGCGCCCTTTCGGGTTTTCACTCCGCCCTCTTTGTTTAGGTACACATTTTCTTTTTTCTCTTTTTCTGAATCCTCGGATAACTGCGGCGGCTAGAGGTCGGGAATCCATCGTTGCCGGCCGATGGCAGTCTTTCAGCCCTTATCCTGAATTACGATAATAGAGCTGTCGGTCTTTGCTAAAGACCCCTCTGAGATGAATGATGGATGACTGTGTTTCTTCTTGGATTGATTTTTTTTTCTTGAGTGCCTTTCTTTGGCTTCCCTTTTTCTCTCTTTTCTTCTTTTTTTCTTTTTCTTTTGTATTCTTTTTCTCTCTTTTTTTTGTCTTTTCCTTTTGAATCCCCCTTTTTTTTTGTATTTTTCTCTTTTTGAATCCCCTTATTTGAAACACTTGTTGGTGGACGGGAATGATTTCTCAGAGGTATTAGCTTCGACCTCTTGACTTCAGCTCTATTAAAGTAACTTTTGATAAGGTCAGAATGGCTTACCCGTGAAAGATCTTCACGTTGTCGACGTTGCTTGGCTCAGGAAGATCCACCCCTCTCATGCTGGTGAGTCTGAGGGCGCCTCCGGGAAGTACTTCTTTGATGATCAGCGGCCCGTCCCACGAGGGTTTGAACTTTCCTCTGGGATCCGGAAGGTGTGACGGTAGAATCTTCTTCATGACCATGTCGCCTACCTTAAAGCTTCTTTTTCGGACTCTCTTGTTGTAAGCTCGAGCGATCCTTTTTTGATAGCACTGTGAATGACTTAGTGCACGCATGCGCTTTTCATCTGCTAGCTGCAACTGATCGAATCTGGGCCGTTGCCATTCTCCTTCTTCAATTCCGCTTTCGAGTAACACTCGTAGTGATGGTATTTCCACCTCGACTGGCAAAACTGCCTCCATTCCATAGGTAAGCTCGAAAGGAGTAACGCCCGTAGCAGACCGTACAGACGTTCGATAAGTGCATATGGGAGCATATCTGACCAATCTCGATATGTCACGACCATCTTCTCGAGTATCCTGATGATTGTCTTGTTTGCGGCTTCTACCCCACCATTCATCTGGGGACGGTAGGGGCTTGATCGATGACGTTGGATCTTGAACTTGCTGAGGAAGTCATCCATCTTCTTGTTGACGAACGGGGTCCCATTATCTGTGATGATGGCATTAGGGATTCCATACCGGTATATGATGTTGTTCTTCATGAATTTGATCACTTGAGATGCTGCAATCGTGGTGTAGGAGGCTGCCTCTACCCACTTGGTGAAGTAGTCGACTGATACAAGTATGTACTCATGACCATTTGATGCTTTGGGACTGATCTTGCCGATGATGTCGAGTCCCCACATGGAGAAGGGCCAGGGTGTGGTCAGGTTGTATAACTCTGATGACGGGGCATGGATTTGATTTACGTGCTCCTGACACTTGAAACATTTTCTGACGTGCTGGCAGCAGTCTGTCTCCATGGTGAGCCAATAGTAGCCGAGTCGTAGAATCTTCTTTGCCATCATGTGCCCATTCATGTGTGGGCCACAGATTCCTTCCTGTATTTCTTTCATGATCTTTGCGGCTTCTGTTTCATCGACGCATCGAAGGAGGATGTGATTATAGGATCGCTTGTAAAGAACTTCGCCACTGATAGTGAATTGGCCGGCCAAACCCTGGGTGGTTCGGCGATCTGTTGCCGTTGCTGACTCTGGATACTCCTGGGTTTCGA
Organism: Liriodendron chinense; assembly: GCA_003013855.2. Taxonomy (NCBI): domain Eukaryota; kingdom Viridiplantae; phylum Streptophyta; class Magnoliopsida; order Magnoliales; family Magnoliaceae; genus Liriodendron; species Liriodendron chinense. Next base: position 7,977,272 of record ML058327.1, on the reverse strand, counting down.
GATATTGCTTGATGTCGGCATACCAGGGTTTGTCAGGGACAGCTTCGGCTTCTTTTATTTGCAGGCAAAAAGCAAGTTCATCTTGAACTTCAACTGTGAGCTCCCATTCTGAAGCTCCTTTTGGTATCTCGAGCATTGATGCCAGTGTGGCGAGAGCATCTGCAAACTGGTTCTTGGCTCTGGGCATGTATGAGAAGGTGATTTCTTTGAATTCTTCGATCAGATTTTCAAGATACACATGATATGGTATCAGCTTCTCGTCCTTGGTTTTCCATTCGCCATTGGTCTGATTGATGATAAGCTGTGAGTCTCCAAATACTCGCAGCTTCTTGACGCCCAAGATTATGGCTTCCCTTAAGCCAGCGATGCATGCTTCATACTCTGCCATGTTGTTGGTGCACTCGAATACTATGCGCCTCGAGATAGGGATAGGGACATCATCTGGAGAGTAGAGGATTGCTCCAATACCACTCCCTTTAGAATTTGCTGCGCCGTCGAAGAATAACGTCCACTCACCTTTCTTCTTTTCTTCACTTTCGACAAGCAAGAGATCTTCATCAGGAAAGAACGTCTTGAGCGGCTGATAATCCAGGAGTGAGTGAGCGGCAAGATGATCGGCGAGGGCCTGCCCCTTGATTGCTTTCTGAGTGACATAGGTGATGTCAAACTCAGACAGGAGTAGCTGCCATTTAGCTATCCTTCCAGTGAGTGCCGGTTTCTCGAACAGGTACTTGAGCGGATCCATGTGAGCAAGGAGGAGAATAGGGAATGCAATCATATATTGACGGAGTCGCTGAGTTGCCCAGACTAGGGCGAGGCAAGTCTTCTCGATCGGGGAATACCTGGTCTCGTAGTCGGTGAACTTTCGACTCAAATAGTATATTGCTTGTTCCTTCTTCCCGGTCTCGTCGTGTTGGCCGAGGACACAGCCAATGGCTTCTGCTGCTACTGAGATGTATAACAATAGTGGTCGTCCAGGAGTGGGCGGCACTAGGACTGGAGGGTTCATGAGATACTTGATGCGGTCGAAAGCGACTTGGCAATCATCATTCCATTCTTTTGGGACTTTCTTCCGAAGGAGCTTGAAAATGGGCTCACAAATAGGTGTGAGCTGTGCGATGAAGCGACTGATGTATTGAATTCTGCCGAGGAATCCGCAAATTTCTTTCTCTGTTCTAGGAGGGGGCATCTCGATGATTGCTCTGGTTTTGGTCTCGTCGACCCTGATGCCATCCTCGCTCACCATAAAGCCGAGGAGCTTTCCTCCCATTGCACCGAAGACGCATTTCTGAGGGTTGAGGCGGAGCTTGTACTTTTCTAATCTGTTGAATAACTTATTCAGATCTTCAAAGTGTCCTTCAATTGTGCGAGATTTGACGATCATGTCGTCCACATATACTTCAAGCTCTTTGTTCATCATGTCATGGAATAATGTTGTCATTGCTCGCTGATATGTTGCTCCTGCGTTCTTCAGACCGAACGGCATCACCCTGTAACAGAAGGTTCCCCAGGGAGTGATGAACGATGTCTTCTCACGATCTTCGACAGCCATTTTGATCTGATTGTAACCCGAGAACCCGTCCATGAATGAGAAGATCTTGTATCCAGCAGTGTTGTCGACCAGAGTGTCGATGTGTGGCAAAGGGAAGTCGTCTTTAGGACTGGCCTTGTTAAGATCTCGAAAGTCGATGCACATTCGAACCTTGCCGTCCTTCTTTGGTACTGGTACGATGTTGGCGAGCCATTCAGGGTAGTTGGAGACTACCAAGAATCCTGCGTTGTACTGCTTGATGACTTCATCTCGGACTTTCAGAGCCCATTCTGGCTTCATTCTTCGAAGTTTCTGCTTCATTGGCTTCATATCTGCCTTGGTTGGCAGATGGTGTACAACGAGCTCTTCATCGAGCCCCGGCATGTCTTCATATGAGAACGCAAAGTTGGACAATCTTGGAGCTAGGAACTCTATCATTTTCTGTTTCATCTCAGGTGGCAACGATTTTCCAATGCGTACTTCCCTAGGGATCTCAGGCGTCCCCAAGTTTACCATCTCGAAATCATCGGCTACAACATTGGCTTTAGATTCAAACTTTTTGAGGAGATCCTCTAGTTCGGGAGCTGGATCATCATCTTCCTCATCCCGAGCTTCGTCCAGACCCATGAGCTCGAAGTCTAATTCGATGTCGAAATCATATGATTCGACTTCAAACTCATGCGACTCTTTAGACGAACTTGGCACACTATTGAATGCAGGAAAAGAAATGTTTTTTGGTTTTTGAGATTTTTCTGAAATGGAAATACTAGATGTTTTTGTCTTTTGAAAGTTTTTAATTTTTTTGGATTTTCGAAATTCACGGGACCTTGAACAAGCGGGTATTGCAGACCATGATTGATCCCAACTCGTTCTAAAGTTCCGATCGCTTGCCTAAGCAGGCATTTTTTTTTGAAGCCAGAGCCCTCAGATGGCTCTTTGGCTGATTCAAAAGTTAGGGGAACAGATGACCATTCAAGACCCCACACTTCCTCCCCTGAAGAGGTGGGGGTTGATGATTTGGGCGAAGAGTCACGGTCTAGCTCAATGACCATGACTTCTCGCTGGTCGGGTTTGAGATCTGAGTCGCACTCAGTCCCTCCCGGGCCACTTACTTCGCATTGCAGTTCGTCTGGTTCCACAGCTAGACACAAGTTTGGAATCTGGACATCAGACCAATGTAGGGCTAGCCACTTCCCTTTCTTGGTCCAATGGATGGGCTGCTTCTGCCCCTGGCTGATGATTGATGATGTTGATTTTGCAGAGATGGGCAAGTCGTGCCCCTTGCTAATTGGTGCTGAGATGGGCAAGTTATGCCCCTTACTGATTGAAGTGGGCAGGTTGTGCCCCTTGCTGATTGAAGTGGGCAGGTTGTGCCCCTGGTTGATTGATGCTGACGTGGGCAGGTTGTGCCCCTGGTTGGGAGCAGGTGTCAGGGTAACCTGGTCCTGAAGCTGCTGTATTTGTCTTCCTTCTTCGTCTTCATCATTTCCTTCTTCTTCTGGAGGCTTAGATGGTTCAAGAATCTGATCCCATCGAATGGGGGGCCACGTGGCCCAAACTAAGCTCATCTGGAGACCTTTGTGTAGTGCAGTCGGTTGATTCCCTCTGGATCTTTGCAAGGTTCTCCTGGCTTGACGAACTGGATGGGTGAGCACCGAAATTTCTTCCTTCTTTTTTCCGTGAAGACTGTCTTGTATCCGAGTCCCCATTTGCGTTGGTTATATACTAGCGGTACCTTTCTGGACTTGAAGTGGTTCTTCATTCGGTATTTGAGGCTCAGACGCTCTGCCGGTGAAAAGACACGGTCCACCATTATCGGTTCTGGATTAGCGATAGAGTTCACAGCCTCGAATTCGAAACTGTGAAATGGGATGTCTTCCTTAGAGTGCTGGATATCGATGACCGGGATGTCTGGTTCAGTGGCAGCAGCATTGGAAGGAATGAGGAGCTCCTTCTCTGCATGGATAGAGATCACTTGATTTCCACAGATGTACTTCACTCGTTGATGCAGGGTTGATGGCACAGCTCCAACCTTGTGCAGCCAAGGTCGTCCGAGCAGCATGTTGAAAGAGGCTGATATATCCAGAATTTGGAATGTGATGGTGGAGACTTCCGGACCTATCTATACCTCTATGTCGACCTCCCCTTCCACTGATCGGCGGGTGTTGTCGAATGCTCTGACGCATATGGTGCTGGGTCGGAATGAAGAAGGACTGATTCCCAGACGTTCTGCAGTCTTGAGTGGGCAGACATTTAAACTTGAGCCATTATCGATAAGGACCAGCAGAACACAGAGGTCTTTGTATCATAAGGCTATGTTGAGGGATCGCCCATGATCACGTCCCTCTGGTGGCAACTCATTATCTGTGAAGGTGATGGCGCGCGGAGCCAGGAGTTGTCCAATCATCAAAGCTATCATTTCTGGTGTCGTATCGGAGGAGACGTGAGCATCGCTCAAGGTTTTGGCAAACATTTCTCGGTGTATGCGAGATGTGCAGAGTAGCTCCCATACTGAGATTTGAGCAGGGATTGACTTGAGCTGAGTTGCCACATCGTATGCGGCTTCATTTTTGTTGCCGAGGCCTGAGAGAGCGCCTTTGGGATCTCCTCTGTTCTGATTATCTCTTCGGATGCAACGCCCATTGGGATTCATGTTCCCCACTTCCGCACATTCTGGATAGTGCCATGGAACCTCTTTGTAGCTTTCCTCCCTTTTGCCTTCTAGAACCACCGGTTCTTGCAACGGTGCTGGTGTGGGTACCAGATCTTCCTCGTATGGAGCTTTTGCCTTGAGAACTACATTGTTGCCTGTGCTGAAGGGGTAGTATCGAGGCTTGTCTTCATAGACCACATAAGGTCGTGGTCTTGGCTTGATTGTTCCTGGAGCAGGAGGCTCCCATGGAATGAATACTGGTCCTCTTGATATGGCAGGAGGTTTCTCTGTTCGTCCCAGCTGCCGTAGCGTGATTGACACGCCTCCGGGGTTTGCCCCTTGCAATACGACTGGCTCGACTGGAAGAGCTCCTTCCAATACAACGGGTTCTTGTTGCTGATGAGTATAATCCCTCCATTGTGGATTGGATTGTTCTTGAGTTACCCCTTGCAAGATGACAGGTTCGTATGTGGGCTCGATGTATGATTGTGCTCCTTCTAGGACTACTGGTTCCCAACATGAGGGGCCGTAAGGTGCCCCTTGCACAACTGGCACATCGTATGGAAGTGCTCCTTCGAGTACTACTGGCTCGGAGATTGAAGGAAGAAAGGGAACTGCCCCTTGCAAGATTGGAGGAGGATTTGTCGGCCCATAGGTGTAGGCATGAATGGATTGGATGGGGGAGAAGAAGCGATCGAGATGGTCCCCTTCTTCTATACTATTGACTGCAGGGCCACGAGACGAACTGGGGTCCGTTGGATGCTGAGGCAGAGGATTCTGAAGGATGTTGGTAGGAAGCTGCTGCAGGAGTCCCAGGGACCGAGATGACGATCTTGCGGTCATCAATCAGATCTTGTATGGCGTTCTTCAAAGTGAAGCATCGATCAGTGGCATGGCCATGTCCTTGATGGTAGGCGCAATACTCATTTTCTCTGTAGTTCGGTGGCAGAGGATGAGGTGGAGGCCGAGGTGTCATTAGAGTGAGTAACTGCTTCTGCACCAGCGTAGCCATGACTTGACTAAGTGGTTGAGAGAGGGGAGTAAATTTCCTGAACTCCCTGTAGTTTTGCCTATTTTGATATGAGTATTGACCGTTTCCTCTGAACTGCTGCTGTTGTCGAGGTGGTTGTGGCTGAGGATTCGGTTGTGGCTGATACCGCTGAGGCTGATGCTGAACTTGATTCTGCTGATACTGTTGACGTCCCTGTGGGGGAGCATGTTGATTTCTTTGAGCAGTGGTGTTGATGTTGTTTACTTCGGTTGGACGGGGAGGAGAACCACTGCGGTTTCCATTCCCGTGCCCGATAGGCCTTCTTCCACTCTGTTCCTTTTGATTGGAGTGGCTTGATGAGGCCATGAGGAGATTGTCCCGGCACGGATTCCTGCTTCGACTTGCTCTCCAGCACGGATCAATTGTGAAAAAATTCGCATATGGATGCGAGATGAGATATCCGGATATGCCTGGATATGTTGAATGAACAATCATGGAGATTTGTTCTTCGTCGTCGATAGGTGTTCGCATTCTGGCTGCCATAGCTCGCCAACTGCCCCACGTAAGCTAATAGTGTCTCATCACTCTTTTGCCTGAGAGCCGCAAGGTCGGCTCTTCTGGGTGCCATGTTGAGATTGTACGCGAATCTGTCGACGAAAGCCTGGGAAAGTTGTTCCCATGTCCTGATGCGGTGGCAGTCCAATGAAGTGTACCAATCTAGGGCATCGCCCTTCAGAGACTTTTGGAACAAACGTATGAGGGCCCCTTCATTTCCTGCAATTGCACTCAGCTCTCCACAGAAAGCCTTGAGATGTGCTGTGGGACAACCGCTGCCATCGTATCTTTTGAACTTTGGAACCTCAAAGTTTTGAGGTACTTGAGCATCTGGGAAAGGACACAAGTCTCTGAACTTGGTCGAAGGTAGATCGATTCCTTGCTGTCGCTGAAGCTAATTTTGCAAGATCTGGAACTGCTCCCGCAACTCGTCTAGTCCTGAGTGATCTGTTCGAGCGACTGGTGCCTCCTGGAGTAAGGCACGTTCTTCTTCGGCATAGTGGTCGATGTCTTCGACCCTATGTGCTTGCTGAAAAGCAACCGCGGGTTGCTGAAGTTGACTTGATGACTGAACTGGATTCTGATGAACTTGTGCTTGAAATGATTGTAACTGAACTGGAGACTGTACTGAAGGTTGAACTGGAACTTGCTGGAAATTAACTGGAGATTGCTGAACTGAAGATTGCTGGAAATTAACTGGAGTCCCATCGGCGGGGATGTGCTGGAATTGAAAAGTGCTCCTGTTTGCAGGAGGCTGAGATGTTGGGAAGTGACCCCCTTGTTGGGTATTGGCCACTGTCCGCTGATTGATGTGGGCTTGACACTGACCCCCATTGTGGGCATTCGCCAGTGCTGTCCCTGTTGCTGGAAATTGAATTGAAATCCCATCGGCGGGGATGTGCTAGAATCGAAAAGGTGTCCCATCGGTGGGGACATGCTGAGATCTACTGAGATTGTTGTTTGCAAGATTGACTGGAAGCTGACTGGAAGTCCCTGCGACTGGGATGCTCTGAGACAGCCCCGTTGTTGCAAGAATGTATTGAGAAGGATGCCCCATAGCAAAGGGCTGAGAAGGCTGCTGTCGGTAATCTTGGGCAGACTCCGATGGTTGTGCTTGATTTGAACTGGAGGCCGGAGGGATCCGGCATGGTTGTTGAGATTGCTGAACTGGGCCAACCTGATTGTTGGCTGCTGCGGTGGTTTGTGCTTACATGAATTGCAAGAGCATTTCTTGCATTGCTCTCACTCCTTGTGCCAATTCTTGTATGATTGGCGTATTATCAATGGGTTGTTGCGCTGGAGGTTGCGCTTCGGTCATCTCAAGAGCAGGGAAGAGATGAGTTTCTTCTTCATGGTCAGACATGGCTTGTTGAGCCCGAGTGCGGATTATGCTGCGGAAGGGAAGTTGTCCCCGCGTACGTTGAGCCCGAGGAGGCGCAATGGTGAGGACTATACTCTACTCTTTTTGGGTTTTGGGATTTTTTATTTTTTTTGGTTTTGGGATCTTCTATTTTTTTTTTTTTTGTTCTGGGTAGAATGCTATGCAGATGAGATTGTATGAGGATTAGTGGCTTTCAAGTACGGGAAGGATTCTGTTTTTCAAGTCGGATCACGACTAGTGGGACTAGCTATTCCCCAGCAAAGTCGCCATTCTGTGGACCCTAGTCGATTTTCGCGCTCCCACACGACGTCGTTCTCCCTTCCCCTTTCGGAAGAAGAAGAAGAAGAGGTGCGTGTGTGCGAAATCGCCTGTTTGTGCCACTGGCTTGCCTCGTTCTCGAGGGCTTTGTTTGGTAGTCGTGTTAAACTGGATATGTTTAAGTGAGTTTATATAAGACCAGAGTCGCCACTAGCCAATTACTACGAATCTACAGTCGGCTAGACCCCGTAGAAACGTTAGAGAAGGGGATCCGAAGATTCCTTCCTCTAAAATGACTCCTTTTGATCTGCGGCCAGAGATTCAAGGTAAGGGATCACGGTTACAGGGTGGGAAGAGGTTAAGCACCCCACACACTGCCCGTACCGAAGTACGGTCTCTACTTCACAGAATCGATCGAATACTTGAAAGTCTAGTTTAATCCTCGTATATTCTCATGGATGACATGATGCATGAATGCGGGTCTGAACAGTAAGAGTTTCTGATGGGCAGGTTCCAACAACGGGCAAGCCCAGAGCGTACGCTCGAACTGACAGGTGCTTAATGTAAGACGTATGCAGTGTGCTTGAATGATCAAGGTGTTTTATGGTGAAGCATGAATGCAGGTCTGAACAGTAAGAGTTTCTGATGGGCAGGTTCCAACAACGGGCAAGCCCAGAGCATACGCTCGAACTGACAGGTGCTTAATTTAAGACATATGCGGTGTGCTTGAATAATCAAGGTGCTTGTAGTGAAGCAAGGGGGTTGGAAGAAAAGTAAATGTTGCACTTATGCTAGATGCAAATGAGATGGTGCTGGAAAAGAGTAGCTGGGTGGACGGGGGTGTCGCAAGGGTTGGCTTCGAGTGGCTGGATCAAGACTTGGATGGCTTGGGAGGCTTAGACCAGTGGTCAGGCTAGGCTGGACCAGGGCTAGGCTCTCCTCACTCGGGCTCTCCTTGGTGGAAAAATGGGCTAAGGATTGGAGAGGGGCTCAGGACAGACAGGACTTCACTGGACTCGAAGGGATGTTGAAATGAGAAGGGGAAGGGGGTATTTATAGCAGCGGAGAGTGGCACTCTTCGTAATTTTTTTCGGGCGGCCTGCTATGGGCCGCCCGTACGGCCGCTCCTCGGTTTCCAGCGAGTACGGTCGCTCCCTCGGGGCTGCTGTTTGACTCGCTGGGTCGACTCAGTGAGTTGACTCAGCGGGTCGACTCGGTGATTTGACTCGACGGGTTGACTCGGTGTTTTGACTCAACGGGTTATCTCAGCGGGTTAACTCAGCGGGTTGACTCAGCGGGTTGACTCAGCGAGTTTGACTTTTTTAGGATTTTTTGACTAGCCTTTTTTTATGGGGGGTTTTTCAGGGTGATGTTTAAGACTGGGTTGACTGGATTTAGGCTTGAACTGGGCCATGGAATGGGGCTTACAAGGGTGAGTTTGGCTGAGTTTGGACTTGGGATTTGGGTATGGTCCTCCATTCATCCAGCTATCTCTACCAACATTGTAGCCGAAGGTGGGGTGTCTACAAGAACACCTTAAGCAACCTACCCAACCTGCCCTAAAGCTCAATCCACAATAAGACCATGGCCCCACTTGGCCAATAAGATCATGGCCCCACTCAGCCAATAAGATTCGTGTGTAACTTTAAAGTGCAAACCCCAATTTGGGCGGCGGTTGTCTCGTCCCCTCCGCCATTTACCATAGATAGTAGCGCATCATGGAATTGCAAAAGGCATCAGTGACAAAAATGTTGCCAGCCCCAACCGAGCCCATGTCAGCAAACCCATGCGATGAACATGGCCCCTAAAGTCATTGGAAAAAAAATAAGAATTGTATACAAGCAGCAATGAGATTGCTGCCTAAATCTTTACAAATTTTAGATAGATCCTAAGATTTTCTTGGACAACGACAATGGAAAGTCAGTGGACAAGCGACAATCAAATTGTCACCCGAAGGAAAAATTGAAATTACTCATTTTACCACTTATTAAAGTAAATCTATGATGTCATGTGTCCTCCAATTGTTCAGATCATGCTATATGAGAAGGTTTTCCCTCCAAATTACTATAAATTACTAGATTACCAAGTTAACCTCTATAAATAAAAGCCCACACCCTTCTCATTTCTAGAGGAGAGACATATAAGAGAAAGCTATCAAGGTCTAGAGCTAGCAAAGATAGTAAGAGTGAGTGTATAAAGTGAGAGTTAGTGTACTATGTGAAAAATGTCCAAATTCGATGCCCCAAAGTGAGAGTTACTTAAAAATTTGACGGACGTGGCCGTCGACAATGACAATTGAACATCTTGAAGTTGAAAATGAAATTTAACTGTCTAAAATCATCTAATTATTTTTGTCAGTCTAGAGGAGCCGTCAAATGAGAACAACGACAGAGCCCAAATTCGACGGCTCGAAGCCATCATTTGGGCTAAAAAATCGATGGTCCAAGTCCGTCGAATATGTTGGTCTAATTTCAACATTCAATGATCTAGGGCCATTGTATTTTTGTTAGATATTGAAACAAACAACAACAGAATTTGGTGAATTTGGAGTCTTAGGGCTATGGTTATACCCGTACACCTAAAAAACACATTTTATATTATCTAAAATCACAATAATCCACCGTATAAATGATAAACACATTTTATCTAACCTAAAATCACCATAATCCATTATTTTTCTTTTTTAAATAAAATAAAATATAATATAATTAAAGTATATTCAAATTCTGAAAGGTTCTTTTTTCTTCAATGGACATAGAAAGTAGATGCAATATGTAATATATAAAGTCTTATAAACAATACATATGTAGGTTAACACATGTACAAATTTTGGTGAATTTGGAGCCTCATGGGTACACCTGATAAACACATTTTATATTATCTAAAATAATCACAATCCACTGTACAACTAATAATGATATTTTATATAATCTAAAATCATCATAATCCATTATTTTTCTTTTTCAAATCAAATAAAATGTAATACAATTAAAGTATCTCCAAATTTTGAAAGGTTCTTTTTCTTCCACGGACATACATAGTAGATGTAATATGTAATATATAAAGTCTTACTAGTAATAAATGTGCAAGACAAGATGTTCTTTTTGAACCATCTTCTGTCCATTTATGTGGGTCAATATTCATCTACACAATGCTTGCAGACTCGATGATGTCATGCAACAATCCTTTAACGATTGCTTGAGCAAAACTAGTGCCAAATTTTATACTTAGTTTTTCAATCTTCCCAGCCCTGACTATGAACAACCAAAGACATTTCATGCCGCCACATGCTCGGACCCCGACCATGGAGTAATCCTACATGCGTGGAGCTCTCCCTGCTAAGACAAGGGAGTTGCCATGTAGCTAGCATCCCCTAGGGGGTCGATGACATCACACAGAGCTCCCTGCCTTATTAGGTGAGCTCCCTTACATTTGTGAAGGCTCTGCTCTAAAGGGTGCTAGGTTGCTATTTGCTCTGGGTTTCGAATGGCTTTAGATTTGGGCTTGGTTTAGGCCTAGTTTAGGACTTTACTTGATAAGGTGAGTAGACCGGGTGGATTGACTAGGTAGGCTGACCAAGTGGGTTGAGTCAACTCGATGGCTTGACCGGGTTTGACTAGGATTTTCTTGGGGCTAGGCTTTTGGATTATGATTTTTCGGGTTAAGGTTTAACTAGGTCTGATTGATTGGGTTGACTGAGTTTTGGCCTTGGGTTATGATTAGGTTTCTTAAGGTGTAGGTTTCTAAGCTTGGGGTTTAACGGTTATGTCTAAGGTTTGGGTTAGGGTCAAGTTTAGGGTTTGGGTTTCGCCCAACCTTAATAAGCTTGTCGGCCTAGGGTGGGGTGTCTGCAGGGCCACACAAACTTTGGACCTGACCTAAACTTAAACCCCGAGCCCAAGTGGCCACCCAAACCAAATGAACAGGATGGATACAAGACATACATCGTTGTGGGGTTCACAACCCCAAACCAAAAAGGGTTTCCATCGTTAGAACTGATATTTGATTTTTTAAATGGCTCCTACATATAAATCTAAGTCATTGATGAGATGGTTATCCCTTGTATTAGGGGTGAGCCCTAAAACCTTCCCAAAATAAGATTTTTTGGCCCACACAAAGGTCTAATTAATAGTGGTCGTTCACTTTTCACTAGTTGATGCATTCCGGTCCACCTGAATTTTGGTTCAAGCTGATTTTCAACCCTAAGTCTCTTATAGACTGAAAGGACAAATGGACGACATGGATTTATCACTGTAGACACCCCACACTTAAGAAATGGCTAAAGATTAGTTATGGACTTCATCTGACCCTGATTAAAATATGTACATGGTTCAAAACATGCCTACAAGATAGCTGATGGTCTCGATTGGCCCATTTACAACAGCCAGCTCAAAGCCAGCTACCATAGGGTAGCTGGCTTTAATCTTTTGACAAATAGATGGATGGCTTGAATAAAAACCAACCACCTTTTAGTTGGCTTTGATCAAAACTGGCTACCCTCTATCCAGTTGTGGGTTTATTACGTTGGACCAATCATAGCCTTGCAATTTGGTTCGGTTTTTCCAATCCCTTCAATTGTGCTTCGGTTCTTCTAATCAAAAACTTTTAAGATGAGTCAGTATGATCAAACAAAGGCTTGGCAAAACCAAACCTACTAAATAGCGTTACATGTCCCTCTACAAACGCCTATTTAAAGAGGGCTCCGCTCTTAGAAAAAGAAACCGAGGAAAAATGATCAGACTAAAAAAAAGTTTGAGATAGAGAGAAGAAAAAAGAGAAATGGAAAGGAAAGAGTGAGAGTTGAGGCCAAATAGATAGGCTCTCTGCCCTGATCCTTACTCCCTGAAGCCTCCCTTTCCTTTCTTCAACCCCTTCTTTAGCTAAAGCCCAATCTGCTCCATTTCTAGTCCGCACATCCATTATAAATCCCTTTTCTTTTCTTTTTTCTTCCTTTCTTCTTTACATTATTCAGCTTTAATTTCAAAATACTGCTAACAGTAGGATCTACTCAAGAATCACGTGGAGTATGCTCTACAATTGCCCCCTTGGAGGATCTACTTGTTAGTGCCCCATTTTGTCAATGACGTAAGCTAGGAAGTCCAGAGTCGGTTGAGCTTCCATAGGAAGACATTGAAGACCAAAGACTCAAAGACTTTAAGCATCAAGGCCTGAAGATAACAAGTAAATTGAGGTGCCTTGATAAACCTGGTCCTAGATCCCTTTGTTCCAAAACAACCTAACCTCTAGACGACTTGATTTTAAATAGGGAAACCTTGAGTCATCTTCCCAAGCCTTAGGAGCCTTATATGAACATGATAAGGTAAGCTTTATACAGGTGCATAGGTACTACAAATAAAAAACACAAAATAGCGGCAAAACGACTTAGTTCAATCAAAGCTCAATCGATTGACTAAACTGTCAACCGAGCTCGATCGATTGATAATGACTAGAAACGTCAAGGTGCTTTCTACCCAAATTGAATCAAGTTCGATCGATCAAAGTTCAGAGCTCGATCGATCAACAATGCAAAGAATTGTCCAGCAAGCTTTCTGCCTTATTTTCAAACCAAGTATCGAAGGCCCTCAGTCGATCGATCGACACTAACTGTTATAGATCAATTGAAGCTTTTCTATAAATACTTGGACTCTGGATCTTTGTGAAAATGATGGTTTGAAGTAAATTAGAAGCCCTAGTGTATCCCAATTCTTTCTAACAATTTTAGACATTCACTCGAAGAGATCCATGCCTTCTTCATTGTAATTAATCACTCTAATGAGCATTCCAAGCTCTATCTGATGAAGAACATGGTATCTTGCAATCTGTAAAGAATAGACATCAATCCTTATAGGAAAACCATTTGTCTATCATCCTCTAGAGTGCCCATCTAGGTGAATTCCCAATTGGAACCAATTATCCATTAATTATAGGAGATTCCATCATCCTCCATCTACATTGGTCGCCTCATTAAAGCGTCAAATGCAAGGTAGTTGATTCAACGAAGTGAAAGAAGATCGAATTTAAAGATTGGAGGAGCAAATGAGGAGTTGATTCAAGAATGAGAGAGCATTGAAGAAGCAACTCAAGAAGGTACAACAAAGGGGCTAAATCCGACAAGTAAGGTTGTCATTTGTAGAGTCCATATAATCTTTCATTGTGTAGGATTGAGTATACAGTTTGTATCCCAAACTTGAATAGGTTCTTGTGTTGAAACAAATTCACCAAACACGGGTGCGTATATATTAATCTCTGTGAGAGCCTCCGATGGGAGTGAACGTAGGTTCTTGGATTAGGACTATTTGTGGTTGTTGGTTAGCCAATAGAAAATTAACTAAGTCTCCAAGAGAGCCACCAACATGGTTAGAAATGTGTTCGACCAACACGGGTGCGTATATATAGGTCCTTGTGTAGGACCGAGGTTATTGGTTAGCCTCTATAAAACCCTTAAAGTCTCTGAAGGAGCCTCCGATGGGAGTGTACATTTAGGTCCTTGTGTAGGAATGTAAATGTTAAGGTTGAACCTAGTAAAAAAATTCTAAGATAGTGAAATCCAGTACACTTGAGGAGAGTGCGTCCGCCGGGAGTGGAGTAGGAAAATCGAACCACTATATATGTTTGTATTTGGGATCATTATTTGTGCATATTTTTATTTATGCTTGTGAGCTTAATTTATTGAATTATATGAATACATAAGTAGATGTATGCTTAGTGTGGAATTGTTTGCACATATAATACACAAGATTGCCATCTCTAACTTATATAAGTTGCTTATATTGTTGCATCTATTGTAGTCAATGTGATGGACCCACTTAACTTATAAGCCTAAGTATTATTTGCCTTATAGAATTGAATTGGTAAATTAGTTAATTAGGCAAATAATTTTTAATTAGTCCTATTCACCCCCCACCTCTAGGACCTAGCCGTAATTCTAAGCTTCTCCAAGCTTTCACATGTAGCGTGGTGTCAAGTTAGACTACCGAAGCAATTTCACTACTATATTAGAAAACATGATTTAAAGGAAGATCTAAAAATTCAGTATCATGAATTTTTATATCATTATTTAGTTTGATTGATAGGTTATTTCTTTTATATATGTAAATCTTAATAGTTTATTGGAAGATTTTTTAATCCCCACGTGAATGCGTACAGCCTGAGAATGTAGAGAGCGTGTTTTACACGGGCGAAAAAAGATCCCTAATCCCTTTTTTTTCATAACCACAATCCTTACTCAGTATCCATGGTGCAGATTAAACCAGGAGTCACTTCAGTGAGAAGATTACGATTTTCCCAATTTCTGGCCGATTCCACGAATTCTAGCCTACCATGGATTTTGGAGCCATTTTTTTGCTAGTGGCGACTCCATAAGATGTTGTCACATTAGAAATCAGAGTATTTCTGGTCCTGTATCTATTATTTTATCATACATACTCATCGTCCAACTTAGTGCAACCATCAGATGGTCCAAAAAAATAATTAGACGCCCTATGAGTGTCCCGAAAGAGAAATCCGGCCTTGAGCATTCATAATCACATGCATCAAGATGGGCCCAACACAGATGTCACATGGATCCACATCAATTCCGGATCCAAAAATTCATTAAAAATGCTTTTGGTACACTGGTGTGGACCCTTGCCGATTTTCTGCGCTCCCCACACGACGTTCTTCTCCCTTCCCCTTTCAGGAAAAGAAGGAGATGAGGATGCGTGAGTGCGAAATCGCCGTTTGTGCCACTGGCTTGCCTCGTTCTCGAGGGCTTCGTTTGGTTGTCGTGTTAAGCTGGATGTGTTTAAATGTATTTATATAAGACCAGAGTCGTCACTAGCCAGTTACTTCGAATCTACAGTCGGCTAGACCTCGTAGAAACGTTAGAGAAGGGGATCCAAAGATTCCTTCCTCTAAAATGACTCCTTTTGATCTGCGGCCAAAGATTCAAGGTAAGGGATCACGGTTACAGGGTGGGAAGAGGTTAAGCACCCCACACACTGCCCGTACCGAAGTACGGTCTCTACTTCACAGAATCGATCGAATACTTGAAAGTCTAGTTTAATCCTCGTATATTCTCATGGATGACATGATGCATGAATGCGGGTCTGAACAGTAAGAGTTTCTGATGGGCAGGTTCCAACAACGGGCAAGCCCAGAGCGTACGCTCGAACTGACAGGTGCTTAATGTAAGACGTATGCAGTGTGCTTGAATGATCAAGGTGTTTTATGGTGAAGCATGAATGCAGGTCTGAACAGTAAGAGTTTCTGATGGGCAGGTTCCAACAACGAGCAAGCCCAGAGCATACGCTCGAACTGACAGGTGCTTAATTTAAGACATATGCAGTGTGCTTGAAGAATCAAGGTGCTTGTAGTGAAGCAGGAGGGTTGGAAGAAAAGTAAATGTTGCGCTTATGCTAGATGCAAATGAGATGATGCTGGAAAAGAGTAGCTGGGTGGACGGAGGTGTCGCAAGGATTGGCTTCGAGTGGCTGGATCAAGATTTGGATGGCTTGGGAGGCTTGGACCAGTGGTCAGGCTGGGCTGGACCAGGGCTAGACTCTCCTCACTCGGGCTCTCCTTGGTGGAAAAATGGGCTAAAGGGTGGAGAGGTGGACTCAGAGCTCTCGGGCTGAAATGGACTTGAAGGGATGTTGAAATGAGAAGGGGAGGGAGGTATTTATAGCAGCAGAGAGTGGCAGTTTGCGTAATTTTTTCCGGGCGGCCTGCCATGGGCCGCCCGTACAGCCGCTCCTCGGTTTCCAGCGAGTACGGCCACTCTCTCGGGGCTGCTGTTGGACTCGCTGGTCGACTCAGTGAGTTGACCCAGTGGGTCGACTCGGTGATTTGACTCGACGGGTTGACTCGACGGGTTGGCTCGGTGTTTTGACTCGGTGTTTTGACTCGACGGGTTGACTCAGCGGGTTGACTCAGCGGGTTAACTCAGTGAGTTTGACTTTTTTGGGATTTTTTGACTGGCTTTTCTTATGGGGGGTTTTTCAGGGTGGTGTTTAGGATTGGGTTGACTGGGTTCAGGCTTGAACTGGGCTATGGAATGGGGCTTACAAGGGTGAGTTTGGCTGAGTTTGGACTTGGGATTTGGGGGTATGGTCCTCCATTCAACCAGCTTTCTCTACCAACAGTGTAGCCGAAGGTGGGGTGTCTACAGATGCCCCTCTTTGGCAGAGGTTGCGTGCAACCGAATGCCAAAGCGAGTGGACACCCCACTTCTGACCCGGTCATTCATAGATCATGTTCTGAAATCTTTGCTTGCTTTTGCATCTGTGTCAGTTGATCGTTTGGAAATCGATCACTCGCACATACCGCGGGAGTTTGGAGAAAACGTTGCGATTGTCCCTGCATGCGCTGCAACCTGGGTACCCAATCGCAACCCTTCCATTCCTGACCGGTACTAACATCGGAAAGGTACAGCAAAGCCTCTGCGTCGACAGTCTTACGAGGTTACTAACCCTGTGATTGATTGTATGTTCGATGTTCTCCCAGATCACTCCAGGAGTACTTGTTTCGCTTGACTGTCAAAGTGGTTAGACGCCCTGCGTCAGATAGTCTTACGGGATTCTACTACGCCGACTTGGACTCAGTCAAGGTACTTCAGGCATCCACGCCTGGGTATGTGCGGGTGGGCTTTTTCCACCCAATCTGCTGGCTTCGATGCTTGGTTTGCAATTCATTCTTTCCTCGACTGTGGTCTGGAATCTTTGTTGTCCTTTGTATCTGAGTCAGTTGATTGTCTGGAAGTTGATAACTCGCACATACCGCGAGAGTTTGGAGAAAACGTTGTGATTGTCCCTGCATGCGCTGCAACCTGGGTACCCAATCGCAACCCTTCCATTCCCGATCGGTACTAACATCGGAAAGGTACAGCAGAGCCTCTGCGTCCGTAGTCTTACGAGGTTGCTGACCCTGAGACTGATTGTGTGATGTTTGATGTTTTCCCAGATCACTCCAGGAGTACTTGTTTCGCTTGACTGTCAAAGTGGTTAGACGCCCTGCTTCAGATAGTCTTATGGGATTCTACTACACCGACTTGGACTCAGTCAAGGTACTTCAGGCATCCACGCCTAGGTATGTGCGGGTGAACTCTTTCCACCCAATCTGCTGATTTTGATACTTGGGTTACAATTCATCATTTCCACCTGTTCAAATGGTTTCTGTGACCGAGCCTTTTGGCTTTTCATCTTTTCGTATCTTGGCATGTGGTACGACCGTACTGACACTGGAGTTCAGTTCGACCGTACTTTGAGTGCATTGGATCCGATGGTCTCCGGGGAAACCGCGAGACATCGGATCTTATTTGATTTTTGCGTTGGCTCCTACCCAGAGATATGGAAGATCTCCTGGTGTTTTGGAGACAGAACGCTCTACTGGGAAAATATTTTTTGGATTTTTGAAAAGGCACCCACTCTGGGGAGTGATACTCCGTGGGGTTTTTATTTGCAAATAGAAATATTTTTTTGTCTTTTTAAAATGGAAATCTGGTCTGCACGTGCCTCCACTAGGGATGCTTGTGGGGTCTTTGGCTAACCGATTTTATTTTGAAAGCAGGTAAACATGATGATTGATTCGATGGATGCTGATGCATGGAGATGCATGATGAATGCATGGTTTGGCTCATTCTCTTTTTGTTTGATGATTTTGCTTTTGCTGTGGGTGCAGAGAACTTTGAGCTTATTGCTTGCAGGGTTGTGCTTCCCTAGTTTTTTCTTTTAATGCAGATGTTTGGTCAGCGGGTTGGTCAAGATCCCGACCCGTGGTCGATCAGGTCCATCGTCCCAAGATGCTGTTTCTTTGCTTAATGAGAATGTACGAGGATGTTATCTGACTTCAAGATGTCCTTCTGGCCATAAATGCGATTGCTTGGTTGCCAATTTTGGTCAAGATTCCAATTTGCGGGCGATTGGATCCGTCATCCCAAATTGTGAAGAGAGTGGAGTTCAAGACTCCTGAAGTGTAGTGCTAGGGATACTGACAATTTTTATGATTTTTGCAGATATTTGGGTCCGCATTTTTACCTGAGAGGTCAGGATAGAGATCGGTTTATTGAAAACACAGGAAATATTTTTTGTGATTTTCGAAATATTTTCTTTGAAAGCAAGAGAAATATTTTTGTGATTTTTGACAATATTTTGATTGAAAGGAAGGGAAATATTTTTGTGATTTTTGCAAATTTTTTGATTGAAAGCAAGGGAAATATTTTTGTGATTTTTTTGACAATATTTTGATTGAAAGCAAGGGAAATATTTTTTGTGATTTTTGAAAATATTTTGCAATGTTTTGGTATTTTGTGATTTTTTCTAAAATGCAGGGGAAAGTATGAAATTTTCATCCACTTCCAGCTTCTACTGCTGGAAAGGCACCCGATCCATTTTACGTCAGCAAGCAAGACGAATCTCACACAGTTAAGTGCCGTAGTTTTACATCTTCGGATGAGGAGATTTTGAGGGTTTTCAGTCAACACACCCACAAAGTTACCTGTTCCTCATGTGCAATGCACATAGACCACGTATCGTCCGACGGACTCCTTCGGCCACAAGATGAGCCACATCCTCACATTTCCCTTAGTCAATCCAGTTTGGGGTCTTACGTTGCTCATAATTCCGTAAGGGTGAGCTTCACCTCCCAACAGCCTTAATCCCCTTCATGAGTTCTAGGAACAGGGAACGTCCGTCAGCTTCAACAGCGACTTCCAAATCAAGGTTGTCTATCACGGTGCGTTCAACACGAACAGGATTGCGGAGTTCTGCCCGCCTCAGCCCTTACCTGTTTAGAAGATTCCAGACACCCGTACGATCAAGTGTCAGCCATGTCTGGAACAGGTTAGGAAAGAAAGCCCCCGAGAAGTTAATCCCAGTGTAGTTTTAGGTCTTCGGACCACTGGGGATGAATTTGTGCAGTTGAAATTTTTGGTGAATCATTTTTTTTTTCTTTTTTTTGTGTTTTTTGGAAAAAGTTCCAGATTTCGGCTCGAATGGTCGGGATTGATGCTGGTTCTTGTGGAAACTTTAAAATGTTTTTGGTATTTTCGAAATGATCCGGGTTATCAGACCTTAATCCCAACAGTCGAGGCCGATGCCGGTTTTTAGTTGAAAGCGAGAAAGGTCCCCCGAGAAATTAATCCCAGTGTAGTTTTAGGTCTTCGGACCATAAATATGTACATGCTGAAAATACATTCTTTTTTGTGATTTTTCGAAAACTGTTCCAGGTCATAAAACCTCAATTTTGAACGGTCAAGATTGACACCGGTTTTTATTGGAAATCTCTCGGGATTTTGTTCCCGACGTAGTTTAAGGTCTTCGGACCAAAAACTGTACAAAAGGGGACAAACACATTTTTTGTTTTCAAAATAATCCAGATCATCAGATCTTGGCCTGAACGGCTGGGATCGATGCTGGTTTTTATTAAAAATCTCTCGGGACGTTGATCCCGATGTAGTTTAAGGTCTTCGGACCAGAAACTTTAAAAGAGGGGCTGGTGATATATTTTTTTGTGATTTTTTGAAAAATGTCCGGTGTTGTCAGATCTTGACTCGAGCAATCAAGACCGATGCCGGTTTTTATTGAAAGTCCCTCGGGATCTTGATCCCGACGTAGTTTAAGGTCTTCGGACCAAAAATATGTACATGCAAGTGCTGGAGATGCATAAATATATATTTTTTTTGTTTTTTAGAAAATGTCCGGAGCCACCAGATCTTGAAGAAGACCTATGCCGGTTTTATTGGAAATCCCTCGGGATCTTGATCCCGACATATTTTAAGGTCTTCGGACCAAAACTGTTCAAGCGAGTGCTGGAAATCACATTTTTTTTGTGTTTTTTTTTTTCATTTTGAGCCATTTTTTCCTGCAGTGCTCTTTCGAGTTTTCACCACAGCTGGCCTTTTCCCGTCACTTTTGCCCGCGGCGCCCTTTCGGGTTTTCACCACGTCCCGGGTGTTTGATCTTGTCTGCCCCTTGGCAGCTATGCTGTTTTTACCCTCGGCGCCCTTCCGGGTTTTCACCGAGTCCGCTGTATGCCCACTGTTTTTACTCGGAGCGCCCTTTCGGGTTTTCACTCCGCCCTCTTTGTTTAGGCACACATTTCTTTTTTTCTCTCTCTTTTTTTTTTCTTTTTTTTTGAATCCTTGGATAACTGCGGCGGCTAGAGGTCGGGGATCCGTCGTTGCAGGCCGATGGCAGTCTTTCAGCCCTTATCCTGAGTTACGATAATAGAGCTGTCGGTCTTTACTAAAGACCCCTCTGAGATGAATGGATGGATGACTGTGTTTCTTCTTGGATTGATTTCTTGAGTGCCTTTCTTTGGCTTCCCTTTTTCTTTCTCTTTTCTTCTTTTTTCTTTTATTCTTTTTCTCTCCCCTCTTTTTTTTGTCTTTTCCTTTTGAATCCCTCTTTGTATGTTTCTCTTTTTGAATCCCCTTATTTGAAACACTTGTTGGTGGACGGAAATGATTTCTCAGAGGTCTTAGCTTTGACCTCTTGACTTCAGCTCTATTAAAGTAACTCTTGGTAAGGTCAGAATAACTTACCCGTGAAAGATCTTCACGTTGTCGGCGTTGGTTAGCTCAGGAAGATCCACCCCTCTCATGCTGGTGAGTCTGAGGGCACCTCCGGGAAGTACTTCTCTGATGATCAGTGGCCCGTCCCACGAGGGTTTGAACTTTCCTCTGGGATCTGGAAGGTGCGACGGTAGAATCTTCTTCATGACCATGTCGCCTACCTTGAAACTTCTTTTTCGGACTCTCTTGTTGTAAGCCCGAGCGATCCTTTTTTGATAGCACTGTGAATGACTTAGTGCACGCATGCGCTTTTCATCTGCTAGCTGCAACTGATCGAACCTGGCCCGTTGCCATTCTCCTTCTTCAATTCCGCTTTCTAATAACACCCGTAGTGATGGTATTTCCACTTCGACTGGTAGAACTGCTTCCATTCCATAAGTAAGCTCGAAAGGAGTAACGCCCGTAGCAGACCGTACAGACGTTCGATAGGCCCAAAGCACATATGGGAGCATATCTGACCAATCTCGATATGTCACGACCATCTTCTCGAGTATCCTGACGATTGTCTTGTTTGCGGCTTCTACCCCACCATTCATCTGGGGACGGTAGGGGCATGATCGATGACGTTGGATCTTGAATTTGCTGAGGAAGTCATCCATCTTCTTGTTGACGAACGGGGTCCCATTATCTGTGATGATAGCATTGGGGATTCCGTACCGGCATATGATAATGTTCTTTATGAATTTGATCACTTGAGATGCTGCAATTGTGGTGTAGGAGGCTGCCTCTACCCACTTGGTGAAGTAGTCGACTGCCACAAGTATGTACTCATGACCGTTTGATGCTTTGGGACTGATCTTGCCGATGATGTCGAGTCCCCACATGGAGAAGGGCCAAGGGGTAGTCAGGTTGTATAACTCTGATGATGGGGCATGGATTTGATTCGCATGCTCCTGACACTTGAAGCATTTTCTGACATGCTGGCAACAGTCTGTCTCCATGGTGAGCCAATAATAGCCGAGTCGCAGAATCTTCTTTGCCATCATGTGCCCATTCATGTGTGGGCCACAGATTCCTTCGTGTATTTCTCTCATGATTTTTGCAGCTTCTGTTTCATCGACGCATCGAAGGAGGATGTGATTATAGGATCGCTTGTAAAGAACTTCGCCACTGATGGTGAACTGGCCTGCCAAACGCTGAATGGTTCGGCGATCTGTTGCTGTTGCTGACTCTGGATACTCCTGGGTTTCGAGTTATTGCTTGATGTCGGCATACCAGGGTTTGTCAGGGACAGCTTCGGCTTCTTCTATTTGCAGGCAAAAGGCAGGTTCTTCTTGAACTTCAACTGTGAGCTCCCATTCTGAAGCTCCTTTCGGGATCTTGAGCATTGATGCCAGTGTGGCGAGAGTATCTGCAAACTGGTTCTTGGCTCTGGGCATGTATGAGAAGGTGATTTCTTTGAATTCTTCGATCAGATTGTCAAGATACACATGATATGGTATCAACTTCTCGTCTTTGGTCTTCCATTCGCCATTGGTCTGATTGATGATAAGCTGTGAGTCTCCAAATACTCGTAGCTTCTTGACGCCCAAGATTATGGCTTCCCTTAAGCCAGCGATGCATGCTTCATACTCTGCCATGTTGTTGGTGCACTCGAATGCTATGCGCCTTGAGATAGGAATAGGGACATCATCTGGAGAGTAGAGGATTGCTCCAATACCACTCCCTTTAGAGTTTGCTGCGCCGTCGAAGAATAATGTCCATTCATCTTTCTTCTTCTTTTCATCCCCTTCAATAAGCAAGAGATCTTCATCAGGGAAGAACGTCTTGAGCGGTTGATAATCCAGGAGTGAGTAAGCGGCAAGATGATCGGCGAGGGCCTGCCCTTTGATTGCCTTCTGAGTGACATAGGTGATGTCGAACTCAGACAAGAGTAGCTGCCATTTAGCTATTCTCCCAGTGAGTGTCGGTTTCTCGAACAGGTACTTGAGCGGATCCATGTGAGCGAGGAGGAGAATAGGGAATGCAATCATGTATTGACGGAGTCGTTGAGTTGCCCAGACTAGGGCGAGGCAAGTCTTCTCGATCGGGGAATACCTGGTCTCGTAGTCGGTGAACTTTCGGCTCAAATAATATATTGCTTGTTCCTTCTTCCCGGTCTCGTCGTGCTGGCCGAGGACACAGCCTATGGCTTCTGCTGCTACCGAGATGTATAACAATAATGGTCGTCCAGGAGTGGGTGGCACTAGGACTGGAGGATTCATGAGATATTTCTTGATGCGGTCGAAGGCGACTTGGCAATCATCATTCCATTCTTTTGGAACGTTCTTCCGAAGGAGCTTGAATATGGGCTCACAGATAGGTGTGAGCTGTGCGATGAATCGACTGATGTATTGAATTCTGCCGAGGAAGCCACGAATTTCTTTCTCTGTTCTAGGAGGGGGCATCTCGATGATTGCTCTGGTTTTAGTCTCGTCGACCCTGATGCCGTCTTCGCTCACCATAAAGCCGAGGAGCTTACCTCCCATTGCACCGAAGACACATTTCTGAGGGTTGAGACGGAGCTTGTACTTTTCTAATCTGTTGAATAACTTCTTCAGATCTTCAAAGTGTCCTTCAATTGTGCGAGATTTGACGATCATGTCGTCCACATATACTTCAAGCTCTTTGTTCATCATGTCATGGAATAATGCTGTCATTGCTCGCTGATATGTTGCTCCTGCGTTCTTCAGACTGAATGGCATTACCCTGTAACAGAAGGTTCCCCAGGGAGTAATGAACGATGTCTTCTCGCGATCTTCGACGGCCATCTTGATCTGATTGTAACCTGAGAACCCGTCCATGAATGAGAAGATCTTGTATCCAGCAGTGTTGTCGACCAGAGTGTCGATATGTGGCAAAGGGAAGTCATCTTTAGGACTGGCCTTGTTGAGATCTCGGAAGTCGATGCACATTCGAACCTTGCCATCCTTCTTTGGTACTGGCACGATGTTGGCGAGCCATTCAGGGTAGTTGGAGACTACCAAGAATCCCGCGTTGTACTGCTTGATGACTTCATATCGGACTTTCAGAGCCCATTCTGGCTTCATTCTTCTAAGTTTCTGCTTCACTGGCTTCATATCTGCCTTGGTTGGCAGATGGTGTACAACGGGCTCTTTATCGAGCCCCGGCATGTCTTCATATGAGAACGCGAAGTTGGACAATCTTGGAGCTAGGAACTCTATCATTTTCTGTTTCATCTCAGGTGGCAACGATTTTTCAATGCGTACTTCCCTAGGGATCTCAGGCGTCCCCAAGTTTACTATCTCGAAATCATCGGCTACAACATTGGCTTTAGATTCGAACTTTTTGAGGAGATCCTCAAGTTCGGGAGCTGGATCATCATCTTCTTCATCCCGAGCTTCGTCCAGACCCATGAGTTCGAAGTCTAATTCGATGTCGAAATCATATGATTCGACTTCAAACTCATGCGACTCTTTAGACGAACTTGGCACACTATTGAATGCAGGAAAAGAAATGTTTTTTGGTTTTTGAGATTTTTCTGAAATGGAAATGCTAGATGTTTTTGGCTTTTGAAATTTTTTTATTTTTTTGGTTTTTTGAAATTCACGGGACTTTGAACAAGCGGGCATTGCAGACCATGATTGAGCCCAACTCGTTCCAAAGTTCCGATCGTTGCCTAGGCAGGCATTTTTTTTTTTGAAGCCAGAGCCCTCAGAGGGCTCTTTGGCTGATTCAAAAGTTAGGGGAACAGATGGCCATTCAGGACCCCACACTTCCTCCCCTGAAGAGGTGGGGGTTGATGATTTGGGCAAAGAATCATGGTCTGGACCAATGACCATGATTTCTTGCTGGTCGGGTTCGAGATCTGAGCCGTACTCAGTCCCTCCCGGATCACTTACTTCGCATTGCAGTTCGTCTGGTTCCACGGCTAGACATGAGTTTGAAATCTGGACATCAGACCAAGCCAGGGCTGGCCATTTCCCTTTCTTGGTCCAATGGATGGGCTGCTTCTGCCCCTGGCTGACGGTTGATGATGTTGATTCTGCTGAGATGGGCAAGTCGTGCCCTTTGCTGATTGATGTTGAGATGGGCGAGTTGTGCCCCTGGTTGATTGAAGCTGAAGTGGGCAGGTTGTGCCCCTGGTTGGGAGCAGGTATCAGAGTAACCTGGTCCTGAAGCTGCTGTATTTGACTTCCTTCTTCGTCTTCATCATTTCCTTCTTCTTCTGGAGGTTTAGATGGTTCGAGAATCTGATCTCATCGAATGGGGGGCCATGTGGCCCAAACTAGGCTCATCGGGAGGCCTTTGTGTAGTGCAGTCGGTTGATTCCCTCCTGGATCCTTGCAAGGTTCTCCTGGCTTGATGAATTGGATGGGTGAGCATCGAAATTTCTTCCTCCTTTTGTCCATGAAGGTTGTCCTGTATCCGAGTCCCCATTTGTGTTGGTTATATATCAGCGGTACCTTTCTGGTCTTGAAGTGATTCTTCATTCGGTATTTGAGGCTCAGACGCTCTGCCGGTGAAAAGACACGGTCCGCCCTTATCGGTTCTGGATTGGTGATAGAGTTCACAGTCTCAAATTCGAAACTGTGAAATGGGATGTCTTCTTCAGAGTGCTGGATATCGATGACCGGGATGTTTGGTTCAGTGGCAGCAGCAATGGAAGGAATGATGAGCTCGTTCTCTGCGTGGATAGAGATCACTTGATTTCCACAGATGTACTTCACCCGTTGATGTAAGGCTGATGGCACAGCTCCAACCTTGTGCAGCCAAGGCCGTCCAAGCAGCATGTTGAAAGAGGCTGATATATCCAGGATTTGGAATGTGATGGTAGAGACTTCCGGACCTATCTGTACCTCTATGTCGACTTCTCCTTCCACTGATCGGCGGGTGTTGTCGAATGCTCTGACACATATGGTGCTGGGTCGAAATGAAGAGGGACTGATTCCCAGACGTTCCGCAGTCTTGAGTGGGCAGATGTTTAAGCTTGAGCCATTATCGATAAGGACCAGCGGGACGCAGAGGTCTTTGTATCGTAAGGCTATGTTGAGGGATCGCCCATGATCGCGTCCTTCTGGTGGCAACTCATTATCAGTGAAGGTGATGGCACGTGGAGCCAGGAGCTGTCCAATCATCAATGCTATCATCTCTGGTGCTGTATCGGAGGAGACATGAGCATCGTTCAAGGTTTTGGCAAACATTTCTCGGTGTATGCGAGATGTGCAGAGTAGCTCCCATACTGAGATTTGAGCAAGGATTGACTTGAGTTGAGTTGCTACATCGTATGCGGCTTCATTTTTGCTGCCGAGGCCTGAGAGGACGCCTTTGGGATCTCCTCTGTTTTGATTATCTCTTCGGATGCAACGCCCATTGGGATTCATGTTCCCCACTTCCGCACATTCTGGATAGTGCCATGGAACCTCTTTATAGTTTTCCTCCCTTTTGCCTTCTAGGACCACCGGTTCTTGTGACAGTGCTGGTGTGGGTACCAGATCTTCCTCGTATGGAGCTTTTGCCTTGAGAACTATATTGTTGCCTGTGCTGAAGGGGTAGTATCGAGGCTTGTCTTCATAGACCACATAAGGTTGTGGTCCTGGCTTGATTGTTCCTGGAGCGGGAGGCTCCCATGGAATGAATACTGGTCCTCTTGATATGGTAGGAGGTTTCTCTGTTCGTCCCAGCTGCCGTAGCGTGATTGACACGCCTCCGGGGTTTGCCCCTTGCAATACGACTGGCTCGACTGGAAGAGCTCCTTCCAATACAACGGGTTCTTGTTGCTGATGAGTATGATCCCTCCATTGTGGATTGGATTGTTCTTGAGTTGCCCCTTGCAAGATGACAGGTTCGTATGTGGGCTCGATGTATGATTGTGCTCTTTCCAGGACGACTGGTTTCCAGCTTGAATGGTTGTAAGGTGCCCCTTGAACAACTGGTACATCATATGGAAGTGCTCCTTCGAGTACTACTGGCTCGGAGATTGAAGGAAGAAAGGGACCTGCCCCTTGCAAGATTGGAGGAGGATTTGTCGGCCCATAGGTGTAGGCATGAATGGATTGGATGGGGGAGAAGAAGCGATCGAGATGGTCCCCTTCTTCTATACTATTGACTGCAGGGCCACGAGACGAACTGGGGTCCGTTGGATGCTGAGGCAGAGGATTCTGAAGGATGTTGGTGGAAGCTGCTGGAGAAGTTCCAGGGACCGAGATGACGATCTTGCAGTCATCAATCAGGTCTTGTATGGCATTCTTCAAAGTATAGCATCAATCAGTGGCGTGGCCACGTCCTTGATGATAGGCGCAATACTCATTTTCTCGGTAGTTTGGTGGCAAAGGATGAGGAGGAGGCCTAGGTGTCATCAGAGTGAGTAACTGCTTTTGTACCAGCGTAGTCATGATTTGACTAAGTGGTTGACTGAGTGGAGTGAATTTCCTGGACTCCCTGTAGTTTTGCCTATTTTGATATGAGTATTGACCGTTTCCTCTGAACTGCTGTTGTTGTCGAGGTGGTTGTGGCTGAGGATTCGGTTGTGGCTGATACCGCTGAGGCTGATGCTGAACTTGATTCTGCTGATACTGTTGACGTCCCTGTGGGGGAGCATGTTGATTTCCTTGAGCAGTGGTGTTGATGTTGTTTACCTCTGTTGGGCGGGGAGGAGAACCACTGCGGTTTCCATTCCCGTGCCCGATAGGTCTTCCTTCCACTCTGTTCCTTTTGATTGGAGTGGCTTGATGAGGCCATGGGGAAATCGTCCCGGCACGAATTCCTGCTTCGACTTGCTCTCCAGCACGGATCAACTATGAGAAATTCGCATATGGATGCGAAATGAGATATCCAGATATGCCCGGATATGTTGAATGAACAATCGTGGAGATTTGTTCTTCGTCGTCGATGGGTGTCCGCATTCTGGCTGCCATAGCTCGCCAACGTCCTACGTAGGCGGATAGTGTTTCATCACTCCTTTGCCTGAGAGCTGCGAGATCGGCTCTTCTGGGTGCCATGTTGAGATTGTACGCGAATCTGTCGACGAAAGCCTGGGAAAGCTGTTCCCATGTCCTGATGCGGTGGCAGTCCAATGAAGTGTACCAATCTAGGGCATCGCCCTTCAGAGACTTTTGGAACAAACGTATGAGGGCCCCTTCATTTCCTGCAATTGCACTCAGCTCTCCACAGAAAGCCTTGAGATGTGCTATGGGACAACCGTTGCCATCGTATCTTTTGAATTTTGGTACCTCAAAGTTTTGAGGTACTTGAGCATCTGGGAAAGGACACAAGTCTCTGAACTTGGTCGAAGGTAAGTCGATTCCTTGCTGTCGCTGAAGCTGATTTTGCAAGATCTGGAACTGCTCCCACAACTCGTCCAGTCCTGAGTGATCTATTCGAGCGACTGGTGCCTCCTGGAGTAAGGCACGTTCTTCTTCAGCATAGTGGTCGATGTCTTCGACCCTATGTGCTTGCTGAAAAGCAACCGCGGGCTGCTGAAGCTGATTTGATGACTGAATTGGATTCTGATGAATTGGTGCTTGAAAGGATTGTAGCTGAACTGGAGATTGTACTGAAGGTTGAACTGGAACTTGCTGGAAATTAACTGGAGATTGCTGAACTGAAGATTGCTGAAAATTAACTGGATTTTACTTAATTGAAGATTGCTGGAAATTAACTGGATTTTGCTGAATTGACGATCGCTGGAAATTAACTGGAATCCCATCGGCGGGGATGTGCTGGAATTGAAAAGTGCTCCTGTTTGCAGGAGGCTGAGATGCTGGGAAGTGACCCCCTTGTTGGGTAATCACCACTGTCCGCTGATTGATGTGGGCTTGACACTGACCCCCATTGTGGGCATTCGCCAGTGCTGTCCCTGTTGCTGGAAATTGAATTGAAATCTC
Organism: Liriodendron chinense; assembly: GCA_003013855.2. Taxonomy (NCBI): domain Eukaryota; kingdom Viridiplantae; phylum Streptophyta; class Magnoliopsida; order Magnoliales; family Magnoliaceae; genus Liriodendron; species Liriodendron chinense. The sequence goes on along the minus strand of ML058327.1, from coordinate 7,948,528 downwards.
ATCGGCGGGGATGTGCTGAAATTGAAAAGGTGTCCCATCGGCGGGGACATGCTGAGATCTACTGAGATTGTTGTTTGCAAGATTGACTGGAAGCTGACTGGAAGTCCCTGCGACTGGGATGCTCTAAGATGGCCCCGTTGTTGCAGGAAGGTATTGAGAAGGATGCCCCATAGCAAAGGGCTGAGAAGGCTGCTGTCGGTAGTCTTGGGCAGACTCCGATGGTTGTGCTTGATTTGAACTGGAGGCCGGAGGGATCCGGCATGGTTGTTGAGATTGCTGAACTGGGCCAACCTGATTGTTGGTTGCTACGGTGGTTTGTGCTTACATGAATTGCAAGAGCATTTCTTGCATTGCTCTTATTCCTTGTGCCAATTCTTGTATGATTGGTGTATTGTCAACGGGCTGTTGCGCTGAAGGTTGCGCTTCGGTCATTTCAAGAGCAGGGAAGTGATGAGTTTCTTCTTCATGGTCGGACATGGCTTGCTGAGCCCGAGTGCGGATTATGCTGCGGAAGGGAAGCTGTCTCCGAACACGTTGAGCCCGAGGAGGCGCAATGGTGAGGACTATATTCTTTTTGGGTTTTGGGATTTTCTATTTTTTTCTTGGTTTAGGGATTTTTCTATTTTTTGTTTGTTTTGGGTTTTGGGTAGAATGCTATGCAGATGAGATTGTATGAGGATTAGTGACTTTCAAGTACGGGAAGGATTCTGTTTTTCAAGTCGGATCACGACTAGTGGGACTAGCTCATCCCCAGTGGAGTCGCCATTCTGTGGACCCTCGCCGATTTTCTGCGCTCCCCACACGACGTTCTTCTCCCTTCCCCTTTCAGGAAAAGAAGGAGATGAGGATGCGTGAGTGCGAAATCGCCGTTTGTGCCACTGGCTTGCCTCGTTCTCGAGGGCTTCGTTTGGTTGTCGTGTTAAGCTGGATGTGTTTAAATGTATTTATATAAGACCAGAGTCGCCACTAGCCAGTTACTTCGAATCTACAGTCGGCTAGACCCCGTAGAAACGTTAGAGAAGGGGATCCAAAGATTCCTTCCTCTAAAATGACTCCTTTTGATCTGCGGCCAAAGATTCAAGGTAAGGGATCACGGTTACAGGGTGGGAAGAGGTTAAGCACCCCACACACTTCCCGTACCGAAGTACGGTCTCTACTTCACAGAATCGATCAAATACTTGAAAGTTTAGTTTAATCCTCGTATATTCTCATGTATGACATGATGCATGAATGCGGGTCTGAACAGTAAGAGTTTCTGATGGGCAGGTTCCAACAACGGGCAAGCCCAGAGCGTACGCTCGAACTGGCAGGTGCTTAATGTAAGACGTATGCAGTGTGCTTGAATGATCAAGGTGTTTTATGGTGAAGCATGAATGCAGGTCTGAACAGTAAGAGTTTCTGATGGGCAGGTTCCAACAACGGGCAAGCCCAGAGCATACGCTCGAACTGACAGGTGCTTAATTTAAGACATATGCAGTGTGCTTGAAGAATCAAGGTGCTTGTAGTGAAGCAGGAGGGTTGGAAGAAAAGTAAATGTTGCGCTTATGCTAGATGCAAATGAGATGATGCTGGAAAAGAGTAGCTGGGTGGACGGAGGTATCGCAAGGATTGGCTTCGAGTGGCTGGATCAAGATTTGGATGGCTTGGGAGGCTTGGACCAGTGGTCAGGCTGGGCTGGACCAAGGCTAGACTCTCCTCACTCGGGCTCTCCTTGGTGGATAAATGGGCTAAAGGGTGGAGAGGTGGACTCAGAGCTCTCGGGCTGAAATGGACTTGAAGGGATGTTGAAATGAGAAGGGAAGGGGGGTATTTATAGCAGCAGAGAGTGGCAGTTTGCGTAATTTTTTCCGGGCGGCCTGCCATGGGCCGCCCGTACGGCCGCTCCTCGGTTTCCAGCGAGTACGGCCGCTCTCTCGGAGCTACTGTTGGACTCGCTGGTCGACTCAGTGAGTTGACCCAGTGGGTCGACTCGGTGATTTGACTCGACGGGTTGACTCGACGGGTTGGCTCGGTGTTTTGACTCGGTGTTTTAACTCGACGGGTTGACTCAGCGGGTTGACTCAGTGGGTTAACTCAGTGAGTTTGACTTTTTTAGGATTTTTTGACTGGCTTTTCTTATGGGGGGTTTTTCAGGGTGGTGTTTAGGATTGGGTTGACTGGGTTCAGGCTTGAACTGGGCTATGGAATGGGGCTTACAAGGGTGAGTTTGGCTGAGTTTGGACTTGGGATTTGGGGGTATGGTCCTCCATTCAACCAGCTTTCTCTACCTACAGTGTAGCCGAAGGTGGGGTGTCTACAACTGGCAAGTCTAACGTTCGGTTATTAACTTTCTTTTTGTGACCCACACATGATGTGTGTACTAGATTTACTTCGTTTACCAGTTTAGCATGATTGTTCTAGGACATTGGTCCAAAAAGTGAGCCAAATCCATGACTCAGCTAGGCCAGAATGACTAAAATTACATCTACTGTTGAAAACCAAATAATTGCATCTAAGGATCACCATAGTGTCTAAGATGAAATCTGACCCGATCATTGGTGTATCCTTTCGTAATTGAAGGTCATTAACAAATATCAGCTTGATTGGAAGCCCCGACGGCCCAAAATCAATTTTTAATGGTAGAAAATCAAGATATATTGTTTCATGTGATACAACCAACCTGCATGTACAATCTATCTAATATTTGGAGGCCTACCCTATATCGACCTCGCAAAAATAACTGAATTATGCGGATTAGGCCCCACATGTACCAGTGAGCCCAACACTTCCAAGTAAAAAATAAAAGACGTCTCTGTTGAAGACGTGACTTACCCTTTTTCATGCATAAGGTGCTCTTAAGTGCACTATGTACATGTGCACTTGTTGTTGAGCATCGTGTACGCGTGCACTCGTTGTTTTCAAGCATGAAAGGGTTGGACCCATGGTAGATCAGAATCTTCCATCATGTGGGCCTCATGTATAAATCTTATTATAATAATGATAAATAATTTAAAAAATCACTAACCTTTGAGAGCTTTGAAATGTATCTACAGAGAGAAACGTCCCTCCCCGGCGGTTCCTCTTCCGAAGGGATAAGGGAGAGGAAATCCCTCCTCTGATGTAATCACTTTGTTCCATTTTTTTAATTTGAAATTTGATTTTTCTTTTAAAGTTTGCGAAAGAGTGACATAAGTGGGGTAGCAGGTATCAATCCTTCGACCTATACTACAACCAAGAGTGATGCAGACATCACACCTTGGAGGCGATCCCTTCCCATTTCATTGTGGTTCGACGACGTTTGAGGAGCATATGACGAGCAAGTGATAACAGTGCGATAGCAGGAGGAGCAGACAAAGACAAGTACATTCGATCAACCCCCTCCTACGAAATACAAGCGAACTATAATCGTGACCGAAGAAAGGTCTTAATCGACCGACAATCCGATGCAAATTTAATGAAAAGATGCAAATTTCTAATTTTTTTTTAGGGTATTAGGGATAATTTTTCATTTTTTAATTTCGGGATTATTAATAAAGGTGAAAACCTAACTCTTTCAACATGCTATGATGATTAAAAAAAAACAAAGAAACCTTTTGCAATGCCTTCCGTGGAGAAAATCCTCGGAACTCTTCTTCCTTCTTCTCTTCGCGATTCATCTCTTCCTCCCATCTCTTTTCTCTTCCTCTCTTCTCAAGGTAATCTCTATCATTTTCTTTCAACGTTCTTCCTTCATCAAACTCTTGTTTAAGCTCATAATCATAGATCTCCAATCCATAAGTGCCTCGTTTCAGATTTTTAGCATTTTGCCATTCCCTTAATCCAGAAAATTCATAACTTTCCTGGATTAGAGAATCTACATGTTTGATTGGATGAACCCATGCAAGATCGAGAGTTTCCATCTCTCGCTGGATCCAATTCACGCTAGGATTTGAGGCTCGTATTACTTGTTTGTGATGAATGACCTTAATCATTACTAGTTTCTATTAATTAATTCTTAGTTTATGATGTACATGTTGAATCAATTATTTCATTATTTACATGATTCTGTCATCTGTAGTTTCCACATGCATCTAGGATTAGATTAGTTAATCCTGCATTAAATTTTGGTATCAGAGCCCTGGCTCTTGCATTAGCTCATCCTAGATCGAGTTAACAAGTCCTAAGTTTTGTTTTTGGTTAATCTGACATCTCCAGATTTGCATCCAACATTGATTTCACATATGAATTTTCAGATTTACAGTCTTTATTAGGTATAAATATGAAATCTTCGTATTCATGTTCAATTAGCATTCAAATATGAATTCACAAATTTTGCATTATACTAGAATTAATTCATTGTAGTCCATGTGTTTGTGTTAATCAGTCCATAGAGTTATATAGTCCCCCTCATAATGAATGGAGTATAGGCGAGGACCGTTAAGTATTGTCTTGTGGCTTTCGAGACCCAATGGAAAGCCAAACTCTAATGATTTGGCATATTTTAATGATCACATGGACCCACAAACATTCCTTGATTGGCCTGAAGACTTAGAATACTTTTTTTATTGGTATGATATGTCGGAGAGTCGTTGAGTGAGGTTCGCTAATTTAAAATTGGTGGACCAAGTCAGGTCGTTTTGGACGAATTTTGAGCGAAGAATTGAGCGGAGAGGTGGAGCTCTGATCTCACAATGGGACGAGATGAAAGAGCGTTTAAAAGAAAAGTATATTCCCATCTCTTACCATCTAAAGCCCTTAGCTCAGGAAAGAATTATCCCACCTTTCCATCCAAAAAAAGAACTGATATGGCCACTTTCTTGTAAAGTGGTCCAATCTGTCATTAAGAAAATCTCGATTTCTGAGCAATTTGAATAGTGTTTGCCACCAATTATATTTTCCTAGGTGCGAGATAATGTCTTGGTGAATAGCAAGTTGGAAGGTTCTAAATAGGTTGTTTATGAAGAGGCAGAGTACGTGCCTGAAATCGATAGTGATGAAGAAGAAAAAATTAAGGTATCACTCATCATTTTTGGGCATAAAGGAGTGGGTGATAGTGATTAAAATGTTGAAGAAATTGAAACCGCACCACTTCCAGTTGTCATGTGTGACTTGAATGATGTAGGGTCCCAATTTAAGTCTCTTATCATAATGAAAGCAAACTAAATTAAAAAAGTGACTAGTGTGGATTCAATGGTGGATGACTTATGGGATGAACTTTTACCCAAGCGGGACATTCAACATGCAATCGATATTGTCCCCGGGTCGACTCTGTCAAGCTTTCCCCCTTAACGAGTGAACCCCGCAGAGCATGCGAAAATGCAGAGGCAATTTGATGAACTTCTTCGAGAAGAATTCACTCAGGAGAGTTTGAGTTTTATTCTGTGTATCGTGCCCGCCTTTTTTACTTTCAAGAACAATGGCATATGGCGCAATTGTGGGCACTCTGATCGTCTACAAAATTTTAGTCAAGTGTCAATTCACTTTATGACGTATTTACGTCATGGTGGATGTAATGGCTAAAGCCCCTATCCCACGTCTTGATGAAATGTTGAACATAATGGCCAATGCCAAGATCTTCTCTAGACTTGACATAAAAAGTGAGTGTTCTCAAGTAGGGGATACCTGAACATTATCCTTGTTGATAACACTTACAATGAGCAATACCTCTATCAGTTAGAGCGAGTTCGTGGGATTCTAAAGAATGAAAAATTATGTGTTACTTACAAGAAGTGTTCTTCGGTTATAATTTCCCAAATTATAAATAATAGAGTTGTTTATTTTGAGTCCATTACTTCATAGAACGTCCTATAGTTTCATTGATGTCTATTTCTCATAAATCATTAGAGTTATCTAAGTCTTTTGCACGACATATCCATGAATTGCATTTAGATATTAGGAGGTAGATTAGTGTAAGCAATGAAAATTATAAACATTCAGCTGACTTACATTGTAGACTCCAAGAATTTCATGAGAGATATTATTTAATGGTTCAGAAGAGGCCAGAATAGTTTCCTTAGGGTATCGTTAAAAAGTTACAAGCATGCAGTGCTGGACCATTCAAAATCCTGAGGAAAATTAGATCCAATGTGTACATGATAGAACTTTCACCTAGATGGGAATTAATTCAACATTCAACATAGAAGATCTAGTCCCTTGTCCAAACCCTCACATAGAGCCTGCTCCCCTTACTTAGCTAAACTCAAAGTTTTCTTCTCAGCCTACGCCACCTATCCCAACCTTACCTGAGAAAAGAGAAGAGGTTAATAGATTATGGATGAGGAGATTGTATCCACAAGAGATGGAGGTTTCCAAAGGTATTCGGTTAAATGGAAAAAAAAAAAAAAAAACCACCATCCAATTGTACATCGCTCACGAAAATGAAATTGCAGCAACTGGATCCAGACTTGTTAAAAAGGCACAAAAGTTTTACCTCGCCGGAGTTGAGCTCTTCTTAGCCAAGGAAAGTTGATGCGGATGTCACGCATTTCAAAGTCTATCAACGTTGGAGGCAAGCCCTTCCCATTTCATTGTGGTTCATCACGTTTGAGGAGCATATGGCGAGCACATGATAGTAGTACGACAACAAGACGAGCAGACAAAGACAGGTACCTTCGGTCGACTGAATGAAGGGTTGGGTTGACCGAAGAACCCCCTCCTACAAAATATGAGCAAACTATAATCGTGACCGAGGGAGCCTTCGGTTGATCGAGGAGGGCTTCGATCGACCAAAGATAGGTCTTAGTCGACCGACGATCCAACATAAATTTTGCGGAAAGATGCGATTTTTTTTAGGGTATTAGGGATATTTTTGTCATTTTTTAATTTTGAAATATTAATAAGAGTAAAACCCTAACTCTTTCATTATGTTATGATTATTAAAAAAATAAAGAAACCTTTTGTGGTGCCTTCATGGAGAAAATCCTTGAACCTCTTCTTCCTCTTCATCTCTTCACGATTCATCTCTTCCTCCCATCTCTTTTCTCTTTCTCTCTTCTGAAGGTAATCTCTAACATTTTCTTCCAACCTTCTTCCTTCATCAAATCTCATGTTTAAGCTCACAATCATGGATCTCCAAACCGTAAGTGACTCCTTTTAGATTTTCAACATTTTACCATTCCCTTAATTTAGAAAATTCATAACTTTCCTGGATTAGAGAATCTACGTGTTTGATTGGACGAACCCGTGTAAGATCGAGAGTTCCATCTCTCACTGGATCCAATCCACGCTAGGATTTAAGGCCCGTATTACTTGTTTGTGATGAATGGCCTTAATCATTACCAGTTTCTCTTAATTAATTATTGTTTTATGATGTACATGTTGAATGATTTATTTCATTGTTTACATGATTCCGTCATTTAAAGTTTCCGCATGCATCTAGGGTTAGCTTAGACCATCCTGCATCAAAGAGGATCTTAACCACTCAGGTCATCAATTACTTACATTAAAATATGGAGTTGAAAATTAAGAGTTATTACAGAAAGCTCATTCTTGACCATTCATCTCTCAATTTCTATCTAGCCCTCTCTTGCTTCGGTCCCAAAATGCCAACTGTTGTGTTACATTTATAGATTGAGATTGTCGGCTCATTATGAGATGACGGTGTGGACAAGCATCCCTACTTTGAGATTTCACCATTTGAGGAGCTGAACAAGATTTTGGTTAAGTATAAAGCATGCTGAGTGGATCACGAACTCATGGTGAGCCGGCGATGGGGAATTGTTTTGTCCACTTTCACGCATTTTCTCTGTGTGTGTTTTGGGGGGTGGGGGTTGATCGATCAGGAGGTATCAGGGTTCCTTTCGACCTTTTCTATTTGGAAGTTTTACGCTTCTCAGATTGTATAGGATCATTTGGTCCCTACTCATGCCTCGGTGGTAAACTCACAAGAGTTTCAATACGAGGTCATGGGTTCAAGTACCCAATGTGGTGAAATCCCACTGTGGTGTGAGTGCGTGAGTGTGAGTGTGTAAAAAAATGTTAGCTAAAATCATTTTTAATGATCGGAGAGATGTGTGGTCAGCCTTTCCACATAATATGGATTATTGACCGAGATTTGATATGCCGAGTTTAAGATTTGCAGATCAGGTCCATCAGTAGTTCCTGTAGCCTATTGAGAACCTGTGGACAATTTAGATTTCTTATAGTTCTTGAGATGGCCGAGAGTGATTTTATCAAAACTCCTTTGATGTCTCGAAGAGTAGTTTATTCTCAATATAGGTGGGGTGTTTACGGTGAGATACTCTCTACTTGGAATTTAGATTTCAGGGTTCTCTTTCTTTCTCTACTCTTTTCTCTATATGGCATCTCTTTGTCATTCTCACGGAAAAGGAAAATTAAAAAAGAAGTCATGCACTTATTCTCTTACACATGTTCCGACACACAAGTGTGTGAACATTGCTCAAGACATCACTCTACACAATAAAATGGGCCACGCACACGACGATAGACCATCAACATCCCCAACATTTTATAGACAATCATACAAAAACCATTCTGATCAGACGATCCAATCCATCTTTCATCTGGACTTATTACCTACAGCCAAAGCCTTCCAAGCCATGGATAGCCATGGATGGGATGATTATACAAATTGGCTAAACAAAATTTATTCTCAAGCAATCCGTGGTGGGCACTAACAAATAGATAGATTAATTCGTTGATTGGTTCTAATTTGTGTGAGTGATCTTAAGTGTCCGTATAAATACCATCCATCAAATGGTTCATGTTTCTTCGACCTATGTGATGTTTGCACTGTAGCCCATGAAACGTGGGCTGAAACTAATGAAAAGTCTACATCAATAGATTGAACTGTTTTGTCTCAATGCAACTAAGAGCACTATGAGCATCTCTCTCTCTTGCAATGTCTTAATTGAAAGAGATGTCTCTTAAAGTGTCTCGCCTGCTTAGCTCAGCTGGAAGACGCCTAAGCGTTTCAATAGCAGGTCTCAAGTTTCGAGTGTTAAGTAGACACACTAACCCACCAGTGGGTGGGTGCATCATGCAACCCACTGTATGGGTGTATTGCCCAACTAACAGGGTGGGTGCGTTGCACGACTTACAAAAATAAAAAAATTAATAGCACATCACCAAGATGCTTAGGGCCCCTTTGGATACTACCAAATAAGTACTTTTTTGACTTACAGCAGTAGATAAGTAACTTATTTCAAATATGTTTGGTTTATGAATAGTAATAAGTAACTTTTTTACTTAAAAGTATATAACCATTTCAGCTCATTTTTTTTTAGCTTTTTAACTTTTCTGGAGAAATGAAAGAGAAGAAAAGCTGATAAGTATATTGTTTACCAAACATACTTATTTCTTAGTAAGTAGAAACTAAGATAAGTTACTTGTGGCATAAGTAACTTATCTTAAGCAACTTACGATCCAAACGTGGCCCTTAAAGAGGATGTCTCTTTCCTTAGTGAGAAAATCTCTTTCATAGCCACAGCTTTCATGAGCCGTTTTAGAAAATGAAAGATCATAGCCTTTAGACTTTTTCTTGGTTGAATGTGCACCATTGCCTTAAACAAATCAGTCCGTTAAGACCGTACTGTCTACTATATTTTTAGGAGGATGGTCCATCGACAGAGGGACCCAACAATCCAATGGTCTGGATTAGAAGCATTAGCCCCACCCTTCTAAATTGAGATACCTGAGTATACTGTGCAAAAGCTCCAGTTGGGAAACACTTTCACGTGCCTACCGAAGCCAGAACAAACGGCATTCCATGACGCCACGGAACTTTCCCCGGCAACACTCGAGTTCCTAAGTTTGGAATAAAGCCACCTTTATTGGGCGCGGCTTAGGTGGATCCCCGGATCCACCGAGGTGGTTGGGATTCCTGTCTGTACGGCCCACCTTGATGCATGTTCTTTATATCTACACCGTCCATCCGTTTTGCAAACTCAGTTTAAGTCATGATCCAAAAAATGAAGCAGATCCAAATCTCAGGTAGACCATACTATAGGAAACATGGTAGTTGACCATTAAAAGCTTTTCGTGGACCGTAAAAGTTTTGGATCAAGCTGATATTTGTGTGGTCTCTGCATCCAGGTCTTTGTGACCTTATCAACAGGTTGGATGGAAAATAGACATTTCGGTTGGCCCCATGAAGTTTTTAATGGTAGGGATTCAATATCGACTGTTTCCTGTGGTATGGTCCACCTAAAATTTGAATCTGCTTCATATTTTGGGTTTATGCCCTAAAATGAGCTGTCAAAATGGATGGACGGTGTGGATGTAAGGCACATACATCACAGTGGGCCCAACAGTTGAGGATACACCGACCTTGGTGGATCCGGGGATCCACCCAAACGTCGCCCACCTTTATTTCTGTGTTATCTACGTGGACCCTGACAAACGGTCCTCCCTCACATGTAGCTAGCTGGGCCAAATCCAGATTAAAGGAGACGTGGTCAAGCTGGAAATGCAAATCGTTGACGTAGGCTTCTCGGGTGTGTCGCGATGGACTTGCATTAGTTCGTTGCTACTGGACGCTGGCGTACATGTAAAGTAAAGATGTTCAAGTCTCGGTTACTACTTGGGCTACTTTGGAGCAAATAATTACTCTGAATTTCAGCGTCTGGTTGGTAGACATCTAATGGACGGTTAAGATGAAATGAATCAGTAGTCCATATTCAACAAACCGAGTTCCAAGTAATCAAAGGTTTGGATCATTCAAGCAATCTGATCTTGGTTTTGTGACCTATCTCCAGTGGGTCCTACGATTTGGACGGTTTAATTTGAGTTGAAGGTATGCCATGAAGATATCCTAGACCGGAAGATCCTGTCCATCAATCTTTGGGTCTTTTAATTGACTGCTCCATTGCTGCATTCACTTCTAAACCATTCGTTTCCAAACCAAATATTGAACGGATATGATCGTCCTATGGGGAAGGTTTTGGGCAGTGTGATCCATCTACAGTGAAGGAAAAAGATCAATGGACTGGATCACTAAACCGCGGGCCCACTTTCATAAACTCCCATAACCTCTCTTGAGGATTATATAGCTCTCATTATTGATGTCCAATTTGCATCCTTCAAAAGAAGGTGTAATTAAAGATGGAATTAGTACAGATTTAAAGGGGTCCATTCATGATACCCCACCAACTAGATGGACGGTCTAGATTCACTGCATCTAAAGCCAATCACAATGAATAAAACGCGATGGACATTACTTTAAGACTGATGTATGAAACGGTAAAAGCTATGCGCGCCGAAAGACTACGAACCGAAGCCAGTGAAAGAAAGCTGCAGCTTTATGGGCCGTAGTATATCTAAATTGGCGCAGCGTGAGTGGATCCCCGGATGGATCCACCCACCACTGACCTTAGGACCACTTTGATGTATATTCCATATATACATTCCGTCCATCCTTTTAGAAAAATTATTTTAGGGCATGATCCAAAAAATGAAGCATATCCAAATCTCGGGTGGTAGAACATAATAAAGGAAACAATGGTAATTGACTATTAAAAGCTTCTCATGGGCCACAAAAGTTTTGGATCAAGCTGATATTTGTGTGGTATCTTTAGCTAAGTATTTGTGACCTTATCAATAGATTGGATGGCAAATAAAAATTCCGATTGACCACATAAAGTTTTCATGAAAAACTATATACATGTGTTCTATTTAGAGAAGGCTACTTGATTGTAACTTTTCTCTGTAATAAAAAAAAAGCCCTTAAATCGATAAAGAACTCATAAATAATATAGAAAAAGAGAATATTCCAAAGACATATGTACAACTAAAATCATGATTCTATTTATTTTTCATGAAAGACATGAGTTAAGTTTATGTCACATACATTAGTCATGTCACGCCCGGAGAAATAGGAGGTAAGGTCCCTAACTCTACTCTTAGAATGTGACTTGAAAATTTTTGAATGATTTTTTTTTTTTTTTTTTTTTTACTATTGGTTTTGTTTATCTCAACTATAATATCATTGAGATAAGAGAACAACCCAAAAACTTTTATTCAATTGTGTATAATTACAAATTCAATCAATATACAAGTTCTAAATAAAAAAAATATTACATCATAAAATTCAAGAGTATGGAATATCATAACATATAACATATAGTGTAAAGTCCATGCTAAGTGATCTTGTTGTCTACTTTGCCTTGAAAAATCAAATGACATAAGGAAGGCATGAGCTAAAAAGTCTGAGTACATCTCATGTGTGTAGTGTTTCTATACCATGCCATGAAATTTAACAACATTAAAGTGCGGAAGGTACTTGTATACAATGCAATGCAATGTCATAATATGTCGATAAACATGATAAAATACAATGGAATGCTAAATGCGATCATGTATACCATATCTCCAAGGCCAAATATCCAACACATCTTAGTAATGTTATCATCAGAAATCATCGGGGCCAGTCCCCAAATCAACCATGGTATATGGCCTTGCAAACCACCTCAACCATGGAGGCTCAAATCAACCATGCCCCTTAACCTCACCCAGCTTGATGGTGGTGAACCCTTTTACAAATCAACCATGTCAGGTGGTCGAACCTGGACTCATTTTCTACAAATCAACCAAGACAGGCAGGTCAAACTTAAACCCATTTTACAAATCAACCATACAAGCTGGTTAAACCCCTTCCCATCCAACCTCAATAGTGGGGGCTCAAATCAACCACGACCCATGTATCCACTCGGCTCGACAATGAGGCACTCGATTGGTACAAATGAGGTTTAAGGAATTTCACCCACAGGGCGTAGATTATTAATCCACAGTATAAACAACATTCCTGGTATTCTGAAAAACCACAAATGAATTTGTTATATCAAATGCATCATAATATGCCATAACATCCAATTGTGCATAATATGCTATGTCCATAATCTTATCATAATTCCAACACATATGTATGAAATTATGTCAGATCGTCTAACACAACACCTTATGTTATGCGCGGAAAGCTTGGCGAAGCTATTAAAAATATGGCTAAGTTCTAGAGGGGGGGTATAAGGAAAAACACTTCGGCTTCCAAGTCAAGTGGGTCTAATCACATATACTACAAACGATAAAGCATTTAAGCAACTAGTCTACTAGTGAAAATACACCGTATGTGTGAATTTTCTTATCTAGTGCCTAGCATACATTCCATTCAACATGCATATAATTCATCAAATTAAACAACAATGCATGAATAGAATGAGCTTAAATATAATCACAAACTGTTAGAACTAGAGAATGATACAATGACATTTTCTTGTGTTTCGTTGTTCTAGAGTTCTGAATAATAGAAACATTCATAGACAATCACAAGTATTCACGAAAATACATAAGAGAAGAGATATCGCAAGGCGAATTTTATTCAAGAGATTCTGAGATCTTGTACATTCCAGGCCGTGATCTGGCACGAGCCCTTAATTACATCGAATGATCGATGACCCTTGATTAAAAGGTAGAAGACTAGTCAACGAGGACTATGGTCTTAAAGTTCGTGGTCGTAGAGACCTGTATTTTGTGTGGTCAAAGAGACCTGTATTTGTATGGTCGAAGAGACTTGTATTTGTTGTGTTTTATCATGGACTGATCCATCTTTGTACGAGTCAGATGTCTATATCCCATGTTTTGACCGGAGATCCGGGTTGAGACTAGTCAGGGTTTTTAACCGAGGGGTGCGACTATGGGCCTGCGCCCGTCGTTTGTGATGGGTGACCGCAGGAAGACCGATCTACAGTTGTATGTACCTGAGCAACTCAACCAGTGGATGTCGTTTGAATGGGTAGGGCATCGACTGTTCTTAAAGTGTCAGTCTTTAACAAATTCCATGTAATAGTTTAAAACTCTCTTGGTATGGTTTATTGTGTTAACCATAGTCCCATTTGCTTAGTCCGAACCTGAATCTGGGTCATATTATGATAATATATGTAATGATGATACTTTTGTATGATTTTAGGGCACTAGGCGGCCTCTTTTCGAGAAATTACTTCGTTCATCACATTGGATCGGATCAGACTCCAAAGGCTTGCATTCTGCTCATTGGTGGCCCGGATGATTTATTTGATTGCTCCATTACGTCCAAAACGCTTGAAATACCCAAAATAGGCCCAAACGGGGCCTGAAAACGCCACAAAATGAAGGTTTAAAGGTGCTGAGATTAACATTCAGAGTGTTAATTTTTCTGATCTGCTGTCCTATTTTACTAATGCGCTGGGGCCAGCGCATCCAAAAATGAATTTGTTAAGATGTGTATTTTTATGATCCGCTAGGCTTCATTTTACTGATACGCCGGGGTCAGTGCGTCCAAAAATGACTTTGTTAAGATGTGTATTTTTGTTATCCGCTGGCCTCATTTTTCTGATGCGCTAGGGCAAGTGCATCAAAAAATGACTTGTTTCACAAACGACTGATTTTCCTGATGCGCTGGGCTATTTTTCTGATGCGCCGGGCTAGGAATTCCAGCGATCGAAAAAAGTTTTCAACGGTCGGAAAAGGGATTCCGGCAAGGGATTTCGGCGATCTCTCAAATGCCTAACGGATGAAGCTTCCTCTCTCTCTCTCTGGATCCCTCCAAATGAATAGTAATGGAGGGGTATTTATACCCGAAAATACCGAAAGTCGACCAATAGGATGCTGCCACGTGTAGCGCGTCGAGAAAATTGGTTGGCGCTTCAAGTAAATCAGTCGGCGCTTCTTAAAATGCCTTGGTTTAAGTGCTGATTTTTTCGACGCACTGGCTGTCAGTGCGTCCTGAAATTCCTGAAGATGCCTGATTTGTTGGACGCGCTGATGGTCAGTGCGCCCTGAAATTCCTGAATTTTTAGATGTGCTGAATATCAGCGCATCCTGAAATTCATTTCTGAAAACTATCTAAACTTCTCAATGCACTGGCTGTCAGTGCGTCCTGAAATTCACTTTGAAAAACTATTTGAATTTCTCGATGCGCTGGATGAATTTATTGATGCGCTGAGGGTTAGTACATCCTGAAATTCATTTCTAAAATGACTGAATTTCATGATGCGCTAACGATGAATTTAGTGATGCGCTGACGTATGTACTTATGATTATTTTGCGAAAATAATGGTTTGTAGGGGCCCGCTTTGCAATGAATGTTGATGCACTGTCTGTGTTTGTTCATTATTGAACTTACCCTCCCAAATTTGGAGGGTTTTAATCATAATTAATGGTGGGGCCCACCCCTGGTCAACTTTCCATTTTTGGTAAAGTCTGGTGTGCATCACGATTTTGGTTAAGATTCCTGATGCACTGGCCCTAAATCCAGTAATGTGATGGTTTGTATACTTGTAACTCCTTGTTTTGAAGATCTTTACTTTTAGGGACCCTCAACACAAACATAAGATGTATAGTGGTTCGACTACTTGTCTACTCTACTCCCGGTTGTCGTACCAAATCCATGAGTACATCAAGATTTCACTATGGAAGGTTTTAAATCAAGTTCACCTCATAAATTATAAGTTTTAAATAGGTTCCTCCCAACCTTTACAATCCTACACAAGGACCTAGGTCCTACACAAGAACCTATACGTATGCACCTGTGTTGGTGGACCACATACACACCCGTATCAGTGGCTCCCATTGGAGACTTGATAATTTAGGCTCTACATAAGAGCCAAGGTCCTACACAAGAACTCAAATTTAGGCACAACACATGATCCAAGGTCCTACAAAAGAACTTCATGTATACTCTCGCCGAAGGCTCTCCCTAGAAACTTTGATTCGACCCTACACACGGACCTAAGTCCTACAACCGAACCTATCAAGTTATGTATTATAAACTCTTACACTCAATCTTATACAAAGAAAAAGTGTATGGACTCTAAATTGACAACCTTACTCATCGAATGTGAGCTCCGTTGATGTGTCCGCTCTTGAGTCGCTTCTTCTAGCTCTCCCATTTTTAATCGTCTCATCACGCTTCCGATCTTATTGTCGATGCTTTCCCAGTAATTCAGCTTCAACGATCAGTCGCCTTGCATATAATGTCCCCTAGAGGTGACCAAGGTGATGGGAGGTTGATGAATCTTCTACAAGATATAGGAAATGGATTTCCTAGAATGATTCGTCTAATAAGATCTCTAAGTGATGCTTACACAAAGGTTTGATTTACGGCCTTGGTGTCTAAACTCCTAGATATCAAGAGTGAACAAGTTCATCTTCATTTAAGCTTTGAATGCTCCAACATGTGATGAATCACAGAGAAGATAACTTGATTAGTTTAGGATTAAGGCCTGATAGTATTCGCTATAATGGTGACTTCTAATACACTAAAATTCTATTTTAATGGTAAAAAATGAAGCTCCATATATATAGAGAATGAGCTCTAACAGATAAAATTTGGACATAAAGGCTACCTGCCAATCAGTCAATACTAGCTGTCGACCAGCCGAATATGGGTGTCGACCGATCATTCTCCTTCTGTGACTGTTGTCTTATTTAGCCATTATCGACTTATCGACCAGTTGACAAGGCTTATCGACCAGCCTGATTTAGGTTGTCGGTCAGCCGAATTAGGCCTAGATAAATGTTCCTTTTATTGTCCTAAATTAAATGACCCTTTTTCGGCCTGTTGAATCAATTGGTCGGTCGACTGAACTGTCTGTCAGCCAGTCGATCCTATAGCCGACAACACTATGAGTTTTGTTGTTTTGGGTGTATTTTTATAAGCAGCTCATGAACCTCTTAGGCCATACTAAGGGTGGTCTTTTGAGACTCCTAAGGTCAGTCTCAGATAACTCGAAGTTTAACTATTTGGTCCAAGTCATCTAAAGGTTAAGGTTGTTTTGGTTCTACTAGGTTATGGTCACCAAGGCATCTCTGTTTTACCTATTTCTTCTTCCTTAATGCTTCTTGTCCACTTGAATATTCGGTCTTCAACTTACCAAGGTTCAATAGACATTACAATACATGGACACACGCGATTAACAAATAAGGTGCACTAGTATGCCACAAAAAGTGCACTAACAATCTCCCCTTTGTTAATTACATGATAAAAAAACTAACTTAGACTTTATCATAGTTCATACCAAAGACAATACCAAAACAACAAATAATTTACATGTCAAATAAAAATATTACAATTAGAATTACGACTAAGACATATAACACTAAGCACTGCTTCCTCTTCAATTACTCATAATTCATCAATCTTACAATAACTCAAATTCCAACTAAGACATGTAACACTAAGTACTGCTCATCTCCAATTGCTCCTTCATAATCCATCAATTCCTGCAACAACAAATAAATCCTACAAAAAAGAATACACTTTGTTTTGGTGAGACTTGATCTTTCTCCCCTTTTTTGTTAGCAATCGACAAACTAATTTCTCTCCTTTAATGATACATCAATTAAACTTAAAGTGGGAGAAGTTAAAATGTCTACAATTTTAACTATAAGCACATGCAAACAAGAAAAATAAAGGGTGCATGAACACTAAAAAATTGGAGCATGTAGATCAACAAGATATAGTCATATCTAAGCATATGCGATCATGCATAGGATGGTCATTTAAGGATATTCATGAAGGCATGAATGACCAAGGCATAAATTAGCAAGCATTAAGCACATAATTCAGCAAAATAAGTTAATCCAAGCAGGATGATAATCTAGCAATCTAAAGATGCTAAAATAAGCACATAGTTGCTAAACTATTAAGGGTTAATAAAGCTGAAATTCTCTTATATGCCCATAAACACACTAATGAAGCTGAAATCCTTAGATTTACTTACAGTATTCATATTCTAGCTACCTATACTAATGTTCTCCCTATTGTTTAGCCTACCAGATTCACCAAAATCAATAAATATGCCAATTAAGCACTAACTTTCCTCTTTGGTAGATATAATCATAAAAGCTCATTTGGATAAACTTCAGATGGTTAAGTCCTTCAAGAGCAACTCACACTTGCTCTATCAGAGTAACTCATGCTGTTACTAATTGAAAATTGAGTATCAAGAAGGGGTATTCGGAAAGTCACTTTATTAAAGTAACTTGACTTTGTTACCAAATGAAATTGCGTTATATCGTCTAACATGACACCCTACACTATACTGCGAAAGCTTGACGGAAGCTACTAGAACTATGGCTAAGTCCTAGAGTATGGTGATTAGGACCTGTTGAAAAAACTCTTGCCTAATTAACTAATCTAACAATTTAAACTAAGTAAGCAAGAACATTTCGTCTTTCAAGACAAGTGGTTCCAATCACATAAACTACAAATGATAAAGCATTTAATCAACTAATCTATTAATAAAAATACATCTTGTATGAGAATTTTTCTATCTCGTGCCTAACATACATTCCATTCAACATTCATATTAATTCATCAAATTAAGCAATAACGCATAAATAGAATGAACTCAAATACAATCACAAACACAACGATGTATCGTAGTTCGACTACTTGTTTTTGTCACTCCCGATTGTCATACCCAACCCATGAGTACATCGAATTTCACTATGGAGGTTTTAAATCAGATTCACCTTATAACCTAGGAGTTTTAAATAATTTTCTCCCAACCTTGACAATCCTACATAAGAACCTACACGTATTCACTTATGTTGGTGGACCACATACAATCCCATGTCGGTGGCTCCCATTGAAGACTTGACAATTTAGGCTCTACGCAAGTGCTAAAGTCATACACAAGAACTTGAATTTAGGCTCAACACATAAGCTAAGGTCCTACACAAGAACCTCATGTATACTCCCGCCGGAGGCTCCCATTGAACACTTTGATTCGGCCCTATACACGGACATAGGTCCTACAACCTTACTTGTCGAATGTGATTCTCATTGATGCATCGTTCTTGAGTCGTTTCTTATAGCTTTCTCATGTTTAAATCATCTCCTTATGCTCTTCCGATCTTATTATCATTATTTTTCCAACGGTTCAGTTTCAACGATCAATCACCTTATATATGATGTCTCGTAGAGGTAACTAAGGTGATGGGAGGTTGATGAATCTTCTACAAGATATAGGAATTAGATTTCGTAGAAGGATTCATCTAAGAGAACCTCTAGGTGATGCTTAGACAAAGGTTTTACTTATAGTCTTGGTGTTTAAAATCTTAGAGATCAAGAGGGAACAAGTCCATCATCATTTGAGCTTTGCATGCTCCAACATGTGATGAATCACAGGAAAGATGACTTGATTAGCTTTGGATTAAAGCCTAATGGTGTTCGCTATAATTGTTGGCTTCTAATGCACTAAAATTCCTCTCTTAATGTAAAAAATAGAGCTCCATATATATAGAGATCGAGCTCCAACAAATAAAAATTGTATATAATGGCTACATGTTGATCGGTCGACACTAGCGATCGACTGGCCGTATATGGGTGTCGGCCGGTCGTTCCCTTTCTGTGACTGCTATCTTATTTAGCCATATATCGACGTATTAACCCGACCTATTGGCCGGTTGCCAAGGCTTGTCGGCCGACCGATTTAGGCTATCAGTCGGAGGAATTAGGCCTGGACAAGTGTTACTTTTGTTGGCTTAAAATGGCCCTTTTTTGCCTGTCAACCCAATCGATTGGTCGGTCGAACCATCTGTCGGTCAATCGATTCTGCGGCCGACGACACTATGAGTTCTATTCTTTAGGGTGTATTTTTACAACAACTCCATGAACCTCTTATTCCTTACTAAGGGTGGTCTTCTGGGACTCCTAAAGTCAGTCTAGGATTACTAGAAGTTTATCTTTTTGTTCAAGTCATCTAGAGGTTAAGGTTGTTTCAGTTTTAATAGGTTGAGGTCACCAAGACATCTTTATTTTACATGTTTCTTCTTCCTTGATGCTTTTTCTCCACTTGAATCTTCAGTCTTCAACTTCTTAAGGCTCAATCGATATTATAACACATGAACACACGTGATTGACAAATAAGGTACATTAATATGCCACTAAAAGTGCACTAACAATCTTCCCATTTGTCAATTACGTGATAAAAAACTAACATAGACCTTATCATGGTTCATACTAATGACAATACCAAAACAACAAATAATTTACATGTTAAAGAGAAAAATTACAACTCGAATTACAACTAAGACATGTAACACTAAGCACTTCTCCTTTCCAATTGCTCCCCCATAATTCATCAATCCTGCAACAACTCAAATTATAACTAAGACATGTAACACTAAGCACTACTCCTCTCCAATTGCTCCCTCATAATTCATCAATCCCTGCAACAACAAATAGATCCTGCAAAAAAGAATGTATTTTATTTTTGTGGGACTTGATCTTTCTCCTCATTAATGATACATCAATTAAGCTTAGTGTAGGAGAAGTTAGAATGTCTACAATTTTAACTATAAGCACATTCTAACAAGAGAATAAATTGTGCATGAAGATTAAAAATATGGAGCATGTAAAGACATAATCAACAAGATATATTTCTATTTAAGCATAAGTGATCTTACATATGATGGTCATTTAAAGATATTCATGAAGGCATGAATGACTAAGGCATAAATTAGCAAGCATCAAGCGCATAATTCAGCGAGATAAGTTAATATAGGCAAGATGATGATCTAGCAATCTAAAGATAATAAAATAAGCACACAATTGTTAAACTATCAAGGGCTAATGAAGCTGGAATCCTCTGATATGCCCATAAGCACACTAATGAAGATGAAATCCATAGATTTGCGTATAGTGTTCAGATTCTAACTACCCATATTAATGTTCTCCTATTGTTTAGCCTAAGCGTGACCAGGTTTGTCCAAATTAATAAATATGTCAATTAAACACTAATTCTCCTCTTAGGTAAACATAATCTTAAAAGCTCATTTGAATCAACTTCAAATAGTTAAGCTCTTCAAAAGTAACTCATACTTACTTTATTAGAGTAACCCGTACTGATACTAATTAGAAATTGAGTATTAAGAAGGGGTATTCGGAGAGTTGCTCTATCAAAGTAACTTGACTTTGATACCAAATGAAATTATGTTGAATCGTCTAACAAGACACACTACACTATGCACAGATGCTTAGCGAAGCTACTAAAACTATGGCTATGTCCTAGAGGAGGGTGATTATGACCTTTTAAAAAAATCATTGCCTAAATAATTAATCTAACAATTTAAACTAAGTAAGCAAGAACACTTCGACTTCCAAGCCAAGTGGGTCCAATCACATAGACTACAAATGATAAAGCATTTAACAACTAGTCTATTAGTGAAAATACATCTTGTGTGTGAATTTTCTTATCTAGTGCCTAGCATGTATTTCATTCAATGTTTATATTAATTCATCCAATTAAACAACAATGTATGAATAGAATGAGCTCAAATACAATCATAAATACAATGATGTATAGTGGTTTGATTATTATCTACTTCACTCCCAATTGTCGTACCCAACTCATGAATACACTGGATTTCACTATGGAGGTTTTAAATCAGGTTCACCTCACAACTTAGGAGTTTTAAATAGGTTTCTCACATTCTTTACTATCCTACACAAGGACCGGGTCCTACACAATTAAAGCTGGACACAAACTGAGTTTAACTGTTTGGATCGACTCGGATCAACTCGGTAAAACCCTGTTTGTACGGGAAGTCTTATTGTTCAAACTTTGTTCGAACACACGTGTTCGAAAGAAAAATTCAATTCAATTTCAAACACAGTCTTATTCGACTCGACTTTAATATTGATCGACTTGACTTGACTCGTTAGTTCAACTCGATTATATATATATATATATATATATATATATATATATATATATATATATATATATATATATATATATATATAGAGAGAGAGAGAGAGAGAGAGAGAGAGAGAGAGAGAAGAAGAAGAAGAAGAAGAAGAAGAAGGGTGGATGACAAATAAACGTGACTGTGAGCCCAGGAAGGTTTCAATGGTGGACATCATTCTCCTCACTGTTTCCTATGGTGTGGTCTATTTGAGTTTTGTATCTGCCTCATTTCTTATTTAATGCCTTAAAATAAGTTGTACAAATGGATGGACGAAGTGGATAAAACAAATACATCATGGTGGGACCCACAGAACGGTGACAATTACTCCAGCTTGCTGGTGGGTGTTGGCGTCACTAGCCAACCCCAGCCAACCAGCGTTCATGTCCAAGGTCCAACTCACGTTGGAAATCTGGGTGGGGCCCACCATCATGTTTGTGAGAAATCCACGCCATCCATCCATTTTGTGAGATCATTTTAGGATGTCAAACCAAAAATGTTCTAGATCCAAGATTCAAGTGGGCCGCACTGAAGGAAAAGGTGGTAGGGAAATTCCTGCCATTGAAACATCCCTGGAGTCCGGAAGCAGATTGCGTACTGAGTAACTCCGCACGCTAGCGTGTGGAGTAAACTATGTGGGGCCCACAGTGATTTATGTAATTTATCCACTCCGTCCATCCATCTTAACAGAACATTTTAGATATGGTGCCAAAAAATGAAGCATATCAAAATCTAAAGTGGACCACACCACAAGAAAAGTATGAACTGAATGTCTACGATTGAAAAATTATTGGAGGAACAGAAGTTTTAGATCAAGATGATATTTGTGTTTTCCCTTCTTCCATATCCATGAGATCTTATGAACAAGTTGGATGACAAATAAACATCACTGTAGGGCCTGGGAAGGTTTCAACAGTGGAAATCATTATTCCCACTGTTTACCGTGGCATGGTCCACTTGAGATTTGGATATGCTTAAATTTTGGGCCCAACCACTAAAATGAGCTGGAAAAACATATGGACGGAATAGATAGAGCACATACATTCTAAGTGGGCACAACTGAGTTTACTCCACACGATAAGAGCGTGCGGAGTTACTCCGCAAGCAATCCGATTCCCTGGAGTCCACATTGTTGTTTATATGCCATCATAATGTCACTCATGTGGTGTGGTTCACTGGAGATTTAGATGTGGATAATTTTTGGGATATAACGCTAAAATAATATTTAAAAAATTAATGGACGAAGTGGATAGAACACTTACATCATGGTGGGGCCTGCAGAACACGTGGCAGCTCAACCTTATCCGGTGTAAAATGCACACGAATTTGAAAAAAAAATTAAATTTGGTTAAGGTTTTCTAAAACCCTCATTCCACACCCGCACTCCCTCTCTCTCATGCTCTCTCCCTCTCCCTCTCCCTCGAGCTCATCCCCAGCCGTCCATCCGCTCGGTGCGCCTAAGGTGAGGATATGCCGCCTGTTCCCTCATCTTCCTCCCCCACTCTTTCCATTCTTTTTTTTTATGTGTGGCCCTGTGGAGCTCACTGATCGTGGGGCTCCTGTGTGCTTATGGGGCTGACCACAAAGGGCAGCCGTCCATCCGTTGGACATGGGACCCACCCATGATGTGCGTGTGGAGCCAATGATTCCATTGGGGGCTGGTTAGTGGTGTGGGTCCCTGCTGTTCATAAGGTCACATACCTCTGGATGAATGGAAAACACAAATATCAGGTTGATTGAAAACTTCAGTGACCCCAAAAGGTTTTCAATGGTAGATGTTTAATGCCCACTGTGTGGTCCATGCTGATATTTATTTTATCCATGCTATCCATCCATTTTTTCATATCATTTTAGGGCATGATACAAAAAATGAGGCAAATCTAAATCTCAGGTGGACCACACCACAGGAAAACAGTAGAGATTGAATGTCCACCATTAAAACATCCTAAGGCTCACTGTAATGTTTATTTGACATGCAACCTATTGATTAGGTCATACAAACCTGGATGAAGGGAAAAACAAATATCAGATTGATCCAAACTTTTATAGGCCCCACGAAGTTTTTAATGGTGGGCGCTCAATCACCACTGTTTTCTATAATGTGGTCCACTTGATATTTGGATCTACCTCATTTTTTGTCTCATTCCATAAAATGATATGGAAATATGGATGGACGGCGTGGATGAAACACATACATCATGGTGAGGCCCACAGATAATAATGCTCTAAAATGGATGGACGGCGTGCATTTTTTTACTGGTGATGGGATGCATGTGGCGCATTGTAACTATTGTGTTCCTCCATGTCTGGCATTTCATCTCATCATTAGCCTCCTGCTCTTACCCTCACACTCACACTAATAATAATGTTGTATTCTAAGAAAAACTGCCTTCGAATTTTTTTCTCCTTTTCCATGCATGTACTCTTATGTAATGGATGTCCGTTATATTTTATTATTTTGTTTGTTGTTACATTGGCAACTCTTCACTATATTTGCAAGATGAAATGAGTACTGCTTATTACAGAATGGGAATCAAGATTCGGATGAAATGTTCGATGACTTATTTGATAAGTATGGAAAGGTGGTGTTCAGAAGAGTATGGGTGCATTTATTTGATGATATTTAAAGTTATATTATCCATCCATTAAATTGGAATAAATTAAAGCTATACAAATATTGTACAAATAATAACAATAACAAGGAAAGGAAAGATAAAGTTATGGCTGGGCCCTTGATTGATTGGAATGGTGAAACGGGATTTATGTGGACTCTTGTTCATGGGAACAGGGTTGTTCGGTAATTTTCATTTTTGACTGTCCATTCAATGTCCACCAATCCAATAGTTAAATAACCAAATAAGCTTTTTTTTTTATTCATGATACATCTACACTGGGTACAATAATTTGGACGGATCAATTTTAGTACTTGTACGCCACATGTAGAAAATTGCTATATAATTTCAAAGTTCCTGCCTACCAAAAGATGTGGATTCCTTTCTTGGGGTCTGTGGCTGGGGGGGGGGGGGGGGGGGGGGGGGGGGGCTCCACCATAAAATACATCCCGACCACTAAGTGCATCATCAAGTATTAGGCTCGGGAACCAAAAATCGGTCCCATCAGTGATTCAAGTGGACCACATGGTTTGAAAGAGCATACACGGCGACGTTCACTCTCCAAATTGTTTCCCTTGGTGTAGCCCACTTGATCATCAATGGTCTTGATTTTTGTGAAATTCATTGGTGTATTGGTGTATGTGAAATTCACTCCCATCATTAGATTTGTACCACTTTAGGCTTTTTTCTTTTTTTCTTTTTTCTTTTTTTTTTTTTATGACACACACTCACACATGACCTTGTGATTCTACCACTTAGCCATGTTTAAGGGCCCTTCCACTTTAGGCTCAAGTCTAAAAAAATAAGGTTGATTTGTGATACAGGTGAGCCACATCAAAGGAAACTGCTGGGAGAGAAACATACACCCTTTATGATATTTGTGTCATAAAGGTTGGTAGATGTTTAATGCCTTTATGATCGAAAATTATTGGGATCATCAAAAAGATCTTTGCCCATTCCAAAAGACATAATAAAAAATTAAAATCTTATGAATTCATTAATTTCTTTTAAAATGGGTTTTAGTTTTGATTGATTTATGAATGTAACTTGATAATTGATATGAATGCAGTAACTATTTGATAAATTTCATCGGTTCATTTCTCTTTTTGAATGTGCTTATTTCTCATTTGTATTCGGCTCATCACATTTTGTGTTATCAAAATAATAGATGTCTATTGAGCAACCCGCCACAACCTCTGCCCTTAGTGAGTCAGTCACCTCTCCTGGAGCGCGATGAGCAGAATACAAATGAGAATAGTATGACACAATCTTCGGTAAAGGGAAAGAAAAGATCGACAACATGGAAGGATTTCGAGGAGGTTACAATGAAAGATGGTCAGATGAAGGTCAGATGTAAACACTGCAAAGTATTATACATGAAGAGTACGGGAGGATCAACTACTTTTCTTTGGAGATACATAGAAAGTTGTCATATGAAACCAAAAGGTCCAGGCAAGAGTCAAAAGACGCTTTCATTTACCCCATCGCAAGAAGATGATTCTCAGGGTGTCATTTCTACATACAAGTTTGACAAAGAGAAACTAAAGGAGTGGTTTGCTAGATTAGTTATCGTGGAGGAAAAACCATTTAGAATGATCGAGAGCAAGGTTTTCACTGGGTTATGCAAATATCTTAATCCCAGTTGTCAGAAATTCTCCCGTGCAACAGTAAAAAGAGAATGCATAAAGATGTATGAAGTTGAAAAAAGAAAATTGAAATCTCTTCTGAAATCGGTCTCACGAATTAGTTTGACATCTGATTTGTAGACAGCATCAAATCAAAGAAAGGGATATATGTCGTTAACTGCGTACTATGTTGATGCTGAATGGAAGCTTTGCAAATCAATAATAAACTTTCGCCATCTTCCACCTCCTCATAATGGTGTTGTTATTTCTGATTGCATCTACAACTGTCTTCTTGAGTGGGGCATTGAAAACAAAATTTCTTCGATTACTTTAGATAATGCCTCTGCCAATGATAGCTTCAATTCGAAACTACGGGACCAATTTCAGACATCGGGAAAGTTATTTTTTGGGGGGAGAATATTTCAAATAAGGTGTTGTGCACACATACTGAACTTGATTATACAAGAAGGACTTAAAGTGATTGACCCGACAATTGAGAATATAAGAGAGAGTGTTAGATTCATAAGGGCATCACCTTCAAGAATAAGTATGTGGAATGAAATAGTCCAGCGCTTGAGTTTAAAATCTTAGAAAACGCTCAAATTAGATGTATGCACTCGCTGGAATTCAACATATGAGATGTTGGACATAGCTCTGGAGCTAAGACAAGCATTCTCCCATTTTGCGGAACGTGAAAGAATTTATCAATGGTTGCCTACAGATGATGATTGGTTAAAGGCGGAAGAGGTACATAAATTTCTTAAAGTTTTTTATCAATGTACTAAGATATTTTCTGGGAATAAATATCCTACAGCAAATTTATTTCTTCCGGAGGTTTGGAAGATAAAAGAAGCTTTAGAAAAAAGAGTTTATAATGGTTCAGAATATCTCCAACAAATGGCATCACAAATGAGGTCAAAATTTGATAAGTATTGGTCTGAATGCCATTTATTGATGGCCATTGTAGTTGTCCTTGATCCACGTTACAAGATGACACTGGTTAGATACTGTTTTCCTAAGATTTATTCTTTAGAACGAGCAAGAGCAGAGATTTCCAATGTTCGTGAGGCAGTTTGTGAGCTGTACGATATTCATGTTGGTATTTTGGATGAAAATAAAAACCAAAACAATGAAGCTGCATCTCAGATTGGCTCGGGTTCTAATTTCAAAGATGAGCATAATGATTTTATGTCCTTCGTAGAATAAGAAGAAACAAATGATCAAACAACAGAATCAAAATTAGAAATTTATCTTAAAGAACTGATTATCAAGTATCCTTCTGCAGATTTTAATGTGTTGAATTGGTGAAAAATGAAACAAATTGAAACAAAATATTCAACATTAGCGATGATGGCACGAGATATCTTGTCAATTCTAATTTTGACCGTGGCATCAGAATCTGCCTATAGCACAGGAAGTAGGGTTGTCAGCAAGCACCGAAGCTCACTTATGCCGAAAACAATTGAAGCCCTGATATGCATACAAGATTGGTTGCATCCAGTTTGGGGATGCAGTAGTTTTGATGAGGAGGAGGAAGATGATGATTACGAGACTCAAAGCGAGACTATAATTGCATGACTAGGTGACTTTTTGTTTTGGTACTGTTCTTAAAACTTAACAGTTGAATATTAATTTTGTTATTTTCAATGTAATTTTAAGTGATATTTTAAATTTTGAAGAGTTCCGTGTTTACATTGATTCACCAAATTAGTTGCTATGTTGGTTATATTATTTTATTTTACAATATTGAATTGTTATGTTGATCGGATGTTTGCTTCCATGGATTGATTGACTATTTCTTTT
The DNA here is from genome assembly GCA_003013855.2 of Liriodendron chinense. Classification (NCBI taxonomy): domain Eukaryota; kingdom Viridiplantae; phylum Streptophyta; class Magnoliopsida; order Magnoliales; family Magnoliaceae; genus Liriodendron; species Liriodendron chinense. Next base: position 7,920,846 of record ML058327.1, on the reverse strand, counting down.
TTTCTTTTTCTTTTTTTTTTTTGCAGGTAAGACACTCATCAAGTCATCATACGAAGGATATTAAACAGTTAAGGGTTCTCTTTAGTCTTCACTCTTCCCTCTTCAGGTTAGCAAAAATATGAACAGTAACTATTTTTGTTATGGTTTTTTATTAGTTAGTTAAAAATTTTAAACGTTGTGATTTGTCATTTGTGATATGTAATTTTTTAACAAATAGGTATTTACTATTCAGTCGTAGAAAAAAATATTTTCAAGGGAAAAAAGTGAAATTGTTCGAACTTGTTCGAACTCGTAAAAATTGTTCGAAACCCATATGTTTGAACATGTTCGAACATGATTGGGCTAGACTAAATTGAGTTCGAACAGAGCTATCCTGTTCGAATGTTTGTTCGAACATTGTTCGAACACACCCACTCAAGCAGCCGAACAATCCGATCTGATCCATGTTCGACTCGGATCGGATCATTATCCACCTCTATTCACAATGTATGCACTCATGTTGGTGGACCACATACACACCTGTGTCAATTGCTCCCATTAGAGACTTGACAATTTTGGCTCTACACAAAAGTCAAGGTCCTACATAAGAATCCGAATTTAGGCTCAACACATGAGCCAAGGTCCTACACAAGAACCTCATGTATACTCTTGCCGGAGGCTCCCCTTAGAGACTTTGATTCGTCTCTACACACGGGCCTAGGTCTTACAACTGAACCTATCGAGTTTGGGTTACAAACCCTTACACTCAATCTTACACAAGGAAAAAGTGTATAGACTCTAAATTGACAACCTTACTTGTCAGATGTCAACCTTGTTGATGCATCATTCTTAAGTCGCTTCTTCGAGCTCTCCAGTGCTTGAATCAAATCCTTATGCTCCCCCGATCTTGTTGCCGATGTTTTTTCAATGATTTAGCTCTAACGATCAATCACCTTACATATGATGTCTTGTAGAGGTGACCAAATTGATGGGAGGTTGATAAATCTTCTACAAGATATAAGAAATAGGTATCCTAGAAGGATTCATCTAATAGGATCTCTAGGTGATGCTTAAACAAAGGCTTTACCTATAGTCTTAGTGTCTAAACTCTTAGAGATCAAGAGGGAACAAGTCCATCATCATTTAAGCCTTGAATGCTCCAATATGTGATGAATTATAAGGAAGATGACTTGATTAGCTTAAGATTAAGGGCTAATGGTGTTCGCTATAATGGTGGCTTCTAATGTGCTAAAATCTCTCTCTTCATGTCAAAAAGTAGAGCTCCATATATATAGATATCGAGCTTCAACAGATATAATTTAGATATAACGGCTACCTATCGATTGTAGACACTAGCTGTCAGTCGGTCGAAATAGGCCGTTGGTCGGCAAAAAATGGGTGCCGGCATGTCGTTCCCCTTCTGTGACTATTGTCTTACTTAGCCATTATATCGACCAGTCAATTTTGGCTATCAGTTGGCCGAATTAGGCCTGAGAAAATGTTTCTTTTATTGTCTTGAAATGACCATTTTTGGCCTGTCAACCTAATTGATCGGTCGGTCGACCGAACTGTCTGTCAATTGACATATCCTTCAGTTGATGACACTATGAGTTCTGTTGTTTGGGGTGTATTTTTATAGCAGCTCATGAACCTCTTAGGCCTTACTAAGGGTAGTCTTTTGGGACTCCTAAGGTCATTCTAGGATGGGTAGAAAGTTTACCTATTTGGTCTTAATCATCTAAAAGTTAAGGTTGTTTTAGTTCTAATAAGTTAGGGTCACCAAGGCATTTCTATTTTACCTGTTTTGTCTTTCTTCATACTTCTTATCTACTTGAATCTTTTATTGTGAACAGTTTAAAAACTAATAATTTAGAAGCATCCTTTTTTTAGATTTTACACAACTTTTTGAAAAAATCAATGTAAAAGAAGAATAAATTATCATACTCCATTGCTCTTTTTAGATATCACAATCTTCCATTTGATTCTCCAATGTTTTCTCTCTACAAATACTTGAAGTGGGTTATCTGTTCACAAAACACGTCCACCAAATAAAAACTATATAACACAACTCCTATCATGGCTTCTTCATAATTATTGCATATGAAACCATTAAAGCTATAATATCCTTAGAAGCGGTTCTCAATCCCACAAGGATCTCGTACCATTGGAAGAGCACAAACGAAGCTCTAAAGGAAAGAAAATTAGATGCATGCTTATCTGTTTAGAAGTTCGTTCACATGAAGATATGCTCCAATAATTGCAACCGTTCATCTTCTCGAAGCTACCATAAATGAGGTATGACTCAGTGGTCATGACTTCAAAGATAATCCAAAGTTTTGTTTATTAGAATTTAATTTGAACCATTGAAAACATTTTTTTTTTCAGCGTTGTACATTTATCTAAAAATGATGATGGTGGAAGCAATCCTTTCAGCATACGGTTCTTCGATGGCCTTTATATCTCAGCCTCCAGAGCATGGACGATTATGATCATTGGAGCATGTGGCTCCATGGGGCCACACATGCTAGTGATCCGCACGTAGTTCCATGCATTAAATCAGCTGTTTTGTCCATCAATCCAATGGGCCAGTAGATCGATCATGTAACAATAACTGCATTTTCAAGATTATCTCCCTATCTTCCAATCAACAAAATTACCATCGAATATGGACCGTTGCCCATCCCTTGATCACTTTCCCTTTTCATCTACTATTTTGCAACCTACTTGAGTCATAACCCGGCAGCGGGCACATTAGATGGACGGTCCAGATCTTACTAGTGTATGCATTCCGAAACCATGCATGCCACAAATAATTAAAGTTGCCAGCCGTTGCTCACTTTTCATCTGCAATATTGATCGGCCAACAAGGTGAATCTAGTCCGGGCGATGGTCCATACATGTCATGGTCCACCAAATCAACAGTCCCGATCACCACCCTAGACTACTGCCACGTGTACAGCGGTGATGCTGCCAGCGGAAATAATTGAAGCCTGATAGATTTCTCTGTTCTGAACACGAGCTTTATTTTGGTCATCCTCAATCTCAGCGCCATAATCAATCTGGGTCCTACACTACCGTGAGAGTTCACCACCATTTTCAAAATAGCAGAGACATACTCACCGTACGAGTGGCCTACATGTACGGAAATCTAGACCATCAAGATGTGGACCCATTGTGACGGTCGCATATTCCAAAAAAATTCTGAGAAGATGATTTTAACCGTCTGATATAACCCATTGAATTTGGAACATTGATCAATTATTTTAAACCGTTAATCTAATAGTCACCGATTGGATGTTAAGAATCTATCGAGGTGTTGTTTTGGGGATGTGATCATCTAGTATCTAGGCCGACAGGACATGACCACTCTCATGTCCATGCCTCGACACGTGTACGGTGGATGAATAAATACAATATTCAAGATGGTGTTGAACTATCACTTGCCGTATACGCTTTAACTCGGCTCCTGCTTGGTTTTTACCTAAAGTTAGCTGGGACAACCCACCGTCTTTTCGGCGCGCGTAAAGGCAAATTCGAAGATAAAGTAGATTCGGGAGCACCATCATACGGTAGAGCATCTATCTAAAATGAATCCGGATCCTCTATTGAAACCGAGCAGAGAACCTCTGCTTCGGCTGCTCTGATTGGTCCACCCCATCTTGACTGTGTCAGAAGAGCTCAGCTCTGACACAGTCAGGCTGATCTGGACCAATAAGAGAAGTGACGAGCAGAGTTTCTTTGCTTGGTTTCAACAGAGGATCCAGACTCAAAATTATGTATAAATCGTGACCGTCCAACTAGTGGGCCCCATTACTCTTGCCAACGTGTCAAAAAATAATACCTATTAGAGAGTCCTATTCATCAAATTTCATTACTTTCCCTCTCGATGGATGTGGGCTGTCCGATTGTTTAGCTGACTACCATTTGTTTGGAGGTCACTGATCAGATGGATAGGATCATACCATATCTGTTTATTCGGAACGATTTGCCATCCAACGGATCAAAGTTGATAAAGCTGATGCCGAGAAAAGAGAAAAGTACGAGTGAAAAAAGGGAGCGGATTGGGTTTTAGTGGGTGTTACTCTCACCGTATGGGGCCCACCATGATGATCATTCCCTAAAACGGGAAGTAAAAATGGATGGACGGCTTGGATAAAAACACATGTATCATTGTAGGGCCCACAGAGCACCGACCAGCACCACTGGGGGGGAGGAGAGCGGATTAGCCGTTACCCGGGGAACAGCTTACTTGGTGTTACCCTAACCGTGTGGGGCACATATAGATGTATTTGTTTACATATCCACGCCGTCCATCTGTTTCTCGCCCTCATTTGAGGACGTGATACCAATGCCAAACCCTAAGAAGATCTAAATCTCAGGTGGACCATACCACTAAAAAAGTTATTAACGACCATTAAAAAAACTTGTGGGCCACAAAAGTTTTGAATGATCTTTAGGAGTCGTTTGGCACAATGGATTTGGGGGGATTTGAGAGGAACCCCCGGTGTGTCTTGGCTGCTAGCCCAGTTGAAATACTCCTTGGCATTAGTCTCATGTTCAAAATGTTAAAGAGACACGCTAACTTATGCATCATGTGACTAACTGTGTGAGTGCGTTGCGCAACCAACATGGTGTTGCATTGCATGACTAACAAAATAAAATACCTAAGTGTCTTGGGCACATAGAGCAAATGAGGGTTTTAAATCCAAGGGGTTTCAAATCCCCTCAATGAGGGGTTTTTAAATCCAAGGTGAAAGCTTGTATTAAATCTAAAATACTTCCAAGAGTCACATGTGTGTCACTAGGCTACTAATCTATCGGGCACGTGGCCCATTGATGATATCCCAAAGCAATCAAATTATCAACCACGTCACTAAAATTACTTTAATAGTGCATTGTCCAAACATTGTCCATGTAAACAAACAGTTAAAAATAATTGGTTAGTCACTTAGATGTGATCCTGTGCTTGTGGCGCATCTGAAACACGAAATTTCATCATTTTCAGCTGAAGCATATATTTCAACGAGCTTATTACAACCATTATGTTAAAATACTTCCAAGAGTCACACATGTATGTCACTAGGCTACTAATCTATTAGGGCACATAGCCTATTGATGATATCTCAAAGCAATCATATTATCAACTACGTCACTAAAATTACTTTAATAGGATGATATGCATCGTCCAAACATTGTCCATGTAAATCAACAATTAAAAATAGTTGGTTGGTCACTCATACATGATCCTGTGCTTGTGGCCAATCTAAAACTCGAAATTTCATCATTTTCAACCTAAGTGTATATTTCAACAATCTTGTTACAACCAGTATGTTAAACATTACATACGTACACTAATTAAGGATATTAAAGTTGATTTAGTAATTAAATTCAAACCCAGTGAATATCATACTTTTGGATTACAGTGGACTCCAAAACTAAGGGTGTCAAACACAACAAAAGGGTTACAAATTTAGGGGGTTTTGAATCCAGGGTTCCAAATCCACACTCCAAAACAGGCCCCAATTTTCCCGTCATCCAGATCTTCTTGACGTTATAATCAGGTTGGATTGCAAATAGACATTGAGAAAACCTTAAGATGGCTCTTTGGAATTTTTAATGGTGGGGTAGTCAATCACCACTCTTTCCACTGATATAGTTCACCTGAGATTTGGATCTGCATATTTTTTGGAACCCCATCCTAAAATGGGCTCGAGAAACGGATGGACGGAGTTGATATACAAGATATCATCCATGTGGGCCACACAGCAGGGGTAACATCACTAAGTTGTTCCCCTTAGTAACACCTAATTCGCTCCCTGAGTGTAGGGTTGCCTACCGAATCCGCTGCCCGATGCTTAACAAGGTGACGCTGACAGAAGAGGCTCTGTCGTTGGTGCACGGGTCAGAGGCGCCGAAGATAATCTCAAAATAAGCACAGGGGATATTTGATATACCGGAGAGAGGAGAGGATTAGGTGGAGGGAAGCGGATTGCGTACTGAGTCAACTCTGTGGGGTCTACTGTGATTTATGTATTTTATCCACTCAACCCATCCATTTTAAAATATACTTTTAGGGCTTGATCCAAAAAAATGAAGTATATCTAAATCTCAAGTGGACTACACCATAGGAAATGGTGTGAATTGAACGTCTACCGTTGAAACATTCTTGGGGACCACAGAAGTTTTGGATCAAGCTTATATTTTGGTTTTCCTTTCATCCATGTCTTTTTTATCTTATGAACATGTTGGATGACAAATAAAGATTACTGTGAGCCCTAGAAATGTTTCAACAGTCGAAATCATTCTTCCCACTGATTTCCTGTTGGTATGGTCCACTTGAGCTTTGGACATGTTTTAATTTTTGTCTCAACGCTTAAAATGATCTAGGAAAAAAGGATCGACGGAGTAGATAAATCACATACATTCAAGTTGGCCCCAACTGAGTTTACTCAGTACGATACAAGCGTACTGAGAATCTCAGTACGCAATCCGGTTTCTAGGTGCAGTGGGTGTTACCCTTACTGTGTAGGGCCCACCTTGACTAACGTGTAGTATATCCTCGCTGCCCATCCGTTTTTTCATCTCATTTTAGGACGTTTTGCCAAAAATTAAGAAGATCCAAATCTCTTATGGACCACACCACGGGAAAAAGTGGCGAGTGCTCATTGAAATCTTTTTTAGGCCACAGAAGTTTTGGATCAAGCTGATCTCTGACCCTTACCTTCATCCAGGTCTGTTTGTCCTTATCAACGGCTTAGATGGAAAATAAACATTACAATCTTCTTACAGTGGGCCCATGGAAGCTTTTAATGGTGGACATTCAATCAACACTGTTTCCTGTGGTGTGGTCCACCTGAGATTTGGATCTGCTTTCCTAAAATTGGCTACAAAAATAGATGGACACTATGGATATGCAGCACATCATCAAGGTGGGCCCCCACAGCAAGGGTAACACCTGCTAAGGTATTACACTGCACCGGAAGCGGATTGCGTGGTGTGCCGGTGGGTCGATCGTCACTAAGTTCTGTGGGCGTTGAAAACTTCATGGTCATATAGAAGTTTTGGATCAATTGATATTTGATTTTTCCCTTCACCCAGGTCCGTGTGACCTTATGAACAGGTTTGATGGAAAATAAACACCATTGTGGGCCTAGAAGGGTTTGAACCGTGTGTGACCTTATGTACAGGTTGGATGGAAAATCAGCATCATGGCGGCCTAGAAAGGTTTCAACCGTGAGAATCATTGTCCCCACTGCTTTCTATGGTGTGGTCCACCTGAGCTTTGGATTTTCCTCATTTTTGGGCTCACGAAAAAAAGGACTTGCGGTGTGGATATAATACATACATCATGGTGGGGCCCATAGAACTTGGTGATGTCGACACACCACCAAGGGGGCACCACGCAATCCGCTTCCATCTACTTGACCCCTTTTTGGACTCCTATCCTACTTGTCTTAAGACCCCTATCCTATTGGTCTTTAGAACCTGTGAATTTGTCATTGGAGTCTCTGTGGCCCTATCTACATTTGTGTCGATGTGTCCATGCGTATTAATGAGATGCCGCCACAGTGTTGGCACTATGAACGAATGATGGATGAAATCCTACTCAGTGCCTTAAGGATATCTTTCACCTATATCCTTCGATGACACGTCACTTACCAAAAGCAAAACGACTTAGAGCTGTAAGCACGCTCACAGACAAAACACTAATGAAATACACGTAGCCCTCATAAAAGTGGCACGTGTGGTCCAAGTAACATACTCGACAAGCTAATAAAACCCACTGAGATAAGAATTCTATCACAGTTTGAATATATTCAACGAGGCCATCTCAAAGTTGCGTACTCAATAAGTTTATAAAGACTTACTGAGATACAAAGTTTGTCACAATCTGGGCACATTCGGCAAGGCCAGTTTCGAAGTAGGAATGCTCGACAAGCTTATAAAGACCTACCAAGATAGAAAGTTTATCACAATCAAAATATATTCAACGAGAGGCCGTCTCACACAATCATGCTAAAATGAAAAACTTCTCAGAGATTAATGCTGCTTTCATGGCGACTACGAAGTTTAAGAAGTTAATTCCTCCTAAAGGAAGAAAAGAACAAGGGAAGGAATGAGGAATCCGACTTTGGTTTGAATATGTACAAATCCGGTGATCTTCATGGATCTCATGCCAGCAAGGAAATCGAATATAGCTGTCACTTCCTGGTCTATATAGATTAGGGTATCAACCAAGCTATCACATACAACCTCTCACCTATCTTATCTTAATTTTAACTTTAGATCCTCAACTTCTTCCAACCCCAGCTACGTGTAGTACGCTTAGGAGTAGTGTAAATATCCATGACCTATCATTGTCGGATCCCCAATCAACTAAGTTGTTATTCAGAAGACCACATCCTAGTCACATCCTGTTGACCATTCACCTTGATTGTTTGTCAATGCAAGCAATGGCAGATATTATCTTTTATTTATTTCTCTGCTTATTTTACTTTCTCATTGATTGTACTAAACTTCATCATAAATGAATAAAATCGGCGATTCCACCTTTATTTTTATTTCTTTCCATCCATTATTTCATTAATGAGAAACTTAAGGCCCACAATCTACGTTGAAAGAAAAGTGTTTAGCTTAAGGTAAAAAGAATCCATTCAAAAGGACTAACCCACCCCTTTAAGTCGTCTGATTGTTGCACATTAGTGACTGGGTAGTTAAGTCAACCTTCAAAGATCTAATCCTATGGCTAATTTGGCACCTGAGGTCATAAGCGTCCAATCAAAATTGAGTTGAATACGACTCTGGCATTCCCGGCACTATCTTAATCACACACGTTTAACCGAATTTGGTTATTCATTAACACGTGTAGTCTTGTGTGTTTGATTGAATAACAACAGGCCCCGCGTAGAAATTTGCATCCCTAAGGCACATCACAAGAAGTTTCTACGGTTGAAGTTAGATATGGCCTATGTAGGCACTCGACTATAACTAGAGTGAAACCTTAATCGTCGACTTCTATTGAAGCCCGAGTGAAATGCTTATACGGCTAAAGACACACCCTAAACACACTCGTCGGACCAGACCGATCATCGCCAAAACACATGAGAAGGTGGACCTAAAGCTGTGCATGACCCATCTACTACCAACAGAACAAGAAACAAATCGAAAAACCGCTTTCCGCAGCATCAGGTTTTGTAAAACCTTTGCAAAACTGGGTATATGGGAACTGACCTCCTTATGGCCTATTCTACGCATAATCGGCCACCCTCAGGTCGGTTCCAAGTTTTGCAATGCTGGTCCACTCTAATCGCAACATTTAGCTACTGTTAAGCTTATCTAGCGAGGATTTTTCAATTCCTTGTTGATCCCTTGGTACCCAAATTAGGATAAGACATGCCACTAGGCTCACCCTTAGTAGCTATTTAAAGGGGTCCCCACAATGAACGCAAAAGCGATGAAAAAAGAGAGAGTGAGAGAGCTAGAGGCAGAGTCAAGTAATAGAAAATTATTCTAGGCTTCATCAGCAGTAGAAAAAGTTAAAAAGCTCTGCAAAATTTTTTACAACCTTCCTTTTTCAACTCGTTTCAATTGAACTTCTTTGGTCATTGTCAAAAGCTGCTCCCTGCCTCTATTATGTCTCTGTCTTCTTTTAACTGAAAAGTCAAAAAGCCAAAGTTAATGAGTAGGGTCGAAACTTGGGACGTTCCACCATTCCTTTTGTAAATAAAAGGGTGTTTGAAATTTCTTATTCCCTCTCACATCTCGAAGAAAGCCCTATTCAATTATGTATATTCCCTACCAGCTCAAAAACTCCTACACCCATTCGGACTTTTATTTTGCTTTTACTTTTACTTACATATACTTCTATTAATAGGCTTTGTTCTAACGCCATGTAGAGTATGCTCTATAATTGCCCATTTCGCGGGGTTTTCTATGTTAAAAAACATGGTTTAAAGGAACAATATAAAATTCAATATTGTATTTTTCTTTAGTTTATTTTACTCATTCATATTTTCACCTTGCTTTAGTTTTTTTTTTTTAATTTCTTTCTTATTTAAGTCTTATATGTTAATATAATACTATTTAATTATGTAATTTATTGAAGCCCCTTAAATCCCCTTAAAAAGCCATACAACCTAGTAAAGTACGAACCATGCATTGCATAAGCAGAAAAGGGTGTCTAATCCCTTCATTTTTGGTAATCAGGCCCTTTACCTAGAATTCACCATATAAATCAACTTAGAAGTCACTTGAATCAAGAATTCTTTACTTTCTAACTGATTTTACGGACTCTAGTCGACCATGAATTCTGCAAACCTTATTTCCATTAGTGATAGTGATGACTCCAAACGCTGAAAATACTTAAACATATGTTTTGCCGACTTTGATAAAAAAGTATTACACAACCAAAGAAATCGAGTAATTCCAAACCATAGAGAAGACTTGCAGTAGCAAACAAACCGTGAACCGAGCTAGCAGTGTGCACAGCCGCAATCCCGATGCGCAGGCATTCACAGCCTACCATGATGTTAGCAAGAAATCCTCCTTGGTCATTCCAACTTTGACAACTAATTTTAAGACGTCATAATCAAAAGTGAGGTTATTCAAAGCTCAAAGTGAGCTGCATAGCATAAAAGAATGGGGGAGGGAAATTACCTACCACTGAAATATTTGTGAGGCCAGAAGCTTTTTTATCATGCCAATATTTTTGTATTTTTGTCTCATGTCTGTGTGACATATGAACAGTTTAGATGACACAAACATTTATGTTTGGGGCCCACCTAACTTCCAAGTTCCTGATTTCCAAAATTCGCCTCCTGTCAAAATTTGTATTATGTAGGAACGTTGCTCAAATTAAACTGGCTAAATTACAGAATCCACCGTCTCCAGTCACAATCCTAAAAATAGATAGATTAAACAATTCTAACCACTTATGTGTGGACACGTGTGCATCGACATAGTACCATTGCATCTTTTCATTTTTTTTTTTAACCGTCCATCCAATAACTGTCCACTAATCTAAATAGTTAGATGATCAGATAATCCTGTCTTTTCGTTCATGACACATCTATATAGCGACACATAATTTGGACCGTTCAATCTAATTTACCTTCATCCCACGGCATGTATTTAATTTCCAAGTGGCTGAATATCATCCATCACCATCGCTCTCTGCTACAAGTTCTTCTCAAATTCCAGAACATTAGGCACCAAATCTGTTTGTTTTAAATTGAATATATTCTCTGTGAGTGCAGTGGTACTGGTGGCTTGTGCTAACGTGTGCCGTGGGTCCACGTGAATAAACAGAACCATGCACCAGCTCCTTTTTTAGGGAAGAAAGAAAAAAGAAAAAGAAGGAGAGAGAGAGAGAAGGAGAGGGAGCTGTCAGAAGCTACAAAACTGAAAGAGAGTAACGGCTGTTAACGGCGTATCCGTTTCACCACGTGATCTCCTGAAGTAGCTGAATGGAGCATGCGTCGAGATTCTAGCCGACAACATCTCCAGCATTAACGGCATACCTGACGCCGTTTAAATCCCTTACTCACGCCTGCCTCTTTTATCTCTCTCTCGACTGACGGAGTTTCTTCTCTTACCAGCATCCATGGCAGAGTACGGATTCATCAGCTCCTCTTCTCTTCTCTTCCTTCTCCTTTCAGGTATCTCCCCCTTCTCTCTCCTACATTTTTCCGGCGGAATAGTATATTTTCCGGCGATATCTGACATTTCCCAGCAGGTTTTACACTCACACTGTCCTCAGCTCCGATCGGCATCAACTACGGCCAGATCGCCGACAACCTCCCCTCGCCGGAATCCGTCGTTCCCCTCCTCCGCTCCATCGGTGTCGGCAAGGTGAAGCTCTACGACGCCGATCCCCGCGTCCTCCGCGCATTCGCCGACACTGGAATCGAATTCGTCGTCGGCCTCGCCAACGAATGCCTCTCCAAGGTCCGCGACCCGTCGAGAGCTGTGAACTGGATTAAATCAAGCGTCGTTCCCTACCTCCCGGGCACCAAGATAACGTCGATCACCGTGGGAAACGAGATCCTGACCGGCAATGACAAGGCCATGATCGAGGACCTCCTCCCGGCGATGAAGGGCATGCAATCCGCGCTCCAAACCCTAGGCCTGTCGAAGCAGATCACAATCACGACCGCTCATTCCCTGGCCGTGCTCGAGACCTCGTATCCGCCGTCCGCTGGATCGTTCCGCAGCGATCTGGTGCCCTACATTTCACCAATCCTCAACTTCCATGCCAAAACCGGGTCCCAGTTCTTGATAAATGCCTATCCCTATTTCGCATATAAGGCGAATCCGAAGCAGGTCCAGCTCGATTTCGTACTGTTCCAGCCGAACAGAGGCGTCGTCGATCCGGTCTCGAATCTCAAGTACGACAACATGCTGTTTGCTCAGATCGACGCAGTGTACGCCGCGCTGGCGACATTGGGGTATGGACGTCTGAGATTGCAGATATCAGAGACGGGGTGGCCGTCGAAGGGGGACGAGAACGAGGCAGGGGCCACCGTAGAGAATGCAAGGAAGTACAATGGGAATTTGTTGAGAGTGATGACGGAGAAGAAGGGAACGCCGATGCGGCCCAAGGATGAATTGGATGTGTATGTCTTTGCTCTGTTCAATGAGAATTTGAAGCCGGGGCCCACTTCGGAGAGGAATTACGGGCTGTTCAAGCCTGACGGCACGCCGGCATACCAGTTGGGGATGGTGTCTGTTAATGGAAGCAGCGGCGGCGGCGGCGGCGGCGGCAATGGAGGTCCTGTTGGAGCTGGTGGTGGAGGGGCAGTTACGTCGTCACCGGAGGGGACGACGACTGGATATTTTACCATCTCAGCTGCTGAGGTAATTTCTGCAACTCAGTCCTATCTCTGGTTTGGGAATTGAGATTGGGTTCCTCTTTTTTTTTTTTTTTTTTGGGTCTGTAGTGGTCTAACGTGCGCCTGGGGTGTAGGGGTGCACTGAATTGAAAAGGGTGGCTATGAACATGGGAGAGCATATTGGAAGGGATTATTTTACGGAGGAATATGAGGGAGGGCCCACCAAACCTTACCTGTGCTGCCGTCCTTCTCTTTTGTGTGAAATGTTAATGTTGTGGGCCACATGGTGGATGGGACGTACTGAAATTATTCGTTGGGTGGTTGATATTTCCTTGTTCGATGTGGACCATTGCATGTGTAACTATCAATTTGCAGGAGGCAATTGGATGGCGGAGATCTTCCCGGTGGGGGGAATTATTGGACCATGGCCCACAGATTAATGAGATAGGCCACCCCCACCTGTACCATTCTTGGGTCAGACAAGTTGCTGGTTTGTACCAAACATTCCATAAGGTGCCATCCATGGTGCATTCGAAGGAAGAAATCTTAGCTGAGGGTGTAATTGGGTTGGGTTGGGTTGGGTTGGGTTGGGTTGGGTGTACGCCCCACCAAAAACGAAGACCTGACTCCGATTCCAACATGAGGTGCCTAACCCAAACCCAAACCCAATTGGAATTCCTCATTTCCTCTACACCTGGGCACAGAGATATCTCTGTGCCCGGGCCGTGTGGGGCCCATAGAGATGTCCATGATAAATCCACTCTGTCCATCTGTTTTTAAAGAACATGATAGGACAGGATTCTAAAAACCAGGCAGATCCAAAACTCATGTGGTCCATACCAACAAAACAGTGGGGATTGAATGCCTGGCGGAAGTTTTGTGTCAGGATGATATTTGTTCCAACTGTTTATTTGAGTGGTAATGATTCTATGAATGGTTTGGATGACATATAAACATCATGGTCAGCTCCAGGAAGGTTTCAACGGTGGATGTTGTTGTTCCTCCTGTTTTGTTGGTATGGCCCACCTGAGTTTTGGATCTGCCTATTTTTAGAATCCTATCCTATGTGGTCTTTAGAAATATATGGATGCAGTGGATTTATCATGGACATCTCTATGGACCCCACACAGGTCACAGGCAATTTGCTCTCCCCAATTTGGCCAACCTGACCCAACACAGCCCAAGTACAGACGCAGATTGTGTACTGAGTAACTATAGAATAATGAGGAGTCCGGATCCAGACTCAATAATGAGTAAAGTGTGGGGCCCACTATGATGTATGTGTCTTATCCACGCGGTCCAGCTGTTTTACCAGCTTCTTTTAGGGCATGAGTCCAAAATTGAAGCATATCCAACACTTGGGACCACAGCACAAGAAACACTGGGTATAATGAGGTCCACCATTGAAACCTTCTTAGGACCCACAGTGATATTTATTTGTCATCCAATCTGTTCATAAGGTAACACAGACATATGAAGGGTAAAAACAAATATCATCTTGATCCAAAACTTCTGTGGCTCCCAAGAAGTTTTCATTCCCACTGTTTCTAGTTGTGTGATCGACTTGAGCTTTGGATTATACTTCAATTTTGGGCTCATGCCCTAAATGAGCTGTTAAAATGGATGAACGGCATGGATAAGAGACATACATCACGGTGGGCCCTAAACAGTTTACTTAGTACCCTGTAGCATACTGAGTTACTTTGGTACGCAATCTGTGTTCCCCAAATACATGTGATTTTTACCTCACTCAAATTTGTTCACCTGGAACCCAACACCAGGACCTTGTTGGGTTGGCATTTTCCAACCCAAGGACCTTGAGTAGCCAACCTGACCTGACCCCTTGGGTCCATCGAGTTCGGTTAACCTGAACCCAAGTTGCAGCTCTAATCCTAATATTAAATTTGTTTCTAATCTCTCTAAAAAAAAAAAAGCTATAATCCTAACATTGTAGTGCCATTCAAGCAACTCGTTGAGAACCTAAAGCAGGACTGGGAAAGGTCTTTAAATCCCACAGTTAGGATAGTAATAGTTTGCATACGGCTGTGTGTGTGTGTGTGTGTGTAAACCTAACGGTGATGATATGGTGGTTGGATCAGGGTTTGGGGCCTTGCCTAGTTGGTAGACTCTGCGGAGTTTCAAAAAGAGGTCTCGGTCTTGAAACCCATCAGGGTGAAATTCCCGCTGCTGACAGCACCAGTGGGTGCATTGCATGACTGACTGGGTGGGTGTGTTGCGCGATTGACTGGGTGGGTGGGTTGCATGACTGACCAAAAAAAAAAATAAAAATAAAAGATGTGGTGGTTGGATCAGTGGTGGAAGCTACTAAAATGTTGTTTTTGAATTGCACTGATATGATTATTGCAATTACTGGTTGTAGGGGAAATGGCGATTGGGTGGAGTTGGGTTGCAGCGAGGAGTGATTTGGGCCTGCCTGAGTTTGATTCTACTCTTTTTCTGAATTCTGGGTGCGCGAGGAATGAATGGAAAGAGATCACTCCGTCATCATATGCTGATCATGCTGCAGGTAGGTTAGATTAGATTAGATTTGAGAGAGAGAGAGAGAGAGAGAGAGAGAGAGAGATCAACCACATTTTATTCTTGTTAGTCTCATGAATTACCTTTGTATTGCTATGATTATTGTTGTTGCTTAGGAGATTAGGGAATGTACTCATTAAAATCAATAGCACCCCTAAGAGGGTTATAATCTTCCTTGTCCATTCCTCTCTCATTCTCATATTGCTCATAGTTGGATCAGGTTCATCAGATCTGGACTGTCTGAGTTAGGGCCACGGATCATTTCATGGGTTCACACGCATAAATCCAGCCAATCAGATTAAGATCTTTCTAAAAGCTGGCATGGCCTTCTTAATAGCCACCTTTGTTCCTATCAATTGATTAGATTGTTGGAATGGACCATATGCCAAAAGTTCTCACCAACAACGCGCTTTCCAGTCATACGTCCAAATTTTAATAAACAATCATGATCTTTTATTTTTCAGATGGCTTGATCAGCCTGACTGTTGTGATTTTCCTAATATGAGCTAGAAAGCCGATTCAAGATTGCTTGCCATGCACCAGCTTTAGCTGCGTAGTCATCTCAAATTGGCAGTGCCACAGGAATAAGGCTTAAGATGTTTGCCCTCCATCCCAAGCAGCGTTTCGAAAACCGGACACAACCAGAATGTTGGACGGACTGGAACTGGTGGCCTTTCCAGTCCAGGTCACTGTAGTACCCAGCTCTGGATTAAGTAGGACGGCTTTTCTAAAAAGAAACATGGAAAAAAAAAATGCCAATTTAAAAATTTTAGGAACGAAATGACTTTGAATGAGTGGCCATGTTTTATCTTCTTCGTTGCACGGAAATATGCATGGAGATGAAGAAAAGCCTATAAAAAATGTTGATTTTCAACCATGAGAGAGAACACTATAAATATTATAGGAACTTTTGATTTCATAGACTAAAGTTTTTAAGTGGGAAAAGATTTATTTAGTACTAGGTTTGAGATGAGAGAGAAACGTCTTAAATCAAGGCTTTAAACTAATATTTTGAAAATTTGTGATTAGATACTAAATCTAATACTTTCCTACCTTATGGTGGTAATAAGGTGTACTAAAATACCATGCCTCCTAATAGGTAGAAAATTCAATCTAGACACACTAATAAAATAGATCTAGTATGATATTTCCATGTCCAAGTAAACTAGAAGTGATTTTTCTCAATCTCAACTGTTCGTTCTAGATCATTGTCTAATTACATTCAATCAAACATGTTTGATTCCACATATGTACGCACACAATTCTAATGCTTCAATCACAAGGTATACTTATCTACATTTGAGATCAAACATAGTTTATCTTTGCAAACTTAATCTATTAAAACTCGTTAAAAATATTAATATATTAAATATATAACAATTCACAATGAAATTCGATTGTCTCTTTAATCCAACTCCTTATTTAAGTCTTCCATGCATAATCACTATCGTGCAATCATTTATAATATTCTTCGATTCTATCTCCATGTCCTAATTTAGATTTAGCTACTTTCTCAGCATGCTTTTGATCCATTCAAACATCTATGATGTGCCTTCCGAATGCATGTCCAAGTAACATCACTTATTGTGACATCACCATATAGCATATAGCATAGAGTCATAAAAATACAAGAGTCACTTGAGGAACTAGTATACTCACAAAATGATTGAACTAGAATCAATCCGCCATTTGTAGGTAATTGATCGCACAACATGTTCGGCTTGCCTACAACCCTGTGGCTCAGGCTCAGTGGTAGGCTCACACAAGAGTTTCAACACAAGGTCATGGGTTCGAGCACCCATTGTGGTGTGAGTGTGCGAGCATATGTGGGGTGTGTGAATGCATGTGGAAAAGAAAAACATATTCGGCTTGATTTATACAACATGAATGATTAAGCATTTGTCATCTATACATATGCATATTTGCACAATGATCTATATTGTGCAATAAGCGGACCAAACCATTGTTCAACAAATACTAGCTAAATCTCATTATAAAAGCCAATTTGAACAGCAGTGTGCATGTAATATCATGAAACAATCACATCCATACGCATAAATTCAAACATCAAAATTTTTTAATATAATCTAATGAATAAATATATACAATGTCAATGATAGGCCATGCAAAGTCTTAACATTTCCTATAACAGCCGTAGGATGGTTCAGTAACTGAACCGGCAGCCATTAAATTATCACTTTGCAATCACAAACGGTTGACACGGTTTAACCAGCGGTCCGAAACATTGTGGGCCGGTTTAAAAATATGGTTAGAAAAGTGATGTTCAATATTCAGACCTGGGAGTTTGTGATTTCAGAGGACCGCTTTTTCTCAAACCTTGGAGAAAGGAAAAGAAAAGGCAGTGGTCCTCTAATGGGCGGGAAACCGAGGCCTCGTCAGTGACGGGACATTGTGGACCCTTATTTCTGCAAACAAACACCTTTTGTTTCGTACGCATTACAATGCAGTCAACATGCGTCAATATAGAATGTCTATGCAGTATCCAAGTCGTTAAACAGGTTTGTTGTTGTTGTGAACCAAAATCACAATGGTAGATGTTGCTAAACTTGCATAATACAGGGACACTGATTGTATTCGTTGATATTAGATGAAGGAAATATTTGCATATCTGATCTAGGGCCAGTTATAGGTGGGGTGGGGCTCACTTTTAAGGGTGATATAGCCCAAAATTTAAACAAGCCTGCTTAATCTAGTAGTCACAGATCTTACACGTAGGTACATGCACCCCTAATAGTCACCTGAACAAAAATATATTATACCAATGCCAGGGCCATTTTCATTAGTAAAACAAAGAAGAAGAAGGAGAAGTGGGAAAATACATGAGAGGTCTGATATTAGATGCACTCAGAGAGAGATTGTATGAGGCGTATGGGTCCTAGTCTTAAAGTTGCTGAACCAAATGCCCAGCGGACAATCCAACAGACGGTCAGAATGATAAATTGTTAAAAGAATCCCAAAGTAGACAAATAAATGCCCATTAATCAGAGATTAGGATAAACCAATCAATCCAATTTTTGGGTCCTGAACTGTCTAGAGTGAGTCCGACAGTTTGGACATTCACGTACAGTTTCTCGCAGCATATGCATATGAACCATGAAATAATACTCCCCTATTCTGCTTCAGCCATGAATATCATTACACTAAATGCGCTAGACATGTCCTCGGGACACAGATTACTGGGTCTACAAACCACAGAGATTGCCCGTCTCCAACCTGAACAAAAATGGCAAACCTGAAAACAACACCTGTTGTTGGTCCCTGGACCCACCCAAGTCCAACCACACATCTACATGATCAAAAGATCAAATGGACGTAAAAAAGAAAAATAAAAAATAAAAAATCTCATAACGTAAAAAGAAAAATAAAAAATAAAAAATCTCATAATGTAACCCAACGTACCACACAGTTCACATGACATGTATCCCATCAAAGACTCCAATGTCCTTAAATATGTCCTACATAATTCAATGTACCCTCATCAAAACCTGAAACTGGTTTCATCCGAGGCTATAAAAAGGCAATTATACCATAAACGTCCATGCGAGCCTTTCTGTGTTTCTCCAGCCCTATTCCACACCTGATGCCGCCACTCAAAAACACATAGGGGGTGCCACAGCATTCCAATTACATTGAGAAAAGTAACCCTTCCCTCAATAAATAACCTAAGGGTTTTTACAAAGCAATACAATACACCACCAGCTCGGGCGAGATTTATCTCTTCAAAAAACCAATAAATAATAGAAAACCGATCACCTACAGGCAATGTTGCACTGCACCGCTTGTGGTCCCATTCATCTTTCCCACCAAAATGCTGCCTCTGTTCATGAAAAAGGTAGGCCCACCATGAAGATCCCTATCGTCAATCATCAAGCTGAACGGCTAACTAGATGCACACTCCTGTATGCTGAGTCTGACTTTCAGCTAACTAGGTGCACAAACTCCTGTATGCTGAGTCTGACTCTCAGTTGTCCATCGATTCCAACTTTGTGGCCCACCCAATGAGAAGACATGATTTTCATGCCAGTTGATCTTCACGACGGGGCCTACCACTTTCATGGTACTGATATCAAGTGCAAGTGGCATGTTGATGGAAAACAAGGTATGGTAGTGCAAGTTTTGGTATCTTGTCCATAGCTGATCAGACCTCTAAACAATAATGCCTATTTCGATAAACAAAAGCAGTCCAAGATGAATCAATGAAAATGCATCTACTCAGAAAATTAAATAAAATAAAAAGTCACTGCTATTCTAATTATTTCTTGACCATGATAGCTATACCCCCGAACGCCAACGCATCAAAATTTCAATACCAACCCAAGAAAAAACCAGTCGCTGCCTGATCTATCTGCACCCCTTTACAAAAAAAAAGATGTATATGTTCTAGCAGATCAGTGGAAGATCAAATCGATAAGGTTCTCCAGAGCTGTAGCTACTACACTACTGCAGCGGCATGTCTTCTGAATATTTGCACAGAATTGCGAAGGCACTTCTCTCTCTCTCTTCATCAGATCAGGAGCGACATACAAAAAAAAATGCAGATTGCAACTGTTCAACGACTTGGAGAACTGGCTCCTGATGGCTCTCCTGCACCTGGTTCAACTTTAACTCGTCTATAGAACAACACATAAGCAGCCGAGGTCTTTATGGCCTCCTCACCAACTGCTGAAACATGGCTGTCATCAAAATCGTACCATCTGTTCTCATTTACAAGCTGCGCAGCCAACACAGAAACATGCTGATTTATGAGTAAACAATACATCCTAAACCAAGAGTTTAATGCCTTGAACAAAATAGTTAGATTAGCTCTGCAGTGAGGAATGAAGTTTTCTGTGGAGTCCATCTAGGGAAATTTGTGCAAATGAGAAAACAGACTGGCACTTGAGCATACATGTAAAAAGATCAGAGGTATGGAGACAGTACGTTCATCAGGGGGCTACACATGCAGGATGAAAATCAGTGTTACTGGACACTCGTTTTAGGGTTTTTGCTGTGTGACACTTGGGGACATTTGGACATTATTCTAAATCTGAACGAACAAAGTGTCCTAGCAATGTCATCGGAAGGTGCCGCATTCCCCCACGCTCACTGTCTCTCCCTCCCTCCCTCAAGCTATCCTCCATTTTTTCCGTTGAAGAAGCTACTAGTAAAAACTTCCTATCTTCCTCTCAATCCCTAGATTTAGTTCATTTTCCATTACAAAAACCATGACCCACATAACAAAAAAGCACAGGCTTTGTTGCTCCTTTTGCTTGTTCTTCTTTTAGAGCTCTCTAATTTTTTAAAAAGTGACTTTCATACAAACTACTCTTTCTTGAGATGATTGTGTGATCTTTTCTATGTTTTTTTAATTAGTTATTAGTTGTGAATTTCACATGAAGTACTGTTTCTTGAGATGATTGTGTGAATTTTCTATGTTTTGTTAACTAATTTTTGTTATTTTAGATTACTGGCAATAGAATTTTATTGGGCCTATGTGAAATTTCTTTATAATTTATGTTCTTTCAATTTTCTTTATTTAATTACGAGATTACTTATTTTTGTTCCAGAAGAGTCTAGAGTCTGCCATGCTGGACACTTTGACACTTGGTCCTTGACCCACATGTCTAGGTAACACTGATGAAAATGGACAGTTAACATTTCAACCAACCAACATCCTGCATTGAAATAACATGCATCCCACCAAATGAGCAGGCTGCCCTGGTTACTGCATCAGGGCATATTCACCAAGGTGCCTGCTTGATAAATAGCCCCAATCTCACACGTGTTCCCATAAGCCCATTCTCCATCATATTCCTGCGATCTTTGGCATTTCTCAGTGCAGTTATAGGGCTTTCCGTAACTAACTTCCCCAAAATCTAAGGAAACAAAAGGATCCAAAAAGATTAAACCTTATGAGTCATTACCTTCGCATAAGCAGAATAGTGACCACCTCCCAAGCCACCATAATGGTTGCTCACCGCATAGAGTTCGTACACATGAGATTGAGGAGCCCCACCCTTATGCTTTACATACTTGCTTAAATCAAGGTTATTAATCGGGAAGTTCACAAAGGTGTCAAGTTTGTTCTTCAAATATCGGCTGTAAGAAAATCGCTTTAGGTGAACGACTAGAATTTCTGGCAACCTCCATAAGTCCAGTTTCTTAGTAGCTTGCCTATGCTCCTTACAGGTAGGACAGTACCTACATTGCCATAATCAGATATGGAAATTAGTATGAGCATAATAGGCAGAGATGAATTTCCATGAAAATAATACGGAATTTAAAGGCAGAGAATACTGACCACATATCATCCGGTCCCAAAGGCTCCTCCTTCAAGAATGCTTCCAGGCATGAAAATAAGGAGATTGCTTCCTGCCGTGTCTTCTTCATTGTAAATCCAGATTTGAGGACCTCAGGCAGATCCTCAAGGAAGCTGAAGTCATATAATTCAGATTCTCTATCTGACCAATCCAACAAAACCTTTATGACTGCATCAGGTCTAATGTGGGAATCATTTTCAATAGGGATTCTGCTCCAACCCTTCTCATCAGTCAACCAAAGGTGAAAGCCTAGATCCTCACTAGGACTTTGTTCTAATTCCATGTTGAATATCGAACAATCCTTGGGACTGGAACAAGGATCGTAATTATCCATCAGGCTGTCAGCATCAACTGCTACACTAGAGCCATTTTCCTTGCCAGTCATGACATGATTTGGAGGAAGGAATTCCTTTCTTCGCAAAAGTGGTGCAAGCACAGATCTCACTGCAGCTTGAATATCACCGCCAGTTTGTACATCCTCTCCTAAACAAGACACAAGTGGGGTTCCCAGAAGTTCCCGGTATCCACCATTCGGCAGGTCTGATGTGCTTCTGAAGCAAGCAACTGGAAAGATTAGTAAAAATCGAACACAACAAAAAAAGTCTTGCAAGTTACGCATACAATCCAGGTGAAGTAGGAATAATCATAAAAGATTTAAGCTCAGATATTTCTCACAATTACGAGAGATAGAGCATGAATCATCGCTGAAACTAACACCAAGGAAGCAAAGAACATGTAAACAGTGAATAAATATGTTGACTAGTCCTGAATATATATATATATATATATATATATATGGAATGAATCTCACACACACACACACACACAAATAAACAAACAAACAAAAAAGAACCCTCACAGGAACACCCAGGAAAGAATCAGCTAAGAAACAAAATCAAAGAACTGAACTGCCTTGAAGTGAGGCCAAATGATGTGTGGATGATATCAAACCTATCCAACAGCTTAGATGCACCATGAAGACCACCCAGCACACAAATCAGGCCAATCCAATCATCAGCCGGGACACAGGTGAATTTTGGGGTTATTTGGCATCAATACATTGTTTCTATGGTGTGACCCAATGTTACCCCAAAAAACACAGAACTCCCTATGTTTCCTGTTCCAGGTGAATTATGGGTCATTTGCAATTCAGATCACTATTTTTAGTGGCCCAAAATTATGGTTCTTTATTCTTACTATTGATTAAGTTAATGCAAATTTCTATTTACAATCTAGAGATTTATACTTTTATTTATTGAGCATTAAGAATGCAAGTCTATAAGAATAACATCCAGAATTTCATATAAACTACAATATATATAAAACTATATTGCACCTCCTACCATTGATGATCCTACCCCCTGTGTACCACGTTTTATAGGTGGCATACCGCGTACTAGTTCCCGTATCATGTACCAAAGCGACCCATGATACAGGTAACCTTGGCATACCCACCTGATAATTGAATTGGACCTAGCACATATCATGGTTGAGCGGACTTGTTGGATGGGTTGGATGCCATCCACACAATGAGGCCCGAGTGGTAGTTCAGATACCATGTGATCGTTTCCAGACACACACATACACGGAGATGGATCCAAGAGTTACCTTTCCCTCCTCGCATGAAGTACTTCTAGTCTTGGCAATTTCTCACGCTTTATAGGAAGTCTATAGGCTACGATATGATCATCATCCTTTATCCCGGATAATGGTTCAGAGGGATTGTCTAGGTATCGATATATTCGATGACCATAAACCTGGAAAGTGGAAATCTACTGCTTCAGAGACCATAGAGGACAACTGGATCAAACCTTGTGAAAAAATTACAGGAAAAAATAAAGACATTGCTAATGTAAATTATACCTCTGCGACCAATATACTTTCATCAATCCTCAAGCAACATTCAGAGCTCAAAACCTGAGTAAGATCTTTACAACAACCATGTTTTGGCACACTTACAGTAAAAGGCATGGGAAGAGCACTTCCATCTCCATAGAATACAGTAACTGTCATTGTCCGTTTGGCCGTTGAAGGTAATGGCAATGACAAGTACATGAAAGGATCAAAGGTTACTGAAACTTTGCTACAATTTGGGCAGACCAAGGTTGATTTATATTGACCCTGAGAAGATTGTCAATCAGTACAAGGGGTTAGAAACAAAAGAAATCTATTATTTTCTTTTGAACTAGAATAAAAATCAGAATCCAATGCAACACACACTTGACATAAAAATGGAAAATAAAATTCTGGTATCAAAACCTCAACAGGTTAGATCTCCAAGAAAGTTCTCAGAAAAACTACAAATGCTTTCAGTCTGCACGATGTTTGTTTCCTATCAGAAATTTGAGGCCAAGTTCCTCGTTTGTGCCAAACATGGAAGTTCCCTGATCATACCAAATCTATACATGTACAACCCATGGTTGGTTTTATCCAAGCCATTGATCTGATCACCCCTATCATGGATTTTTTGGGGCCCATAGTTTGTTTATCCAAGCCATTGATCTGATCACCCCTATCATGGATTTTTTGGGGCCCATGCTTTGTTTATCCAAGCCATTAATCTGATCACTCCCATCATGGATGGGCATGCGGCATGCCCAAAAAATCTCTTCATTTGGTCAATTCTAACCTTTCCATTGTTGGTATGTAAATACATGGTTCAGAATAAAATACATGGTTAAGAATAAATGCACCAACAGTCCACATACAACAAGGTTAGTTTTATACAAGCCATTGGATCTGGTGGCCCCCCATCATGGATGGCCATGCCCAAAAAATCTGTTCACTAAATACATGGTTAAGAAGAAAAGCACCAACATCAGAAGAAGAAGAAATTCCACATACAAGGCATGAGTTGAACTTCGGTCAAAAATCTTTAATAAGTGATCATGAAGAATTCATGAGGACCAAAAGAAGAAGAAATAACAAATAAAAGCATCATGGATAGGTAGCATCTGTTCAAAATGGCACAAAATGCTACTGTAACTCTTGAGAATTCCACCTTTTTTTTGTGTGTGTAGGGAAATGGTACCAAGGTCGAGCTATGTGGGCCCCACCATGATCTATTTCAAACATCCATACCGTGCATTTTTGGTGTGTCCCCTCTAGGTTATAAGATATCCCAAAAATCAGCCCTATCTGGAACACAAGTGGGCCATACCATTTGAAACCATGTGAAATTGTTCCTAAAACATCTACAACCACTTGGTAGGGCCCACCTAGGCTTTTTATAGGGCTGAAACTCAGTGTGACCCCTCATCCAAGTGGGACATACAGAATGGATGGGCTGGATGTCTGAACCACATATATATGGCGAATGGTACTACGAGGTCGAGCTGTGTGGGCCCCACTGTGATGTGCATCAGACATCACACCGTGCATTTGGTGGGTCCCCTCCAGGTTATGGGATATCCAAAAATCAGCCATATCTGGAACTCAAGTGGGCCATACCATCTGAAATAGTGTAAAATCATGCCTAAAACATCTAAAAGCACTTGTTGGGGCCCACCTGAGTTTTCGAAACTTGGTGTGACCCCTCATCCAAGTGGGACGCACACAATGGATGGGCTGGATGTCTAAACTACATGTCACTGGGCCCTATATATAATCAGGAAGGTCCAGCCCATCCATTATGTGTGTCTCACTGGGATGAGGGGTCGCAACAAATTTCAAGTCATTCCAAAATGCAAATGGGCCCCACCAAGTGCTTTTAGATTTTTAGTTATGATTTTCCATTATTTCAGATGGTGTGGGCCACCTGTGTGTGTGTGTGTGTGTGTGTGTGTGTGTGTGAGAGAGAGAGAGAGAGAGAGAGAGAGAGAGAGAGACCGGAAAAATCCTTTTTTCTTTGTGAAAATGTATGACCACCAAAGACTTCTACGCCAAATAACAAACTGATTGAGATGATAAGCCTCCATAATGCTCAGCAAATTTATAAAAGTAAAAAATTACAATTACCATAACTAGCATTGAAGCAACTGATCAACAAGGAAAGGTAATATTTTTATTTATTTTTTTAAGATGATGATTTTATTGAAAAAGGGGCCAATGGCCAAAATATTACACCACAACATAAAATATACAAGAAGATCACAATCACCAAGGCCAACTAAGATCGAAGCCCATTCCATAGCATCTACCTTAACCATCCTAAAAACTCCCAATGCATTCCCACAAAGATTGCAAAAGCACCGGTTATTTCTTTCCCCCATAAGGCCCACAAGCCGGCCAAAAGAGCCATACTCCACACCATCTTTCCTCTCTTGCCGACCCCACCCACATGCCATGATTGGAGGACATCCTTGATAGACTTCAACAACACCCAAACCACCCCAAAGAAACCCCTTAACTCTTTACCATGCCTCCCTAGAGAATGCACAATGAGTGAAAAGATGGTCAACCAATTCTTCATCCAGCCAGCATAATTAGTATATGTCGATGATCACCAATCCCCTCTTCCAAAAGATATTGACCATTAACACTTTTTTACATCCACCGATCACGCCAGAGCCACAACCTTGGAAGTGGCCCTATAGGACAAAAGGGCAAAGGTGTGCAACCCTGAGCATCCTGTAGAAGGATCGAACAGAGAATTTCCTAGATTTGTCTTTGTGTTGCAACCCTATCACACCCCGAAATCCGGGTACCCGAGTAGAGGGCGACTCGAGACCCAAATCCCAAGCCAATGAACTAATATTCGAATATTAACGCAACATGCATAACCATTCAATTCCAAATACAATAAATGAAAATTCTACTGAAATAAACTCCAATCATGTTATTATTCACTAATCAAATATCTAGGGTCTCTAATACATTGATAACTGAGAATCAAACTAATCTAATGCACTTGGAAGAACTAACAGTCCATATCCATAATTCATTACACTGATAACTGAAAATTAAACTAAGTCTAATGAACTCAAAGGAAATACGCAGATAGTGTCGATATATTCCACATGTTCAATTTGGTGAGCATTTACAATTTCCGATCCCTTTTTTTGTTGAAATTATGTTAAATCGGTGTCAAATGGTCACAAATCCATTGGTTCTTCATGTTTTGCGTGAAAAATCTTGGAGTTTTGATTTCGATATCCATTGGTTCTTCATGGTCTCCATGTTTTTTTCAAAATTTTCCTTCAACCAGTTGTCAATTGAGACTAATTTCGAAGTATTTGGGATTATTTGATGAAATGATCATCACAAACACTCTAATTTCGAAATTTTAGGTTCTCCATGCTTTTTTTCAAAATTTTCCTTTAACCAGTTGTCAATTGAGACTAATTTCTAAGTTTTTAGGAGTATTTGATAAAATGATCATCACGTACACTCTAATTTTGAAATTTCAGGGTAGGTGGTCCGATTTGGGAAAAATTGGGGAAATTTGAAATTCCCCCAATTTCTCTCAAATTGCTTGCAATGTTGCACTCCAAACATGAAATCGAGCATGTATGAGGGTTGATCTACCTATTTGTTAAGTCCTTGTCAATTTTTGAAAAATAAAAATCATTTTTATTTTAAAAAGTTATTAAAATATTAATTTTTTCAAAATTTCCCTTCAAACAGCTGTCAATTGAGACTAATTTCGAAGTATTTAAGAATGTTTAATAAAATGATCATCACATAGACTCCAAGTGTTACGCATTCAATTTGAATATAGTTAAAACTGTGTATTAAGGTCTTTTTTAACAATCCCTGAAGTTTCATTGAAAAATTCAACCATTTCCCCAATGTTTCCCCATGTTTCCCAAAAGGTGCGATAAACTACTCGATACAAACGATATATCCCGTGCGATAACCGATGCATATCTGTATACCAAGAGTGCGATACGTAACACGATACCGATATTTCGAACACTGCCTGTGTTATCATTCCATGTGTCATGAATGCATCATATGCAACTCATATAATCTTCCTTCAATTCCAACATCACTTAAACATGTACACAATTCCTTATCACATCCAAACTTAAACTCACATCGCTAGTTTCTCAACTTCTAGTTTCGAGTTCCGTCTCCTGGACCAAAACTCGATCGAATCAACCCTCTAACTCACTGAGTCAACTCATTGTCTTGCCGAATTGGATCGATTCCAAGGCTAAGTCAAGCACATCTTCATCATCTAAAAGGTAAGCCTCCCTCCCGGCAATTTAATTCGAAAATAAACTGCAGTTGTAGCAAATTAATCCTACGACTCACTAACTAAGTTGGAGGGCTGATTTGATTGAGTTTTGGTGACTTCACGCTGAAATCTCATTCGCATTAAAACCCTACTGAGTTGCACCAAGTCGAACCGAGTCAGACTAAGTTCGAATTGAATTGGATCCTAATTGAGTGCACGTAATTTCCAACAATAGTCTAGACCATCTCGCACCTAAATCAAGTGGGTGATCCTCCCAATGCTTATAATGTTTTGTTTATATTATTATTCTGAATTTACTTAGATTTTTATTCAATATTAAGTTGAAGTGTTTTTGAGTTATACTGTAGGGCCGAACATCATATTTGAACTTTGAATACATCTTAAATTCTAAATGTTTATATTTTATTTTGAGCTTCAATTTAGATGTAACAAGAAATTGTGTACATGTTTAAGTGATGTTGGAATTGAAGGGAGATTATATGAATTGTATATGATACATTGATGACACATGGAATGATAGCATGGGTTCCACTGTCATGGGACTAAAAATGAACACGATGCTCTGCCCAGGAAATACTAAAAGTATATGCACGAGTGCTCTGCCCTAGACATTCCGAATAAACATGGTGCTCTGCTCTGGATTCCCTAAAAGTCACGATACACAATTTCTTTTTTATGTGAAGCACTACATGCATGGTGTGAATGTTGATTGTAAGTTTATTCATATCTATATTATTTATATGTTAATCCAAAAATCATAATGATTGGAGGGATGTGATCCCACTGAACCGTCATGCTCATCCCACTCCGACTATCTTTTCAAGTGCGCCGAGTTGAGATACTTCGACCATGCAAGACTCTATTATTAGTTCCTTCAAGTGCATTAGGCTTAGTTTAATTTTCATTTATCAATGTAATAGAGAATTATAGATATAGACTATTAATTCTTCCAAGTGCATTAGATTAGCTTGATTCCCAATTATCTATGTATCAAAGACCCTAAATATTTACTCTTAAATAAAAAAGAGACCCTGCATATTTGATTAGTGAATAATAACTAGAATGAAGTTTATTTCAGTAGAAATTTCATTTGTTGGTTGTATTTGGAATTGAATGGCAATGCATGTTGTGTAAATATCCAAATATTAGTTCATAGGCTTGGGATTCAGGTCTCGAGTCGCCCTACTCAGGTACCCAGATTTCAAGGCGTGACAACCTGGTTATCAAGTCAATCAGATCTCGATACCCAAATCATAGAAAAAAGTACACTCACAAGAACAATGGAGCAGAGGGAGAAAACTTTATTGATATCAACCTTCTTCTCTTACAAAATTTTTAAGAAAATTCACACGTAGAAAATTTAGAATGACTTGCGCCTACACCACCCTCCCCTTTTATAGACCTTGAATGAGTTTTTAATTAATAATCCCCCCCAACTAGGTGATCGATTTCAAATCAACCATAATTTAGTTCAAACCAAGTAAATCTACCTAAGATGGTAAAAGCCTAATAATGGTAAAAATGAAAACAAAGAAAGTAATACAAATTACATCTATAATCAACCCCATATCTTCAACCACATCAATCACATCCCCTTCATATCTTCAATCACATCAAGCACATCTTCAATCATATTTTAAATTAGCCTCCATATCTCCCAAAAATAGTAAATTACAATCATTGATTTAGGCCTACAAATCTGTAAATAAACAATCCAAAATCAGCACATGTTGGGATCTATAGTAGGCTATGGGCCTACATCTTGTTGGACCCTACAATGGGCATAGATGGGCCTAAGTGGGTTGGGCTCTATAGTAGGCCTGGATGGGCCTAAGTGGGCCATGGGCCTGCATCATTCCCCGCAGATTGGAAAGACAACTCTGACAAGTTGCATGCTTCATACAAGTAATAGCGGTTCAAATCCAATTTTTCCAATTTGTCGCCCGATCCATGTGCATTCAAAATAGGGTTTGCTTGCTCTTCCATTTCAGCAAGTATTGCTTGTATTGGCCCTATCGAGTGTTAGCGGTCTTCATTCGCAACACTTGTTGAACTTCCTCCTTTTTCTTTGGGAGTTGTTTATCCTATCGATAGTGGCTTCATCTTGCATGTCAGATGCCTCGCCATGGTACTTGAATAAATCTTCCACATTGAAAGTTGTTAAGATATCTACGTCATCAGGCAACTCAATTAAATAGGCATTGTTACCCAACTTCCTCTTGACTAGGCATGGACCAATCTTCTTAGACTTGAGCTTATTGTAAGCTCCTCTCGGAAACCTTTCTTTGTGGAAATAGACCACAACTAAGTCACTTTCTTTATATATCTCCTCACATTGATGTTCGTTCACAACTTCTCGATACCTGGTATTTATGTCTTCAATCTTGTTCTTTATTTGAGCTTGCAAGTCTTAGACGTGCTTGGTGAAAGCATCATCATCTTCACTCACCTAATCTTGTACCAGTAATGTTACGAAGTACATGATGTGATCTCATTTACGATTTCAAATGGGGATTTTCCAGTAGTACGATTTACCGAGTTGTCCTAGGCAAACTCGGCTTGGGCTAGAGCTAAGTCCCACTAAGATACATTGTCACCTATGACATTCCTCAAGAGGTTATCAAGACTCATGTTGACTACCTCGATTTAGCCATTTGTTTGAGGACGATATGAGCTAGAGAAATGAAGCTTAATCCCCCACCGCTTCCATAAAGTGCGCCAAAAGTGGCCCACAAACTTTGAATTACGGTCCAAGGTACTTGTTTTCAGGTACCTCATAAAGTCGCACAATTTATGTGAAAAATATGTTTGCGATATGTGTAGCGTCCATTGTCCTTTTACATGGAATGAAGTGGGTTATCTTTGAAAAGGGTCCACCACAACGAAAATTGAATATGCTCCCCTTCGAGTCTTAGAAAGACCCAGAATGAACTCCATAGAAATATCCACCCATGGTGCGACTAGAATAGGAAGCGACGTAAAAAGGCCGGTGTTCTGCACATGACCTTTATAGACAACATCTGCGACATTGTACTACAAACCGTTCAACGTCACGGCATATACGAGGCAAGTAGTATTTTTCCTCCACCATGGCCAGTGTTTTACCTCGCCTTAAGTGTCCACCTTGTCCTCTGTGTAGCCCAGATAGGATCTTTTCTTGCGACGATCCTTCAGGAATACATAGGCGAGAACCCTTGAATAGATATCCATCATGTGAGATGAATTCACACCTTAGATTTCCACCATCCACACACTTGTCAAGTATTTTGCAAAAAAATGAGTTCTTTTTTATATTGTTCTTTTAATGCCTCAAATCCAACGACCTCCACAGTGAGAGTTCCTAGTAAAACCACCCTCCTACTCAAAGCGTTTGCCGCTTTGGTTTCACTTCCAGCTTTGCAATGCAAAAGGAAAGTATATTCTTATAGGGAGTCATCCACTTCGCATGACGAGCAATCTGCTTGTTTTGGGAGTTAAAATATATCCACTCCTCATGGGCCAAGTATAGAATGAATTCTTAATGAATCCAGTAACGTCTCTAATGTCATAGTGCCCAGACCACTGTATAGAACTCAAAATCATATGTGGAGTAGTTCTTCCTTACATCCTTAAGCTTCTAGCTAAAAGAAAAAAAAACGATCAATTTCCCTTCCTTACTCAACATCACACCAATGACAACACTTGAAGCATCGCTTTCCACTTTAAAAACTATCAAAGTCCGGAAGCCTCTGTCATTTCTTTTTTATGACACCAAAGCTTCGATCCGCCACTTTAATCTATTCGAACTTACTTCCCCCCATGTAATTAGTGACAGTGCGATGATGGTGCTGAAATTTCGGATAAATCTCCGATAAAATGTTGCCAAGCCATGGAAAGAACGAACCTTCAAAAGGGTTCATGGGGTGGGCCACTCCGTAATGGCTTGATTTTCCTTGATCAACCTTTATCCCTTCTGCAAATATAATATATCCAAAAAACACAACACTATCTACAAGGAGCACTTTTTCAAGTTAAGAAATAGTGACTCCCTCCGTGGTACATCAAATATTTGTCATAACTTATTAAGATGAACAGACGAATTAGGACTAAAAACAAAAATATCATCAAAATAGACAACTAAGAACTTTCCCATAAAGGAGCGGATTACCTCTATCATCAGCCTCATGAAATTGCTCAACGCATTTGAAAGGCCAAATGGCATGATGAGCCACCCACACAACCCATCTCAGGTCTAAAATGTAGTTTTCCACTCATCTCCAGCTGGATATGTATCTGATGATATCTACTCGTTAGGTCGATCTTTGAAAAAACCTTTGCTCCATGTAGCATGTCCGGCATATCATCCAAACAAGAAATAGGAAACCGGTACATACTAGCAATCTGATTGATCGTGAGACTATCCATGCACATCCTCCGAGATCCATCTTTCTTAGAGGTTAATAATGCAGGAACATTACATGGTGACATGCTTTACTGAATTAAACTCTTCTATAGCAACTCGGTAGCTTGTCGATGGAGCTCAGCATGTTTGGTTGGACTCATCCAGTAGTGTGCAAGATTCGGAAGACTCAAACCCGATAATAAATCAATGTAATGTTGACCTCATAGGAGGATGTCCGGCTAGGAGTTCTTCGGGCGCCAAAGTCTTTATATTCATGAAATAGCTCTTATTTCGAAAGCAAAACTTCTGATTGCTTCGTGTCTTCTTCTATAACCAAGACATAAATGATTGCAGACTCCATACTCTCCCCTTCAAACTTATGCACACCGAGTGACTTTTTACCCTCAACAGATTTGGGTTTTAGAAGATATTTATCGGGCGCAATGTGATATTAACACCATCCTTGACAAAGGAATAGGTGTTGGCTTGAGTCAAATGCATCATATCTCGATCCCACAACCACATTCTCCCTAACAGAATGTGGCATGCATCCATAGGGAACACATAAAATCACATCACACCTCATCTTTATACTTAGATCCAATAGAGAAGGAAGCTAAGTACCTGGAGTTAACATAAACTTCTTCCCCTTTCTGAACTAACGAATCTAATATGGTCGCAGATGCTTATGTTCTTTAAGTTTTAATGGATCCACTTCTTGAAAGACAATGTTCTCATTGCACCCCCCGTCTACCAAAGCGGTGCATATCTTCCCACCAAAAGTACAATTGGTGAGCAAGATATTGTGTCGCGCCATCGCCCCACATCCACCACCTGAGGCATTGAGAGCATATTTCATTGGATAACCAACGACTCACCTATCACCATAAATGCCTGCTACATCTTCCCTAACATGCACATCATCCCCACATGCATGTTTTTCATATTTTATGTCCATTTTAACTTTTGTTTGCATTCGGTCGAGAGTGTCTTCAACATATTCTCGTTCCTCGACTAAATTTATTTTAATCGAGGACCGATGTTCACGACGGTGAAAAGAATTGTCCCTGTTGAGCACATGAAAGGAGTGTTGTTTTGCCTCATCTTAGGTTTTACTAGCCCCTCGTCCATATCCACCTCCCCCGGTTCGAGCTTGGCTTCATTGTTGGACGTTGGCTGATTGTCCCTTAGCCTATGAGAGGCCCTCTGGTTGTCTTACGTAGGAAATTAGAACGCTACCACCATTGTCGATGGCGGTGCCCCGTCTCCCAAGTCCCTAATTAATTATCTCCTCAACTTTCAATGCAAGTGTGTAACATCAAACATTTTAAATACATCTTTGAAAGCCAATTCATTTCTGATATTTGAATTAAGACCATTAAGATATCTTGAAATCTTTTGGTCTGCATACTTGTGAAACCTTGCTCGTGACGCCAAAGTATGGAACTCCTCGATGTATTCATTTACCAACTTGTTCCCTTCACGTAAATTGTGACATCTTTGATAAAGGTCATGAGCATAAGTCGTGGGTAGGAACTTCCTTTTTAACTTCTTTTTTATCTTTTTCTAATAATTTATTTTCTCCTTACCTTGACAGATTCATTCAACTTGGAAATCATACCACCATGCTAACGTGTGACCGGAAAACTTCACTATTACTAACTTCACCTTTCAATTATCCGCGATTTCCTTGTATTCGAATGTCTTTTCCACCTTGCTTAGCCAATCGATGAAGTTGTAAACATGCAACCGGCCATGGAATTTCAAAATTTCTACCTTAATTTCGAACTCTCTATCACGTTCCAACAATCAAAGGATTTGATCATTGTGTCTTCACAAACCAAGGCCGCCCGTTATTGGTTAGGACCTTGGTGGAGAACTCCCCCTACGTATCCACGTGCACCAACTTTGGTCTTCAGACTCCCTCCAAGCCAGAGTTCTCCCACTTGATTAGTGAGATTGCCTACCGTATACATGAGTAGCTCTACTCGCTTTGTGAATGTGTTGATCAATTAGGTTACTTGCACAAACTCTTCTTGTGTCACCTCCTTTGAAGCCATTGAGAGATAATGTGAAGTTGGTAGTTCCCTAACGAACACCCATTCTAACACCAAAATGGTGCAATCTAGTTATCGAGTCAATGAGATCTTAATGCCCAAATAGCACCAAAAAAAAAAAAAAAGTACACCCACAAGAACAATGGAGGAAAGAGGGAAAGAACTTTGTTGATATCAACCTTCTCTTACAAAAATTTTAAGAAAACTCACACTAAGAAATTTGGAATGACTAACTCCTACACCACCCTCATTTGTAGACCCTAAATGAATCTCTAATTAAAACCCCCCTAACTAAGAGATTTATTTCAAAACAATCATAATTTATTTCAAACCAATCTAATCTATCTAAGATGGTAAAAGCCTAATAATATTAAAAGCAAACAAAGAAAGTAATCTTAATTACATCTCCAAATCAGGCCCATATCTTCAATCATATCTTTAAATCAGCCCCATATCTTCAATCATATCTTTAAATCTTTAAGCTGGGAAGTACTGATGTGGGTTCCGAGGCCTACTTCTGAACCAATACCAGCCTCGCTTTCTAAGCTGGGATCTGCTTCTCGGTCGGAGGAAAGAGGGAAAGAACTTTGTTGATATCAACCTTCTCTTACAAAAATTTTAAGAAAACTCACACTAAGAAAATT
Source organism: Liriodendron chinense (assembly GCA_003013855.2). Classification (NCBI taxonomy): domain Eukaryota; kingdom Viridiplantae; phylum Streptophyta; class Magnoliopsida; order Magnoliales; family Magnoliaceae; genus Liriodendron; species Liriodendron chinense. The sequence continues at coordinate 7,885,955 of ML058327.1, read as the reverse complement.
TGGAATGACTAACTCCTACACCACCCTCATTTGTAGACCCTAAATGAATCTCTAATTAAAACCCCCCTAACTAAGAGATTTATTTCAAAACAATCATAATTTATTTCAAACCAATCTAATCTATCTAAGATGGTAAAAGCCTAATAATATTAAAAGCAAACAAAGAAAGTAATCTTAATTACATCTCCAAATCAAGCCCATATCTTCAATCATATCTTTAAATCAGCCCCATATCTTCAATCATATCTTTAAATCAGCCCCATATCTCTCAAAAAATAGTAAATTGCAATTATTGATTTAGAACTCCAAATCTGTAAACAAACAGTTAAAAATCAGCACATGTTGGGCTCTATAATGGGCTATGGGCCTATATCTTGTTAGGCCCTATAGTGAGCCTAGATGGGCCATGGGCCTACATCACTTTGAGCCACACCAATAAGTCTAGATGTGAAGACAGTGAAATACTCAATAGCCTCCTGGATAACATAATGAACTCTTCCTCCAGCAAACTAAGGCTGAGTAGTAAAGTTTGATAGAGACGTTGATGTAGGACGCCCTAATTATGATGCATGCTCATGAACACATATAATCCAGCGGAAATAAAAGACAATAATAATATAAAAATTCAACATAAACCATGATAAACTAAGAAAACCACAAAGAGACATGCAATGGAGCGAGCCATCATCACAACCACGAAGTAGATTTTGGAATTTGAGAAATAGAGATTTTGGATAAAATCTCAAATCTAGGATCTAGAAGTTATGAGAGAATAGAAAAGAGAAAGAGGAAATAACAAGTTTACCTTAGAAGAAGTTGGAGGGGCACAAGAAGAAAAGAGAAGAAGAAGATCGGAGAAGAAGATGAAGTTCCAAGAGAGAGAGAGAAAGGAGACAACCAAGAGGCTTGCTTTTCAACAATCAACAACTAATCAAAAAGGTTTAAGGCAACACCCTTAAAAATTCGGAATTAACATAATTACCAAAATACCCCTACTAACAAAATTTCAAAAAAAAGACATTTGCATGAAAAAAACGTGCCCACACTAACCCAAAACTCAAATAAGTAAAAAATGCGTAAAATAAACTCAAATCTAAGATGTCCAATGCGCTCCAATGATGGTGTGATGAAAGTGGGCCCCGACGAACCAACGGTCCGATCACATTATCATCACAATCCAACGTTCCGATCATATCTCCTCCAAGCAACTCACACATGTCTTCCCAAGGTGGGGTCTTTTCAAATGTCTCGGACTACATGTGTAAGGTCTTCAATGCTCCTCAAGTCGTCACGAACAATCCAGGCCCGTCATCATCGAGCCATAAAGATATAGGTGTTTCTCGCCTCCTACGATGATAAACCCTAAAGGGCCTAATGTCCGCATCAAACGTCCACATCTAAGGACAAATTCACCAACCTCAAGAATTCTTCACACAGCCTCCTCTTGCCCAATCAAACATCCTTCCAGAACCTAAAACCCTTCTCCCCTCCCCTACCTAGAACCCCACCCCCTCAAATCTTTTCCCACACTCGAGATAGCCTTCCACACCCCCGTCACCCTATATACGAAATACTTCTCGATCCACCACCCCCTTTAATTAAAAGGGATAAGGGGTAAGAGCAGTTGAAAAACTCGACGAGGAGACTTGACTTAGTTCAGGTGGATTGCCAGTAGACTCGGTATAAAACTTGTCACAACTGAATTTCTTCTCAAGTATTTTTTATTTCCCAAAATTTGTAAGTTTTTCAGATTTTCTGTCATTTCCCAGATTTCTTAAGATTTTTTTCTTAGAATTTTGTCCTCTACATCTATTTTGATTTATATATTAAATAATATTTTTAATAATTAAATAGTTATTAATATTGTTTCTGGACCAAGTTTTTCTTAGTTTTTTGTTGTCTTTGGGTCTAATCAACTCAATGGACTTTCGAGTTAATTGGAATTTTTTGGGTTTTCTAAAAATGATTAAAACAAATAAACCACTGTAGTCCCAGATGTATAATGGACTTGTACCACCATTTGGCGTAGCCTAGGCTATGAAAGGTTAGTGATCATCCCACACAAGAAAATAATGGCAGATGGCATCTTATTCTTTCACCTTGCAAGAATGAATAGCAATGTGGAACTAAAGGTGTGCCAAAACGGTTATGTATCGACCGATACGTACGGAAATGGCTGATGCCGTTACACGATACGGGGTCCAAAACGGGGACCCCCAAAATTTTGACCCGTAACGGTCGGAAAACGGGTAGTTTTTTTTATATATAAATCTGATTTTTTTTATTTTTTCACACTTTTTTTCTCCCATTTCTTTTCTAATCTATTCTTTTGCTAAAAACCAGTGTTTGCAGATCGGCCTATTTTACTATATCGGTTACACACACAAGAGTCCCCCATTTTGTAAAAAAAAATGACTTTTTTTTTCAATTTTCTTCTAGTTTATCCTCCCTAAAAAAAAAAAAAAAAAAAAACCGTTGGGCTTTCGGGCGCTCCGCCCCGAACCCCGGGCAGGGGCGCGCCGCCCACTGCACCCCCGGCGAGTTGACCGCGCAGCTCGACCCGCTGTTCCGACTCTGCGTAGGGGTCATAGTTTGTTGAGTCTAGTTAGTTATTTTCTAGATTTTATTGAATCATCGTATAGATCTAGGCCATATAGGATAGCTTGCATTGCGTTGAAGTTCAATAGTCAAAACTGCATTTGGAGGATACTCATTCAGTCAAAACTAGAATATTTCTCAACTCTCTTGCTTGTTTTACTTTGTCAATGCATTGGTTGTGTTTACATTAATGTCTTGTTACATTTGTATATATTATGGAATCAATTTAAACAATAGTTGCATCAATTCAGTCAGATAGCGCATAGCTTAGGATCCTTTTACAAAGGAACTCCATTATGTGGACTTTTTTTTATACATATTATGATTTAAATGTGTGTATTGAGGTCCATTTAACAATCCCTGAAGTTTCATTGAAAAATTCAATCAATTTCCCAATGTTTTCCCCATGTTTCCCAAAAAGTGCGATACATTCCGTGATACAACCGATATGTGTATCTTATAATATGTGTTTAAAGGTTGGATAGTATGTGTTACTTATAATAGAATATAATCACGTGCATTTTACAGATTATACACTTGGTTTGTTATTTTTTTGGTATTTTTTTAATTTCGGAATAATTTTAAAAATTAGGGAAAATCATTTTTTTCAAAAAAAAAATTCTGGTTTAAAGGTTGGATAATATGTGTTACTTATAATAGACAGTTAGAAATTTGAATTTATAAGTTTTGCAGTTAATTCCAGGTTATCAGCTTCATAAATTCATCAGACAGCCCGATACAGCTTTTTCACCGAAGAGTAGACCGCTTCACCACCATAAGCATGTTCAAAATTATAAATGAATGCATATTTGGGATGTTTGGAATTTTCTGGATTTAATCCATATTTTTTTAGAATTTTTTGGCAAAAAAAAAAAAAAAATTGGACCGTTACGGGGGGCATATCGGCCGATACAGCCCGTATCCGTATCGGAAACGGTGGGCACCGTTACGCCCACCGATACCGCTACGGGACACCTTAGGAACTATATCTCTATTAGACATCTCAAATTGGCAACAAGTTTTAATGAGATCATCTGATTATATGCTTAAATTGCAAATAGTGTTCACACAGTTATTTCATAAAACCAGCTACTTCGCAAAATAAGATATGCAAAAAGCAAAAGCACACATAGAAACCACTCACTTGGCAAACATCCACAATAATGGAATCATTTCGAGCTTTGTGATTTCTCCAACACTCATCTGCAAATTCCTCATCAGGACGACCATTTGCATCTTTAGTTTCAATATAGGGCTTGTCTTTGACACGATTCAAATCTTCATGCAGCCCGTCCAATAAAAAAGCAAGAAGTTCCTAGAAAGAGGCACAAAATAAAATCATGAAAAGCAAACAATGCAAGTAAAGACAAAATATTAATAAGTAAACACTCAAAAACTTGTTATTGAATATCTATATAATTTAATGATCGCACTTAGTTTTCTCCATATCTCCTCTTTCACTCGTTGACTTGTTTTTCGATATCATACACTCAGAGATATGGAAACAGAATTCACATGGTGAGCAGAACCTAAAAGTAGGTAGATGGTAATACTAACTTGAGAATCATGCTGGTTATACCCACTGAACTGGGGAGCAAACCGAGCGAGTTTTCCTTTAAAAGCACGTGGCGCAATTGGTATCCTCCCAGGAGACCACAATTTCCTCAATAACTCTCCAAATGCTATTGCGAGCTCACCCTACATAGCAACTACAATATATTAGAAGCCTTCTAAGAATATAGCAATCAGGCAAGTAATGAAAATTTTCTACAGTATGAAAAATAGTAAATGACAATGAGAAGAGTATCATACTTTCAACCCCAAAGGATTCCACCGATTGATCTCCTCACTGTAATCCTGCATAAAGTACTCAACCAGCGGGGGTGTATGAACTAAGCACTGAAGGGCACTGTTCATAAAGCAAGTGTTGCCGAGGTTCTGTAATCCATTTAATCCACCACCATCTCCTTTGGTGCTAGTGCTCAAAAGCTCACGCCCATCTTCCGTATCCCTTAGTGTCGAATTCAAATTACCTCCATGTATTAAGTTAGATCCATATCCTGTTGAATAACCATTGGACATGGTAGGGCCTCCAGCAATTGTTGTAGATGACCTTGAAGGTTCTATGGGTATCAAAGCTAATCCATTTCCCGTTGAGTCCAAGCCAGAACCAGATGGCCAAAACCCATCAACTTCTACTTCCAAAAGAATCTGCACAAATAAACATGTTAACAGAGTAACCAACTAAACAAATATGAGCAACTGAATCTACAAATCTAAGCAGGCAAAAGTCAATCCCTTCAAACATTGTGTGCAATTTCTCAGGAATAACTCTTGAAAAAGTCGAAGACAATTCAATTCACTTAATTACTAACAAAAGAAGACCGAACCAGCCTCTCCTTGGAGTAGCATATTGTAGAAAATCAGAAACAGAATAGGATGTTGAATAGAAAGTCCGGCCCACGTTGGAAGCCCATTAGGCCCAACATGGGCCACACACGGTTTAGTCATGCTAAGCCCTTGTATTTAATAAAGATTTAGGGCTTAGGGTAGAGACTCTCATTGCAAAATCAGATGGTATCAGAGCAACGCCATCTTGATTGTTCTAACAACTACAGTCTCCAGCGTCCTATCCCTTGGTGCATCTCTCGATAGCCATTTTGATTGTGTAAAGGCCTTCATGTCCTCCGTTTTTTTATTGCAGAACTACCTTAGATTGTGCATAACTGTTGGCTGTTAATGGCGTAAGACGTTGCCGCATCTTCCTTTCTCCTAGATCCATTGGATCCAGATTTGTTGAGGAGGCTGGATGTTGCTGGACATGATCTGGTCAGTGTTAGTGTTAAATCCAGATCTGTTGAAAATCTACCCACTTCTTACTCTCTTCACCATCAACATTGTGATTTCGATGTTGGCGGCATTGCTGCATATGGTGGTGACCTCTTCTTCATCATCAGTTTGCCATCAAAACTGTTGATCCTTTATCAATGTTGGAGATTATGGTGGCCATTAAATCCGTCGCTTCCCTGCTGTTACACATCTCCACTGTGAGGTCCCACCATTTGTGACCCAACTAGAACTGCAAGATCTGCTCACCGTTAGATCTTCTATTGATCCATGAACCCTGGATTCGTGATCCACTGCCGTCTTCTTCCTACCGTCCTGCTACCGGAAGATCGTAGAATCAGATCCGCCATGACTATGACCATACTTTGCTGGGGTCCACCAACGTATTTGCTGAAGTTTTGCTGGAGACATGTTTGCTACACGTTTGTTGGGGTCCCCAGATTCACTTATCTAAATGTATCTATTGTGAGGCCATACAGTTGCTGGATGTTTGCTGGAGATGTGTTTTGAACATTTGGCTACAAAGTAGAATCCTCCAACAAGGCCTGTTTCCATGGGCCACTATCATCAAGAATCATCATCACCATCCGTTGCATCTCACTTGCTGACGCCCAGTTTCTGCATCATCATCAGCCAATTAACTTAGATCGAACGTGTATTACATGGTCCAGGACCATAAGATGTCTATTAGTCCATCTTATCCAAAATCCAACTAGTCCATCTATTTAGGATCTATTGCAGCTGATTTCTCTATTGCGTCAGGTATGTTTGGACGTTCTGCATTTGTTTGTAGCAACTACAGTTTGTGGCCCACCTGTTTGGATGTTCCTCATGAGGACCATTGCTGTGGCCTGGCCCAACACATCACAATATTAGCTTTGTCCTCTTGCTTGTGCACTGTTTCGCTGGATAATTGTTGATTTTCTATTGCCGATGGATTCCAAGGTTGAGAGTAAATATGAGAACTTGCAAATTTCATCTGTCAAACTGCATGGGGGGTCCCGCTCAATTACAATTCAAGTGATAAGCTAACTCTTCCATATCATGGAAGAGCCCGTCCATCATAATGTAATGTACCGAAACAGTGCAAAAGAGATATGGGATAGTCTGGAAACACTATTCTGCAGAGAAAAATATCCAGTGACTCTACATTATCTTTCAGGAATTTCAAACGATTAAGCAAAGGAAATAATTTGCATGAGCTTTGTGCTCACTTTCGTGAATTGGCCAATGAGTGGAATCTCCATCATTCGTTCACTAAAGACTTGGCACAGCAACAGGTCAACACGTGGAGATTTTAGTTGCATTGTTTCTTGCTAATGTTGGCCCATATTTAGAACCAGCCAAGGCTCAGATTCCTGGGAAGTGAACATGTTCCATCCCTCTCCGATGTATTTGCCTGGGTTCTTCATGTTTTCACACCCGCCCTCCCAATCACTACCCCTACCACTTCCCAGTCATCTCACAATGTGGCACTTCTTACTGATGTGAGCAGCAATGCACATGGTGGGCGCAAACCTTCTTGAGGTAGCCGGGGAGGGGGCCGAGGTCATGGACGAGCAAATGGACAGCCACGATTCTGCGTTTACTGTAAAAAGACAAATCATACAGTTTACAAGTGCCAGAACCTGCTTCGGAAGCATAAATCTTCACAACTTTCTCAAGCTCATCCTGTTGTGATTCAGGGGGAGCGCTCTTCTTCTGGGACATCTGGGACTCTCTCACTCTATCTTGCCAACTTCGAGAAATTTCTTAACCACTACAACTTCCGCCTCTCTTACCACATCAGGTAATGCCTTTGTTATATCGGCTGAGCAGTCCCCTTCTTAGGTGATCGATTCAAGGGCCACAGATCACATGACAGGTATATGTTCCCTTGACACCTCCGTTCAGTGCCAGCCCATTTCCCTAGCTGATGACTCTGTTTCCTCTGTCTTTGGCAAAGGGACTGTCTCACCAAGTCCTCACATTAATCTTGCTTCTGTGATTTATGTTCCAAAATTTCCTATTGAGTCTGCTCTCTGTTAGTAAACTTACAAAACATATGAATTGTACGATAACATTTTCTCCCTCTCATTGTATGTTTCAGGACCTCCAGACACGGCAGACGATTGGTGGGGGGCTGTGAGCTACACGGATTATACTACTTTGAACCAAGAGGAGTTAATTCTACTCTCCACACTACCGGATCCCCAACTCCTCTGCAATGGCACACTCGGATTGGACATTCGTCCCTCGATTCTTTAAAAAAGTTGATTCCTTTTTTGTACAGTGAGTGTACAAACAATAAATTGTGAAGCCTATCAATGGCTAAACACACTCGTTCTAGTTATTTACCTCGTCGTGAGATCCGTAGTAGTGTTCTTGTCTGGTACATTCTGACGTGTGGGGCCCCATTCAGGTCCCAAGTTTAAATAAATTTAGATACTTTGTCACTTCTATTGATTATTTTTCTCATATGACTTGTGTATTTCTAATGCATGACCGTTCTAAATTATTTGAAATATTTAAATCCCTATGCCAAAGTTTAAAATCAATTTCATACCAATATACAATGTTTTCATACTAATAATGCCTCCAAATACATGTCATACATTTTTGCACATTATTTATCCTCTAAAGGAATCACTCACCAAACTTCGTGTACGTACACCCCTTAGCAAAATGGGGTGACAAAATGGAAGAACCGACACGTGTTAGAGGTCGCTCATTCCTTATTAACTCACATGAATGCTCTGAAACATTTTTGGAGTTATCCCATATTAATTGCCTGCTACCTCATTAATAGGCAACCCTCGTCTGTTCTTCATGGTACCACCCCATTTTCGGTTCTATTTTCTGAACAGGAGCACTTCCCATTACCGCCCCGAGTCTTTGGATGCACTGCATTTGTACATAAATTAGGAGTCTCTATTGATAAACTCGACACACGTGCCTTTAAGTGCTTATTCCTTGGATACTCACGCATCCAAAAGGGATATCAATGCATGGATCCCATCACTTAGTGTGTCTATGTTAATGTTAATGTCACTTTGTTCGAGGATATGCCATACTTCTCTATCCCTGTTTTGGATAACGATGTGGTTGTTGGTTGTCCTCAACTCTAATCCACTCCTCGACCATCTCCTACCCCCCACATCACTCCTCTTGGGACAGAGTATGGGACGTGTACTCCTACCCCCTACATCACTCCTCTTGGGAAAAAGTATGGGACGTGTACTCCTACCAAACCATCATCGCCTACATCAACAAGGGTCCTTGAGAATCTCCATGTCTTGCTCAATTTCGGACTCGGATCTTCCCATTGCCTTCCGGAAAGGTACTCATTCCTGCACTCTTCATCCTTCCCATAACGTGTTTTATCATCGAGGCTTCATCCTTCCTTTCGTTCTTTTGTTATGGCCCTATCACGCGATGCGGTCCCCACGTCTCACCATGATGCCTTGACACACCCTGGCTTGAAGAATGGAATGGAATGGAAGATGAGGTCTCCACCATATATTGCACTGGCACGTGGAAGTTGGTGCCTCTACCTCCTAGAAAGCGAGCACTTGGGTGCTGGTGGGTGCATACTGTAAAATGCCAGCAAGATGGTTTGATTGAACGCCTCAAGGCTTGCCACGTGGCAAAAGGATACACTCGAACCGCTAGCCTGGACTACAAGGAGACCTTTTCCCCCGTAGCTAAGTTGAACTCCGTGTGCGTGTTGATCTCTCTTGCAGGCTGTAGCCAACAAGTCTCAGGGGGAGACTGGGAAAGTATGTAGGCCTCGGAAAGTGATTTATGGGCTTAAGCAGTCTCCTCAGGCATGGTTCAAAAAATTCAACCGTGCGCTTTTGGATTTTGGATTTCATCGATGCAAGATTGACCATTCGGTATTTGTGCAACATTGACCTAAGGGAGTGGTGATCCTTATTGTCCATGTCGATGACATTATTACATAGGAAGTGATGTCGAAGGAATAACTGCAGTTAAACATTACATCCAGCAACCATTTCAAACCAAGGACCTTGGTCCCTTAAAGTATTTCCTTGGAATTGAGGTAGCAAGGTCCACCTTCGGGATCATGTTATCCCAAAGAAAGTACATGCTTGACCTATTGGATGAGACCAGTGTTTGCAATATCGATAATATCGGCCAATATATCGGCCGATATTATCAATATCGCAGGTCAGCTACACGAAACTGCCTTGGAGACACTAAAAATCCAATGGTTCCTGCGTATCAACGATATTATCGACTGATATCGATAATATCGTGCGATATATCGATATCGCATGAGATATCGGCAAAATATCGGCTAATATCGCAAAATATCGACGATACCTAGACGATATCGTCCAGGTATCGTCCAAATGCACACACCAACTCTGTAAAGGGGTCATATTTTGTTGAGTCTAGTTAGCCATTTTATAGGTTTTGTTGAGTCTCCATATAGATCTAAGCCATATAGGGTAACTTACATTGCGTTGAACTGGGATAGTCAAAATTGCATTTTGAGGATACCCAAGTCAGTTGCATCATCCATAGGTATATTTCTCAACTCTCTTGCTTGTTTTTTTTTGTCAATGAATTTGTTGTGTTTTCATTAATGTCTTCTTATATTTATATATCTTATGGAATCAATTTAAACAATAGTTGTATCAGTTCAATCAGACAGCGCATAGCTTAGGATCCTTTTACAAAGGAACTCCATTATGTGGACTTTTTTTTCACATATTATGATTTAAATGTGTGTATTAAGGTCCATTTTAACAATCCCTAAAGTTTCATTGAAAAATTCAATCAATTTCCTAACGTTTTCCCATGTTTCCCAAAAAGTGCGATACATTACCCTGATACAACCGATATATCCCTAGCGATACGTGATATGTATCTGTATACCAAGGGTGCGAAACGTAACGCGATACCGATACTGCAAACACTGGATGAGACTAGGTTAATGGGATGTAAGCCTTGTAACACTCTAATTGATCCATACATAAAACTAGTAGAAAGCCAAGGGGAGCTTCTTAAGGAATCAGAACAGTATAGAAGACTGGTAGGCTCATACATCTTACAGTCACACGGCCACATATCTCTTTTGCAGTTGGAATGGCCGGTGGATTTATGCACCAACCACATACTCATCATTGGGACGTCGTTCTACGTATTTTGCGCTAAAGGGCAGACCTGAAAAGGTCTCGTATACAGAAGGAATGGACACCTCCATGTCAAAGCATATACAAATGCAGAATTGGTTCCATGGCGAAAAGAAGATCTACCTCTGAGTACTGCATTTTCGTTGGAGGAAACCTCGTGACATGGAGAAGCAAGAAGCAAAGTATTATTGTTAGATCTAGTGTCGAAGCAGAATACCGTGCAACAGGTCATGCAGTTTGTGAACTCTTATGGATTAGGTCTCTCCTTCGAGAATTTTGGCTTCTCTATGGGAACTCAATGACTCTATATTGTGACAACCAGGTTGCAACCCACATTGCCAATAATCTAGTCTTTCATGAGAGAACAAAGCACATTAAAGTAGATTGCCACTTCGTTCAGGAAAAAGTTACATCGAATGAAATGAATATGGAACACGTATCCTACAATGACCAACTAATTGATATTCTCACCAAGGGTTAACCTTATGCACAAGATGCAATCATATGTAACAAGTTGGGCATGATTAACATGTATGCTCCAGCTTGAGGGGGAGTGTAAGAAATCAGGAATAGAATAATTTGTTGAATAGCAAAGTCTGACCCACATTGGAAGCCCATTAGGAGCTCGGATTAGGTACTACCCCCACCAGGACAAAGCGGAAACGGATGAGTATGTAGCATGTCGGTATTGGTGGAGAGCAGGGGGGGGCCCGCACCTCGGTATTGGTGGAGTGCTGACAGACCCATCACATCAACAAATAGAGGTTGGGGCCCCCCTGCTCTCCACCAATACCGACATGCCACGTATCCGTCCGTCTCCCGCTGCGTCCTGGTGGGGGTAGTACCTAATCTGAGCTCGCCCATTAGAGCCAACATGGGCCACACATGGTTTAGACATGATAAGCCCTTGTATTTAATAAAGATTTAGGGTAGAGATCATCTCTCTTCATATATTCTCTCTCACCTCACACTACCCCCCTTCTTTCATTGCAAATTCACAAATATAATTACAAAAATCCAATAAAAAGGGAAACAAAAGAAATTACAAACTGAATTAGGGTAACCACATGACTAAATTGGACCCAATACCTATATGTATGACTCTTTAACAATTTCAGTCATCCAAGTTCATAACATGCATAAATTTATGAGAGTCATGACACTAAATAAACAACATATCTAAACCATCAATGAAAAGAAGGGACACATTTTACGAATAAATCAACATGAACAATGGATATCACTCAATCATCCGTGAAAGATAATAATTACAGTCATCAGCGGAGATGGTAATCTAAGCCAACACCAAAAACAGTATAATGTGTGTTGAAAGTTTGAACTACTCACATATGTATCGATGGTAGAGATGTTAATAGGCCCGCATTAATAATGAAGAAACGGGACACATTCAAATAAGTTATAGACTGTACACATATAAATGGGGAATGGTTCAGTGGACCCCAATGGATCTCTATGTCATACATCAACTGTAGACAATATATTTCTTGCTCATCATAGTACAGATCTTGTCAAGGTCTTTCATGGCTAACAAATCATGGAATAGAAGAGACACTGAATAATATTCGAGCTCAATACTGACAAATGATAATACCTTATACATATCCACTCAAAAGTTAATTCGAAGCATGCAACCAAAAAGTATAAAATTATAACTACATACATCAAGAAACTACCTCAAGTCTCCAACCAAAATCATTCAAAGGGCAGCAAATTAAATTACATTGATATGGGCAATATTTAAGTTGTCAGCGAGAAATCGATAATTTCAGTGTCACCGGTGTGGTGGCACTGAAACCTACTAATGTCGTTTCTATGCCAAATGTCGTTGAAATTTCGGCGATTTTTTCGTTTTTGCGTCAAAATTGGTTGTCGGCAATAAATTCACTATAGTTGCCTTACCCCCAGGAATTTCGTCAACAGCGTAAATGCATAAAAAATCGAAAAGAAAAAATTAAAAAACTTTCATTTCGAATTATTTTTTAAGATTCAAGAGAGTGATTTCCAGTACCCGTAGAAGAGGATGGTTGATCGGAAACAGTATTTGGTGGGCCAATCGTGAATCAATTGAAAGATGTGGGCCATTATTCCGTAGGTACGAAAAAATCTCCAATTTTCCATTTTCTTTCTTCGATTAGATAATATATTTCAAATGCAATAGGGATTTTGGAGAATCTTGATCGATTTTTTTGTGGATTTTTGGTAGAGATTTGGTTAGGAATACAGGGTTTTGAAATTGTGGGTTCGGAACCTTTTCCCCAAATAGCTTCCCTTATAGTTTTTTCACGGAGACGATGCTCGTGCGAGCCACAACTTGCGAATACAGAATGGGCCACCTTCAGTGCTCTATGGACCCCACAATGATGTAATGTGCTTTATCCGCACCGTCCATCTATTTTGGAAGGTCATTTTAGGGCATGAGCCTAAATATGATCCAATTCCGCATCTCAGGTGAACCATACCAAAGGAAGTAGTGGTGATTGAACGCTTACCGTTAAAAACTTCTTAGGGCCCACTGTAATGTTTATTTGCAATCTAACCACTTGACTAGGTCACAAAGACCTTGGATGAAGGGAAAACATGAATATGAGCTTGATCGAAACTTTTGTGGTTCCCAAGAAGTTTTAATGGTGGTCATTCAATGACCATTGTTTCTTGTGGTGTGGTCCACTAGAGATCTGGATCTGACTCATTTTTTGTCTAATGGCCTAAAATGATCTGCCAAAATGAATGGATGGTGTAAATATACAATGCAATGAATCAAAGTGGACCCATGGTCAGGGCCACACGCATCTCACTGGCGCGCAACGCCCTCCTGATTTTGAGGGAGGCGGACTGCTAGGCTCCCACAGGAACTTCCGAGCTAGTGGGGCCCACCGTGATGTTTGTGGGAATCCACCCTATCCATCTATTTTGCTAGATCATGTTAGGACGTGTCCAAAATTGAGACGGATCCCAAACTCAAGTGGGTCGCACGACAGGAAACAGTGGGTAGGGAAATGCTTACTCTTGAAACATCCCTGGGGTCCACCGTGATGTTTATATGCCATCCATACCGTTCATAAAATCATTCCTACTCAGATAAACTGAAAACACAAATATTAACCTAATCCAAACTTCTGTAGTCCACGAATGTTTCAACGATGGAGGTTCAATTCTCGTTGTTTCCTGTCATGCGGCCCACTTGAGTTTTGGATCTGCCTCATTTTGGGCCCATTTCATAACATAATCTGGCAAAACGGATGGACAGGACAGATTTCTCACTAACATCACAGTGGGTCAACCTGGTTTTCCGTCGCAAAAAGTTGCAGCGAAAGGCTTTTGCAAGCAATCCCATCCAATTCTGATAGGTGCGACTAGGAACCATCGAAGTGGATAGGACCCTGACCACAGGGCCCACCTCAATGTATGATTTGTATATCCATGCCGTCCATCTGTTTTGCGAGGTTATTGTATGGCAATGGTCCCAAAAAATGAAGCAGATACAAAATTCAGGTGGACCACACGACAGGAAATAGTGGTCATTGAACACCCACCATTAAAAACTTCCTAGGGTCTACCATAATGGTTATTGACCATCCAACCTGTTGATAAGGTCACATACACCTAGATGAAAGGAAAAAACAAATACCAGCTTGATTGAAAACTTGTGGCCCAAAAAAGGCTTTTAATGGTGGCCATTCAATGACAACTGTTTCATATGGTGTGGTCCACCTGAAATTTGTATCTACTTTATTTTTTGCACCATGCCCTAAAATAGGCTGGCAAAACAGATGCATGGCGTGGATATACGATGCATACATCAAGGTGGGTCAAGCTATCTTTTTTTTTAAATAATGAGGGATTCGTATTTCCTGTTTGGGGATTTAGGATTACCATCATGCATCGCCAAAATGGGACCACATGGAATAAAAATTTGATGATCCTATCCATCCTTCATCTTGGAGATTGAATGGAATGGTCACAGCTCAAAACTTCAAATCCAAAATTCTTAATGAATGGATGACTTTATACATTTTTATAAATAGCTTAATATTGGCCCTTTACACATGAAATCCTGAATACTTGTGTGAGATCTGAGCCACTCCCCAAATTGGACCCACTGTGTAGATGCCTTATGTCATATGATAGACCATTCTCATCACATGGGAAGATCATATGATGCCCGCCAATCTGATGCCTCAGGTGGACCATGCCACAAGAAACAGTGGTCATTGAATGTCCCACCATTAAAAACTTCTTTGGGGCCGCAAAAGTTTTGAATGGATGCATAAATGGAGTGGGTGGGATAGTTGGATCGGTGGGTGGGTGGGATAGTTGGATGGATACATGGGATGGGACAGGATGGATGGTTAGATGGATGGGATGGTTGGATGGATAGTAAGATTTTGGTTACTGTTAGAATGATTTTTTATGATATTGCATGCTTGTAGGCCCTCGTTATATGAAAAGTTATCATGTATGCGTTCTTTTTGCAATTTTTTTTATTTCTAAATATGCAAATATTGGCCCTTTACACATGACTATATACATTTTTATAAATAGCTTAATATTGGCCCTTTACACATGAAATCCTGAATACTTGTGTGAGATCTGAGCCACTCCCCAAATTGGACCCACTGTGTAGATGCCTTTTGTCATATGATAGACCATTCTCATCACATGGGAAGATCATATGATGCCCGCCAATCTGATGCCTCAGGTGGACCATGCCACAAGAAACAGTGGTCATTGAATGTCCCACCATTAAAAACTTCTTTGGGGCCGCAAAAGTTTTGAATGGATGCATAAATGGAGTGGGTGGGATGGTTGGATCGGTGGGTGGGTGGGATAGTTGGATGGATACATGGGATGGGACAGGATGGATGGTTAGATGGATGGGATGGTTGGATGGATAGTAAGATTTTGGTTACTGTTAGAATGATTTTTTATGATATTGCATGCTTGTAGGCCCTCGTTATATGAAAAGTTATCATGTATGCGTTCTTTTTGCAATTTTTTTTATTTCTAAATATGCAAATATGTGTATTTAGGCATCTCCTGAAGTTTCACTAAAAAAATTCCACTGTTTTCCCCATGTTTTCTCTATGTTTCCCCTGCACTTCCAGTTCTCGGCGATAATGATTTTGTTTCTTTATCTCCGGCTAGCGAAACTTTTAGCGATACCGACAACTCAAAAACTGGATATGGGTAACAAGGAATTTCTCTTTTGAAGTAGGAAGAAGACTTTACTTAGTTTTTAATAGTGGACACCATACTAGCAATGAAGAATTCTGCTTTAAAATAAATGCAACAACCAAAAAAAAAAAAAGCATTAGAACAAGGCACCAGGCCTACTTGTGATGTGGAAGGAAAACATTTTCCCACTTCCAGGAAAGGCCTACATTTCCATATGCTATCATCATTTCATAAAACAACAGGCAAACTCATGTATCAATATGTTAACCATAAAAAGGAATAAAAGTTTTTTATCCATAGCCCTAACCTAAAACATGGGCAAACTACGCAGAATACTCACATTTCATAAAACAACAGGCAAACTCATGTATCAATATGTTAACCATAAAAAGGAATAAAAGTTTTTTATCCATTGCCTTAACCTAAAACATTGGCACACTATGCAGAACACTCACATGCTGGTCCATCTGCAACTGAGCATCTTCTAGTGTTCGGTTGAAATCAGTCAACAGCTCATGTTTCTTCTTGTTGAAGTAATCCCAAATCCGAACCTGTAGATTTCAAAAAGAAGAATAAGAAAAGAAAAGAACTGAATCTAGTCATTTGGGGTGATAAATAAAAGAATCTTAAAACCAAAATCATGACACATGCCTTCTCCTGCTCTAGCTTCAAAAGAGTGCACACTCTGTTGTAAAGCTCACGTACAGAAGCCTGAAAGGTAAAATCATTTAAGAAAAATGAACATATAGCTAATCTAACAGGTTTTACATAATGTGTTAGCAGTCAAATTGCTGGCCCAACCTCACAATGAAAATGATAAGAGGGGGTTTATAGAAAATTCATGTAAAAGCTGAGGCCACCTGTATCTTGCTCAAAATATTAATGAAATTTCATAGAGATGCATGATGCAATTATATCAGTGAAGATGTCTGACTAGCACAGAGAGCATTAATTTAATAGCAGCGAGGAGAAAATATTGATAAAGCCAGTGAGTCAGCAGATTTTTCTCGATGTCTACTTCCAAAGTAATCTTTTGAGAACGTAACCAATTCATTTATTCATCATCAAGTAAAACTTGTCCCAACAAAATGAGCAAGCTAGCTAATTCATTTAAAACAGAAAGAAAGATACAAAAAGCAGAAGATGATCCAATCGTGACTCTGCATCGAGGCTAACTACAACAGAAAAGACAGAAACCAAGGAGAGATTCAACCGCAGCATCTACAGCCAAATCTCCCAGAATAATCACCCAAAAATAATCATCTCCCATTCTCCAAAGCAGAGCAAGAGAAATCCCCTCAAGCTAGGGCAGCACCAGTGCCCACCCAAAGGCCAAAAACACTGGATTGCTTGAGAGAGACATGAGCAGAGACTTTGCCCTTGAATTCTAGAATTACTCTCTCCAAATATCCTACAAGATTGAGAATGGGAATGGCTTTCAAATTAGTCTTCCACACCTTCGGAACCAATCCAGCAATGACATCAAAGACTGATCTTTCTGCAGCCCACCAAAATGATCCCATATGACCCATGTGGAATGAAAATAAAGAAACATGTAGTCAACTGATTGCTTGTCGTTTCTACAGCTAAAGCACACGTTCAGCATGGCCATGTTCCTTTCTTGAGATTCTCCACCATTAGAATTTTATTATTTAAAGCCACATGATGAACACTTGCACCACCTTAGAGGAATATGAATTTTCCAATCATTGAAGAGAAACACCACTTGCCAAGACGCCAACCACTTCTAACACTTTCTTCACTTGAAAATCGATGCTAACCTCAGGATTTTTTTTCTTTCTTTTTTGAAGAGTAACAGAACAATTTATTAAAGAAGTGCCAAGGAAGCGCAATAAATACAACCTAACCAAAAAAGAAAAATTACAATCTTGTAAAGATTTTATACAAGAAGCCCATTCCACTACAATTTGGAGGCGACATCCTCCGATATGATAGACTCGCTCCGGAAGCACCTTCCATTCCTTTCCCCCTATATAAACCAGAATGTAGCCAACAAAGTCAAATCTCCAAAGATCCCAAGATTTCTTACCAAAACAAACAACATGCCAAAGCAAGAGAAGCTCCCTAACTGATTCCGGCATAACCCAAGATATACGAAAAACACCTAGGAGGCAACTCCGTACCCGACTTGCAAACAAACAATGATTGAAGAGGTTATTGATAGACTCAGCATTCGCCATACACATAACACATACATCTGGGAGCCACTATAGACCTCTTTTGAAGATATTATCAATGTTGAGAACCTTCCCTCTACCAACAAGCCACCCGAAAGCTGCAACTTTCAAAGGGCCTGCATAGTGCTAAACATATGCCGTGTGCTCACGCGTACTATCACTCTCATACTTCCAAAAGGCCACGTAATAAGACTGAACCGAGAAGCATCGTGACTTATCTTTTCAACACACCATTATGTCCCCTTCTTTGACCAGCACTTGAGCTTGAAGATAGTCATGGAGCCTCACACACTCTTCAATTTCCTCATCTAGCATATTCCTTCTGCAAGGGATTCCACACCACTTCAGAGCCTATGATATCATTACACTTATATACCATAATTTCCTTTTCCAATGCACGCACCACTCTCAGGAAAGCAATTTGGAGAGAAGTCTCCCCAACCCACACGTTCTCCCAAAATTTTATTCTCCCCATTTCTGACCTCGAAGCTAATTCCTTCACTAAAACTGAATTTGAGCTTTGCTATCCCCTTCCATAACCACAATGCCTTATAAAGAGGAAAAGACTTTTACACCCCAGCCTCTAGCTTTACTTCCGTACTTTCCTCCTCTGGCTTGACTTCCGTACTTTCCTGCAATAATCCATCGCCACAATGCATTATCTTGTCCCAAATCGCCAGAGTCACTTCCCTAGAAAAGCCAAGTTCATCTTTTCTAAGTCGCTTAAACCTACATACCTCCTTCCAAACCATGAGATGAAATCTATTCTTATCGTCCAATCCTTGCCATAGGAAGGCCCGTCTCAACTTTTAGGACCTAGCTAATATCGACTTCGGGCATCTAAATAAGGACATAATATAATGGAAGATTCAACAAAATTGCTTTCATAAGAGTGATCCGTCCACGAATAGAAAGATTGCGACTTCTCCACTTCGATAATTTCCTTTTGAACCTCTCCACTACCACATCCCACAAATGCCTTGTTGGCTTCCCGAGACGTAAGGGAAGAACCAAATAGGAAGAGAGAAAAGCTCCCGCTCGACATCCAAAAATCCATGCCAACCTCTATACTTCTTCCCTTTTCTAATCCAAAATTTTATTTTTCAACAACTTGAGTTTCTAGGACAATCGAAACCTAGCAAACCCCTTCAAAAGAACTCCACCATCCTCTAACTAGGCTATGAAACCCATCCACCTCAAACCAGGCAAGCTCAAAGCTAAACGGTTTAGGGCCCCAACTCTCCGTCTCAACTGACAGAAAATAGGGTACTAGTCCGACACTAGTTTTAGAAAGGCTTGAGAGAAAGTAAGCAAAAACTTCTCCATCCGTGCCGACGAGATAAGGAACCTCTCTAATCTAGACATGATTAGGTTAACCTGCCCATTGGACCATGTGAATTTCCCCCCATTCATTGACAAATCAACTGGATCGTGCTTACTTACCAATCAGAAAAAAATCTTTCATGCTTCGAGAAATACCCCACCACCAGACTTCTCAAAAGAAAATTGAAAAACATTAAAATCCCCACCCAGACACCAAGGAAGATCAAACCTACCTCTGACAGAATCAAGCTCATTCCAAAGTGCCCCTTCTACCTACTTGAGTCGGACCATAAACTATCATAAAGCACCACCTAAATCCAGACGTAGCATCCCAAAGAACCACAAAGACTGAGAAAGAGCAACCGCGACTAGACATCGATAACTTGATATCCCAGGCTACCACTATTCCCCTAGCCAAACCCACAAAGCTAGACTCCACCCAATCTTTGGACTTCAGACCCTACAAGGAGTCCATTATCCTTATATCAAGGGACTAAAGCTTAAATTCCTGAAAGAAGAAAACTCGAGCTTTCCACCTGCGATAAACATCCTTAAAGCTTGAGTCGGACCCACAAAACTATACTCCATTATCCTTCTACCTGCTTGAGTCAGACCATAAGCTATCATAAAGCACCACCTGAATCCGAACATAGCATCCCAGGCTAGACGCCAATATCTCATACTACCACTATCCCACATGTCAAACCCACAAAACTAGACTCCACCCAATCTTTGGACTTCAGACCCTACAAGGAGTCCATTATCCTTCTATCAACTGATTGAAACTTAGATTCCTAAAAAAAGATAACATGAGCTTTCCACCTGCAACAAACATCCTTAACTGAGGGCATCCCAAGCCTCTCACATTCCAACACAAGATCTTTATTTTGGAAGAGATCATCTACCCCTTCTTAGCCTAGCCTCAAGATCAGACTTAAATCAAGGACGAGGCTTACCAACTCCTGATGACCTCTGGGTGATCTCAACGTCTTTTTTCGAACTTGTCATAGAAATCATCGTGTTTCGATCTTTCACAATCTAAAAAAGAGAATAATAGTCCTCAACATTATCGTCAAAAGTGACCCCCACTAGCCTACCCACCTAGTATATCGCAACCATCGACCACTTCCTCTATGTAGACATCGCTTAAACCGCGACCAGTTCTTCCATAGCAAACAAAAGAACCTCCACAAGGGAGGCAACTAACCCAAGATCCTCATTAACTCCAAGAGCCATCTAAAGAGGAGCGACATTGAGGACCTCCCTTAGCTCGCATCTTTCACCCCCTTTCCAGCCATTCTCTTCTCCACCTTCCTCGCAATCTAGTAGTTAGCTCTCTCACAACCATACCTAGCCCGTCAAACCTACAACTCCCTCCCTTCGAACTTTTTCCAATGAAGTACCGCCACCACCTTCGAGACACCCTCTGCCTTCCTCAATTGAATGAAAGTGAAGCCCCTGATCATCCTTGAATCCCTAGCCCTTGGAATCACCACCTTCTGGACCTTCCCTCCCTTCCAAATACCCTTTTGAAGTTGAGCTCTAACCACCCCTCTTAAGAAGTTTTCTGCAATGAGCATGGGAAGCTTGGCAAGAGGCCTAGAGGAGGAGACTCCACCACCACTTCCCTACTTTAAACCAATCTTCGCATGACCTAACCCCCACAGGATTGCTTCCCCTCCCTCAGCCCCCATCTCCCAAAGGTCCTCCCCCAACAGCCTCATCCGATACCACTTCCTTTCACTTGCTTCTATTGTATGTCCAAGAACCCCCATCACTTCTAACCCCCCTACTTCCTGCCTACCTGTACCCCTCCCGTCTTTCCCCCCTGCTTTGCTTCCATATCTCGACCTCTGGGAAGCCCCCCTTCCCCTAGATATTCCTCTTGATCTGTGGGAAGCCCTTTTTCTTCTAAAATCCCTCAATCCTCCTTGCTGGTGAGGAGCTCAAGAATAGAACTTGGTCTTATCTCGCATTCTCACCCTTGTTGAGCATGAATACCCTAAAAGATATCTCCTTCTCGTCTACATAAGAGATGGCGCTCTCACCCACGAAGGGAATCGCACTCTCATTTGTCACACTTGCTTAGAAAAGATCTTCCCACTGATTCTGTTGCCAAATGGAAACATGAAAACTTTTCCTTGGTAAATGATTGTGAGATATGCAAAATCCCTCCTCCCCATCATCTAAATGTGTCCAAATGAGCACATTCCACACAATGAAACCCCTCATGAATTCATAGTAACACATAACCTTAGCCTCTTTATTAATATTTTATCACTAAAGAGAATAGTGATGGGAAAGAAACTGCCCATTTGGACAATGCAACAATGCCAAGTCAAACATTCTTCCAAAATCAAATGCTATCACCATGACCCATACCAAGTCATGTCCCTTCCCCAAGCAAGCTACCAACTTTCTCAAGGATTCACCTACCCTCGTGATCTACTCTTCTAATACGACTAGAGTTGTACACTAAGCCGAACCAAATCAAGCTGGGCCTAGCTCAACTTGGCTCGACCAGCAGACAACCCTGGCTCGAGCTCAGCCTTCGAGCTGGAATGGCATGCTTGGCTTGGTTCGGTCGAGCTTTCGAGCCGAGTTCGAGCCAATTCAAGCTTAGAAAATACTAAAATTTAACTAAGCCCAGCTCAAAAGCCCGACCTAAAACATTTTAAATTCCGGGACTAAAGGAATCCCAAGGCCCATTGACACCCCCCACTTGCTTTTATAAAGAGTTTTCTCTCTCAATCCTTTGCTCTCATCCAATGTAGGACTAAACAACATCCCTTTCTAACTAGTCAATTCGAGTCGAACTCGAGCTGAGTCAATACGAACCGAGTTTCGAGTCGAGCCGAATCAAGCCAGGGTCAACTCGAGCTCGGCTCAAAAATCTTCACGTTGAAAAAAAAATGGCTCAACACAGTTCGAACTCAATGTATGAAACAAGCCGAATCAAGCTAGTTCGAACCAAGTTGAGCGAGCTAACCGAGCTAACTCAGCTTGAGTACAGCTCTAAATATGACTAATAGCATTCCAAACATTCCACCTCCTGCAGTACCATATTTCTAGAAAACGACTCTCCACACAGCTTCCGGTTCTTCCCCACATTTCTACCACCATTAACCAACAAGGGCCCAATTTCAAAATAATTTCAGCAAATAGTAATTATATTTATATACAAAACTTTGCTTAAATTTTGATTATTGTCAACCCCGACTCTGTGAATAAGCTTGTTGAGTAAGCTAAGGCATCGATAAACTGAAAAAGAAACCAAAAGACAACATAAACCTACATGAGTCAACAAGAATGCAACTCGCTTTGGGGGATATCCAGTTGAGATCAAGCTGAGTCCACAAGTTACAAATTGTTCAATACAAAATGGATCACATCTACTGTAAAAAACAAGTAGGAACAGTAGTTGCAATGGATCATATGACACTATTAATGTACAAATGAGTACCTCAACATAAGTGAAACCAACAAACCATCATATACAAAAAAAAATCCTCAACTCAAAAAGCCTCACAACCAGAGGTTTTTTTTTTGAAAGGTAACTGAATTTTATTAAAGCAAGCCAAAAGGCAAAGAAAAACACAAGCAAAACACTAAATCGCTGAGATGGCGGCCTATCTACATCCCAAGAAAGAAAAATTACAACCCTTGAGCTTCTCATAGTTGGAACTTGGAAGCCCAATCTATAATTAGCATCCTGACCCTTTGAGAAATGCTTTCCAGAGATTTGCTCTCGTTATGGGAACATCTGGCATTTCTTTTTCTTTCCTCCCAAACAGACCACCAAACAGCAAGGATGGACATTCTCCATAATAGCATCCTTTCTTTACAAATCCTTGTTCACCAATAAGAATTCCCATTCAAAGAGTGGCTGCCTACCTGTCATCAACCTCTTTCACCAGGGCCTGGAACCAGCTGGTACATTGCTATCAGGTGATGTTCGTGCAACAAAGTTGTTGTTACCTTGTAATTGTTATTACTTACTACTTAGTTTTTTTGGTGAGTACTCATTCTGATTATCTAGGAAGTTTTTTTTCTGCAAAGTATCATCATTGATCACCAAACTTAACCATTCCGTGAGCCTTCACGGCGCCGAAGCCTCTGGCTCTAATGTAACAATATCCACAGATACTGCCATTGCATCCAAGCCTTCCGCATCATTACTCCCTACAACTTCCTGACAATAAACTTGTTACTGGACTAAAGGAACTCTGATATTGTTCATGAGTATGACTGTCACAAATTCCAGAAGACTAGTTTGAATTTTGCACATTATAAAATATGGCGCTCTTGTTGAAATTAGAACTGGAATCTGTTGACAAGTTTGAGAATAACCTAACATTGTGCTTTCCAAGTTAACTAGTTAAGCTACAAATTGGTCTAGAATCAAAATCTATTGCACATATGTAGACGATTAACTCAAGCAGTATTCTGAAATCGTTAAAAAATCAGAGAAATGGTTTTTTGTACTCAGAAACTTCCTTTATACAAAAAGGCAAAATCACAACAATTAAGAAGTATACTCTTCCAAATTATGCACTCAACCGCAATACTGTACAAAGTCAATGCTTGGAAACATGTTTATACATTCGACTAAGATATCCTAAAATACGTAAGCAATAAACATCACAGCTCCCATAAAGCTACATATTCTAATCTCTAGTAGTCAAATAAACTCTTCGTTTGCATTGGAAAAATCAGAATAGTAAACATTATCAAGCAACAGAAAATCACCCCTAAACTCAAATCTGGTATAGAGAGGATTTTCTAAAACCATTTTCTCTGTGCGAACATCATGCTTGAAAAACTTTACAAAAAAAAAAAAAAAAACACTCAGAAAAAGAAAGAAAGGTAGGAAGTACCCTTTTACTTATCCGGATGACTGATTGGGTGTTGTCCCTAGCGTCAATTAGTTGAAGTGAAAGGGGGTAAACCTCAACACTAAAACCCTTCCGAAAAACACCCTGGGAAATTAGCTTTCGAGGTATTGCAGGTCCTCCAGTGTACCTGAAACAAAATACCAAAGAGTAGCCATGAACAAGCCAATGACAGCAAAAGTAAAAAAGAAACATAGATGATTGTACCAGATTCTGTCTGCATCTAAATTTATACCAATAACGATTTTAAACTTGAAACAAGTGAATAAGAACACAGCAACAGCAAATATCCAAAGGAGCTTTAGCAATACACAAGCTAAGCATTGAAAACAAAATACAGGCACGATTTAACTATATTAGCCATCATCACAGCCTTGTCCCAGATATTTGGGGTTGACTTTACAAATCCTGTTTTGCCAATTAGTCCTACGAATTACGCCAGCTGCGTGCCTAATCCTCATTTCCTCGGCCTGGGACCAGCTAATGCATCATTAACAGGAGGAACTACAGAAACTACATAAAATACAAAATTCTAGCCTCGAAACCACCAATCAAGTTCAACAAAACATCCTAAAGTGATGGCCAACATACCAGTGAAGTCAATTAGCATAAGTTGCTGATAATGGAAAGATTTCTGAGACGAACTGGTGGACGGGTTATGGGAGTGATAGGGTTAAGTTTTAGAGGCTTCTTGGTGGCTGACTCATTATGAGCAGTTTTGGGTGCAGCAGGGGACGTTCTTGGAGGCTAGATTGATGCCATGGTTAAAGGAAAAGTTATGAAAAAATTAGACCTTGGCAGTCAGCATTGCTTGCAGTTTTATGGTCTATTTGGCTGAAAGAAATAAAAACAAAAAAATAAAAAGATGCTTTAAAAACTGCAGTGAGCCCTTTGGTAGCATTATCAGGAAAGTTTTCCTTCCGATCAGGGAATGGGTTTCATGATTCCTGGGTTTTTGGGTGGCTGCAGCCTTTCGTATTTTGTGATTTCTTTTCTTTCTTGTTGTTTCTCTGCCTTTTGGCTTCTTTAATAAAATATCAATTCTAAAAAAAAGACATTGGGAGCAAAGAAGCATGCGAAGAAAAAAAAAAAAAACAGAAGCAACTGAGACACCATACACAAATGTCTCTTGAGGAAGGAAAGAAAAGGCAACGGAAATGATATTACCATTCAAGGAGCTTCTTCCATACTTCTTGAGGAACCAAAACATAATCATGTCCTTCCTCCAGCGTTCTACAAAGCTCCAGGTCATTACCATCACCTTCCATTCCATTCAACACTAGATCAGAATTATCAATTTGTCCTGGTCTATGCCGGTTTGAAAGGGACCCATTCATGTGATGAGAGCTACTACAATGCTCATCAATTGAACAGCCATTCTCGTCTTGTCTTACATATTCCTGCCAATCCCTCCACCACCTGCAAAATTAACATCCGACAACAAAAATACCAATGGAAAGGTTTCAGGATACCTTTCCTAGTAAATGAAACAAAGGCATCTGAAGTGATTATGAATTTCACCCTATCTTTTTCGACGAAGGCAATGGAGAAACAAGAAATATCAGGAATTTCTGACATACATTAAAGAGGAATTATATGATACTTAACCCAAGGATATGTAAAGTAAATATCAGGAATTTCTGACATACATTAAAGAGGAATTATATGATACTTAACCCAAGGATATGTAAAGTATCTTATTCTGTGTCTGTACAGTGGGGCCCATGGTTGAGTAATCCAGACTGCTTTCACAAGCTTAGATGGATGGACCATGGCTCAAAAATCTCTCTAATCAGACAATCCCAACCCTTGGTGTCCGACAATAGACAGTTCAGAGAGAATGCAGCAATAGTCCTCGTGCAACAGGAAGAAGGCCAGAGATTATAGGCCTGATATCTTCCAAATTGGGATAATCTTTTAGGTCAGATTAACCACCCATATCATCAAACTGTGGCCCACACTAGCAGGAACTCATGCCAGAGGACACCATACATTCCTCAGACTACAGAGAGTATGATTCATCCATAGAAATCAGACAGAAAACAAAACAATGCTCTCTATAAGGAAGAGAAGCTCCTCAGAATCGACCTATAAACATAAATCTATCTTCTAGAGATTGACCACGATTCGATCCCAAAACAATCCATCGAACACAAGCACGCATCTGATGCAGATATTGAATCAATCCAACAAAATTCTAACAAACACAGACCAAAAGAACATATAAATACATGAATCCTAGCAACGATCCGTGATTATTCTACATGCAGATCTAATACCTGTTAGAGACGATGAAATACAAGTTCCCTTCCTTCAAATTAGATTCCGCCGCTTCCGTCAGTTCCTTGATTATTCGCCTCTCTTCCTCCGGAGTGCATGGCAAGCAGCTCTCCTCATTCTCCATCAGGAAACCAGAACCTGGAATCGTCATCGTTGATTCCAAGCCGATTTCAATCGATCCAAAAGAATCAACGAACAAATTGAAATTCTAATGGAAAGATACGATTTTGATCCCAGTAGCGTTGAAGGGATGGGGAAAATAACAGTCGAGATCGACGGTAGATATAGAAAGGGAGAGCGGGATTTTTGGAAACCCTTTGATGGAATTTGGGGGAAATGAGGGTGAGCGAGAGAGAAGAAGAACAAATAGGAAAGAAGAAGACGAGAGATATACGATTTTCTTTTCTTTTTTCACCGTTTGGTGTGTTTGATTTCTTCGGCTTTTCAACTGTCCCTCTCTCTCTCTCTTGAATCACGCGTTATAGGAGAAGAGAGAGAGGGCCAGAATCCTCTACAACCGGTTTTTTGGGGACTCGGACTCCGTAGTGACCCCTACTCAAACCGAACTTGGTACTGGTCGAACCTCTTTGGGCCCCACCATGATGTATGTGTTTTATCCACGCCGTCCATCCTTTTTTACATCTCATTTATTTGAACAATATCCAAATGTCAAGTGGACCACAAAGAGGAAACGATGGAGATTGAATGGCTACCGTTAAAAACTTCTAATGGGCCAAATAAGTTCTGGATAAAGCTGTTTTTTTTTGTGTTCTTCCTCACTCATGTCCTAATATGATCTCCAAAAGTGGATGGACGGAGTGGATTTCTCAAAAACATCACGGTGGGCCCCACCTAGGTTCCCAGTGCAGGAACTTCCTGCGGAAGAAATCCGCGTCCCGAGTTTTCTGGGCCCACCTTGTCCTGTTTTTGTCATCACCGTCCATAGGTGCGGAGCTCGACGTCCGCTTCTGGGGCCAGAGATCGTATAGATTCAGTACTCAAGTGCGCGACACAACAGATAACAATGGGAGATGGGGACTCACACCATGGAAACCTTCCGTATGATACGTGGGTCCCACCATAGTGTACATCCCATCCAAACCATTTAATCTGGTTATCATAACTAGTACGAAGGAAAAATCCAAAAATAATCCAGATCCAAGACTCAGATGAACCACGCATCGTAAATGTATATATTTAGCCGTAATTTTACATTGTTCTCCTATTCGTGGCCCACCCGAGTTATGGATCGGCCTTAATTTTTTTTCGTATCACTAAAATAACGGGATTCACATGATGAACGGAGTGAATCTGATAAAAACGGTACGATAGGTCCCACATGGCTCAGATGATGTAGCCGCTGGGTGGAACACCTAAAGAAAAAATTGCTGAGTCGGAGGTTTACACGAATACATCCCTACGTATTACAATAAGAAGATACGTCGGGACTCTGGCGTTGATTTTGAGCCTGATTTCAATGATGCAAACCGTGTATTTGACAGAGATCTACTTGGATGGTTACTCTCAGAAAACAAAATCTCAGATAAAATACTTTTAACCCATCGATTATATAAAGTTTTGGTGACCGTTAAAACTCAAAGCAAAAGGTACAAATTACCCATGTTGGGTAGTCCAATTAAAGATTTTAATTATCATATTTCCGCTATACAAGGCATGATTTATCATATAAACCGTTTCGATCATTGGAATATGACTACAATTCAAAGTTTGAAGTCTCGACGTATGGTAGTACAATACATCAGGATGTAATCAAGAAAACCTCGCTGACAGGACAAAACATTTAATACGATTTTCGGGAGAGAAACGATATCGTACATTCGAGAGCACCAAAATCTGTGATCCATCTGATGGAGACGATCGGGACTCAAGGAACGAACGGTGGAAACGCCCTCATGTATTGGACCAAAATTTACCGTGAATTCATTATTCAGCTAGCCAATCGGTGATCAACGGTCGAAATGAAAAGTGCATACGAATTAGAGACTAGGATTGTTAAACCAAGATGATTTTGGGACACCGACCTACTCAAAAAAGTAGGTAACGTGACGGTTTATCTTCCATCTAACATGCACATCATGTACATTTTTTAAGTGCCTGCGTATCAACCATCACAATCTATCAGAGTATCAAATAACTCATGGAATATGCGGGTCTGATACGCTTACTCGTGCCATTAGCCACCATGTACCTGAATTCAAACTGCTCGAATAGTGAGATTTACTGTTTGGCCTCAACATCAAATTCGGATTGATTTGCATAATAGTAACAGCTGATTGATAGATATTTGTTGGATGTAAACCATTGACTAAGTTTCATTTTGATAATCCATTTTATATCCATCATCCAACGGTTAGATTAATTCATCAAGTGTGATTTTTGGTTTGTGGCACAAGTAAAGTGGGGCATACGATTTGGATGGTTTGGATCTTAGTGCTTGTCCACCATGTTTACAATGGAGGCGCGCATGACTATAAAGTTTTTATCCTGGGGAAACCGGCCACTTAGAAGGTGGAGGTTTGCTCGAGCATACACCAGTTAGAAGGTAGAGCAAGGTTTGCTCGAATACACCAAGACTGAGATGTTTGGCTCGAGCCGGATGCAAATTGAATAGAACTGAACACATTGTGACCCTGATTTTAAGCGGTGAAATAGACAAGTTAAAATTGGATTTGACTGTTGATTATTTAGCTACTGATTGCGTTGAATGAAGCAATTAGCAAAGGAGAGGGTTCGTTAAGGTTTTTTTCTTTGAATAAATGATTTTTAATTAAGTATGTGATTGCTTTCACTATTTAATACAGCTTAAAATAATAAAATTAGGCCAAGGCCAATGAAATTAAATTAATAATGTGGACGTTTATGGACACCCGTCGAAAAGAAAATAAAAAAGGATAACTAACAATAGTCTTATCATCTAATGGAATACCAAGCTAGACGAGCAAACCGTCAGACATAAAAGCCGGATCATTTGCTTTGTTGCTTCGTGGTGATGAAGTTGTTGAGAACAACAATTTGTTTGTCATGTGGCTAGGCTTCATTGTGTGAGATGATGGTGATTCACAGAAAGATGGGGGGCATCTGCTCATCACACTGCTTGCTTCGTGACTGGATTGTCATTGTGGCGATTACCTATTCATTGTGTAAAACTGATATTCCGTCATCAGACGGCCCATGGCAAGTGAATCTTTAAAAGTTCATTCATCGCACAGTTGAACTTTACGGCAAGATGGTTGTTAGGAAATGACGGTTCATTTGTTACACAATGCACTAAGATTTATAGTCGAGTCAGTCATGGTTAAACAATCGACTGTTTGTTACTTTTAGCCTCATTCTTTGTGGCAGGAAGGTCAATGTGGTGGCAACTTGTTTGTTGCTTCAGATCCTCACTTCACAATGAATAGTTGTGGGAATAATTATTCCTTCGTTACTTAAATCCTGATTCTGTGAGTAGGGTTGTCCAAGCACAACAACTTGTTTGTCGCTCAAGTGGGCTTTGTGGTGAGGTAGATATAGTTAAATGGCGGCTTGTTCATCACTTTGGTCAAATTTCGTAACGAGATGGTTAAGTGGAGTCTCTAAGCACTTAGCTGAATGGCCTTGTTGGTCATCCATCTGAGACCCATAGATCTTCCTAGGTTTGATGACATGAACGTAGTTATAAATTACATAACTAATATATTCTAATCTAATTGATCTATATTAGTTTGGAACATTACAATGCTGTGAAAGCCCCCCACGTGAAGACACAGAAATGTCCTCACTTTGTAACGCCCTAAATTTTCATGGCTAAAGTATGGTACTCGAGTCTCGATATTTCGAGTGTTATCTAAATTTCTCAAATTCACATTTCATGGAATTAAACGCATTTACCATTATTCAATATAGTGTGGTACGCATCACAAGTAAGATAAATTGAAAATCAAAAAAATAAATAATCCAAGTACAACATTCGAATTTGTCTGCTTAGAATGAGACATTATTATAATCATATTATATGAATTCAAAGTCCAACAATAACCAAAATAAATCATTTACTAGTTCAACTCGAACAATTCAATAATATTTTAAAAGGGCTCCTCAGTTGTCTCTCCTCCACATCCTAAGAATCATCTAATCCAGGTCCATATGTTTGGTGTAATTACGAGTGAGTAGTTATCTCAGTGAAGAATTCCTCTCAATATTACAATTCCATTATTATAAACAAGTATAATGTACGAAAACAAACAAAATCATCACAACAGTTATTGTAAGATATAATTTTAACTAAATGCATGAAATGTATAAATGCACGTCGGTCTGAGGATACACATCCATCCGGAACTTGTGGGTAAACCCATGATATAAGCATCCACGACATGATCCGAAAATCGCAAAGTGATATACTTCGACCTCTACGGGAGCCATAAAACAATGATCCGGATATCATAAAGACACTTATCGACCTAGTGATCTAAAAATTGCAAAGTGACATACATTGACCTCATGGTCTGAAAATCTTAAATGACTTGCAATTAACATCAAAGGTGCAATGCATGTATGCTTGAGCTGACCTTTCACTAAACCAGTTTACAAATAACTAGTTATGAGTTTCCGATTTTCTTATGATCGATGTAACAATCATTAGACAAGGATACCACATGAAGGACTAACCCATGACATATAAAAGTATCCTACATGATCCAAAAATCACAAAGTGACATACATCGACTTCATGCGGGTATCATGGACAAAAGTATAAGAATCACAAGAGATGTACATCGACCCCACTAGCTAGAAATCACTAAGGACATACATTAGCCTCATGATCCGAAAATCCCACGCGATTCAAGTGATCCATCATCACATATATTATCAAATTATAACCAAGTAGGAAAAGTATGTTTCAAATGGGTTATACCTTGGTTAGGTCCTTATGCGAGTAATCCCCATCACATTCTAAAATATATAAAATACATTCCAATGCCACATTTCTTCCATGCAAATGCCAAATACCGTCCTCAAGTACCACATTCCTTCTAATCAATAAAGTTCTCATACTCTATTTTAGTAGTAAATCAACACAACATACATAACTTTAATATAGTCATTCTAACTTGAGTAGAATAATAAATCGAAATATGGATGAAATTAGACATTCAAATCGTATGGAACATATAACTTACTAACAAATTCTATGTAGAGATGTTACACCTCATTAGCCATTCATTAAGCATTGTAACTAAGCAATTGAATTACAAATTGTTGAGGTCCCAAAATGTCAGGTTATTCAAAATAAGCAACACAGTTAGCACATCCCAAAATGGAGCCCAAAGAACTCTACAGAAACAAATCATAGGCTATCAATAATAACAAAGATTACAAGTATGTCATTCAGCACATCATTAAATTCAAGGCCAGCCCAATAGAAAATTTAGCCAGAATCTCAATACACATCAACCCTCACTTAGCATAAAAGTTAACCCAGGGGTGGGCCCCACAATCCATCATAATCAAAACCATCCAAAATTGGGTCGTGGCCACAATCATGAGTAAACATAGCCAGTGAATGACCATTCATCACAAAGTGAGCCACACAAACTCATTATTCAACGAAATTAAAACTAACAGCCAAAATGGATGTTCGTCAGTGCATCAGTAAATTCATATCTAACGCATCGAGAAATTCAACCATTTTCAGAAGTGAATTTCTGGACGCACTAACAGCAAGCACATCGAGAAATTCAACAGTTTTCATAAGTGAATTTCTGGACGCACTGACAGCCAGCGCATCGAGAAATTCAGCGATTTTCAGACGGAGCAATTTCTCGATGCGCTGGACCATTTTATCGATGCGCTGACCCTATTTTTTACCAATAAATCGACATGCTACACGTGACAGCCTTCCATTGGCCGACCTCCAGTATTTTCGAGTATAAATACCCCTTATTTCCTGTTCATAGTAGCGTATCCAGAGAGAGCTTTGTTCACTGGGTATTTGAGTGTTCGTCGGAATCCATTGCCGGAACCCTTTTTCTGACCACCGGAATCTCTTCCCGACCATCGAAATTCCTTTCTGACCACCGGAATCCTTCACTAGAAACTCATCGCCGACCACTGTAGGTCCGGCTAAGAAATAACTTAAAAATGTACAAGTATGGTGGCGCATCACAAAAATACCACAAGTCAGACTTGGTTATTTTATCGATGCACTAACCTCCAGCGCATCTAATAAATCACTATTTTCCAGCCAAGTAATTTTTTGTGCATGAATCCTCAGCGCATCAGAAAAATCAGACATAGCGCATAAGAAAAATCAGCACTTTCAGCACCAGTTTCAACAACTCTAAATCTTCATTTCGTGATGCACCAGGCCCCGTTTTGACCTATTTTAGGTATTTCGAGTGCTTTGGACGCAATTGAACAATCAAATAATCCTTCTGAGACACCTAATGAGCAGAATGCAGGCCTTAAGAGTCTGATTCGATCTAACATGATGCATGCAATGAGCTTCTAGAATGAAACCGCCAGCATCCATAACTATACAAATGTACCATCATTACATGTACTATTATAATATGGCCAGGATAAAGGTTCGGACTAAACAAATGGGACCATGGTTAATACAATAAACCTGACCGAAAGAGTTCCAAACTACTACACAATACTTGTTGAAGATTGACATCTAAAAAATGGTCGATGCCCTACCCATCCAAACAGCATTCGTCGGTTGGGATGCTCAGGTACATACAACTGCAGACCGGTCTTCCCGAGGTCACCCGCCCAAAATTACGATTGCAGGCCCAGAGTCGTACCCTCTTAATTAAGAATCTTGACAGTCTCTGCCCGGATCTCTCGTCAAAACATAGGAAATAAGCATCCGACCTGTCCACAAGATGGCTTAGTCCATAATAAAAATACACAGGTCTCTACGGCCATGAACTCAAAAACCATGGTCCCCGCTGACTTAGTCTTTTACATTTTAATTAAAGGTTATCGATCATTCGATGTAATTAAGGACTCGTGCCAGATCACGGCCTGGAATGTACAAGATCTCAAAATCTCTGGAATAAAATTCATCTTGGAATATCTTTCTCTTGTGTATACTTTTGTGAATGCTTATAATTGTCTATGAATATTTCCCATACTCAAAACCCCCAGAGCAACATTACACATAAAATGTCCTTGTAGCATTTTCTAATTCTAACATTGAAATAAGTAAATCACAATCTAATGTTCTAAATGCCACACAAGCCAATACGTTAAAGAGGGTCATATGGACATAGTTTTATGTTAGCATGGAATTTAAAGTTATTAGAGAATATTTCAACCAAAGAGGGAAAAGTGCACTACTAGCACAAGATCTATAATTTTAAAAGAAAGCTTAAACGAATCTCTTCACCATTAAGTCAATTTCGATCCAAGAGTATGTAAGCAAGATGGGTTTGCACAAGCAATGAATCATACCCTATAAATTGAATGTACACACCACTATTAGAGTACATACATCACCCTTTGTTGGATTAATTGATGGGATTAAATTAGATTGTTAATCTAGGTCTAGAATTAGGGGTAATATCGATAAAGGCTCAATGAAATGTTTAGATTACCCATCAAGGAGGATTTATGGGCCTACCTCTTGTTGAGAACTGTCGAGATCGGTCGAAGGATGGTGTGACTCAATAGATCGGCGATTCGACTCAGCAAAAGACTAGAAACAAACTCCACTCCTCTTGTTTTAACTTGAATCAAAACAAAACCTCTACGTTGAAGTTTAGAGGCCTCGAATGTCAACAATGGTTCACCCAAAATCTGTCATAACTCTCTCGAGTCGACTCAAACGGGCTGACTCAACTTGACTTGATCGTAAACCGAACCGAGACACTCCTCCCTTCTTTCTCTTTCTTTATTCTCCTTCCCCTTCTACTTTTCTAACTATATTAGAGAACTCATATCCAAATACAAAATTCAATTAACCCATCAAAGCAATGTCGAAAAAAGGTGAGTTGACTTAGTGTTTGACTCGATTGCAAAAGGGTGAAACGAACCGCCTTCTTCTCTTTCTTCTTCTTCCTTTTTTTCTTCTTCCTTCCTCTCTCTCCAAACTCATAAAATAATCTCAGCACGCTGCTGGATTTTAGCGCCAAATAGACAATGAATCGGCACGACGCTCGACTCAGCAACAAAGGAATAAAACAGATAGAACTCCCTCGTTGTCTCTCTTTCTTTCTGGTCTTTTCGATTAGTTTAAAAAAGATTGTCTGGAGAGGAGAAAGCTTTTTTATAGGCTTTCAGACTTGAATGGTTCAAGTCCAGCGTCGGGCAAAAGTTTTGAAGTGGTGTGGCACTCGGATCATAATGCATGTGAAGCCACAGTTCCTAGGATTTAAAGGGCTAGGACGGTTCAGGGTTTTAAGTCCCTCCAATCTGACATCAGGGCCCAAAACTAAGGGCTTAGTTGGCATATCTACTCCAATTCAATAAGAACTTTTTTAATAAAAGCTACTCCGGTAAGCTCTTTTTATTCTAGCTCTTGTTTTAAATAATCTTGTTTAGTAAAATCACTTTTTCAAGTTAAGAAAAAGCTCGTATTTGAAATAAGCAAGTTAGGTAAAACTTTCAAATAAAATATTTTTTTAAGGGTAGTTAATGTCATTTTTAAAGATTACAACAACTTTATTATAAGAGCAATCCAGATGGTTGTTTTGGTAGATCTCACCATAAATGAACCATGTCCCAAATGATAAAATAATGGATGACTATAATCTTCATATTTTAAGATATTTGGGCCATCAATTATGTTAAACATTAGATGTGGATCAACCATCATATGGAACCCACCTTTGATGTGGATTGTCCATTGTGTGAGCCAAATCTTTAAAGTGAGTCATCCATCATGCAAGACCCGTCTTGGATGTGGACCATTTTTCATTAGGGGTCCACCTTGATGTAGGTTATCCATTACATGGGGCCCGCCATCAATGATAATTTTCCTTTATGTGGGGCCCCTCAATGTCCACTACCCTCCATCACATGGAGTCCATATTTGATGGGGAGCGGATTAGGTGAGACCCTGGATCCACCAAGGTGGGTGGGACCCCTAACGGTGGGGCTCACAGTGATTTATGTGTCTTAAATCCACACCATCCAACCATTTTGAAAGATCATTTTAGGGTGTGATACCAAAAATGAAGCTGACTCAAACATTAGGTGGACCACACCATAGAAACAGTAGTGATTGAATGTCTACTATTGAAAAATTCATGGATTTCACTGGAATGTTTATTTGCCAATATTTTCCATCCAACCTGTTGATAAGGTCAAAAACATCTAGATGAAGAGACCACATAAATATCATCTTGATCCAAAGTTTTCGTGGCCCACAATAAGTTTTTAATGGTCAATCTGCATTGTTTCCAGTACTATGGCCCATCTGGGATTTGTAATTGATTCATTTTTTGGATCATGCCCTAAAATGAACTTTCCATGTGGATGGACAACATGGATGTAGTCACATA
This sequence comes from Liriodendron chinense, assembly GCA_003013855.2. NCBI lineage: Eukaryota > Viridiplantae > Streptophyta > Magnoliopsida > Magnoliales > Magnoliaceae > Liriodendron > Liriodendron chinense. The sequence goes on along the minus strand of ML058327.1, from coordinate 7,849,965 downwards.
CATCACAGTGGCCCTACAGTGAGGGGTCCCACCCACCTCGGTGGATCTGGGGTCTCATATAATATGCTCCCCATTTGATGTGTCCATACTGTGGGCCATACCTTCGAACTGGATTGTCCATCACGTGGCCCACTTGGGATATGGGTTATCCATCATGCGAGACCTTGGATGTGGACCATCTATTAAGTGGGGCCCATTTTATGTGGACTGTCCACTATGAGGGACCACACTCTGATGTGGGCCATCCATCATGTGAAGCCCACTCCATTCATTATGAGGGCCCACTTTTATGTGGATCATTCATTGTGTGCAGCCCCACATTCAATATGAGTCATTCATAATGTGGGCCTACCTTTGATGTTAACCAACCATCATGTGGGCCCACCTTTAATCGCAATCATCCATCGTCTGGGTCTCACCTTTGGTGTGGACTACCCATCATATGGGACCCACTCGATGTGCATGTTCCATCATGTTGGGTTGCACTTTGATGCGGGCCATCCATCATATGGGGCCCACCTTTGATGTGAACCGTTCATTATGTGTGCCCACCTTGATGTGGACCATCCATCATGTGGAGCCCCACGTTTAATGTGGCTTGTTCATCATGAGGGGCTCACCTTTGATGTCCATCATCCATCATGTGAGTCCCACATTTGTTGTGGACCATCTATCATGTGGGGCTCACTTGATGTGAATAGTTCATCATGTGTGACCCACTTTTGATGTCCACCATCCATCATGTAGGTCCCATCTTTTGTTGTGGACTATCTATCATGTGGGGCCCAACCTTCAATATGGGTCATTCATCATGTGGGCCCACCTTTAATGCCAACCTTCCATCATGTGGTCCCACATTTAATGTCCACCATCCATCATGTGGGTCCCACCTTTGATGTGGACCATCCATCATGTAGGGCCTACTTAATGTGGACCGTCCATCATGTGGAGCCACACTTTGATGCAAGCCATCCATCATGTGGGGCTCACCTTTGATGTGATTATGCATTATGTGGGCCCACTTTTGATGTGGACCATTGGTCTTGTGGAGCCCCACTTCAATATGGGTCGTTCATCATGTAGGCCTACCTCAAAGAGATTATAAAGAGAAGAGAAGACGGTAAGATGGGAATTACTCAAAAAGTTTAAGGACAAACTTGTCAAAAAATTAGCCCAAAATGTCTACCCGCTTATGCCAAATAAGCTCAATTTCAAAAGGTAAACCCTCCCAAACTTATAAAATCGGAGCTTATTTGCTCCTTTCTAAATAAATAAACATCCTAATTAGACTTTTACCAAATAGTAAAAAAACTTATCCTTTCAGAAATAAGACAATAAGCTCTTATTTGTAGAGATGTCAAATGCCCATGAAGGCTGAACGGTTATTGTACGTTGTTCCTTTGAACAGGAAGATAACCCCAAATTTCCACCAACTTCGATTTTAAAAATCCTTGAGAATTTTTTTGTCAAAATTATTTTATTTTGTCACCTGATGATCTTTAATACTTGATCATACTTTATACACGGGTGTTACAAATAAAAAATCATACAAGTTCAATGAATCAACTGTAAGAAACTAACAAATATGCCCGATTACCAAAATTTTAGGTATAACCTTGTGATCTATTCATTTAGGGCCTAGATCTAGATGACTCGCTATTAATTAATCAAAATAACTGTAACATAAAGAAGACCTACCTAAGACCAACACAACTGATGATTTGGATTATATTCATGACCTGAATTAACTAAATAACCCTATAACTTAAAAATCAATAGTTGATGATGAATTGGACTAAAACATCATTTTCACTAACTTTTTAATGACCAAACCTTAAACATAAGCCAATCTAATCTCATACATCATACACACAAAATCTCACATTTTATTTTATTTTGGAAATAACCAAAATTGCTAAACAAGTTTTGGACCACTTGTTAGTGGACCATTAAACCTAAAACTAAGGAAAATCGTCCATCTTAATAGGCTTGACGACCCTCACGGGATGTTGAGCCGAGACCACATGTCGGATCACTCAACTTGGGGTTAAGAAGGTAACATATGTGATATGTGAATTTGCCCAGAAATTGCCTAGAATTTAAATGAATTATACAATTCAAACTTATGTGAAGTTGTGGCTCAAACTGTTAAATCTCGATGAAACTTAAGATGCTAATCTTGATTATTACACTGTTAACAACCCTAAAGTTGTGACCCTGATCAATGATCGGTGACCATTAAATGAACTCGTCGTTATATCCGTTGATCGTCACATTCTAATCATGGCACGATCATAGCCTTAGGTGGATCTCCACTTATAACAACTATTATATGGATTGGATTAACCCATGTGCCACCCCAAACGTTAAAATCAACTCGCACAGGGTTATATAACCAAAGAACAAGCCTTTAGGGCCATTTTTGCCACGTCTAGCACTATAATTAGAGCCCCTGGGCATTGCTGCCCTGAATTCGAATTTTCAAAATTTAGGAGTGAAGGAGAGGGGAATTGAGTGAGAGAGAGAGAGAGAGAGAGAGAGAGAGAAGGAGAAGAAGAGAGTGTTGGTGAGGGGGGAGTGTTTGCATTAAGGCCCATCGCCTTGCGGGTCGGGTGCTACGGCTATATCGTTGGTTTTTTCATGTAGATTGTCCCATCTCGTAATTAAATGTATGAAAAGCAATTTACTTTTCAATTTCAACTCCCTTAGAACTAAACCCCATGAATCTCACATGCAACCCTTCAATTAGTGTAGGAATCACCGATTTTTTTTTAAAAATTTTAACCCCTAGGTACTTAAATCGTGGAGTCTCCTCCTAAGTTTTCTTTGATCAAACTATGATAGTTATAGTTAATGAAAACTCATATGTGCTCAGTTGTGTACTTTATAATTATTAAGTATATTGTTATATTGATTCAAATTCTATACATGTTGGTTGATTACTTATATGATGAAATGCCTGAATGGATAAATTTCATATTTGTCGAGCTTATTCATAACATGTGATTTGTTATTGGTGGATAAATGTCTTTGAATAATTATGCATATACATGAAAATTATTCGTTTTAGCGAGATATTTTCCTTAACATAGTTGTGTAGTAATTTGAGATCTTATTTGAATTCGGTTAGGTAAATGCCTAAGTAACTTGGGGTCGTCTATGCTAGACTTGTTCGATCGATCGAGGCTGAACATGGGTGGCCAACTGTAGTTTAGAGCTATGTGGGTCGCATGCGTCCAATGTCGATTTCTCCGAGGTTCTTTATCATTGATCAGATCAGTCCAATGTCGGGCTGAACATAACCATAGTTATTTTCTTTCGTCGCGTCCAAAGGAATTTAAGGTACCATTATTCCCATTATGAAAAGTTCACCTTAAATCGTTAACGCAATACGATCAAACCAAGACTCATGAGTCAGACATGATAGTATGGGACACCGTGTCTGAACTGTCAGCCTACGTTGGGGCGATGAGCCACCCCATAGTGATAAGTGAGCATTGATGGAGGTAACGAGCCTGCCATATTGTATAGGATCGGGTGACTAGCCTCTTCCACCTTGATTGTGCGTTGGCTGACAAACATTTTCTTTACCGTGTATCTTTGGGTGATGAGCCCTAAAATGGATGAAGGGTCACAGGTGAGGAGCGACTATGAACCACGTGATCAGTTAGACTCATGATATAATGATGGTATTTTGGCTTCGCCAACCTATTGTTTAAATATATATTAATAAATACTCATCTAATTATGCATATAAACCATTATGGCATTCATACTTTGTGCAGGTGATGTTGGTGACGAGCCACATCACCGACTGCTTGAACGGTGATAGATAACAGTGCATGGGCATGCATATGCACATCATACCATTCATGCATTTAAGTAACTAGTTTAGGAACTTTGTTGTTTTCTATAATATTGTTACCTATGCTTGATTGTGATTGATAACATGTGTAACTTAGAAATAATGGTATCACTGAGTTAGCTACTCACTCCCATCTAGGACGATGTTTTAAAACATCAACCAGATATCTTTGATGCAGGTGTTTTTAATGCCATTATAATGGACGTTTAGGACTATTTTGGCATGACACCGTGTATGTCTATTGTGGGAGTGGTTGTAAGGTATTAACAAATTTTAGACGCTTCTTAATCATCTATATTGAGCCCAGCTGTTTAGATTTTATTTTGGCTTGGACGAATACTACTGTGAGTATTGTGATTTCACTTTAATTTCATCTTTTATACATTGTTTAGTTTAAATTTTCGCTAATTGGTTTGGTGTCATTGGATTTTGCTATTAAACAGCGCTTCTACATTAAAAAGTGACACCCAAGAACTCAGCGATCGAGGATGTGCTCAACCCTCAAATTTTAGGGTGTTACATGAATGGCTTAACCTTCGATTTGATTTCACTAGATGGTCTATATGGGTCCCACAGAGCTTGTGGGACCCACTTTTTGGGCATACAAGATGGAAACTATCGTGGATTTTAAGTTTGCTAAAAATATACATTTTTCATACTTGAGATTTAACGCACGTGATAGAGCACATTCCATTAGGCAACAAGCTGGTAGACGCTCCACTAAATGTGTTTTTTTACGTCCGAGATGAGCTGAATCTTGATCGAATAGCCCATATCAGTTCTTAAATCGTAACGGTCTTTGAACGAAAAGAACTACTTCCATTTTGAGTTCTTGAATGATCTAACTAATCTCTCATAAACGGCTATGATTCCACTATATGGATGTCTAAGGTTTATGGATGAGTTTTTCCATAAATTACAAGGATTTAGGTTAAAACATTCTCCCAATTTCGAACTTAGTTGTTTGTGTACAGGTCGACTTACGCTTAAAACTGTGCCGACACACAGGTGCGCTCATGTGGAATTTTGTAAGGTTCTAATCAAAATCTCGTGATGAAGAGGATGGATGTCCTGATCATCTAACTGATGATCACGGTGTTCCTCAGTGATCAAATGTAATACCCTGAATTTTCACTAACTTGGGAATTAGATGTCCTTGGGCATTACCTTTGAATTCTCGAGTGGTGTATATATTCGTACGAGTATTTGCACATGTAAGGGACGAACGGGGGTATTTTTTATCCACCAAAACCACCCATCCACAAAAAAAATTTAAGTTTTTGGACAGATCTGGCGATTCTACCCCCAAAACGGCGGTTCCACCGTCACTGGCTGTACAGAGTCCGACAGTTCCACCTCTAATTTGATAGTTCCAGTACATTGAATTCGAAAACTCATATCTCCTTCGTTATAACTATGATTGAGGTGATTCAAAATCTAGATTGAAGCTTGATGAGTCTAATTTTATATAAAAATAAGTAAAAAATAAAATAAAATATCTAAAATAAATTTTAATTTATGATATTTTGAAAACTTTTTAGAAAATTATCAATTTCAGGCAATTGGTGCTTTTGAAATTTTAATAATTTCTCTAGAACTCGGAATGATATTAAATTTTATAGGATGGAAGTATAATTGACAAAAAATAATCATAAAAATTAGAAAAATAATTCAATATCTATAAATCGTTAAAACATTACACGTAATTAGTTTGTTGAAATTGAAAATTTCTACAATGGTAAATTATCGTTAGATTAGGCATTTTTTTTTCATCTTTGAGTTTTAGTAGTCGGTGTCTTCTTAAAAATTTCTTATAATCATGTTAGGAATCGTCTTAGGTAATTAGATCAGAAATTTATATTTTATTTATTTATTTATGTATTTTACTATTCTAAATAGTTTATAATTTAATCGAATTATGATTCTTAGTTAGGGTGATTAGGACCGAATCACCATTTTCATTAATTACGAATAGGTCAAACGTTGGACTTAGTTAATCCAAACCCTAACCATCATCCATGAGAAATCTTGCTATTCAATTCATTTCAGAAGTGGTCGGATTAACTAAACAAGCTCTCGACCACTCGTTAGTGGGCCACTAAACCTAAAGTTGAGGAAAATCATTCGTTTTGGCGGGCTTGAAGACCTTCGTAGGACATTGAATCAAGACTATGCTTTGAATCGCTCAACTTGGAGCCGAGAGGGTGGCACATGTAATGTGTTAACCCGCCCTGAATATCTCAAAACTTAAGTTAATTCTGTCCACTCTAATTTATGTAAAGTTGTGGCTTCCAAGCTATTAGATTTTAAAGGAACTTAGGATTATAGTCTCAAATATTTTTCCATAAGTTTTCCTAAAGTCGCCACTCCGATCGATAATCGGTAACTATTAAACAAACACTGCATCATAATCGTTGATCTTTACTTCTAAAATGCAGATACTTGTATATTTAGGTAGATCACTAGTAGCTTCACCTATCCTATAGCTTAGATTATCCCATACACCTTCTGGTGGGCCTCAATAGTAGGAAATGACCTCCCATAAGGTTATAATATCGAATACTTGGTGGCCATTAGGGCCATTTGCACAATTTCTGGTGCTATAAAAGGGCCCTTAATGGGTAGCCTTTTGCCTCATCTGATTTGTTCCTTAAGAGAAGAAAAGGAAAAGAGGAGAGAGAGAGAGAGAGGGAGGGAGAGAGAATTTTGATGGAGAGAGGAGGGACTTAGTGCTCGATCGTATAATCTGTCCTCGTGCTCATTGAAATGCTTCCCATGTCGTCGTTGCTTTTCTACGCCTTCCTCAGCTAGAATCCATTGATTTCGGCTCGGATCTTTCCTCATTTGCTAGGTAAGTGGTTCATTAACTATTATTTTCCACATTCTTTTTGTATTTCACGTATTTGAGTTATTAGGGCCCTTTCCATTTCTTCGAAATATAAAAAAATCATAACACTAGGTTTTTTGTGCATACTAGGTCTTGGACCTCAATTGGTCGTTTGAGAGCGACGCACACAAAAAACCTTAACACTAGGATTTTTGTGCATACTAGGTCTTGAACCTCTATTGGTCGTTTGGGAGCGGTGCACACAATTGCGGAAGCCGTATTTTGGTGTGAACCATGTATCCCAGACCCCAATTTATCAAATCGATTTAGGGTTTTTCTAAATCAAAGATATCTAAACCCCTAAATCCTAATTAGAAGTTTGATTAGAATAAAATCTCAAGTTATTAACGCTAAAATTGTGATTAAATGTTGGTAATTGAGGTTTTTTTTCTCAATTTTTCAATACTAGAGCTGCATCTTAATCGAATAATTTTGACTCTAAGGTGACGCGCTACCAAAGGACATGGGACAAAAAATATCTCTAAAACGGTAGTAGAATTTTGTAGACATAGTGATAACATGTGGCATTGTCTCATTGGTCCATGTCGATGCGCCAAGAGCGGTGTAAACAACTTATATGCCATCCAAACTGTTCATAATATTATTATCACTGGTATAAATTATAGACACAAATGTCATCCCGATAAAAACTTCCGTGGCCCCCACAAAGTTTCCAATGGCAGACATTCAATCCAAATTGTTTCCTGTCATGTGGCCTACTGGATCCGCTTATTTTTGGAGTCTTGCCCTATCGTGAGGCTGAGAAACTAATGGATGGACTGTATTTTTTACCGGCATCTCTGTGGACCCTACATAGCTTCTGACCACACGAACTCCGGGGCACTTGCAATCCGCGTCCATTTCAACAAAAAGTTCATTTATTGGTAGTCTTCAATAAAAAAATAATAACATGATTTGGTGCCATGTTAGGTTGGAGGGTACTCACGCATACATCTCCCAGAAATCTGGCTCCCCTTGTTTGGTCGGTCCGGCCAAAAATGTCAATTCAACGTAACAATCTAACCCTCTAGTTTAACCTTTTGAGTTTAAAATAGCCGTTCATTTGCGGGCCATTAAATGAATGGTAAGGATCATCTGATTGTTTTTTTGGGGCCATCTCAAAATGGGGAGTTATTTGATAGCAGGAAAGAACAAAGGTTGATAAGCAGACACTCATAAATGTTTTTGGGGCCACTAACGTTAGCTGAATTTGGAACAGCAGTCGGATTGCGTCCTTCCTCAGTATGGACGCAAAGTGTCCCTACCGAGCTGTGGAGGGGCCCACTGTGATGTATCTTTTTATCCACTCTGTCCATTCCATTTCTAAGATCAGACTTACCACACGAGACCAAGAATGAGGCAGGTCCATCGGTCGGATTGGCCACACCAGAAATGACTCTTGCATTTAATGCAACTTGCCTTTAATGCTTGGCGTATTTAATGCAACCCCGGCTCAGTATTTGGTGTGGTCGATATCTGACTGTTGGACCTGCCTCATTCTTGGTCTTATGTGGCCGGCCTGATTGTAGAAGCGGAATGGACGGAGTGGATAAACAGATACACCACGGTGGGCCCCTCCACAGCTCGGTAAGGAAGGACGCAATCCGACTCCTTTCGAACATTAGCTGTTTTTAATTTCCACCGTCCATAAATGTGGACCATCATGATATTTAGATAATCAAACCAGTGTAAATTTACGTTTACATCCATCTAAACAGGGACTCACAATTTTTTACGGCGGCTACGTATTATGGACGCAGATTTCCTGCGAAAGCCTTCGGCAGGAAGATACTGCACTGGAAACCTAGGTGGGGCCCACCGAGATGTTTGTGAGAAATCCAACCCTATCCATCCGTTTTTTGAGCTCATTTAGGACACTGTGATTGAAAATGAACAGGATTCAAGACTAAAGTGGACCGCACAAATTCCTACCGTTGAAATCTCCCTGGGTCCACAGTGATGTTTTTATGCCATCCATACCGTTCATAACGTCATTCCAACTGGGATGAACAGAAAACACAAATATTAGCCTGATTCAAAACTTCCGTGCCCCAAGAATATTTCAACTGTGTACGTTCAATCCTCACATTTTCGGCCCACTTGAGTCTTGGATCCGGTTCATCTTTGGTCAATTAACCTGAAATGATCTAAAAAAATGTATGGACCGGGTGGATTTCTCATAAACATCACGGTGGACCCCACCTTGGCTCCCAGCGCAGTAATCCCCGGCTTTAACAGGAAATCGGCGTCCCTCGTGCAGTATAGCTAGGGACATTGGCATGTTGTCCGTGTTACATCCGGACGTGGATTAGCTACTGACAGGTTGAGTAGATATAAGGCTACTGAAGTGACGTAAACAATTTTTGTGGCCCCACCATGATGTATGTGTTATATCTGCACCGTCAATTCATTTGGAGAGATCATTTCATGGAATGGGCCAAAGCATGAGGCAGATGCAAAGCTCAAGTCAACCTCACCAAAGAAAACAGTGGGGATTGATCTCCTACCATTAAAAACTTCTAAGTTTTCAATTAAGCTGATATTTTTGTTTTCACTTCTTCCGTGTATGTGTGAACTTATGGTCAGGTTGGATCTCAAATAAACATCATGGTGGGCCTTAAGAAGGTTTTCGACAGACACTTGTCTCCACTGTTTTGGTCCAGTTGAGATTTGGATCTATCTCATTCTTTAGGTAATGCCCTAAAATGATCTCTCCAAATAAATTGACAGTGTGGATACAACACATACATCATGGTGGGGCCCACAGAAATTGGTGACGTCACTTCAGTAGCGAGATAGCTACTCAACCTGTCAGTAGCTAATCCGCGTCCGTGACATCCACTCCATCCATCAGGGGTGCATCAAAATACTGGGCCTTAAGGCCACAAATCACCCAGATGGATGACTCAGGTAGGCCACATCAGAGGGAAAAAGGGCGATGGTATGCCAACAATAGGTTTGTGCAAAGGTCCACCGGTGGTGTTTATCTTCCATCAAACTCGTTCATCAAGTTTCAGTCATAGTAATGAAGGGAAGATACAAAAATCAGCCTCGCCCAAAACACAGGAGAGCCACACCATGTCAATCATACATTGTTCCCATTTGTGTGGTCAATATTAGCTTTTTAATGGGCCAATCTTTTGCTTCTATTGTGAACATAGTAGTTCTCACCTGATGGACGGAGTGGATTTCATACATACAACATGGTGGTCCCCACAGACCTTAGATGTTTTACGCATAACAGAGACTGTGTAGATGATTACCCTCCCATAGCAAATCTCATTTTTTTTCCAGCATCGAAGTTCCACTGCTTGTTGATCTGGGAATTTACAAAAGCACCTTTGGACTTTTAAAAAAGTTACGACAGCTACCTCAAATGAATCTTGCCTGCTTCTTCGCTTCGAAGTAACATCAGAAATGCTCTAGGATATTTGCGCGTGAAGAGATTCAAGAGTTGCTTTACGGTGACACGTGCAAATGTCACGTGCTTGACAAAATCTGTTCCATTGATCAGGTGGGCCACCATCAAAATGTATTGTCTCTAATGATTCTATGAACATGTGTAATCTGCAGTGAACTAATTATCCGACGGTCTAAATTCATCGTACGATGATTAATCAATTGTACTTTAATAATGTTTCAATGATGATCCCAACCTTTAATTTTTACAGTTGAATCTGAACCATTGATTTTTTTTTTTCTTTCCATCGCTTTAATTCATCTCCTGATAGTGATAGTGACAACATCCATGACAAGTTTTCTAGGTGGGCCCAGCAGAGCACGAAACATCGACAGCTCAGACCACTTAGCATGCGGGGCCATGGGCGCGACCCAACTGAGAGTATGACTCGCGGAAGCAAAACGAAGCGGCTTACCGTACTTTCTAGAAGAAACGAGAGCGAGCTTCGGCTCATTCTTCATCGCTTGTTTTAGATCACGCTGACGCATAGTTCTATGCATTCACCTACCCTGTAGTGTGTTCTACTTGGGATTTCCATCTTCCTCAATTGTTTTGGATCGTGCCCTAAACTTAGCTTTCAAAAAGGATGGACGGCATGGATGTGAGAAGTATATATCATGTTAGGTCGCACAATTAAGGATAAATGGGTGTAGTTTGGGTGTATCCCAACTATGGGGCAACTGTGATATATGTGCCTTACATTTACACCGTCGATGCATTTTGAAAGCTTATTTTAGGGCATGATTCAAAAAATGCAGCAGATCTAAATCTTAGGTGGACCATGTTGGAATATTTGGTTGAATCAAATAAACTATTAAAACCGAAAATAAAAAAGAAAATAAGATAGAAAACCTATTGGATTGAATCGAGGTGTAACTGAGTCATTCGGCTTGAAATCGAATTTGCTCCCCTTGTACAGTGTCCCAAGTGTAACAAGTTTCCAAAGCAATCGACCTCTAGAATACAACGACTATGACTCGGTCTCAGCGGTGCACTCACTGTACACAGGCTCGAACCACTTGCAGTTTAACCCGAAAGTGCTAAGTTGACTCAGCGCAAAACTTTGAAAGAAAACCTTCTTAAAACTAGAGAGAGTTTTTCAAGGAGAAATAGAAAACGATTTGATAATTTTAAAATCGGAATTAGGGAGCCCTTATATAAACTTTGAAATGGTGCCTTAAGCACTCTTTTGAAAGGGTTTGGTCCATTGGGTTTAAACCCAACCGGAGCGACCAACTGACTGGACGCATCTCTCTGATCAAAACGAAAAGACACAGGTGCGAGTACATTCACACAAATAAAGTCCCGCGAGTACCTCTACACACACACACACATCTTCACGTGAGTACACTTACACCTCACTCGCACCCGTGGCCCGGCCCGTCCAGTCCCGTCGCGTCACGTCGTGCACGCGCACACGGACACGGAATCGAACCCGGCTTGGCAAGGCTCGGCGCACGCGCGCATGTGTGGTAAATGACATAAATTAGAGCTATTGGCATAGCCCCTGATAAGGCCAAATTCATATGCCCCATAAAAGGGGCTTAAACCCTAAGGTAAAAGGCATATCTTATATACATGAGAGAATTCTTGTTCAAATCTGATGTGGGACTAAAACCTACAACACAAAAGCAAGTAATTTCAAATTGTGGAGGGAAATGAAAATTTTAAATTATTTTAAAATAAATACAACAATCCCCCACATGTTTCAAAATTAAAACCTTTCAGGTTAACGCAGAATAGTTGTGCAATGGTGCTGGTGTCACCATAAACTTGAATCGACATTAGAGTAAGTAAGACAGGTTTACAGGAATCAGGTGACACCATAGTCTTGAACCTGATTCCTTTTGGTGTAAATCGCATGAACATGTCACTCACACAACTCTTCCTCTACAAGTGATTCTATGGTTCGATGCTTTTCGGTCATGCACCATTACCTGGATTTCATGAGTGCTCTAGAGAATGTGCCTAGATTCTCATAGGAAGCGGCCTCCACCTTCACACCCATATAGGTGAATTCCATCAAGTGTACACAACAACTGTATACACCACCAAATATATGATTATGGATTCATTAAGAGTTCCAAAAACTCATCCTTTGCGTTGCCTGCTTGCACTCTACACCATAGAAGGGGCTCACTTACATTAGCTCAATCGTCTACCTCGTGTATTGTTGTTTACCCATTAAACCTATCTCATAGGATCTCCACTGGTATAGTTGGGTTGCCGACACTGGCAGCTCATATATTAGGCTTAGCCACATTCACTTTGATGTATCATTAACTAATTTTTTAGATAGTTCTTTCGTCAGAGGATCTGCCAGATTCTTTTCTGACCTCACAAAGTTAATAGATGTTGGAACCAGAGAAATGAACCGCGGGGAACATTCTCTGAAATGTGGTGTTTTGTTGCTCTGAGGTTCTGAGTAATGAAAACATCCATAGACAATCACAAGCATTCACAAAAAGGCACACAAGAAGATGTATCACAAGGCGAATTTTATTCCAGAGATTCTAAGATCTTGTACATTCCAGGCCGTGATCTAGCACGGGCCCTTAATTACATCGAATGATCGATGACCCTTGATTATAAGGCAAAAGACTAGTCAGCAGGGACTATGGTCTTAGAGTTTGTGGCCACGTGGACCTGTGTTTGTTTTGCTGTGTACTGAACCACCTTTATATTAGTCGGATGTCTATGTCCCATATTTTGGCAGGAGACCCGGGTTGAGACTGTTAGGGTTTATTACTGAGATGGACGACTCTGGGCCCGTGCCTGTCAATGTAGGGATAGGTGACCTCGGGAAGTCCATTATACAGTTGTGTGTACCTACGCAGTCCAACCGGCGGATACCGTTTAGATGGGTAGGGCATCGACTGTTGTGTTGTGGCAGTTGAGCAATTGGTTCGTAGAGAGTCGAAAACTCTTTGGCATGGTTTATTGTGGTAACCATGGCCCTGCTTGTCTAGCTTTTGACACAAATCGGATCATGCCTTTACAGTGAACGTAAATGTCAGCATATTTGTATAGCTCTGGATGTTGGCGGCTCCTTTCCGAAAAAGTTACTCCGTTCATCGCGTTGAGTCGGGTCAAGTCTCGAAGACACTCGATTCTGCTCATTCAGAGTTCTCGGAACGTTCGTTTGACCGTTCCATCGCGTCCGGAATGCTCGAAATACCCAAGACAGGCTCAGACGGACCTTGAAAGCACTTAAATTGAACCCGGTGCACCTGCAAACACGTTCTGCAATTGGCTGATTTTTAGGTACGTGAGACTTGATTTACGGGTGAGTGGGCTCCACGTACCTGTCAATTCAATGTCAATTTCATTACAAATTTAGGGGTGCGTTGGTCTATATTCAGGATGCGTGGGTCCACTTTTACAAAATTTGATTCTTGCTGAATTTATGGACGCGTGGGGCCGATTTGACGAATGCGTGGGGTACTTTTACAGGAGTGTTACTAGATATATGAGATTCAGACCTGTAGTGGTGTATCTGTGATCGGAAAGAGGATTCCGACGAAGATTCCGGTGAGGGTTCCGGCGATGATTTTGGGTTTCCGGCAGCGACAGCTCTCTCTCTCTTTTCTTGTGTGTGTAAATGAGTGGGATGAGGGGGTATTTATAGGTGAAGGCGGCCAATAGGAAGCTGCCACGTGTCACGCACCTGTCAAATGTCCCCAACGCACCTGTTTATTGATGTGCGATTGCCCAAAAATCATACTGGATCTTTCGGGTGCGTGGGGCTCAATCGCCGGGTGCGTGGGGCTCAACGCACCTGGGCCCCTATTTTTTAACCATCCATGGTTTGTGAGGGTGCGTTGATTATTTTTCAAGGTGCGTTGGGTGCGTGGGCCTTCGCAAATGGCGGGCCAACGTGCTGTTTTTTAAGGGTGCGTTGGGTGCGTTGGGTGCTTTAATTTTCGGGGTGCGTTGGACACGTAAATGTGGGCTCCACCGATTGGGTTTTGATTTTTAGAGGGTTTGTGGGGCCCGTTTCGTTGCGCAATCACTTGCACTGTTCATCATAAATAGTAACGGAGTTGCGGGTCCATTTTCCGGGCGGTTCCGAACACGGTGATCGACGGAGGCCCACTAGAGAATTTGGCTAAGTTTAAGGAAATCGCGTATACTTCCGTTTTGCGTGCGCTGGAAGGCGTTTTGCATGATTCCTTCAGAGGTATATGGTTATTTGGCTTGTTTCAAGAGTCCACATTATTTGGGACCCCAACAGATGCCCCTCCGGTGGGTCGCGACGGGCGCACGATCGGCTGGTGCGACGCACCGAACTTCTCGGGTCCCACTATAAATAGACGGGACGGCTCATTCTCGTCATTTCGCTGTTCTTTACCAGACATCTCACATCAGGCCCACGCACCCTTTTATTCTCCAACGCACCCAACAACTGTCTCCAACGCATCTATTTAATCCGTACGCACCCATTTATTCAAGGTAAGAGTGACTTCAGGGGTGCGTGGGATGCACACGCACCTTATAATTTTGAACTTGGGGTTTGAACGTTCCTTTTTTGGATGCGTAGGGTGGTACGCACCTGTAAATCTTTTGAATTTTATGGATATCCCGAGTTTTTTGGGTGCGTGGGGGGTCTACGCACCCTTCGTCAAACTCTGGGCAAGCCTTGGTGCTTCACGCACCATGAAATTGTTTGAGTTGACTGATGCGTTGGGGCTCACGCACCCTTCGTCAATTTTGTTGGGGGATTGCCCTTTACGCACCCGGAAATTGCGGTTTGGACAGGTTTAAGGGTGCGTGGAGACTTACGCACCTGGAAATATGATCTTGACGTTCTTTCGAATTTCGGGGTGCGTGGAGACCCATGCGTCCAGCTCACAGGATTTGTAAAAATTTCCTCTAAGTAATCTTTTGCGAGGCTAGATACTTAAGTGTATGAGCCCCCTAACCTCTGCCTCGTATTTGGGCACATATGGTATTCATCTTTGAAGAGGCGTAGGGTCTCATAGACTTTCGAGCTTTCTAGATCGCATTAGTTTTGGAGGTAATACCTACGGTGACCTTGAGTAATGTTTCGAGTGTACCTGAGCATGTCTCCTTGCCTTTTTGACTTCACTCGATTAGTTTTTTCTGCTTCCTGTTTTTTTTTCTTCTCTTTTGTCGGACCGTTGTATCGGTTCATCAGCTTTGTTTCTTAACAGACGATGGTCGTAACCCGCGCTTCCCTCCGTGAGGCCCTCGATTGCCTGAGGCGGCTTCTAACTGCTCTAGACCACCCTGAGGCTTGGTCATCTCTCGCCGGTCAATGCGACGAGGTGGCCGAAGCCTTGACTCATCTCGGTGCGGAATCCCGCCCCATTCTTCGAGCTATCCAGAATGTCTCAGCGATGGCCTCCATCTCTGATGAGCGTAAGGAGTCCATCTCTAGCTTCATCGGCGATTCTTCCCTTTTCGAGGAATTGGCGGTCCTGGAGGCGGCGGAGCCTTCTCTGGCTGCTTCTTTCCTATCCCTGTCGAAGCGACTTAGCTTCCTGAAGGAGGAGAAGAGGGAGAGCAGGCGGTTCCTAGCTTGGCTTGTCCCGTTGGCGGGGGCCGAGTATCCGGATCGCCGCGCCGGCATCTGGAGGATGGTCAGAGAGGCCATACGAGAACATGACGACCTGGCGATCGACGTCTCGATCATAAGGAACTATGCCAACGCCGAGCACCTGAATTTCGATCTCGTGCAACAGTGCATTTCCATCTTAGTGGACTTGATCTTCAAGGAAGGCCAGGTTCGGGCAAAAGTTGATGAGTTGAAGGCTCGGGTTCTCTCGCTGACGCAGGACTGAGGTCCTTGCTTTCTGGCTTCGGGGAGGGGTCCCCGCAATTTTGAGTCGTTTTACATTGACTTTTGTTGTTTGATCATTTGAACAGTTGTTATTAACAATTTGGCCATTTTGAATGGCCCTTATGGTTGATGAATGCTAATTTATACTTTTCGCTTCGCTTCTGTCTTTTCTTGCTTGTATGTTATGTGACGCTGATGTGTGGTTGTGGATGTTGTTCGTTTCATTTCTTATTGGTTTCGAGTGCGTTCCGCAGTGGCCTAGGTTGGCGCTTGTACTTTGTTCATTTGCATGCTTTGTGTCCCCATTGCCTTTTATGAATGTTTGATCGACTTTGTGCGAACATTTCCCCTTTTACTTTGTACCTGAGTTTTCTGCATACCGTTTGCAGGTTCCAATGGCCAGCGATCCTTCACAGGCCGGTCCTTCGGGTCTTCCCCAGACTCCTTCCAAGTGTAAGCGCGCTGCTGCCAAGCAGGTCGTCAGACCGTCTGCTGAAAACCCACAGTGGTTTCTTCCTCCGGAAACGTTTAACTTTTATGAGCGGATCCTCACATTATCGAAGGATATACAGAAGAAGATCCTTTGCGATAGGATCGTGCCGCCCCCTCCAGATAGGGGCACGCAGGAGCAATGGGATGCATGGTACGCTCCTCTCCGGGGTTTCCGGAGTGACGGGACAACGGGTCCTGAAGAGGGCGAGGCGAGTCCGTCGATCCCTACCCAGGCCACCAGGCGCGGTCGCCCGAAGAGGGCTGGCAAAGGCGCCAAGCAAGTGTACTTGGAGAACCAGGCCAAGTCTAGATCAGACAAAATAAAGGTGGCTTGGTCTAGTGCCAAGCTTGTTACTGCGCCACTCGTCGTGAGGAACCCCTACACTCGGGAGTACATTCGTTACGCGAAGAGTTATCAACGGCAGCGGTCTCTCCCGAGCATCGAACCGTCTGACATCTGCAGGAACAACTCCTTCTACGGCGTCGATGCTTAGACATCCGGCCAGGCGCCATTCCTCAGTTGTTCTCTCTCCAAGAACGGGAAGCAGCAGTCGGTCCTAGGCGTGAAGGATATGATTTTCCTGGGGCCGAATCACAACCCCCATCAGCCCTTTCCCAGGCATTACTTTGAGACTCTCCGCCAGAGGTTTCACCATCTGGGGGATGCCGAAGTCTGGTTGTCCGGGGCGTTCCGGACTCGCGACCATCTGGTCCTTCATCCGGGCTACGAGGCGTGGGTGAACCGGATATTGGAACAGCATAGGGCGACCTTACGGGCGGTGGGCTTGTACAAGGCGATCGAAGCGACATCAAGCTACTTTTGCCGAGAGCCCTGGGTATACAAGGGCTTCCTCAACCACTGGTGCTCCATCACCAATTCTTTTCACATGCCGTGTGGCGAGATGAGCATCTCGCTCTGGGATCTCAACAGGATCGCAGGCCTCCTAATTCGCGGGAGGATTTATGATGAATGGGTCCCAAGCGACGATGAGCTGTCGCAAAAGAAGAAAGGCATCAATGAAGGCTTCTTCTCCGAGGCCTGCTACGAGCTGTTTGCCGAACTACCCCAATTTTGGGGTCTCAAAGATAAGCTCCTATTCGAGGACTGGCTGGTCTACTTCAGCCACGGCTTGAAGTAAGTGTTCTGCAACGAATTGTGCCTTACTGCTCTGTCACGCTTCTTTCTTTCTGCTAACGCCTCGTCCTTTCCCCTCTTCAGCTTGGACTACGCGACCTTCGACGAGGGTCGTGGTGATAAGGCGCTTTTGGAGAAGCGAATGAGGGAGAACTTCCCGCGCCCCAACAAACTCTCCCCCTCCTGCGAGCTGGCCGGCTTCCTGGCATATTGGCTCAGTTGTGTGGCGCTTCCGAGCTCAAAGCAGGTGGATAATATCAGAGTGTCTTGCTTCATCGTCGCAGGGGCCTTGGCGAACGGTCACCGGTACGCGCTGGCTCCGGTTGTCTTATGTTCTATATACCGAGCATTCGGTTACGTCATCAGCAACAAGGAGCGCGCTGCTTATGGGATGAACTCCGCTTACTGCGGATAACACTTTTTCTCCGGTTGGCTCGGGGTATACTTCCCTTGGGTCTACGGCGTACGGCGCGGAGATTATATCAGAGATGGGAAGCTCCCGCTACACTTTTTCCAGAAGAAGAGGATGATCAGTCATAACTTAAACACTATCGAGGATAGGATCGCGGGGCTCGATGACGTATACTTCTATCACTTCTCTGGTACCCGTAGCGAAGAGTCGGTCTTGTGCACGGATGACGACAGCATTGATTATTACGAGTGTTCCTTCCTGATCGCGATTCGTCCTTCGTCACTGCCGCTTCGCGAAGGGCTGGAGTTCTGGAGGGAGCCTTATTATCCGAATCGTTTCGCCCGCCAATTCGGGTATGATCAGGGAGTGCCAGCGACCTTAGAACCAGTGACGCGCGAGCAGCGGGGGTACGGTGTTGGGCCTATTCACTGGAAATGGATGTGGCGGCAACTCCTGCTGACCGAAACCGGCTGCTCCTTCGTGATCCCGGGGACGCAGTGTTTCGCCGGGGCTACCTTTGGGTGGATGAGGTGGTGGGCCCATCAATATGCGCTGGTGCGGAATAAAATGCTCGTCACCGAGCCCGTCTTTGTCACGCCTCCCATCGTTACGCCTACTCCTGCCAACGGGCTCGGCTATCTATCGGAGAACCTTCATCAACCCGCGGTGCCAGGCACGGAGAGGTTGCAAACCTCCTTGAATGTGGTGATCGATTATGAAAAGCCGGAGCACACCCTGAAAGGCTGGATCGCCCACGGGGAGAGGAATGTGACAGCGGTGGGGCCAGAGTTCCCGTCTCTCGGGCCTATCGATGAGTTACCTGCCGAGGGCGATGTTCCGAGAGGGGGAGATGAAGGTGACGATGGCGAAGAAGGCGACGATGGTGATGATGGTATGGCCGAGGCAGGGGGTGAGGGAGATGATGCTGTTGCGGAAGGCGATGGTGGTATGGACGGCGATGATGCTATAGGCGGAGGTGATGATGGTGCGGGAGGTAGTGGAGGCGGAGGCTCTGATGGTGATGACGGTGATAACAATGGTGATGACGGTGATGAGGGCGATGAGGGTGCAGGGGTTGAGTGCGCTGGCCCTCGGGTGAAGACTGCTCCTCGTCTTCCTGTCGTCTGTGGCGGCAAGAAAATAAAGGATTTGTGGAAACTGCGCTGAGCCGAGCGTCTACGGGAGCAGCTTTCGAAAGAGGCTGGCGACGCTCCGGTCATTATCACGGGAGAAGCCAGGGAAGAGGGCGAGCTAAGCTCTCAAGCCAACCTGAGCGAAGGCTGCCCTACCCGGGGGAGCAATGAAAGTGAGCCTATTTATGATAGGTCTATCCCTGAAGAGGACGTCGGGGTGATCTTCATGGACCTGGATGATGAAGCACCTACTGAGTCCGCCCTTCCCCCCAATCCTTCTGTGGCGGACGCTGAAGCTCAAAGTGGGGTTCCGGAGGTGACCGTCGCCGTTGTGGAAGGGGTAGCGGTTCCTACTATTAAGTCGAGCGCGCTCGAACCCGTTGTGGGGGCTCCTCCTTCCGCTGAACCGTCGTTAATTGAATCTGCTGTTGAAGTTCCGTCCGTCGCCACGTCGTTGCTAGCAGAGCCTGCCCCCGCAATTCCTCCTGTTGCTTGGCTAGCGCCTGATGCCAATATTCCCGAGGTCGTGGTGATATCCTCCCCGGAATTGCTTGAACCATTGACTGAGGGAACAACGGAGCCGGCCCCAGCGTCACTTGTGCCTACCACTTCATTCAGCGTCCTTGCCGTTGGCATTCCTGATGTTGCTGGTATGTCATTTGCTTTTACCGTTTTGACTGCTTCCTTTCTGACGATGATTTTTCTGTACTAACGTTTTCCACTCTCTGTGCCAGTAGCTGCTCCTGCTGATGCCTCAGCACCGACGGCGTTGCCAGAGTCATTCGTCTCATCCCTTCGGGGCCTATCGAGGACCAAGTCAAACCTTCTCAAGGGTCTTCTGTCTGACATCGCCGACTCTTTAAGACATGAGGAGGAATGGTCTATCTTAGACGAGGCGTTGCAGGCATTAGGACTTAACGCTGCCTGGCTTGGGATTGACCTGTCCTCCGTAATCGGTCAAGTGACTCAGTTTAAGGAATGGGTGGTCCGAGAACGTGAGGCAAAAAGCCTCCAAATTGACCCTTCTACTGAGGAAAAGCGTGGTCACTTGCGGTCCCTTCTCCCAAAATTGGAATTACACGAGGCAGGGGTGGCTGCGGTGAAGAAGGACTGGCAGATTGTTGATGATGGGTGTCAAGAGGCCACTGCTCGTTTAGCAGAGATAGACAACGAGGTGGCTCGGCTGCAAGCCGAACGCTCGATCGTCCACCTTAAACTGTCCAAGATTAGCGGTCAGAGGACTCGTTTGCAGTCTTCCCTTGATCAGCAGGAGGCGGAGCGCGACGTCGTGAAAGCCCAAGTTGCGGAGTTGGAGCAGTCTCTCAGGGACATTCCTGACCCTGCTCTAGTTCTAGCTGAAGCTGAAATGGTACGGAAGGCGGTCGAGGAGTCTGCAACAAACTTGTTAGACCAATGTTTGAAAACTTTAAACACTTGAGCTGTAATAACCTCTATTCGTAAAACAAAATTTTTAGAACACGTTGTAACAAATACTGTGTCAATATGTATACTACCGCAGTTTTAGGTTCATGTTGTATTGCTAATTTATTTGTAAATTTTGAGCTTTGAATGCGAATTGACTGAGTCATTTGGGAAGAGCGTCCCCCTGTTAGGACCCAAACCTGTGCTTGTACGAACAGGGATGCGATCGAGCCTCGATTAAGGGCTTACCCCCTTTCTTAATGGTCTTGAAGAGCGGGGTGTCATTCCCGACGTATTCTGAGCCTTGACGACTTCCTGATACCTGTGGAAGAAAAGGTAGGTAATTAGTACTTTGCTCCGAACCCTATGCGGTGTCATTTCTTTTGGTATTTCCTTCATTACATCCTCCCTCTAATGGGGCGTTTACAAAGTATGATGATAGACTTCCATCAAGTATAGTATCTTTTCAAGAACCGACCATTCACCAGCGTATTGACGCCCTGTCCTTTGCAATCTATTACCCGATAGGCTCCATTAGAGTACACCTCATCGATAATGCACACTGGATCCCATTTTGGATCGAATTTACTCTTTGGGCCTTGTGCCGGTGCCGCACGTTTCATCATTAGCACCAGGTCCCCTCTTTTAAATGACCTTCCCCGGTCCCGTTTATCGTACGAAGTTGAGATTTGTTTTTGATACATTTCAAGCCTTTGCTGAGCGGCGAGTCTCTTTTCATCCAGGTCGTCAAGCTCGACCATTTTGATTTTATCATTGTACTCGGTTGTCAAGGAGTGTCGGAGCGCAACCCGTAGTGACTCCACCTGTATTTCCATCGGGATCACGGCTTCCGTGCCGTACACCAATGAGTAGGGTGTGGCTCGGGTGGCTGTGCGGTGCGTGGTCCTGTATGCCCATAGTGCTTCGGGTAATCGTTTATCCCAGTCCTTCTTATTTTCTGCCACCGTCTTCTTCAGGATTTTCACGATAGTCATGTTGAACGCCTCGGCTAACCCGTTCGCGCGAGGGTAGTAAGGTGACGAATAGCAATGCTTAATCTTGAACTTTGCACATGGCCTATCGATAGTGACATTCTTAAAGGGTGTCCCGTTGTCGGTGGTGAGTCTTTCAGGGATACCGTGCCGGTATAATATGGCATGACGGATGAAACTTTCGACGTGTCTGGCTTTCACGTTTCTTAAGGGGATGGCTTCAGCCCATTTAGAGAAATAATCGGTCGCAGCAAGGATGTACTGGTGCCCCTGAGAGGATGGCGGGTTGATCGGCCCTATCACGTCCATGCCCCAGGCAGGCGAAAGGCCAAGATATCACTGATTGATGTAACTCTTCTGGTGGTGAGTGTATTATATCTGCATGTATCTGGCATTGATGACACTTCCTGACGTAGTCTATCTCGTCTTTCGTCATTGTGGGCCAATAGTACCCCATATGTCGGACACGGTGATGCAAGTTCCTGCCCCCTTGGTGAGCACCGCACTCCCCTCCGTGAGCTTCTTTTAGCATGGCGTATGCCTCATCCTGATCCAGGCAGCGTAGCAGCACTCCCTTATACGAGCTCTTGTAAAGGGTGTCACTCTGCATTATAAATGAACCGGCGCGTCTCCTGACCTGAGTACGCATCTTGGGCTCTTCCGGTAAAAATCCGTATTTCAAGTAGTCGACGAATGGTCTCTTCCAGTCGTTTTCTTCTGTGATTTCGAAGCAATAGATGGAATTCACGCTCGATTCGTCGCTGCGCGGTAGGGTAGTTGGTAAGATCCTTCTTTCTTCGATCGTTACTTGAAGTGGGCTGCCTCCGGGATTAGCCAGGGCAGCGGCCAGGCTGGACAACGCGTCGGCCTGTATGTTCTCTTGCCTTGGTATATGTGAAATGCTGCCATTGCGAAACTGGTCGAACAACGATTGCGCTTGGTGGCAGAAGGGAGACAACTCGGGCTTGCGAACCTCATATTTCGTCGTTAGCTGTCTGATGACTAGCCTGGAGTCGCTTGTAGATCTGTATTGCCTTGATACACATCTCGAGGGCGAGCTGTAGTCCGATAATAAGGGCTTGGTATTCTGCTTCGTTGTTGGTACAAGCCGGCACGATCGTAAATGCATAGGGCAGTAGATCTCCCTGCGGGCTAATAAATATAACTCATGCTCTTGCCCCTGTGGACCTAGCGGCTCCGTCGAAGTACATTTGCCAGGGTCGCGGTTCTTCAATTATCATAACCTGATCGTCTAGGAGATCGCATTCCATTTCTTCATTGCTTGGAACGGGGTGGGCAGCGAGGAAGTTCGCAATCGCTTGCCCTTTAATGGCTCGGGCCGGGACGTAAGTGATATCGAATTCCGAAAGGAGAAGGGCCCATTTTGCTAAGCGCCAGGACAACATAGGCCGGTTTCATGAGAAATTTGATTGGATCAGCCTTGGATATCAACGTTATTTGATGTGAGATGCAGTAATGCCTAAGTTTCTTCACGGCGAAGATGAGGGCCAGACATATCTTCTCGATCATCGAGTAGTTAAACTCGGCCCCTACTAATGTGCGACTTAAATAATACAGTGCGTTCTCCTTGCCTCCTTCGTTCTTCTGTGCCAGGAGCTCCCCTAGCGAGTTATCATCCACTGCAATGTATAGAATCAGCGGTTTGCCCTTGATTGGGGCGGCAAGGACTGGCGGATTCCTGAGCATTTCTTTTAGTGAATCAAAAGCTTCCTGACAGACGGTGTCCCATTCAAACTTGACATTTTTCTTGTTGAGTCGGGAGAACGGCTAACAACGACCAACTAGGTTTGAAATGAATCTTCTGAGGTATGCTACGCGGCCCTGGAAGCTTTTCAGTTGCTTCAGGTTCTTTGGAGGCGGCATTTCTATGATGGCCTTAATTTTTGCGGGATCGATTTCTATGCCCCTGTGTCTGACCACGAAACCCAAGAATTTGTCGGATGCAACTCCGAACGCGCATTTTAGCGGATTCATGCAGAGACTCTTCTTACGCAATCGTTGGAATACTTGCCTTAGGTGCTCCTTGTGCTGCTCATGATCGGTCGACCTGACGACTAAATCATCTACATAGCATTCAACGTGTTTATGCATCATGTCCTGGAATATGACGTGCATTGCGCGCTGGTAGGTTGCCCCTGCGTTCTTTAATCCGAAGGGCATCACGCGGTAGCAGTAGATGCCGAGAGTTGTGCGAAAAGCCATGGCTTCTTCGTCTTCTGGGGCCATGCGAATTTGATTGTATCCTGAATACCCGTCCATGAAAGACATCACTGCATACCCCGTCGTGCTGTCAATCAACAGCTCAGGAATCGGGAGGGGAAAATCGTCGTTAGGGCAGGCTTCATTTAGGTTTCGAAAATCAACACATATTCGGATTTGTCCGCTCTTCTTCTTGACCGGCACGATGTTTGAGATCCACCGGGGGTACTTCACCTCTCGAACGAACCTGGCCTGAATTAGCCTCTTGACTTCTTCCTCGATCTTTGGTATAATGTCCGGATGAAATCGTCATTGCGGTTGTTTTACCGGCTTCTTTTCCTTCATGATACTTAATTTGTGCATGGCGATTGTCGGGCTGAGCCCGGGCATTTCTGAATATGTCCAGGCAAAGATATCTTTATTCTCCTTTAGCAGCTGCAGGTATCTTTTCTTCTCACCTTCTGGGACGTTTCTGCTCAAGTATGTATTCCTGGGCTCTTCGGGGGTGCCCAGGTTTATCTCCTCGAGTTCGTCGATCGTTGGTTGTCCACCATCTTCTAGTTGCACGGGTGCGACACTTGGCTGGACTACATCGATAGGCTCCTGTGACTGGGTTTCTTCTACCGGGCCGATGGTTACCATGTTTACACTTGCCCTAGCCCCTAGGCCCTCTCCATTGCGGTAGACTCGCTTATGTTCTTCAAATGGAGCCAGTAACCTCTTCTCTGTGTCTATGCTTTGGTCGGGGAATCCCATATTCTTCATGATCTTTCAGCTGGCTCTGCTATATCTCTTCTCTTCTATTGGTCGAGGCTGGGCGAGCCCCCTTCCTTCTCCTTTTTCTTCTGATGGTGCTGGCCGGCTTAGCCCTGAGTGAAACTTGATGTCTTTCTGGGTGACGTCTCTTGACGGCACGATGAACTGGCTTGGAGCTTTTGGGAAGGGCTTGGTTCTTCCTATCTTGGGCACCGGTACGTTGAAGCTGGACTTGAGCACGCTCATGTCTTGATCTGAGATCAGTTTTAACATAAACTATCCTGGCTGACGTAAATGTTGCGGTATCACATAAAACTTCTTCGTGGTTGGCCGAGAGTGACTTTCTAGCGAATGTTGGGATCTCCCCTGGGTGGCAGTTTGAGGCTCACTTCCCCGCACGAACTTCTCTATTCAAGTTTTTACCCTTCGCCCCTTCTTCGATACCTCAGTCCTTTCGCTGGTTTCATTGCCGTCGGCCGAGTTGTAGTACTTTGCGTCGGCTAAAAATGACTCGGCTACTGTGTATGGCTTTGGATCCGTCCGTTACCCTGTATTGGACTCCGTCTCTGCTATATTTAAAACATTGGTGATATGTCGAGGGGATTATGCGATTTTGATGGAGCCAAGGCCTCCCTAGAAGGAGGTTGTACGTTGTCACTGCATCGATCACCTGACATGTCACTTTCGTCGTCAGTCCTTCGATCTCTAACATTACCGTAATTGATCCGAGCGTACGCTGACTGTCTTGATTGAAACCTTGAATCATCATAAAACTCGGGCGTAACGCCGATTGCCTGTAACCTAGCCCCTGTAATGTTTTCAAGGGCATGATATTTACAGCCGACCCGTCGTCCAGCATGCATCTCTTGACCTCGGTATCTCTGATTATTCCTGTGACCATTAACGGGCGATTGTGATCTGTTGATTCTATCGTGCGGTCTTCTTCTGAGAAAGTGATGGTTGAAGGGTGATTAACAAGCATGGCTTGTGACACTGGCATATACTCTTCCCAAAATTTATCTGAATTTTTCATTTCTTCTTCTATCTCTATTATCGTGACCTCCCTGACTTCATTGCCAAGTAAGGCGTTGATTAACATTTCCCTGTATACTTTTGAGAGGCATAGGGCATCGTATATGCTCAGGCGGGCAGGAACCTTTCGTAGGTGTGACACAATGTCGTACGCCACTAGTATAGGGTTTGGCTGACTGGTCGTAGCTTCGACGACCTTTTCTTTTGACTTTTGCATGCGAGGTCTTTCCTGTGATCTGTCAGGGGTACCATCTTCTGGCATCGGGTTGTCTGATCTGGGGAGAGTACGGTCAGGGATTTGCCTTCCTGATCGTAGGATGACTGTGTCAACTTCCCTCTCCACTACTTGCGGTGTTTCTTCAGGTGACGCCTATTCGACGAACGACACCATTCCGCAGCGGGCCATGCTTGTCATGAGTTGTCCTTGCCCCTGCGATCTCTCTCCTCTGTTCTTCTTTCGCTTTACGAGTCTTTGTCTGTTCTCAAGTCTTTTCTTGCTGCTGACTGGAGTCCATGGTTCCTTCGGCTTAGGGAACAGGGTTGATCGGCCGGTTTCACCTTTTATCGGGACTATTGAAATTGCCCCGACTGCCTCCTTCACTGTCTCACGTACCTTCATGCTGATGACCCCTTGATTGATCAATCACTGTATTCTTCCCTTTAAGGAGAAGCAATCTTCTTTCTGATGGCTGATGCACCAGTGATATTTGCAGTATTTAGGGCCGTTCGTTCGTCCAACCTCGTGTAGATGAATTGGCTCTGGTAAGCGTATCAAGCCCTCTTCAATTAACTGTTCCATGATCGGAACTAAATCGGCCATGTCGAATGTGTATGGGCCGTTCGCCTTTTCTCTTTCGGCTATAGATACACGTTTGGGTACATAGGGCTTTTTACCTTTATCTTGTACATCTGCCGCCTTCATCTCTGTCCCATGTTTGGTAGCGGGACGCTTTCGGTCTTTCGGGTCCCTGCTTCTGTCGACCTGGTGGGTCTCTACCACTCTTCCTGTCTCTCTTTTCTGCCTCTCGGGCCTGAAGCTTACTCGAGATGCTGCTTCCTCTACCAAGTGTGCTTTCGTTGCTAGTTCGCGAAAGGAGTTGAAGGTGTTGCTTGACAGGCCATACGAGATCATCGGGTCTAGGGCCCTTAGACACATCTTCATCTGCTCGCCTTCGCTGGTAGTTCTCGACATTGAGCTGCTGTGGTTCCCGATCGGTCGATGAACTTTTCAACTGGCTCACCATTTCTCTGTCTGACCATTGTAAGATCCGTTAACGAGATCTCTCTCTCTGTTGCGAAGAATTTTGAGATGAAGGCATCTTGCATCTGCTCCCATGTTCTCACAGAGCCGGCCGGTAGTGACATGTACCATTGGAAGGCTTTCCCTGTTAGGGTGGATCCAAATAGCCACATGCAGTACTGCGGGACTGCAGACCAGTTTCCCAATGTGGTCAGGAAGTGGGTGATGTGCTCCTCTGGCGACCCTCTGCCGTCGAATTTTCTGAAGTCCGGGCATTTAAAGTTGGCCGGAAATGGTACCTCCTCTACTTCTGGCGAGTATGGGACCCGATATTTGTAACTACCTTTCCTCTCTTTCTCTTTTCCTGTTGCATCATATGGGCTATCGTTTGAGACAACTCTTCTCGTGATACGTGAGATGTGGAGAGTAGCGCGTGCCCTACTGGCATGACTCTGGGTTGGACGGGTGGCTCAAGATCAACCGGGCCTTCTGCTGCACCTTGAGATTCCTCCGCCGACTGACGGGTGAGTGGTGCGGTACTTCTGGTGGCATTCTGCGCTATCAGAGTGGTTAAGGCCTCCTGGATAGCCTTCATGCGCTCATTTGTCTCGCGGTTAGCCTCCACCAACCTGTCAATCTGATCTTGTAAAGGAGGTAACTCTTCCATCTCATATGGTTCTTCCTCTGCCTCTGCCGCTACCTGGACCATCACTATTTGCGCCAACTGTATTTTTCAGACCGTTCTTTGTCTTGGTATGAGGATCGTCGTGGACTTGGGCTTTTCATTCATGAGCCCAGTGGTTCTTTGTGGGGTACGAGAGGTTTTGGGCGACGGCGGGAACTGCTCAATCGTCATTGCGGGCATTGCGGGCTCTGCCGGCGCAACCTTCCCGTCTATAAGGGTCTTCTGCCCCTGCTTTGGCTGCCATTGTCTCTTGGTTGTAGGGCGAGGTCTTGCGACATCGACCCTCTTATATGCTGCTAAGTTGGCTGCTTTCTTCTGCTCTTTCCTTTGTCGGCGCGTTTCGACCAACCGCCATCATGAATTATAGGCAGTTGTCGTGGTCGGGATGAAGCGAGGCAGGCTGAAGCCTCCGGTGGCAAGGACGGTGCACAAACTGTTCATTGAGCATGCCATTTCTTTCGTCTATCCTAGTATCTTGCAAATTCTATAGTGGCATAAAAATTGTTAGAACAGTTCACAAGTGCGGTCGGGAGTATGAGCCCATCGATCGCAGTGCATAAACCTGATAGAATAAGCAAGAAGACGATGAAATAGTTGTAGTCGTGGAAGTTTGTGGGTTTGCAAGCCTTTTTGAATGTCCATTGCCTTAGAGATGAAGGGAAGAACGTTCCCGTTGAGAGTCGCCAGTTTGACGCCCGAGGGGCGCCGAAACATTACGCCTTGCGGTAACTTTTCCTATGCGTAAATTTTTGTTTGCAGGTAATTGATCTTAGAGTGTTTCTACGCTCAGACATAACCAGAGATTCCGGGTTCGAGTTCCCCAGCAGAGTCGCCAGTTTGTTGGAACTAGAGAAATGAACCGCGGGGAACATTCTCTGAAATGTGGTGTTTTGTTGCTCTGGGGTTCTGAGTAATGAAAACATCCATAGACAATTACAAGCATTCACAAAAAGGCACACAAGAAGATGTATCGCAAGGCAAATTTTATTCCAAAGATTTTGAGATCTTGTACATTCCAGGCCGTGATCTGGCACGGGCCCTTAATTACATCGAATGATCGATGACCCTTGATTAGAAGGCAAAAGACTAGTCAGCAGGGACTATGATCTTAGAGTTTGTGGCCACGTGGACCTGTGTTTGTTTTGCTGTGTACTGAACCACCTTTATATTAGTCAGATGTCTGTCCCATATTTTGGCAGGAGACCCGGGTTGAGACTGTTAGGGTTTATTACTGAGATGGACGACTCTGGGCCCGCACCTGTCAATGTAGGGACAGGTGACCTCGGGAAGTCCATTATACAGTTGTGTGTACCTGCGCAGTCCAACCGGCGGATACCGTTTAGATGGGTAGGGTATCGACTGTTGTGTTGTGGCAGTTGAGCAATTGGTTCGTAGAGAGTCGAAAACTCTTTGGCATGGTTTATTGTGGTAACCATGGCCCTGCTGGTCTAGCTTTTGACACAAATCGGATCATGCCTTTACAGTGAACGTAAATGTCAGCATATTTGCATAGCTCTGGATGTTGGCGGCTCCTTTCCGGGAAAGTTACTCCGTTCATCGCGTTGAGTCGGGTCAAGTCTCGAAGACGCTCAATTCTGCTCATTCAGAGTTCTCGGAACATTCGTTTGACCTCGCATCCGGAATGCTCGAAATACCCAAGACAGGCTCAGACGGACCTTGAAAGCACTTAAAATTGAACCCGGTGCACCTGCAAACACGTTCTGCAATTGGCTGATTTTTAGGTGCGTGAGACTTGATTTACGGGTGCGTGGGGCTCCACGCACCTGTCAATTCAATGTCAATTTCATTACAAATTTAGGGGTGCGTTGGTCTATATTCAGGATGCGTGGGTCCACTTTTACAAAATTTGATTCTTGCTGAATTTACGGACGCGTGGGGCCGATTTGACGAATGCGTTGGGTACTTTTGGATGCGTGGGGTACTTTTACAGGTGCGTTACTAAATATATGAGATTCTGACCTGTAATGGTGTATCTGTGATCGGAAAGAGGATTCCGACGAAGATTCCGGTGAGGGTTCCGGCGATGATTTTGGGTTTCCGGCAGCGAAAGCTCTCTCTCTCTCTCTCTTTTCTTGTGTGTGTAAATGAGTGGGATGAGGGGGTATTTATAGGTGAAGTCGGCCAATAGGAAGCTGCCACGTGTCACGCACCTGTCAAATGTCCCCAACGCACCTGTTTATTGATGTGCGATTGCCCAAAAATCATACTGGATCTTTTGGGTGCGTGGGGCTCAACGCACCTGGGCCCCTATTTTTTAACCATCCATGGTTTGTGAGGGTGCGTTGATTTTTTTCAAGGTGCGTTGGGTGCGTGGGCCTTCGCAAATGGCGGGCCAACGTGCTGTTTTTTAAGGGTGCGTTGGGTGCGCTAGGTGCTTTAATTTTCGGGGTGCGTTGGACACGTAAATGTGGGCTCCACCGATTGGGTTTTGATTTTTGGAGGGTTTGTGGGGCCCGTTTCGTTGCGCAATCACTTGCACTGTTCATCATAAATAGTAACGGAGTTGCGGGTCCATTTCCGGGCGTTTCCGAACACGGTGATCGACGGGGCCCACTAGAGAATTTGGCTAAGTTTAAGGAAATCGCGTATACTTCCGTTTTGCGTGCGCCGGAAGGCGTTTTGCGTGATTCCTTCAGAGGTATATGGTTATTTGGCTCGTTTCAAGAGTCCACATTATTTGGGACCCCAACAATAGATATAACTCCATCACGCAACATATGTCTTAATATGTTGTGCCCGAGTCTAATATGCCTGCTCTTTCCATTATAAATTTTGTTATTTGCTTTTGCTATAGCTGCTTGACAATCACAACGAATAGATACGGCCGATACAGGCTTTGGCCACAATGGTATATCATTCAATAAATTCTTAAGCCACTCAGCTTCTAAACCAACTTTTTCTAAGGTAGTAAACTCGGATTCCATAGTTGACCGAGCGATACATGTCTGCTTAGTAAACTTCCAAGAGACTGCTCCTCCACCTAAAGTGAAGACATATCCGCTGGTGGATTTAGTTTCATTTGAATCAGTAATCTAATTAGCATCACTATATCCTTCTAATACAGCAGGATAACTATTATAATGTAAACCATAGGCCATAGTGCCTTTTAGGTATCTTAGAATTCTGGACAAGGCATTTTAATGCTCTTTTTCAGGATTATGTGTATATCTACTCAGTCTTTCTACTGCAAAAGCTATGTCTGGTCTAGTGCAGTTCATCAAATATATAAGGCTACTAATTATTCTGGAATATTCCAATTGAAACACACTACTATCTTTATTCTTTATGAAAGTCACACTGTAATCATAGAGTGTACTGATAGGTAAACAATCAAAATGGTCAAACTTCTTTAATATTTTCTCAATATAATGAGATTGTGATAATATAGGACTATTATCTTTTTTAGTTACCTCAATACCTAAAATTGCACTAGCCCCTCTTAAGTCTTTTATATCAAACTTAGATGACAAGAATTTCTTAGTCGCATTAACTAATTTAATATTAGTTTAAAAAATAAGCATGTCATCAACATAAAGACATATAATAACATCATCATTGTCAAAAAACTTACTAAATACACATCTGTCTGCATCACTTATATGATAATTGTTAGATTTCATATACTATCAAAATTTTTATGCCATTGTTTACAAGCTTGTTTTAAACCATATAAAGACTTAACTAGTCTGCACACTTTGTTTTCTTTACCAGGTATTTTATAACCCTCAGGCTGCTCCATATATATTTTTTCTTCTAAGTTTCCATTTAGAAATGCTGTTTTAACGTCCATCTGGTGTACCACTAGCTTGTATATGGAAACTATTGCTATTAGGACTCTGATAGTTGTAATCCTAGTCACAAGAGAATATGTATCAAAATAATCTATTCCTTCCTTTTGTTTAAAACCTTTAGCTATCAACCTAGCCTTGAATTTATCAATGGTCTCATCTAGGTTTTAGTTTCTTCCTAAACACTCATTTACAACCTATCGGTTTGTTTCCAGGTGGTAGATCTACAAGTTCCTAAGTTTTATTAGATAAGATAGATTCTAACTCGTCATTTATTGCTTCATTCTAAAAAGTTGCATCCGGAGAGTTAATCGCTTATGTATAGGTTGTAGGATCATCTTCTATTAAGAAGGTGAAAAAATAATCTCCTAGGTTAGTTTCTCTTTGAACTCTAGTAGTTCTTCTTAGTTTTATCTCTTTTACTATCTGCTCGTCAGCACCTTTACTAGTAGATGCGACATCGTATCGACTAACTTCCTTCATTGATTTAGATTTCATAGGGAATATGTTCTCAAGGAACTTTGCATCCCTAGCCTCTATGATGGTATTTGGATATAGAATATTATCCTTGGCCTTTAGAACTAAAAATCTATAGGTTTCACTATTTTCTGCATATCTTATAAATATACAGTCAGTTGTTTTAAGGCCTAATTTTCTTTTCTTAGCTTCAGGCAATCCTACTTTACCAAGATACCACCACACTTTAAGATATTTATAATTAGGAACATGATTTTTCCAAAGTTCATATGGTGTTTTCTCAGTAGACCTAGAAGGAACCCTATTTAGGATATAACAAGTTGATAATATTGCTTCTATCCACATATTTGAATGTAAGCCCGAACTATTTAATATAGTATTCATCATCTCCTTAAGAGTTCTATTTTTATGTTTTGTTATTCCATTCTATTCTGATATGTATGGTGTTGTAGTCTCATGAACTATCCCACTCTTTTTACATAGTTCTCTAAATTGAGAAGATTCATACTCTCCTCCTTTATCTGTTCTAAGCCTTCTTATCTTTATATTTAACTGATTTTTAACCTCGGTTTTATACTTAATGAAAGCTTCTAAAGTTTCATTTTTATTCCTTAATAGATAGACTCTAGTAAATCTAGAATAGTCATCTACAAAGGTTATGTAGTATCTTTTACCACATCTAGACATATGATTTCTAAAATCACCTAAGTCACCGTGTATTAATTCTAATAGAACAGAAGATTGATTTACTAGTTTAAATAATTTTCTAAAGAATTTTAATTCTACATATGTTTCACATTTATCAAAATCTTCATTTGAAATGTTGGGTAATAAACCTAATCTTTTCATTTTCTTTAAAGATGCTACGTTCACATGACCTAATCTACTATGCCACAAATAAAGAGGTTCAACGATATAAACAGAATTAGATGTTTTCTTCTTATTATTATTGGATACATTTACAATGAATAAACCATCACTACAGTATTCCTTTCTCACAAAAGTTTCATTCTTAGTCATTACAAGTTTATCTGAATCAAATACTAATTTGATGCCAGCCTTATTGAGGAGCAAACCAGAGACCAAATTTCTTCTAATGTCAGGCACATATAGGACATCATTCAACATTAAAGTCTTCCTAGAAGTGAGCTTCAGAAATATTTTTCCTTTTCTTACAACTGGAGAAGTTCGAGCATTACCCATGAACACCTGTTCATCATCTCCTGATGCTTGGTAGGAGGTAAACATGCTATGATCCTTGCACATATGCCGAGTTGCACCAGTGTCTAGTACCCACTCCAAGTTGTCTACGAGAAATATTTCTGATACCACTGCTACTATCATGTCAGACTCGTTGTCTGTTTCTATAAGGTTCGTCTAAAGCTTATTTTTATTTTTCTTAAGCATGTAAGTTTTAATATGATGCCTTGGCTTTCCACAGTTATAACAGTTTCTTTTCTTCTTGAACTGCTTGTTTTTATTCTTCTTTTTGATCCTGCATTCATTTGCATAATGTCCAGGTTTTCGACAATTATTACATTTTTCTTTTTGTTTTCCTGACTAGATTTCACAAAATTCGCCTTTGAATCCATCTCATTTCTATTTTCTTTTTGGTCCATGTTTCTATTAGCCTCCTCCATTCGAATGTATACGACTGAATTTTCTAACGAGACACCATTCTTTTTATGTTTCATTTTATTCTTATATTCTTTCCAGGAGAGTGGTAGCTTTTCTCTCAACGCTCCTGAAAGAAACGCTTCATCCAACTTGATTCCTTCCGTCGATAATTCATGGATTAGATTTTGAAAATCATGAATTTAATTTGTGACGGGTTTGTCATCAGTCATTATATAGTGAAGGAAATTGACGATTGCATGTTTCTTAGCGTTTGCATCTTCTAGAACGTACTTCTTTTCTAAAGCGGTCCAGATATCTTTTGCCAACTCGTAAGAAACATACACGTCGTATAATTCGTTGGACAAAGAATTTAGAATATAATTTTTGCAATTATTTTCATCTGTTACTTCTGTTTGATTTGCTGGATCTACAGTAAATGATTCGGAAATAATGTATGAAACTTTAAGAGTGGTCAATGCAAACATAAGCTTCTGTTTCCACCGTTTAAAGTGTTGTCTAGCAAATGGTTCCATTTTGGCTAACTCGGTGGAAGCATTAACTGTTACGGTAGCCATAGTCTATTTAATCTAACAAATTCGATTTCAAGATTGTTGGAATATTTAGTTGAATCAAATAAACTATTAAAATCGAAAATAAAAAAGAAAATAAAAGAAAATAAGATAGAAAACTTATTGGATTGAGTCGAGGCGTGACTGAGTCACTCGGCTTGAAATCAAATTTGCTCCCCTTGGACAGCGTCCCAAGTGCAACAGGTTTCTAGAGCAATCGACCTCCAGGATACAACAACTATGACCCGGTCCCAGCAGTGCACTCACTGTACGCAAGCGCGAACCACTTGCAGTTTAACCCGAAAGTGTTGAGTTGACTCAGCGCAGAACTTTGAAAGAAAACCTTTTTAAAACCAGAGAGAGTTTTTCAAGAGAAATAGAAAACGATTCGATAATTTTAAAATCGGAATTAGGGAGCCCTTATATAAACTCTGAAATGGTGCCTTAAACACCCTTTTGAAAGGGTTTGGTCAGTTAGGTTTAAACCCAACTGGAGCGACCAATCGACTGGACGCATCTCTCTGTTCAAAATGAAAAGACACAAGTGCGAGTATATTCGCACAAATAAAGTCCCTGCGAGTACTTCTACACACACACACACACACACACACACACACACACACACACACACACACACACACACATCTTCGCGCAAGTACACTTACACCGCACCCACACCCGCACCCGCGACCCATCTAGTCCAATCCCGTCGCGTCGCGCACGCGCATGAGGACTCAGACTTGGACTCGGCTATGTGCGCGCGCGTGTGGTAAATGGCATAGATTAGAGCTATTAGCATAACCCCCCCATAGGACCAAATTCACATGCCCCTTGAAAGGCGCTCAAGCCCTAAGGCAAAAGGCATGTCTTATATACATGAAAAAATTCTTGTTCAAATCCGATGTGGGACTAAAACCCACAATACAAAAGCAAGTAATTTCAAATTGTGGAGGGAAATGAAAATTTTGAATTATTTTGAAACAAATACAACAACATCAAATAGTAGTGATTGAATCCTCACCATTAAAAAATTCACGGGGGCCACTGGAATGTTTATTTTCCATCCAACTTGTTGATAAGGTCCCAAAGACCTAGGTGAAGAGACCACACAAATAAGCTTGATCCAAAACTTTTGTGACCCATGAGAAGTTTTTAATGGTTGAGTACCACTGTTTACGTTATTGTGGTCCACCTGAGATTTGAATGTACTTCATTTTTTTGGATCATGCTTTAAAATGAGTTTTCAAAATGGATGGACGGTGTGGATGTAAGACACATACATCACACCGTGGGCGACACAGTCAGGAATCCACCCACCTCATCCACCGAAGCCGCCCCGATGCATCATGTTGGGTTCCACGATGGGGATAATTTCTCATCAAATACCACCGTTTTGGGAGGACTAAAAAAAAAAAAAAAAAGAGCTAGGAAAAGCATTTTTTTACTTCTCATGGATTTCTATGAAATTCACTTCTCATTGAATCCTCTTCACCAAACGAGAAAGCAAGTGATTTCTCATTACTTTTCATTGAATCCATGGTGACAAACGGGCTATTGGGATATTCTCATCTAGGAGATGTTATGATTTAAACGGTTTGGATTATTGAAACACGTCCCAGATTCAACAGCTACAGCCTAGGCATAAAGAGAGTCGGTCCAAGCAAACCTACTCTAGAAAAGACCTTTTAGGGCGTCTCTGCTAGCTCACGTAAGTAGCGTTCATACCATCTCGGACTAGTGCTGTCAATAGGATGGATTCCATAGGGTCCTCCAAGCATTCGTGCCCATGCTAATTAGGCTTAAGTCTTGCTGAATTTCTGGTCGAAAAGATGATGTTAGAATTTGATCAATTTTCTCAACGGGTTTAATAAATGTAACCTAGACTTATTAAAAACATGACGTGTCTAATAAGAAGATATTTAAAAATTTCTTAGAAATTGCATACGTGGCATATGAACGGTCAATTAAACTGTTCAAATTCATTTTGCAACCCAAAAATGAAGCAATGGGAAGCTCCAAGTGAATCATACCGTATGAAACAATGGTGATTGAATGCCCTTAGAGCTATGAAAGTTTTAGGTCAGGATTTTTTTTGTTAGTCATGCAACACCCCCACCTTGTTAGCTGTGCAACGCACCCACACGGTTAGTCACATGATTCACCCACCTACCGGTGGGGTTAATGTGTCTCCTTAGCATTCTGAACTTGAGACCTACTATTGAAATTCCTAGGCGTCTTCCAATTGGGCTAGCAGGTGAGACCTGATGTAAAGCGGGCTGTAAATCTATTTATGACACAAATGGACCAAAAGAAGCTTGAACGGAAGCGGACATAGTCTGTTAAATCTAGTTCCAGTTCTACGTAGGGCCTGGATCAAAAGAAGCTTCAATGGAAGCAGACGTAATCTATCAGATTTAGGCCCATTTCTACACATGGCCTGGATCAAAAGAAGCTTGAACAAAAGCGAACGTAATCTGTCAGATCCAGGCCCAGTTCTACGTAGGGCCAAACATTACTGGGTCGTAGGCACGTCCGAATCAAAGAAATTCATCTCGGATTGAGAGAAATTTCTGTTCAAAGTACGAACCGTAAAATGGCTATAACTTTTGATTCAGATATTGTTACAGGATGCACGACCTATGTGCTTCGTTTCACAAGAAAACGACTCATTCCTATTTGAAATTAGGGTTTAACAAAA
This sequence comes from Liriodendron chinense, assembly GCA_003013855.2. NCBI lineage: Eukaryota > Viridiplantae > Streptophyta > Magnoliopsida > Magnoliales > Magnoliaceae > Liriodendron > Liriodendron chinense. The sequence continues at coordinate 7,813,261 of ML058327.1, read as the reverse complement.
AACTTACTATTTTAGTCAAGTTGAACTTATCTCTTTTATCTTAGAGTTTTAGTAGGTAATATATTCTTAGGATTTACTTCTTAACATGCCGGAAATTAAGACTTTCTATTTTAGAAAAGTTTTAATTTATTGGTTGAAAGTCGAGTGGGTTTAACCCGACCTACCTGTGACCAATCGGCATTAGGTTGGGCTCGGGTTGAGGTCTCGGGTTGCCTAACCCAACTCGAATCTAATCTATATATAAGTTACTTATAATTTTATTATACTTTAGTTAAATAAACTTATTAATTTATATTACTTTATTTAGTAAACTTATAATGCTTGAAATTTGGTATGCTTGAGTGTTAACGGAGTAAGTTGTCCAATATTTTAGCTTATTTGTTTAAGAATAGTGAAGTTCTTTACAATAAATAACTACATATATAATTAATAAAGTTATAGATACAAAAAAAAAAAAAAAAAAAAAAATTGTGTATTGAAATATAATAAACTAATGGAATAATGAAAATATTAGCATGTATTAACTTGACCAACCCAACCGAGTCTACTTGGGTTGGAAATTCCCAACCTAACGTTGGGTTGGGTTAGGTTAGGATTGAGGTATAGGAAACTTGGCTTGGGTTAGGGTTAAGCACCCACCCGACTTTCAACCCTCGTTATTCATATCATGAGTCTTAATTAGGAGTACTAGAGACCATCTTTAATAAAATATTTCAAATTTACTTCTTATGAATTCAAGATTCATACCACGTATACCTCTTTACGTTTCCACGCCCTTCCCTGAAATAAGTATCATGGCGGGCCCTGGAAAGGTTTGAACAGTGGGTGTCATTAAACCCACTGTTTCCTATGGCGTGGTCCACTTGAACTTTGTATTTGATTCATTTTGGGTTCATATCCTTAAAATGATATGAAAAATGGATGGACGTTTCGGATACAAAGCACATACATTACGTTGGCACCACAATGCTCATGACACCATCACTGTGGTAGTGTTGGCAGCACCAGTGCCTCGCCTGCTAGCCCTGCTAGAAGACGCCCAGGCGTTTCAATAGCAAGTCTTAGGTTCGAAGGCCAATGAGACACACTATCCCCACCGTTGGGTGGGTGCACCGTGTGACTAACCGTGTGGGTGCATTGTCTAGCTAACAGGTCGGGGTGCGTTGAATGACTAACCAAAAAAAAAGTGTTGACAGCACAACCTAATCCGCATCCTAAGTAACTGATGTTTTCCACGTGTATAATTTCTACGTGCCTACGTTTCAAGCGGCCTACGCTTCCTCGGAAGCATCTAATTCCCATTTGCTAAAGCACCTCTCTTTTTATGCAATTGTAGCCGTTAGATATGGGTCTTCAACTATCCAAACCGCTTATATGGTGGGCCACAATATGATATCCCTAAAAGAACAGAATATTTCTGCACTTTGATCATTTAACCCTTGCCATTTGAATATGGACCGGTTAAAAGTCTCTTTTAACCTTTGTTTTGCAGGCCAATCTTCAATTCCTGAAGATTTGTTAGGGTAACACTCCACCCCGTGGCCCATCATATAAACGGTTTGGATAATTGAAACGTAACCCTGATCTATCCAATTTTATAACCGTTACATTGGATCGTGACAGTGTCTTTCCTAACCAGTTATTTGCATGCCAATGATCCAAGGGTTAAAATTGTTTTAATCTAAGAGAGTTTATGCATCTCCAATCGAATGAGGATTCCTTCATATCAACGGTCAGGATCTCCAAACCAAGGCCCTAATACAATTAGAATCCATGATCGCCCCTTCTGCACAGAGTACACTGATGGTTTGGTAGCTTTTGGATTTGGTGCGTAAAGGACGCTGCGCACGACCTCGCACGTGTTATAGGCATGTCGACATGAGGCGTGGATTGGGTACTACTCCCACCGGGACTATCTAGAGACGGACGGTCCGGTCAGGCAGCCCACCGTGTGTGTGTGTGTATCCATTGCTCATCACAAGTGATGCAAGATCAAAATCTGAACCGTCCACATGATGCAGCACCCCAAAAAACCCCAGGACCCAACTTTGGTGGGCCATAACAAAAGGAAACAGTTTCATCCCCTAATTTGCCTCCCTCTTTCTGCTACGACCCACTAGACTTTTGTACCAGGCTGAAATTTAGGCCTATGGGTTTTTTTAGGGTGCCGCATCACGATGAAAATTCAGATTTTGGGCTCACATCACATGTGATGAGTTATAAAAAAGTACTCATGACTTTGGGTGAGAACTCGTGTGCAGGTGAGCATTCCTCTCTCTCTCTCTATATACATATACACACATGGAGGAATGCTCACATATGCATGAGCACTTTTGGTGGAATCATCACACATGGACGGTTCAAATTTTGGACCAAGGGCCTTGAGGGTTTTTCAAGGTGTTGCATCATATGGGCAACTCATATTTTGAAGACACATCATGTGTAATGAGTCCACAAAAAGTTCTCATGAATTCTCATAAGAGAACTGCAGGGAGCATTCCTCTCTCTCTACACACACACACACACACACACACACATATATATATATATATATATATATATATATATATATATATATATATATATATAAAAGCTGTCCATCCATTTTAAAAGATCATTTTGCATTGAACTCAAGAAGGAAACAGATCCAAGGCTCTAATGGATGACACCGCAGGAAGCAGTGGTCACAATGACCCTCACCCTTAAACCTTCCAGGGGCCTCACCATGATGTTTGTTTTGCCATCCAACCTGTTCATAAGGTCACATATACCCCAAATGAAGGGAAAACATAAATATTAGCTTGATCCAAAACTTTCATGGCCGCCAAGAGGTTTTCAGCGGCGGCCATTCAGCCCCCATTGCTTCCTATGGTGTAGTCTACTTTAGCATTCGATCCGCCTCAATTTTGGGCTCATCGCCTAAAATAAATTTTCAAAATGGTGTACCCCACGCCCTACGGTGCCCTTTACATGACCGTCCGTCTCTATCTCGGTCACCGCTCGTCGCCATCGGAAAAACTTATTTGTTTAAACCGTCCATTATTTCCTTTCATTCATGGCCTACTTAATAATTAACTATCTGATTTTTCAATACGATCTGCATGGTGGGTCCCACCTGATGCACGGCTCGGATGTAGTACATGCATGTTAGGCCATGATTAATGGGAGTGGATTAGGTGCAGCCCCGGCCTCACCCAAGATGCTGCGGCTCTTACAGTGGGGCCCACCTTGATGTATGTATTCTATATCCACGCTGTCCAACCTTTTTTTTTTTTTTTTCCATATCATTTAAAGCATGAGACAAAAAAATGAAGCAGATCCAAAGGTGGACCACGCTATAGGAAACAGGGATGAATGAACGCTCGACCATTAAAAGCTTCCTGGGACCACCTTATTTTTTTAATGTTTTAAAAAAAACGTGGATGAAGGGGTAAGCAAATATCAGCCTGATCCAAAACTTCTGTGGTACACAAGAAGGTTTTAATGGTCAATCACCACTGTTTCCTATAGTATGGTCCACCTGAGATTTAGATCTAGTTAATTTTTGAGATCGTAGCCTAAAATAATCTGGAAAAATGGATGGACGGCTTGGATATAGAATATACACATCAAGGTGGGCCCCACGCTAAGGGCCACAACGTCTTACGTGAGGCCGGGGTCGCACCTAGCCGCGTACGATATCACGCGGGTTGTACTTTTTGTTGTCCTGACAACGAACCGTGGGATTTGACTTTTCAACCATGGCAGTCAGGTATCCACGTGCATCCAAATGGCCTGCATTGGTGTCTACATCATCCCATGTGAACACATGCATGAAAGACTTGCGGAAGGAGGTTTGCTATAAAAGCCTACAATAAAAGCCTACTCAATGATCCAATCCGTTTATGTGGTGGGCCTCATTTAGTGGAGGAATTTGTGGAGAGTTGTTGTTCTTTATATTATTTGATGGTAGGAAATTGAAGGAATTTAGATTTGAGATGAATCTAACTTTTCAATAAAGCTCTTTTTTAAACTCCTACGCTTAGGACTGTTTCAAATCCACCCGATTTTGTACATACTTAAATCTACTTGATTCTACAAGACTTCAAATCCCACGGCCAAATGAGACCTCATGATCATTTGACTCCTTTCCATTACAAATGGATATGTAGTCTCCTATTATGAACCTGTATCAGTCTTTTTCTTTCTCTAGAAAATCTGAAAATTTGTAAATTCTAAATATACATTTATTTATAATTTTGAACATATTTACAATGAAACAGACTTTTTTTATGAGAATGTTGTATTGGCTGTTTGACGAAGTTATGAACTTAGCAACCTAAAATTGATTGCAAATATTTTATATTTAATTGTCTAACTATATAATATCAATATAAATTTATTAAAATGAATGTAATACCAAAATATCTCATATTTGTAGGTTTTACCATTATTTATAGTATTGATTTATTACATACCTTGAGACTAGTGTATATTTCATTTCACCATAGTGTCATATTATATAATTTATATACCTAACAATTTAATATCATTTCCCCCAATAGATCTTAAGAAAAAATTGAAATTAAATTTGGGTGAATACTGTTGCAATTTCGGGCTGATTTGGTGGACCATTCAATGCCTCAAATTAACTTCAAATTCAAGCAATCTATTGGCACTTATCCCACACTAATGTATTGGTAGACATTTATTGAACAGTGAAAAAAAATTAAATGGTCCTATTTCAAAGAGCAAGTGTCTACAAATTAACTGTGAAAATACTTCAAACAATTTAATTTTGAGATTGCACCTTAGCAACAATGGTCCATAATTTAATTGATGAATTTTGAATTAATGTATGCCCCATGTACAATTTTTTAAGGCCATGTACATGGGGGCCACCTTGATGTATGTATTGTATATCCATGTCGTCCATCTGTTTTGCCGACTCATTTTAGGGCATGCTCCAAAGATGAGGCAAATCAAAATCTCAGGTGGATCGCTGGTGGGTAAGTCCCTAAGTGTGGGGCCCACCTCGATGTATTTGTATATTCATGCCAGTAATCTGTTTTTCCAACTCATTTTAAGGCATGGTTCCAAAAATCAGACAAATCTAAATCCCAGACCTTGAATGTGGAGCCCACCTTGACACTCCTTTTTGCCAACTCATTTTAGGGCATGGTTTAAAAAATGAGGCAGATCCAAATATCAGGTGAACCAGATAGTAGGGATTGAATTCCCACCATTAAAAATTGGGAATTTTACAAACTACTACCTCATTAATGCCATATTTACATCCAAGTACCTTTTAAAATTAACTTTCATCGAACTGCCTCATTAATGAATATAATTATCAAAGTGATACCTTCCGTTAGTTTTATACCATCTGTCATATGGACCCAACACGATGAACTGCATCGATCTATCATCCAAATGGGCCAAATCTGATATTTTGTGAGAGAGAACTTGGTGGAGGGAGAGAGGGGACACGAGATGGTGGCGACAGTGGAGGGAAAGATGGTAAGATTATAAGGTGTGGCCCAGGCCACACTTAAGACGGTGTAGCCCTCACTGTGGGCTCACTTTGATGTATGTATTGTATATCCACTCAAGTCTATCCATTTTTGCAGATTATTTTAAGGCATGAGCCCAAAAATGAAGTAGATTCAAATCTCAAGTGGACCACACCATAGGAAAAAGTGGTGACTAACCATTAACACCTTGTTGGCAACAAAAGTTTCGTATCAAGCTGATAATTTTTTTCCCCTTCATCCAAGTTTGCGTGACCTTATCAACAGTTTGGATGGAAAATAAACATTATGGAAACATTGCGATGGGCCTTAGGAAATTTCTAATGGTGGATCATTCAATGACCACTGTTTCTTATAGTATGGTCCACATTAGGGCTGCACATCTGCCCCGTTAACCCACCCAACCCGCCCGACCCGACCCGGTAGAAACCCGATCCGTCCCGACCCGGTTGAGAAAACGGTCCGGTCCCGAGTAGATGCGGCTGGACCGTTTTTAATTTAGGTACGGTTTAGGGTACATGCCAAACCCGCCCGACCCGACCCGTACCCCGACCCGTGTATACCCGACCCGTCCCGAACCGCCCCATTTATACTAGTTTATTGCTTTTAGAAATATCTATATAGCATTATCAATAGGTTGGATGGTGATCAATAAACATTACGGTGGACTGTAGAATCTTTTAATGGTGGGAGTTCAATGACCACTGATTTTTCTGGTGTGGTCTACCTAAAGCTTTTATCTGCTTCCTTTTTGGGACTGTCCTATAATAATCTGGAAATGTAGATGGACGGCATTGATTTACAATATATACATGGAGGTAAGCCTCATGGTTAGGGTCTCACCCACATGGCTGGTTTCGTGTCTCACCAACTCTCACCCAAGCTACGCTCATCTCACACTCACAGGGAGCAGATTAGGTGACATCCGGAGTCCACCAAGGTTGGTGGCCCTTGATTATGTGTCTTAAATCCACACCATCCAACTATTTTGAAAGATAATTTTAGGATATGATACTAAAAATGATGCTGACTCAAATCTTAGGTGGATCACACCATAGAAACAAAGTCCTAACCCAACTCGACCCGACCCGCCCAGGTTTAACATATAGGGTAGGGTAGGGTTAGGGTTGACCCTTTTACAAGTAGGGTAGGGTTAGGGTTGGGTCAGCTCAACCCGATCATGACCCGGACCGAAACCCGGACCTTTAAATATATTTAGGTTCAGTCCAGGGTTGGGCTCAACCCGACCCTAACCCGACCCGTGTGCAGGCCTAGTCCACATAAGATATAGATTTGCTTCAGTTTTAGGGTGATGCCCTAAAACAATGTAACAAAATGGATGGACAGCATGGATACATAATGCATACATCAAGGTGGGCCAATAGTCAGGGCTGCACTATGTTGGGTGAGGCCAGGACCGTACCTAATCTGCTCCTGCCTCGTAACGCAGATGCAGATGGCCTTGGATAGCCTGTCGGATGGGAAGTTAGGTGGGCCCACCGTGATGTTTGTGAGAAATGCACATGTCCATTTGTTTTTTCAAATCATGTTAGGACACGGGCACAAAAAGAGACAGATCCAAAACTAAGTGGGTCACACCACGGATTAAAGTGGATAGGGAAATGCCTACCATTGAAACCTCCATGAGTCCACACTGATGTTTATATGCCATTCATATGGATCATAAGGTCATTCCTACTGGGATGAACTGAAAACACAAAAAATATTAGCCTGATCAAAAACTTCAATGGCCCCGTGAGTAGTTTTCCTATCATGTGGCCCACTTGAGTTTTGGATCTGCCTCATTTTTTGCCATGTCCTAATTTGATCTAGCAAAATGCATGGATGGGATGGATTTCTCACAAACATCATGGTGGGCCCCACCAAGTTTCTTATTGCTGGGAAGCTCCTATGTCGTAAGCAATCCGCGTCCTGATTGTGCTAATGGGGCTACGGCTTGGTGCTCTATGGGGCCCACCATGATGTGTGTGTTTTATCTACACCATTCATCCATTTTTCATATCATTTCAAGGTATAAGCCCAAAAATGAGTCAGATGCAAATCTCAAGCGGACCATTAAAAACTTTGTGGGCCGCTATAATGTTTATTTGCCATCTAACCTGTCAATTAGGTCACACAAACCTGGATGAAGGGAAAAAAAAAATATCAGCTTGATCCAAAACTTTTAACTTTTTTGTCCAACAAAAAGGTTTTAATGGTGGGTGCTCAATGACCACTGTTTCCTATGGTGTGGTCCACTTTAGATTTGGATCTGATTCAATTTGTTTGACACCATAAAATGATATGGCAAAATGGATTGACGGTGTGGATAAAATACATACATTATGGTGGGCCCACAGAGCACCAACCAGTACCTCAGCATCGTTAAGCAATACTGTCAGGAAAGATGACACTTTAGTTTTATTTAGAAATTTTAAACATTAAATATCTCATAAATTTGATATTTACATTTTAGTAATAAAGTTACACTATTAATGATGGGTATTTTTGTTATTTTATAAAACAACATGCCCGAAATGAGAGAAAACTAATGGAAGGTACCCCATTGACAATTATCTTTGTTAATGAGGTAGCTTACTGAATAGATAATTTAAAAAGGTACCAAGATGTAAATACAGTATTAATAAGGTACTGTTTTATAAAATTCCCTTAAAATTTTATAGGGACCAATTTTTTATTTTATTTTATTTTATTTTATCAAGCTGTTATTTGTGTTCTCCCTTCATCCATGTCTATGTGACCTTATGAACAAGTTCGATGGCAAATAAACATTACAATGGACCCTAGAAGCGTAATTTTGATCCTTGTTGAGAATTTTGATATCCAAAATAAAAAATAATATTTGAAAAAACCGAATTTAAAGGACAGGCTGAAGCAAATGAAAAACACGCTGTCCTTAAAACGTAATTCACCCCTACTCAAAATACTTTTTGAGTCTGTTGTCAAGTTGCAAGCGGATTGCTTCCAGGATACGACAAGCCTTATATGGTTCTGCGTTCAGCAAAAACAAAGAGACCACTATTGGAACTCTTTTACACAATCTATGGTAGAAAAGAAAAAGAAAGAAAATGAGTCTGGTGTGCTTCTGAACGAGTTAGACCACTTCTCTGGTCTTAGTGGCTAGGTTCGTATGAACCGAACCGTGAGGCTAGATAACTTTAGCTGGAGGTACTGGTTCAGTAGAAGACTTGGGATGGTTGTGATTGTTGTAAAATGAACCAGACCATGTCCAGTTTATATAGGCTAGGGTGGCTGATAGTTTTGGTCCAGAGCCATAATAGCACTAGCTGTTTTCTGGCTGTTGGAAGAAACTAGCCGTTTTCTGGCAGTTTCTGACCGTTGTGAATGTGGGAGTTACACCTGCATGTTGGCTATTTAGACTCAGTGGCTAGGCGTTTTCTGATTGTTGGGCTAGCTACATGCAGCTGTTCCTGCATGGTCTAGACTGTTACTACATGAGCAATTATACAAGTCCCTCTAAATAGCCCTGCAGCTCTCTATAAAAAGCAGAGATGTCTCTCTGTTAGACCTCTTACCCATAACACCTTCTCTGTTCCGAACCCAGCCACCTGACTTCTACTTAGCCTCTGTCGCACTACGACTCGCACCAGTCTCGCTCCGATTCGCGAGGTCACGACTCATCTGCGACACGATGCACACGTGCGATGTGCAAAGTGCACCTCTACAGCCACACTGCCTCACATGCCCACGACCACCCCCTTGCACCGAGCCCATGCCCGTGCGTGGTATTCCAGTGCTTCGATATAGGACAACACCATACTCTTCTCTCTCTCACCATAAATAAGTAAGGTGCACAACGCCCTACTTATAAGTAAAAAATCTTTCTCCCATCCGATATAGGACAAAAAACAAAGCATGTTTTTTCCTTCTTTTTAAAAAATATTTCAAACCAAAATTATTTAACAAAATATTTCAACAATCCATTCGTTTTATGAGAGAGAGAGAGAGAGAGAGAGAGAGAGAGAGAGACAGAGAGAGGTGTGTGTTATTTTTTTTCGGGGGGGGGGGGGGGGGGGGGGGGGGTAGCAAAGGGGGAAGAAAGAAGGAACAGAAATAGCTGGGCCGTAGCAGTAGAAGAAGAAGAATAGGTATGTTCTTTTCAGTTTTCTCTCTTCTTTTTTCCCGTTTTTCTATTATGTTTATTGTGCGTATATGCGTAACAACTGTCACAAGGAACACAACAGTCGTTCTGCCCTGTAACAGCTGCTATGGCCCCCTAAAAGCCATTACGATTTGCTTTTTCTAGACCTTCCCGTTTCAGCCCTGTTTCAGCATAACGGTAACCGCCATAACCATTACGTATTTGGCCGTTGCGTAACCAATTTTTCACACCTTGCTTCAGCTTTTCTACCAAATCGATCGGTCCAAAATTTGGAAAGGTTAAATATTCCATAAGGGAGCCTAGACTCAATTCTTGTGCGATATATTATCATTCGGCTCTTGAATAACATCCAGCAGTGGTTGGAACAACTTATGAAATCCAATCACTTCACGTCATTACCTGCCACTGTCTCATACCTCAATCTAAACGAAAAGTTTTTATGTTCTATCCTCAATTGGTTATTCCTCTCCATTCCATTTTCCATCACCCACAACTAACAATGGCATCTTACCCTCTACGAATGGGAGGGTATCAAGTATCAACTAAACAAACCATATGAAAACTCTATTTCCTTCCCTTCTGTAAATCAAAATTGGATCGTGAACGTGATTTGGCCTCTAGTGAAGTTACAAAGGATGCCTGCAGATGTAACGTTCAGAGCAATGTATGCCACTTCAGTCTACTAGTAAATAAGAACATAATGATTTTACCTCTTGTCCAAACATAAATTTCTAAATTCAAATGAATAACTTTCAATTCTTTTTTAGGGGCTGTATGGGAAGCTGGAAATGGTTGAAATGAAATCAATTTCCATTGATATTGTGTTTTCCGCTTTTTGGTATTATGAGAAGTAGCAGCGGAAATCGATTGTAGTTGTTACACTTTTCCTCACAAAAGATCCCCCCTTATAGAAGTAAATCAGTTCTTCATCCAACCAGCTCTAATTCTATAGGAAACATCTACACCTCTACAAGGCATGAATGAAATGGTAAGTTTGTTTAAAGAGGGTCTCAAGTAAAACATGTTTCTCGTTCCTAGAAATTGGGCACAATAAATTTGAGGAAGAAAACAGGGAATTTTTAATGCAAATGCCAAGTTCACTAGTCCTCAACCACTTTCTCCTATCATATCATGGAATGTTAAAAGGTTCCCCCAATGTCTCGTCACCCAGTGAGCAAAATGTGTGTGCGAGTGTTAACTTTATCGCAATTTGTCCTTGTGTTGTCCATTACGAACTTGTTTTGCAAAGATTTGTCTTGGAAAGAATATCATAGAAAGTTAATTATTTAAAGTCAAGATAGTTCTGTACGAGTATGTGGTTTGCTTTGTACAAATCTCAAGCACATACCATCATCATCATAGCCCTGTCCTAGCAATTTGTGGTTGACTCTATGAATCACAAGTGCATAAAAAGCACAAACAGAAATGAACAACAAAATTGGAGGATGCTTTCAAGATGATATATAAATAAAGAAAATCTTCTAGAAAAATATAACGACAAATATTTCAAACCTGTAATTTTCAAGAATATTCAAATAGTAATGGTGGTGGTTTGTCTCAAAAAGTAATGGTGGTGGTGGTGGGAGAGAGAGAGAGAGAGAGGGCATACGAAAGCATACCTCTTGCTTTATGGAAGCCTCTGCAACATCATTTCCCTCTGTTGGAGATACTGCGAAAGCATCTACTGTCGGAGAAATCCTAATACATGCAGAATCTTGTTGTTCAATATTCTCTAACTTTATCAGTGTCTCCGGTGGAAAACCATTTCCACAAACCTCACTAGAGAATACCTCAGCAGGTGCCGTAGCTGATGATATAGGCTTGATGCTTCAAGTTGACTGTCAGAATTGGGTTCTGCTAGTATAGTTTCCTTTCGATCTTCATTCTGTAAGTCTTGAAAATCTGCAACCTTCAAAGCCCCCATTCGGAACTCCAGTGTATGAGCATCACCAGCAGGTGTAGAACCTGCGGACATAATAAAGTAAGAATCCAAAAATCATGAAGTTCAAACCTTAAAGAGAGATTCAAAATGACAAATAACCATTCCATAACTAGAGTAAAAGAAGAGATGATTTTTTTTTTTTTTGTTTTTACAATAACTGGGTGTCTACTTTTGGATGCACTGCAGAATCGTATTTCTATAATAAGTTCAATATTAACTTTAGAGCCTGTTTGGATACAGAAATACGTGGGAAAGGAAAACACTTTCCTTGATTTGATGTTTTTGCTGTCTGGCTTGAAAAGAAAACCAAGGATTTTTCTTGCTGTTTGGCTTGAAAAGAAAACTAAGGATTCTCAGAGTATTCATCATCATCTAAGCCTTACACCAGCTTAATTGGGGTCAGCTGTGAGAAAAGATGCGGCCAAAGTTTGACGCCGGCTGCCAACCTAATGCAACCTCAACCAGCAATGAGAGCGCAAAACTCACACCAGCAGAAGATACATGGTGACCATTGTCTAATGAATTTGTGATTTCTGCTTGCTTCCCAAACAGCAGCCCTTTCTGGAATTGAGAGCTATAGTGCTGGAAAAGGTAATCATTAATCAATTTAGTTAGCTATGTCCACACCATGAACTACCCATACCCAAACAGGCCCCAATTCATATTCATGGAGTAAGCTAAAAATCACAATTATGTTACTTTCAAGTTGGACTCGAAAGGAACATACTGCAAATTGAGACGACTCCATCACTATGAATGATCAGATGATTATAGTTTGACCAGGTGATCATAGTTTCAGCTTTTCCATCCTATGGAACAACATATCGCAATTTAATTCAATGGTGCAACCAAACACATCCTAAACGCGTACGGATTGAAGAATGCAATTGCAGACAGACCACTCACCTCTCTTCCTGTCATCTGCCTCTTTATCAGAACTCCTAACCTTCTTCTTCCCACTCCGCTCTTTCAGTCCCCCTGATTCTTCCTTCTTCTGTTTCCCTAAGTGAACCCCAACTGGCCATAGCTGGTTCCTCTCCCTCTTAACCCAATTCTGCACCCGTCCACCGCACAAACCACCCTTCGCCCCATCCTGTCTCTTTTCCTTTGGAGAAGATTTCCTCTCACACTCTGCTCCATTGACAAAACTTCTCAAACCATTGATCGTCTCCACAGGAGGCGCATACGGAATAATCTCCTTTGACAAGGAGAACAAAACATCTGCCCCTCTATCGACTGGATTCTCATTCTCCTCCTCAGGCCCCGCAACACTGGGCTCACACCCCTTCTCATCCTCCTCCCAGCAAGGGAACTCCCTGTACTGAAAATTAAACTTCTAAGGCACATAGCCCGTGCACTTCCACAGCTCCGACATGAAAACAGATGACAAGTTCTGAAACAAAGCGGGGTCACCACCGGGCACACCCAGGACATGAACCCGCCTCGACAGTCTTCGAGCAGCCGTGTTTAGGTATTGCAAACCATTCAATGGAATTGGTGAGATATTTATCTCTTCCATAGTTCGCCAGACCGAGTTCTCTGACTGCACTTTCCATGCGACGTTTAATCAACCTCCATGGGAATATCAGTCCAGAGCCCGAAAGGGCACCAAGACTGGACAGGCGGTGCAGGCGGGCTCACACTTTCTTGTTAGGGAGCTCAACCAGCAGCTGTGCAACCTCCGCCTCCTCGCTGTTGTCGTTGCACCTGCCCTTCTTCTTCTGGCACTTGTCGCAAACAAATGACGTTTCCCAACGACAAAGCAGAAGCACTGCGTGTGGACCCACACACCACACTCATTGCAGTTCACCATCTCCTTGCAGTCGTTGTAATTGACCCTGCAGGCGCAATCCACCGTCCACAACCCGTCACCCCAGTCGTCTAGGAAATCAGAGATCAGAGATCAGAAGCCAGTGGTGAGAATGCCCTTTCATGATGATGGCTTCTGCTTTCCATCCCTACATCCAAGCCCTAAATACATCTGCATACCATAAATAGAGAAAGCCTAGCCCTAACCCTAAGAGGATTTTATGGCTAGGGTAGACCATACGGTCACGAGTGGGGATCCGTTTGGTTGTATGGATAGGGTAGGCCTAGGTTTAAGAGGATTTTAGAGATGAGGGGGATGGTTTTTTTTAGAAAAACAAAAGGAAAATAAAGGAATAGAGAGAAGTAGAGAGAGATTGAGGGAAGTAGAGAGAGATAAGATAGAATCACTCCATGGCTTTACACCACTCCAATCACAGGAGGTTTCTTTGCTCAAGCAAAATAGATTTTTTTATTCAATGATAATGCTAGGGCATTCACACGTCCAAGCTTTACTAGACTTATAATTTTAAAATATCCAAAATACCTCCTAAATTCACTAAAACATAAAATAATCCTCAAAATAAATGAAACTAAGAAAATAACTAAACTAATATCCCATAATGTCTACGGCCAAGATGGGCCAATGATCAAGATGGGACAATGGTCCAGATGATCCAATGCACGAAATCCAATGGTCCGACGAAAGTGTCCACTCAATCCAACGGTCTAGATGTGCCCAATAAGCTCCTATGTGCAGCCCACATGCATCCTCCCAATGTGTGGTCTCCCAACACGGTTTCGTGCTCAATGCCCCATATAATGATCATCCAAGTATAGAAATGCTAGAAATGGGGCCAAAGCTCTCTTGCTCCTCAGGTATACTCAATGGTGCTCGAATGTCCTCATCAAGGGTGCTATGTGTACATAGGCCCCACATGACCGATCGTCGTACGATTTAAACCATCAATTCTATCCATATTTTTAAGCTCTTTTTAACAAGACCTATATGTATATGTGTAATTCTTATTGCAGTCCATGATTCAATCTCAGTAGCTAGGAATCAAAACCCATAGATCCACATTGTACACCATGATTCTGGTAAATTTGGATAGTCTAAAGCAATAAGCAATATTAGATCTATCAACTGACACAAAATCCTAAAGTGATGAGGACACAAGAACATTTAAAGTCTATCAGCGAAGAAGGCGCACACCACAAGCTTCTTCCTTGTGGTTGGGCGAAGATTGAGGAGCATTGAAGACCCTACGCACGTGATTGCACATGATTTGGCACATAGAAGACACATGTGTAGGATGGAAGAAGACCCGACTGAAGGTCGTCAAGCGCCCGACCAAATTGGTCACCGGGCGCCCGACCACCGCGCGAACTGCTTTTTTGGAACTTGTTTTTTACTTAATTTTTAGGGGTATTTTGGTACTTTTATGTTTTCTTATTGCTTATTTAAGTGGGCTAAGCCCTAAAAACGAGATTAGTTGATTATTATTGAAAGAAAGCCTCTTTGGTTGCCTCCCTTTCCTCTCTCTCATGAAACTTCATCTTCTTCTCCAATCTTCTCTTTCTATTTTCTTCTTGTGCCCCTCCAATATTCCTCTAAGATAAGATCATCTTCCTTCTCTCTCTATCTCCATTATCCCCAATCCTTGAAATCCTAAATTTGATAATCGAATCAAAATCCCAAATTTTCAAGTTTTCAAATCCGAGAAACTCTTTGATTCCTCGGACTAGTGATCCCCATTGATCGATTGGGTTATGACCATGCAAGATCGGGAGGTTCCATCCCTCGCCGGATCCAACCATAGCAGTAATTGAATCTCATACTTCGTGGTTGTGATGAATGGTCCGCTCCATTGCATGTTCCTTGTGATTTTCTTAGTTTATGATGATTGATGCTAGATTTTATATTATTATTGTCTTTTATTTCCGCTAGATTATATGAGTTCATGAGCATGCATCATAATTAGGGCATCCTACATCATAAAAATTACATCTTGAAAAACAACCAAAACACAATTGCCTCTTACAAGTCGTATAAACATGTGATAATTATGGGATTACTAAAACATCATTAATCAAAGTTAGAAACTGCATCAATACATATACGTGTCATATAAATATAAATAAATCATTATGAATGAAAAGAATGGTCTGGATCTGTCCAGGTGCCCTCAAATAGTCCATCCTTCAATTTACACCATTGATGACATGATGAAATTGAAATGACTGAATCCCCCAATCCAAGAATCCTTGCGCCGAAACTTAGGGGTTGTTTGGATGCTTGTAAAGTCTTTAAGTTGTAAAGGGATTACAGGTAACCCGTTTACAAGGGCTGTTTGGATGCATTATTTGCATGTAAAGGCTTTATAGGCTGTAAACAGATTACAGCTTTTACCTGTAATCTGAAACATGGCTTTTTGCCAAGTTTCAGATTACAGGTAAAGTCTTTACAGCTAAAAAGGCATTATACATAGTGAAACACAATGGTTGATATACACTCATGATATGTGGGGCCCGCCATAATGTGTATGACACATCTAATCTATCCATCATGTTCTTCCCTTGATGGCCTTCTATGGCCCTAAAAAATTAGCTCGTTAATTATCAAATGGATAACACGATGGAAGGATGGGATGTTCACCATTAAAAACTTCCAGATTGCATTTAGGGCCCACCGTGATGGGCGGAGGACAACCAATTCGTCTAGTGTGTGCATGTTTTAATGCTCTCTTGGGGACCTCCAAAAAAAAATCAATTCCTTATGTGATTTGCGGATTTTGGAAGGTTTACCGCCCAAGCCCTATGGTTTGAATACCTATTTTATACATTGTGACCACTTTACAGGCTAGCCAAACACACAAATAAACAATCTGTTAACCTGTAAATAGATTACCACATAAAAGCCAAATGGAATAGCATGTAAACCGTTTACACCTGAAACTCTTTTCGGGTGTAATGTGTTTACAGCCTAAAACTTTACAAGAATCCAAACGACCTCTTAGTTACTCCATCCTCATTTAGAGTAGTACAATCTGTTGGTTCAAGAGTTGAAGGGATACGGAAGGATTTATTGAAAAAATCCAGCAATCAATGATTGTCACAGAGTGAGACTACTTTACTATCACTTGTAAGCCAAGGATCCCCATTGTGATAATCTCATATTTCAATTGCAAGCCAAAAAATTTGGAAAGATTGCCCTACGCATCAATTATAGAGATCATTCACACTTAATCAAAATCACATACCTAAACGAAAAATCATATATGATGTCAACAAATGAGGATGAAACTTGATGGGGAGGAGAGGTTTTCTGTATATACAAAGGTGAGGGTACCAAGACTTTAGTTTATAAGAATAGGGGTTTGAATGATTCAACCCACCACAACTTCTCCTCCGGGAGTCTCCGCATTGTAAGAGTCTACATCTCTTTGAAATACTGTACATACATAATTACATATACTACCAAGCATGCCATCCCTTACATATCTAAATTGAGCACGACTACCATGGGGCCCACCGGTATGCTTTGTCTAAATAATCCAACAGTTAGATTGAAACCAATCGATCATATGGCCCCTCTTAATAGAAGAAGCCTTGCAATTGGAACCTGTGAATTGGTGGGACAGCTATAAAACTGCCACACCACCCTAGCTGTTCCATTGGTGCCATTTTTGCCCGTGGAAATTACACTATGGCAGCTGTTTTCTTCAATCTTTCTAAAACAGCATATTGCCTAACATTGATGCAACAACTAAGTCACGACAGTGTAATATGCCTGCAGTTTCGGGCTATGGCTCATATACATGAACCGAACAGATCAATGGTCCTGATCACCCTTGCATGTGCCTCTTTATTGTGGGAAATGAATGAAAGCAAAATAGACCTTGCCAGCAAATTTCAAGTGCTAAATGAAATTTTTTATGTTCACCATGATGTGTCGGAACTCACATTCTATGTGATCATTCCCCGCACTCCATCAATGAAGCCACATCATACCTCATCTGAACTCATCTGCACCGATTGGAAATCAGCAATGACATGGGTGGGCCGAGCAACGATCCCACAATGCAGCTTTTGTCCATTGAGTGTGGACTGATGTTTCTAACCACCACTTTAAGGTCACTAATCTGATGGCTGTTATTGACTTGCTTAGTTACTGATCTCCACTGACTACTTACACATGACTAATAACTCAATCCATGATGAAGCAACTGATGCTACATAGTTGCAAATGTCCATCTAACACAATGAACAATCTCCCAAAGTACCACCAGCTCAACTTGCACATCCAAGCTTTAATGCTGAGCATCCCATTTGAATGTGGCCCATCGTTTCAGACAAATTAATCCCAGGGCCACTAATCAAGATGGCTACAAGCATCAAATCCCCGGGATTTCCAAGCAATCTCACATCCAAATTGCAGCAAGCTGGTAGAACATGAACATCATTTAGACACCTAAATCCTCGATCATCTTCAGGTATCAGTTGATGAAGCAGCTCCACACAATCCGCATTACAGCAGAATGCAGCCACCAGAGAGTTCACAACCACTTTTGGTATCTTTCCTTGAATGTTGCCCATTGTTTCTAACAAATAAATCCTAGGGCCACTAATCGGATGGCTATGATCACCTAATCCTTGCAATTTCCAAGGAATCTCCCAACCAAGTTGCAGCAAATTGGAGGAACATGAACATCATTACACACCCCAATCCTCAATCCTCTTCAAGCATCAGCTGCTGAAGCAAACCCACACAATCCCCATCGCAGCAGAATGGAGTCGCTTGACAGTTATACAGTTCTGGCAACTTTCCTTGAATGTGGCCCACTGTCCCTAACAAACTAATGTCAAGGCCACTGATCGGACAACTAGGATCACCCAATTGCTGCAATTTCCAAGCAATCTCCCATCCAAATTGCAGCAATTTGGAAGACATGAAGATCATTTATACACCCAAAGATTCAGTCCTCTTCAAGTATCATCTGGGGAAGTAACTCCACACAATCGGCATCAGAGCAGAAGGCAGCCACCAGAGAATTCCACACAAACACCTCAGGCGTCTTTCCTTGGCTGACCATCTCTTCTAGCCACAGCACAGCCTCATATCTCCTTCCCATCATGCATAGCCCACTGATTAGCCTATTGAAACTAGACTTACAAGGCCAAAACTTTCTATCCACCATCCTCTCCATAATGCGTCCCGCCTCAATGAACCGCCCTTCACAGCACAACCCATCGACCAAAATCTCATATGTTGTCTGATCTGCTACACATCCCACCTGCCTACCCATCCTCTCCAAATACCCAACAGCCTGCATTGACATCCCCACCTTACAAAGGCCTCCCATCACTGCATTATATGTCCTCACTGTGGGAACACAATTCTTCTCCATCATCTCCTCTTCCACCACCTTCGCTGCATCTCCTGATCTCCTATCTCGACACAACGCTGCTATCTTTGCTTCATACATCAAAACTGACGGCCTAAATCCTCTTTCACACATCTCATCGAACAGTCGATCCGCATCCTCAATCTTCCCCTCAGAGTAGAGATCAATAATTACAGCACTATAGCTTGCCAAACTCGGAACCCCACCTCTAACCAAAGCATCATTGATCAGACCCTTAACGGCATCCAAACTCCCATGGTCTGCAAACTCAGCCCCAAGATCTGGCACCCGGCACCAACGCTTCGGAGCCTTCAATCCCTTCCTCAAAACCTTTCTGAGTATCCTCTCAGCCTCTTCAAACTCCCCACGATCGCAGAGAGCTTCAAGAAGAATCCTATAAACAGCAACATCAGCACCACAACCCTTCTGTGAGATCCTCCAGAACATAGAGTAGAGAAGGTGAACTGCATCGTCTGATCTCCCATCATCACACAATCCTTTCATCAGAACCCGATACGTGTCTCGGTCGGGGCAGCAGCACTGCTCTGTCATTTCCACAAACACCCGCAGCGCAAGATCAGAACGGTTCATCCTACAAAGAGCAGAGACCAGCAGATTAAAGGACTGAATCCCCATCTTGACCTCCCATCTATTGGAATTCTCCAAATAGAGGCTATATGCATTTTCAAGATTCCCTTCTGAGAGCATTATCTGCAGAAGGGTATTGAAGGAATGAGTCCAATTCACGCAATTGAACTGCGGGATGCTGGTGAAGAGCTGGACGGCATCATCGAGGTGGCCTGCCTTGGCGAAGGCTCTGATTGCGTCGGCGAAGATGGAGTCCTTGCACTGGCAGGAATCGGATTTCATCTGATGGAGGACGTGCTTCATGTGGGTGAGATGGTTGGAGCTGGCGAGGATGGAGATGATGGTGGCGTAGACAGGGCCGTTGTGATGGTAGGTGGTGGGGAACCTGGTTTTGGCCTCGTTGAAGATGTGGAGGGCAGTGAGGGGGTTCTTCTGGAGACGGATATAGTGGGCCAAGTGGGTGGGGTTGAGATGGCTCGGCCATCTGATGCCGCTCATGGCAGACCACTGACGATGATGATGCGCTGTGGCTGACAGAAAAAGGAGGGTCTGTGCATAAGGGCGGGAACGGGTACCCGATGTCACCAATATCAACGTGTCGCTACTTTGAACTGACTCCTCTTGCCTTTCGTCTTTGCGACGTGGATGATGCGATCACGACTTCCTTCTCCTTTTGACATCGCTCTTTCCTTTGTCCTTCTCCCGATTTCAGCCCCAATGCCCAGGCGCGGATTTCATGCGAAAGCCTTGCGCAGGAAGTTCCTGCACTGGGAACCAAGGTGGGGCCCACAGTGATGTTTTTTTATGAATCCACCCCGTTCATCCGTTTTGGGAGATCATTTTAGGACTTGAGAACACAAATGAACAGGATCCAAGACTCAAGTGGGCCTCACTAAAGGATAGTGAAAAGGTGGGTAGGTAAATTACTACCGTTGAAACCTCCCTGAGGTCCACAGTGATGTTTATATGACATCCATACCGTTCATATCGTCACTACTACTGGGATGAACTGGAAACACAAATATTATCCTGATTCGAAACTTCTGTGGCTCCACAAATATTTCAACTGTGGACGTTTAATCCTCACTTTTTCGGCCCAATTGAGTCTTGGATCCGGTTCATTTTTGTTCTCATGTTCTAAAATGAGCTCCCAAAACGGATGGACGGGGTGGATTCATAAAAAAACATCACTGTGAGCCCCACCTTGGTTCCCAGCGCAGGAACTTCCTGCTCAAGGCTTTCGCAGGAAATCCGCGCCAAGCCCAATCACTAGGGGTTACTCCCGATGGGGCGCGGATTTCCTGCGAAAGCCTTGCGCAGGAATTTCCTACGCTGGGAACCAAGGTGGGGCCCCACCATGATGTTTTATGATAAATCCACACCGTCCATCCATTTTGGAAGCTCATTTTAGGCTATGAAAACAAAAAATGAACCGGATCCAATACTCAAGTGGGCCGAAAACGTGAGATTTGAACGTCCACAGTTGAAATATTTGTGGAGCTACAGGAGTTTCGAATCTGGATAATATTTGTTTTTCCAGTTCATCCCAGTAGTAGTGACGTTATGAACAGTATGGAGGTCATACAAACATCACTGTAGACCCCAGGGAGGTTTCAACGGTAGTAATTTACCTACCCACCTTTTCCTTTAGTGAGGCCCACTTGAGTATTGGATCCGGTTCATTTTTGTTTTCATAGCCTAAAATGAGCTTCCAAAATGGATGGACGGTGTGGATTTATCATAAAACATCACTGTGGGCCCACCTTGGTTCCCAGCGCAGGAAATTCCTGCGCAAGGCTTTCGCAGGAAATCCGCGCCCCTCCCGATGCGAAGCAACATGCCATCATGGACAGTCATCAGGTGCATTCGCAATTTACCTTCATCCGAACTCCATCATTTACCCTTTTCTTCAATCTTCCTGAGGGGTAGTTTGGATGCCCGTAAAGTATTTAAGTTGTAAACACATTACGCGCAACACACCCACCCGGTCAGTCATGCAACGCATCCACTAGTGCTGTTAGCAGCAGTAATTCACCCTGCCCCTTGTTGGAACTTTGTAGAGTCTACCAACGAGGTAAAGGACCCGAACCCCTCTTTTTTTTTTTCTTTTTTTTTTAGAGCATTAAGACATGCACACATTAGATGGATTGGTTGTCCTTCGCCTGTCACATTGGGCCGTAAATGCAATTTGCAAGTTTTTAATGGTGGACATCTCATCTTTCCCTTATGTGATCCATTTGATAAGCAATGAGCTATTTTTTTAGTACTATAGGAGGGCATCAAGGGAAAGTACATGATGGATGGGTTAGATGTACCATATACATTACAATGGGCCCCACATATCATGTGTGTATATCAATCATTGTGTTCCACTATGTATAATGCCTTTTCAATTGTAAAGACTTTACTTGTAATCTGAAACATGGCTTTTTGCCTGGTTTCATATTATAGGTAAAAGTTGTAATCTTTTTACAGCATGTAAAGCCTTTACAGGAAAATAATGCATCCAAATAGCCCCTGTAATTAAATTACATGTAATCTCTTTACAACTTAAAGACTTTACGGGCATCCTTATAACGAAATATCCAGAAGAATACGAATTCGACCAAAGATCGCCAATCACTTATTAGTACAAAAGGAACTGATCAAGTGATGACAACCAAGAGGTGGGCTTAGAAGCAACCATCCTTTGAAGAAAGCGATACAATTTTCGAATAAGTTAATTACAAATGCCCACCTACCTTTCGGTCTATTTTTAAAATTAAAAAAAAAAAAAAAAACCACCTACTTTAGCCGTATTAGAATACGGCCGCCTATCTTTCTTGCGTTATTATTGTATTACCGCCTATCGTCTACAACCGTGTTGTACTCGTACGGTATGAGGACCATATTTTTTAAAAAACCAAATTGCCCCCACGAATAAAAGGGGGGAATTAGGTTTTTACCATCCTATCCTCCTCTCCTCTCTCTCTCTCTCTCTCTCTCTCTCTCTCTCTCTCACTCTCTCTCTAAGACTGCTAGCGTCACCTCCTGAAGGCAACACTACCTCCACCCGACGTCGCCTCCCGTTCGATCAGCTCTCCTCTCTCTCTCTCTCTCTCTCTCTCTCTCTCTCTCTTCGCGATCTCTGATTTGCACATTCCCTTTGTTGCCGGCCTCTCATCTCAACTCCATCTCTCTTGCGGTCTGTCTCCTCATATCTCTCTCTCTCTATAGCGTGGAAACCCAATTGAAATCCTCAAAGCTTGTCATCCTCAAATCCCACAGTCATTCCCTTTCTTTCACCTCGAAAGGTAAAAACCCTAACCCACTTTAATTGTTTTAGACTCAATATTTATAGAGTCGATGCACCCGCAGGGCCCACGCACTTTTGAGCATCCGTCACTTTCGAGATTTTCATTTGTTTACTATTTGTGTAGGAGCCCTTTGGACTTTTCTATTTCTTTACAGTAATGTGTTGGGTGCATGGGAAACAATGACTCGAGCACTGACAAAATGAAGGTGGGTCCTTTACAAAAGAAAACCCTATTCGAATTTGGAGATTTTAGTACATCCATTCCTTTTTAAATTAGGAATTTTTGTACATCCATCTCATTTCAAATTTAGGAATTTTGGTATCATCAAATTTAGGGGTTTTAAATATATGGATTTGGGTACCCTGATCGAAAATCATATTTAGGGGTTCTGAAATTTGAGATTTTGGTACCCTACTCCCACTTCAAATTTAGGGTTCTTGAATTTGAGGATTTTGTTACCTGAATTCCAAAATCAAATTTTGGGGTTTTTGAATTTGGAGGTGTTTGAAGTTAGGGTGCACAAATTTAGAGTTTCTGAATTTGGGGGCGAGGAGTTGGGTTTTCGAATTTAAAGGTTTTTGAATTTAGAGATTTTAATACCATAATCCCAAATCAAATTTAGTATAAACATTTGTAATTGATACCTGATATATACATTTGTAAATAATACCCAATATATGATTGATTTCCTCCAAGTGCAGAGGTTCAATTGTAATATTCCTGTGAGTACAGGGTCGATCCCACGAAGACAGTCTACTGAGAAATCTTCTTACAGATCAACTAAACAGATAATGAAAATAGATATCAAAGGATCTATCCCAAATAGATTAAGGATTTGGATTGATATGGAAAAATCAAACCAAAGCATCGAAGTTCCACACATGGATTTAACAAACCATCTATCATGACTGATAATGATAACTCAACTAGATCAGAACACTATGGTCTGTCTAGTCGGAATATTTAACAATTGAAGCATGTAAAAAGGAGTAGAAACTGTCAAGGATTAGAAATCTCAAGTTTTACATCATGAAAACATACTTTTTGTCTCCAGGGATTGTAAGGATTTGAGATCCATGAGATCACAAATCAAACAATGTGGAAGATCAAAAGACTCTCCCATCTAAGAAATCTGTATTAGCTAGATCTAAGCATCCACCATACGGTTCTCACATGATGGATCAAAGATTTTCTTAATACAAGATAATATGTATCAATCTTAAGATCCCATCATGAAATCATTAAGGAATCATCATGATGGATAATCTATTGAATCCATGTGCTTCCCTTCTAGCTCTGGGTAGAAGAGAATTAGAAGCACATGTTTAAAAATGAAAATGAACAAGAAAAAAATAAATAAAAAAGGAGAAGAATTGCAATAATAAAAAAAAAACTTGAATTGATCTAAAGAACTTACACCTTAATGAACTTGCATGAATAAAGAATCAAGTAAAAAAATCTCTCTCTCTCTCTCTCTGGAAACTCCTAGGAAAGAAATCTAAAAGAAAAGGAAAAAATGGGAATATGATTTGTGGAATTCGGCTCCCCTTATATAGACTTGCACCGTCTCGAAATTCACAATTTAACAACCCCAGGGCTATTTCTGCACTTTCTGCATATTACTTTTCCAGCCCTGCAGTTATGGATTTGGACTTTTCAGGACATTTTCTGCATCATTCAACACCGTACAACTTCTTTTGATCTTCTTTCATCCACATGCTCAGATCACCATCTCTTGGACTTTAAATCACCTTTTTAGCTCGAATTCATTATAGTTCATTCAATCACTATTAAACATGAAAACACATGTAATTAGATCATTTTAGCCAGATAATTCATGTAAATGCAAAATGAACATGGGGTTAAACATGCAAAATTTATCACTCAATAATATATACAGTTGACAATCCTAACTGATACCCGATATATACATTTGTAACTATATCTAAGATGTCTTCATTAAAGTTTGTATGCAACATGTTGCAACTGTTATAAATGTTGCAACCTTTGTAATTGATGTAACTGTTTGCATGCTACGTGACCCAAATTCATTAAAGTTTATATTCAGAATGTGTGACTGTTATAAATGATACCTGGTATATACATTTGTAACTATATCTAAGATGTCTTCATTAAATTTTATATCTGTTGTAGGCAAATATAGTCTGGCGAGAAGTGAAGGATCGCGAATGAAGAGAGTCAGTTCGGATAAGGTCGCGCATGGATGCGAGCAGCTCAGTTCGTGCTCGCGATAAGGGGTCACGCATCTGGGATGCGAGTAGCTCAGTTCGTGCTCACGATAAGGGGTCGCGCATCCCGGATGCGAGCAGCTCGGCTCGTGCTCGTCAGAAGGGGTCGCATCTCCCAGATACGAGCAGCTCGGCTCGTGCTCACCAGAAGGGGTCGCATCTCCTGGATGCGAGCAGCTCGGCTCGTGCTCGTCAGAAGGGGTCGCATCTCCCGGATACGAGCAGCTCGGCTCGTGCTCACCAGAAGGGGTCGCATCTCCTGAATGCGAGCATTCCTGACACGAGCAGCTCCCTGAATCAGAGCAATCATGAGTCTTTGTTTTTTGTTTGGACGGTCTTCGTAGTTCCAGCACCCGATTCCCGTCGAGCAGCTTGTCCAAATCCCTCTACGGCTCCAAGCAGGGCTACACCCAGCGCGGTGGTCTCCGCCCTTTCGGCGTCTCCTTCCTTTTCGCTAGCTATGACTCCAACTACGGCTTCCAGCTCAACATGAGCAATCAGCGCTATTATTACGCCTACCAGCAGCCCGTATAGGTTGATTTTGGGCGTGGTTTCGAATCTCAAGGGATTGCTATCAAGGAACGTGATTGCCGAAATAAGTAAATGGGTTAGATCTCTCCTCTAAGGATAAGGATCTTATCCCACGAAATCAGCAGGATCTCGTATCGTACACGAAATCAGCGGGATTTCGATATCTTACGTAACAGATTGAATCGCTTCAGATCTATATAAAGGGATGACTCTATTAAGAGAAAGGTACACAATATTCAATCCCTGCCCTGTTTTGGCCTGGTTATTCTTCTTCTTGCTTCGGCCTGACTTAAGCATTGGAGGGCTAACGGCTGGACACCAGCCACCCTTAGTTGCTTTCTGTCTCCTTTCAGGTCTGGCGGAGGAAATATCTGTTGGAGAGAAGGTGAACGTCCAGAGGATCCAGTTACAAAATCTAACGTTAACAATATGCAACATGTTGCAACTGTTATAAGTGTTACAACCTTTATAACTGTTGTAATTTTTGCATGTTACGTGACCCAAATTCATTTAAGTTTGTATTCAACATGTGTAACTATTATAAATGTTGTTACTGCTGTAACTTTTGTATTGTTTACGTCTTATGTGATCTAAATACACTAGGTTGAGTAGGATGGCTTCACTCAAAGACATTATTGTGACCCAAATACACTATGAAGAAGGAAACTTTGTGTTGACACCATTGAACAAATTGGACTATATTGATAAACAAATGAAATAATTTGATTTAGACATTGACCGAACATTTTTTATGGACCTAAGATGTCAAGCACGTAGTCTAGCGAATTATGCAGAGAATAAGACAATTGAAATGAAGTACAGGTTGCTTGGAGAAGGTCTTGAATCGAGGATGAGAGTATACTGATCTGACGTTGAGATGATGCATATGTTCTATCTCTATAAAAACAGAAAAACAACGCTTTGTTTATATGTTACAATATTGGGTGTAACATCAGAAGCGTGTGGGGAAGGATCAAGTACTAAAAGAGGATGTGGATATGATGTGCACATCAAGTACTTGAAGATGATGATAAAGATCAAAATGATGAAGATGACAATGTTAAAGGCTTAGAGTATGATATATATCTGCGAAATTGGGAGGAAGAATCTGATCTTGAGAGTGCACAATCTACAGATGAAGAACTTGATGATGATCTTCCTTACAATGAGGAGGATAGTGATGAGGATCTAGAACTTCATGGTTCACTAGTAGTGATTCAAACTTCTGCATTAAACAAAATTTCAATGATGTGAAAGCCTTCTGTGTGGCACTTCGATACTATTGCATTGTATGTGATGTTGAAGTGTTATTCATAAATAACAATCGAAAGTGTGTTGCGACAAAATGCAGAAAAGAGAGTTTCTTATAGAGAATACATGCTAACCTTCCTCAGAATGGAAGGAATTTTATAGTCAAGACGCATACGGATAAACATGCGTGTACATCCATCAATGATATAAGAAATTACATGGCTACGTCGGCTTGGTTCGCAACACAGATAAAAGAGTTGATACGTGAAGACTTTAATATCAAGGTGCGTAATTTGATTGTGCATTTAAAGAAGCAGTTTGGGATTCAATTACCCTATCAAAGAGTGTATTGCGGGAGAAAATTGGCCCGTAAAAATATTGCCGAATCTGTGGAAGAGTCTTATAACTAAATACCTAGATTTGTATACTCTTTATTGGAGTACAACCCAAACAACATTGTTAAGTACCAATCTGAGAGTTGCGACGATCGAAGATTCAAAAGATTCTTCATATCTTTTCGAGTGCGTCTCAATAGCTTTGTTACCGTAGGTAGGCCATTTTTAGGCATTGATGGATGCCATCTTAGAAGCAAAGGGCCATGCTATCCACAATTGTTATAGATGCAAACAATGACATAATTCTAATAGCAATGGCTGTTGTTGAAGGTAAAATGTTGAAAGTTGAATGTGGTTCTTTGAGGCTTTATGTTCTGGAGTTGGAGAAATGAAAGAGTTAGTTATTATATCTGACAGACAGAAATGACTGTTGGAAATCATGCAACAGATATTTTTTATATGCTTATCATAGATTTTGCATATGATATTTATATAGAAATTTACCAAAACAAGTTCAGAGGGAAGTTCTTTAAAGATAGGTTATGGCGTCTATCGTGTGCATTTATGCGATATGACTATGATGAGGTCATGCTGAAATCAAAATACAATCCAGAGAGGCTCATGACTGGATTAACAGGATTTGCTACATTGTTGGTCTCGAGCCTATTTTTATGACCAATCCTGCGTCGATCATGTCACAAACAATATTTTAAAAGTATTCAATAACTACATTCAGCAGTACAGAGGGATGCCCATTGTAGATGCACTTTATATGATTCGGGTCAAATGTTATGAACAGTATGACATTGAGGAGGGCTCAAGAAAGTGCATGGACTATACCCATTGTTCTTATTACAACAAAGTTATTGAAAACTTATGCATGCGAAGCTCATGAGTGTACAGTGAGACTCGCAAGAGGAAAAATATCAGAAGTTACCGATTCTAGGGGCAAGGTTGTAGTGAATTTACATAAAAGGACGTGCACTTATCACTGATTTAATCTTACAGGCCTCCCTTATAAACATGTCATTTTTATGATCTAGACCATTAGGTAAAATATAGAGAGTTATCGTGCATCATACTACACAGTTAAGTCCTATAAGAACTTTTATAAGTACTCTATCTACCTAATGCCAGACTATAGGACTTGGCCCGTAGTCAACAACAATGTAGTACCTCTTAAAGTTCGATTTTCCCCTAGTAGACTCCAGAAGTTGAGGATTGGAAGTCAGGATAATACTCGCCCAACGTCATCACAAATCATCAAATGCAGTCGTTGTAATGGTCTCGGACATAATCGGCGAACATGAAAATAACCCATCAACCAACAATAGGTACTTGACATTAAATGAATTTCCTTTAACTCACATATTATTGCTACTTGTTTATATCAGTTTATACATGCATAGATGCGAAGGATCTATATGGAAGATGATCTCATGTTGGAAGGATTACTAAATTTGAAGAATTTGTTTTTTTTAGCTTATACATTTTGAAAAACACAATAGAGGGAAATATAAAATAATTTTTTTTAGATAAGATAGATCAGATATAAACTTTTAACAATGACGTTTTATTCTTACAAACTTTCCAAACATGACATTTTGGACTTGTAAACTTAGTTAACACTTTTTGCCCAATTTTATTGGGACTGTATGATTAATGATTTAGGTTCAATTTTAGTTTTGTTTGGCTACTCAGTTTATGATTCAAGTACAGTTGATGATAATGGTTCAACTATACATTTGTTTAGCTGATCATTTCATGAATCAGGTTCAATTAGCTTATAACAGTTTATGATACAGGCTTAGTTGGCTGCTCAATTCATGATACAAGTTCAGTTATATATTTATCTAGCCGCTCATTTCATGAATCAAGTTCAATAAAACTTATAACAATTCATGATACAGGTTCAGTTAGCTATTCAATTCATGATTCAGGTTCAGTTGGCTACTCAGTTCATGATACAAGTTCAGTTGGCTACTCAGTTCATGATTCAAGCTCACATTTCCCTTTGTTTAGTTGTTCAGTTCATGATATAGGTTCAGTTATACATTTGTTTAACTACTCAATTTATGAATCAAGTTCAGTTGGCTACTCAGTTCATGATTCAGGTTCAGTTATACATTTGTTTAATTATCAATTTTACAATTCAAGTTCAGCTATACATTTGTTTAGCTACTCATTTCATGATTCAAGTTCAGTCATGCATTTATTTAGCTTCTCGTTTCATGATTCAGGTTCCGATATACATTTGTTTAGTTGCTCATTTCATGATTCAGGTTTAGATATACATTTGTTTAGCTGCTCATTTCATGATTCAGCTTTAGATATACATTTGTTTAGTTACTCATTTCATGTTTCGGCTTCAGATATAGATTTGTTTGCCTACTCATTTTATGATTCAAGTTCAGTTATAGTTTTGCTAGGCTGCTCATTTCTTGATTCATGTTCAAATATAGATTTGTTTCGCTATCAATTTGTTTCATAAATTAGGTTCAGTATGGCTGCTCACTTTATTAACACTTTTTATAAGCGCAACGTTTTTTAGATGAAAATGATATATCGGGACGATTTTGCATTTGCGGAGTAGGGCCGATGAAAATCCTATTGGCAAGGACACCCGTCAATTGAAGATATTTCTATAAATGACTGACTGGAGTGGTGAGTGATGCTACCATCTTCCTTCATTACTCTTTTGAATAGATTCACCTCTTTATCTTCTCTTACATTTTAAAATTAATGACAGCATCACGACGATGATTTTATATGGATTAATTCAACAATCGAACCTTGGAATGCTACCACCCTTTTCTCTTCATCGTAAGCTTCTACTTTCAACGGAACTACATCTAGAGGACTTTCAAAGAGGATATTTCTTAATGTTGCGATGCAAGCATCGGATAAAGTGGATCGATCAATATTCACCCAACCGGGGTAGATAACATGCACTAGATGGTATATGGCATATGTGAGTGTTATGTTGTTTTTACGATATGTTTTTGTGTATTGCTATCCGTCTTCATTTCTTTCACTGTAGTATTCACTGATACTTGTGAGTATGTAATATTATGGATGAATTTTAGTTAACTGTTATATTTGTTTAATTTTATGTGGCTTTAAAGAGTGGCTTTGTAGACTCAGTTGACACTGTTTGCACTATTTTTTGTGGACTATTTGGTTTGATACAGTTTTAGATGTGTTTAATCATCTAGGATTGATTGGATATATTTATGAAATTGAAAATTTGTATGGCTGTTGATTTCATGATTCAGGTTCAGTTTTCAAATTTCATGTTGATTTTTAAATTTCATGGCTAATGATTTCATATTTTAGTTTATAACCATTTTCTGTTCTTTTCTATAACAGGTTGTATGAGTCGAGTGATGAGCAAGATGGATGAGCAGACTAATTGCCAAATTATGTTCTATTTCCTAGTGTTTTATATTATGTAATCGGAATCAAAATAAATTGTATTTATCTTCTTTTTTTTCTTAATTACCTTAAAGACAACTACTTTCATAGGTATTTATTCTTGTTATCAATATAAAGTGTTTTCTTTATGTGTTTTTATCTGTGTGAACTACTATTGAGTGGGCCCCACAATTATGTATGTGCATGATTTTAGCCGATCATCTATTTTTCCATCTCATATTAGACCCTCATGTACAAATACAGTCATATCAAAGCCAAACATGGCCCACAACATCCTGTAGATGGCCCCTATCATTTTGGTGGGGCCCACCGTTATGTTTGTCCCATCCATCTACTTTGGCAACTCCTATTATGGCTTCACGCAAAAAATTAGCCAGATCTACTATAGATGACCCCTGCCCTTTTGATGGGCCCTACAGTTATGGCTGTGTGTAATTTACCCCATCCATCTACTTTCGCAACTCTTATTATGGGCTCATGTAAAAACTTAGTCAGATCTGATACAAATGAGGCCCATAATAATAAAATCAAATCGGGACGATTAACACCGTTGAATCCTTCCAAGGACATAGGTGATTAGTCCATGAGCTAGCCTTAAGAAAATAGACGGCATGGATCACTTTGTATGATAAAGGTGAGCGTCAAACTCTCTGACAAAAGCAAGCATGGAAAATTGGGGTCCAACTGTAAATGTGACTTAAAGTAGGGGCAAAATGGTCTTTCAGAAACTTAACAACGTCTTTTCGTCAAGAATGATTAGTCAAGGTCAAACATGCTTCTTTTTCAAAGTACTTTTAAATGGAAAGCATGTATTGGTAAGTATTTCTAAATGAGGCGTGTATCGAAAATAGACCAAAAGGTAGGCAGGCGTTTGTAATTAACTCTTTTCGAATTCGTTTAAAAATCGTCTTTCAAGTGCACTATTTTCGACCCAACTAAATCGATCAAGGAACGGCTGAGATAGCTTGCGACATGAAGCTAGTTGGGGCCCACCATGATGTTTGTGAGAAGTCTGCCCATCCGTCCATCCATTTTTCCAAACCATTTTACGTCACAGGCCCAAAAATGAGGTAGATCCAAAACTCATGCGGGCTGCACGACAAGAAAAGGCAAGTAGGGAAATCACTATCGTTGAAACGTCTCTGGGTCCACCGTGATGTTTATATGACATACATACCGTTCATAAGGACATTCTTGCTCGGATTAGCTGAACACAAAATGACTAGACTGATTCAAAACTTCTGTGACCTCATGAATGTTTCAACTGTGGAGGTTCAATCCTCACTATTTCCTATCGTGCAGCCCATTTGAGTTTTGGATCTGCCTCAATTTTTTGACAGATGGACAGAGAGGATTTCTCACAAAAAATCTCAGTGGCCCTAACTAGCAGGCGCGATTTGGCTACTGACTTCAGTAGCAAATATGCTACTGAAATGACGTGTTTGTGTTTAATTGGTAGAGAATGAGGAGCCTCGTTAGAGCATGAGTTTAATTTGAGTTTAATGCCTCTTCCGTTGGTAACTCAAACGGCGTTAGGCGCATGTACTGTTACCTAGATGAGAAAAAACTTCTCTCTCTCATGATAAGGGGCGCGACTTGGCTGTTACCCAGTGAGTGTTACCCCTACTTTAGGGCCCACCTTGATGATTTGTTGTATATCCATGCCGTCCATCCGTTTCTACATATCATTTTAGGATGGAGTCCTAAAAATTAAGTAGATCCAAATCTTAGGTGGACCATAACACAGTAAATAGTAGTCATTGAATGCCTCACCTTTAAATTTTTCAAAGGGCCCATAGTAAGTTTTTCGTCATGTTTATTCTCCATCCAACCCATTGATAATCTCAAAAAGGTCTAGACGAAGGGAAAATACAAATATCAGTTCGATCCAAAACTTTTATGACCCATAAAAAGTTTTTAATGGTCATTTATCATTGTTTCTAGTGGTATGGTTCACATGAGATTTGGATCTTCTTAAGATTTGGAATCTTGCCTGAAAATGATATCGTAAAACAGATGGACTCCATGGATGCATAAAAAATACATAATCAAATGATCTCAAAAATGGATGGATCAAGTGGATTTCTCACAAAAATCACGGTGGCTTGGATAGCTTGGGATTTTTACAGCAATAGCCCCAAGTGTGGCTATTTTTACTAAAAGTTCAATTCCTCGTGAGGCTCATTTCTTTTTGTCTTTTCATGTGAAATTGAAAATTCTCGGGTCCAAAATGCCCCTTTGAACCTCTGCAGTCCTTAGTACGTCCAGAAGAGGCGAAAGCCCTCTTCAGCGTTTCAAAAGGACTCCACCCGTGGGCCCCACCATAATACATATGTTACATCCACACCATCCATCCTTTTTGCCACATCATTTTAGGCCATGGGCCCAATTCCGAGAGATCCAGATCATAGGTAGTCCACACCATATGGAACAGTTGAGACGATGACATCTACTATTGAAACCTTGTTAGGCCCACTATGATGTTTTTTTGCCATCAAACCTTAGGCAAAGGCCCACGTGGCCTGGTTGAAGGGAAAACACAAATATCAACTGGATTCAGAACTCTGGTAGACCATACCATGGTAAACGGTGGAGGTTGAATGGCCACCATTGGAAACGATGAGATGAGACACATGACACTCCGATGAGATACATGGCTCTCCCATGAGACAATCTCATGGCACTCCAATGAGACACATGGCACTCCAATGAGACACATG
Organism: Liriodendron chinense; assembly: GCA_003013855.2. NCBI lineage: Eukaryota > Viridiplantae > Streptophyta > Magnoliopsida > Magnoliales > Magnoliaceae > Liriodendron > Liriodendron chinense. The sequence goes on along the minus strand of ML058327.1, from coordinate 7,780,046 downwards.
GCACTCCGATGAGACAGTCTCATGGCACTCCAATGAGACACATGGCACTCCGATGAGATACATGGCTCTCCGATGAGACAGTCTCATGGCACTCCAATGAGACACATGGCTCTCCCATGAGACAATCTCATGGCACTCCAATGAGACACATGGCACTCTGATGATACACATGGCTCTTTGAGGAGGCGCACAGCACTTTGATGATACACATGACTCTCTGATGAGACACATGGCACTTGATGATACACATGTCTCTCCAATAGTGCCAGGGGGGATCCACAATGCCAGAGGGAACCCACAGTGCCAGGGGGAATCCACAATGCTCAGGGGTGCTCATGGGGAACCCGCAGTGCCAGGGGGAATCCACGGTGCTCAGGGGGAACCTCACAGTACAACAGGCCCCACTATGATGTTTCTTTGCCATCAAACCTTGGGGCCCACCATGATGTATGTGTTATATCCACACCGTCCATCCATTTCGAGAGATCATTTTAGGGCATGCGCCAAAGAATAAGGCAGATCCAAAGCTCAAGTGGACCTCACCACAGAAAAAATGGGGATTGAACGCCTACCATTAAAAACTTCTAAGGGGCCACAAAACTTTTTGATCAAATTGATATTTGTTTTTTCCCTTCGTACATGTCCGAGTGAACTTATAAACGGGTTGAATGTTAAATAAACATCATGGTGGGCCCTGGGAAGGTTTCAACGGTGGGCGTCACTGTCCCCACTGTTTCTGTGGTGGGGTCCACAGAGCTGAACGTGGGTGGAGTCACACGTGAAGCAAATGCAAAGCTCAAGTGGGTGCCACCTCAAAAAACAATGGTGATTGAATGCCTAAAGTTGAAAACTCCATGGGACCCACATTAATATAGGGTCATCCATTGTGTGGGGCCCATTTTTTATGTGGATCATCCGCTGTGTGAGCCCTACCTTCAATGTGGACAGTCCATCAAGGTGGTCCCAACTGTTTGTTGTGGTATGGCCCACCTAAGATCTAGATCTGGCCCAAAATGGGGCCAAAAGCCTAAAATGATCTTGAAAACGGATGGACGTCATGGATGAAACATATACAACATAGTGGGTCCCACAAGTGGACCACCTGTCCACACCCAAGAGTGCTTCTACCTCTTCATGGACATACAATGAGCAGGTGGTCAGAGGGCTTTCGCCGTACTGAAAGTGACATCACCAACTTCTGTGGGGCCCATCGTGATGTATGTGTTATATCCACACCGTCCATCCATTTGGAGAGGTCATTTTAGGGCATGATCTAAAGAATGAGACAGATCCAATTCTTAAGTAGACCCCACCAAAGAAAACAGTGGGGACAATGATGTGACCGTTGAAACCTTTATAGGGCCCACCATGATGTTTATTTGAGATCCAACCTGTTCATAAATTCACACAGATATGGAAGAAGGGAAAACATAAATATCAGCTTGATCAAAAACTTCTATAACCCCAAGAAGTTTTTAATGGTAGGACATCAATCCCCACTATTTTCTTTGGTGAGGTCCACTTGAGCTTTGGATCTGCTTCATTCTTTGGCTCATCCCCTAGAATGATCTCTTCAAATGGATGGATGACATGGATGTAATATATGTATCGGGGTGGGTCCCACAAGTGGACCACCTGTCCACACCTAAAAAGCCTTCCACCTCTTCGTAAACATATGTAAGTGGTCAGAGGGGCATTTCCAACTGAAAATTTTGCAATTTCTTGTGAAAAGGCTAAAAAAGATGAGCCTCACGAGAAATTGAAGCATATCCATTTTGCAATATCATTTTCGGGGTTGACCCAAATATTGAAGCATATCCAAAGCTCAAGTGGACCACATGGTAGAAAACACAGGGAACATGTGGAATAATGATTTCCTCCATCGACACCTTCCTAGGGCCGATAGTGATATTTATTTATCATCAAACCTGTTCATGAGATCACAAAAACATAGATTAATCAACAATACAAATATCAGCTTGATCCAAAACTCCGGTGGCCCCTAATAATTTTTCAACGGATACGTTCAATTCACACTGTTTCCTGTGGTGTGGTATGCTTGAGCTTTAATTTTCAATGTATATTCTTTATTTTTTAGCTTAAGACCTAAAATTATTTGGTAAAATGGATGGTGGGCCCCATAGTCTACTAAATACGCTTTGGGTAGTGAATTAGTACATAATTCGCTTCCACTCTGCGGTGATTGACACAGTTCATTTTGCATAATATTACATGATATTAATTAAAATAGTCCTTAGTTATGACATAATAAAGGCATTGATGTCATTTCCTAAATATATTTTTTTTAGCCCTCTGGGTAATGTTTGGCTTTTTTAAGGATGAAAATGTCCCTCTATCTATAGGCCCCACTAAATCAATGATGAGGGCCACCCCTTGACTGATCTAGGTCCGTTTGCTTTAATCGAACAACTATGAACCCATGGTAGGGCCATTTAAAAAAAATGGAGTTATTTATGGCCCACAACTGTATGAGCGTTGTGCCTTAATTTCGGATTGTTTCCACCGATGTGGTCTATCCGTGATGAGTTTTGCCCTCAAACTTGGGCTGATGGCATGAAATTAAAACTACTTTCATGTGGACAGTTTGTGTTTAATACAAGACGATCCAGTGGGCCCCACATAAGACGTGGGATGGGTTCAATGAGGTCCCTTACATAAAAGGCCATTTGGTTTTTTCTTTCTATTTCTTCTTCGTTCCTTTTCATGGGAGAGGACCATTTGCCTGTTAGGACCATTACCGCCTACTAGGACCCACTCTGACAAGCTTCAGTCGTGCATCTGGTATCATTTCCTCCATTCCGGCGAGCTTCTAAGTATTTTTTTGAAGATTTTTAGCCACACGAAAACGATCATTATTCCCTCGTTACATGTTCGATTTGAGTGATCCGGTACTCATTGGAAAGATAATTTGATGAACTTTCAAATGGCTTTGGAATCACTGCATTTGAACACCATTTGGTTACCCAAAAGTGGGCCTAAAGTCACTATGGATTATTAGTACCACAAACATGATCATAAGTCCCTCGATACATGTCTGATTTGGCTGATCTTGTACTTGTTGGAAATGTAATTTAATGCGAGTTCGAATGGATTTGAAATAACCTCATTTGGACACCATTTGATAGCCCAAAAGTGGGCCCAAGTCACTGTGGATCGCCAATACTCACTATGAATCATCAGTACCTACGAAAACAGTCATAACTCCCTCATTATATGTCTAATTTGGGTGATCTTATACTCATTAAAAAGTTAATTTGATAAAATTTCAAATGGATATATAATTGCCTTATTTGAACATCATTTTATTGCCTAAAAGTGGGCCCAAAGTTACTATGGATAGTCGATACTCACTATGGATCACCGATCCCACAAAAATGGTCATTATTCCCTCAGTTACATGTCTAATTTGAGTGATCTAGTACTCGTTGGAAAGATAATTTGATAAAATTTCAAATGGCCTTAGAATCATCTCATTTGTATACCATTTGATTGCCCACAAGTGGGCCTATAGTTCATCATAACATTTTCACCGAATGAGATATCCAAATAAATGAACTTTGGACCCACTTTTGGGCAATCAAATAGTGTCTAAATGATATGATTCTAAATTCATTTGAAAGTTCATCAAATTATCTTTTCAACGAGTATCAGATCATCCAAATCAGATATGTAACAAGAGAATTATGACATTTTTATGGGACCGACGATCTTTAAAAAATACTCAGAAGCTCGCTGGAATGAAGGAAATAGCATCGGATGTACGCTAAAAGCTCGTCAGAGTGGGTCACAGGAGGCAGCAACGGTCTTAATGGAAAAATGGTCCTCTCCAGTGAAAAAGAACGAAGAAGAAAGAAAAAGAAAAAGCCAAATGGCCTTCTTGCGTAAGGGACCTACTTATTGAACCCATCCCACGTCTTATATGAGGCCCACTGGATCGTCTTGTATCATATTCAAGTTGTCCACATGAAAGGGGTTTTAATTTCATGCCATTGGCCCAAATTTAAAGGCAAAATTCATCATAGATGGATCCACATCGAAGGAAATAGTTCTGAATTAACGAACAACATTAATGAAGTGTGGGCCATAGACAGTTCGATTTTTTTTTAAATAACCCTACTAAAGGTTCATGGCTATCCAATTAAAGTGAACAAATAAGATTGGCAGAGGGTAGCCCCAATCCTTGATTTAGTGGGGCCCATAATTTCCTTTTGAAATGCCCTCTTGACTTCTGGAAGAAGCTATCTTTATACGAGAGAACGGGTGGCAAAGGAGCATTTTCATCCTTTGAAAACCAAATAATACCAAAGGGCTAGAAAATGATGTCAACACCTTTATTACATCATCATTGGGAGCCATTTTAATTAATATTGCCAGTTTGGGAGGATCCCTGGATCCAACGAGGTGGGAGGATCCCTAACTGTGGGGCCTATTGTGATGTATGTGCCTTATATACACACCGTTCATCCATTTTGACAGCTCATTTTAGGGTATAATCCCAAAAATGAAGCGGACCATGCCCTAGGAAACAGTCATGATTGAAATCGCACCATTAAAAACATCGTGGGGGCTTCCAGAATATTTATTTGCCATCCAACTGTTGATAAGGTAACAAATACCTGGATGAATAGACCACACAAATATCAGCTTGATCCAAAACTATTGTGGCCCATGAGAACTTTTTAATGGTCGATTACCATTGTTTCCTGTACTGTGGTCCATCTCAAATTTGGATCTGCTTAATTTTTGGGATCACACACTAAAATGAGTTTTCAAAACGGATGAACGGCGTGGACATACAACACGGTGGGCCCCACGGTCAGGGATCGCACCCACCATGGTGGATCCGGGGATCCACCGAATCCGCGCCCGACTGAAACCAATGCATTCATACGAAACTCGGGAGCGAATTAGGTGAGACCGCGGATCCACTTGAGGTGGGTGGCACCCCTTACCGTGGGGCTCACAGTGATGTATGTACCTTAAATCCACACCGTCCAACCATTTTGAAAGCTCATTTCAGAGCCCCATTCCAAAAATGAAGTTGACTGAAATCTTAGGCGGGCCATACCACAGGAAACAATCGTGATTGAATCCCCACCATTAAAAACTCCAGGGATTCCACCGGAATGATTATTTGCCATCCAACCTGTCGATAAGGTCACAAACACCTAGATGAAGATACCGCACAAATATCATCTTGACCCAAAGGTAAGAAGTTTTTAATGGTCAATCACCTTTGCTTCCTGTACTATGGTCCATCTGGGATTTGGAACTGCTACATTTGTTCGATCATATCCTAAAATGAGCTTTCAATACTGATGCCCTAAAATGAGCTTTCAATACTGATGGACAGCCTGGATGTAGTCACATACATCACAGTGGGCCCCGCAGTCAGGGGTCACACACCCACCACGTTGGATCCGGGGGTCTCTCCTAATCCGCTCCCAAGAAACTCCCTGATCCCATCCAAGGAGGGGTCTATAAGATCAATAATCATGGGTCAGCCATGTAGACAGGAGCACATGCAATGCCAATGGGAATATTGACTCCTGTACAAAGTGGATATCATGGGTCAGCCATTCAAAAGGTCGGTAGAAAGAAATGGACGGTGCACCAAAGAGGACAGGAATCTTTCAGCAGGCGGCCAAGACACAGACAGTTAAGAAAGAAAAACACAGCAACCGTTCACATTCAATCGGGAAGATGCAAGGGTTAGTATCTTTCAATCCGGAGATCTTCGTATATGGCCAGATTTTGTGAATTTCCTGATGTAATTACCTACATGTGGTGAGATTTCAAAACCTGGGCAGCCTTAAAATCACGTAATTATCATTTCCAACACGCGAACACACACACACACACACACACACACCATATTTGTCAGCCAAAAAGACCATTCCAACAAACTACTTGAAATTCCTGCTGCCTTTTCCAATCTTTTCAAATCACTGGCAAAAGAATATGCCCAAAAAACAACTTAAATAAATGGTCTTAAAATACAAATTAATTTACACTAGTATTACAAATGCCACCCCAGAATCTATTAACAGGCCGTCCCCCAATTCCCATGCAAAACAACACGGCCCTTCCGATATTTTCAGCATATCCCTGAACGGTCAAGCTGCACCAATCTGTCATTGATGGGACTACCAGTTCTTCTCATACCGCTTTGAGACCGGAGGCTTTCTCTAGTCATGCAAACCATCTGATTGGGGAACGTCCTGAAGTGGCTGATGCGCAGACAATAAATTACAATGAAGGAACCCCAATCTTCCAACTACACCATTCCATTCTCATCTGAGCTAGAAGTAGAGGCATCACTTGCAAAGGCAGCCATTCTACCTCCCTGACTCTCATCCTCACTAAAGATGCCTTCAGTGCCTTCACTCGAATGAGAATACACCCCAAAATCGTCGTCTGCTGCTGCTTCTGCCTTTTGCCTCCTCCTGACCTCCTTCAAGCCTCTACCTTGTAGAGTCAGTCGTCTGCGCTTCCGGGCCTTCCTTTTGCCCTTGGGAAAGTCGTCCTGTTGCGACTTGACATTCTTGTCTTCTATGGGCTTCGTAACATGTGTCTTTGGCATCTTCAGTCTCAGATTCTATAGGGAGATCAGCATCAAGCTTGCGTCTCTTCCTGCTCGAATTGGTCTGAAACATATATGTACTCCAGTTCAGATATGCTGAACTTAAAAGCAGATTTAAGATCTAACAGCAACACTAGCAACAGACATCCGGTAATTTTCTTTACATTCATATGCTGGGTTATTGATAATGACAATCAGCTAGTGACAGTTTTTTTATGTATATGCAATCACAGTAGCACTTTCTGTCATTTTCATGAATCCTTCTTCTGTTACTTATTCCAGTGCCAACGTACAATGGGGAAACATCAATACATTTCAAGCCCTTGACACAACAACCTGGAAATGGTATAAAAGATGAGGAAACAAGTGACTGCTGAAGTAGAGCTTTGTAGGCCCATGTATTTAAAAATCAGCTAATGCACCCGCCACCATACATGCCAGCTTGGCAGACTGGTACATTATCCAAGCCATCTGTCATGTGGAACTCGCCGTGTAGATGCTACGCAAAAGATAAAGATAGTCCACTCAGTAGGTGTGCCATGATATCATAACCATACTCTGTTCAGCTAATTGCCGCCAAGCAAGCTAGTGGACTAACCGGATTCTTGGGATAGGGAATCTACATTGGGGCACCCTTTTTTTAAGACAAAGGGATTCATAATTCATTTAAAGTTTAGGGGAAGGGAAGTCCCATACAGAGATAGAGGCGCAATGCCGCAGAAGAATCAAGATTACAAACAATCGGATTATGATCCCTGGTTGAAGGGTGCTGCAGCAACAGAAATACGCCCAAACTGATTTCGAATAATTCGAACAGCCTCTCTAGCAGCGACTGCACATAGGATCACCCTTCTGATGGATGGCTTGGATAGTGCACCTGTCCGCCACGATGGCATGTGGTGGTGTGCCCATTAGCCAACTTGTACATGTGTGGGCTTAGCAAAGCTCGCTGAAAAAAACTTTGCCAAGATTTTCTCCCTCCCTCCCTCCCTTGGGTGGGCCTGGGCTCGGGCTCAAGCATCTAGCCGTTTATAATGAGGCTTGGTAATATACTGGCCCAGCCCAGGCCTCTCCAGTTGACAGCCTTAAGTAGTATCATAGAAGTCATAAACTAAAGTGAACATGTAAATCATTAAAAGAATGCTTCTCTGCAAACCTTGGGCCCGCGATCAATAAGCTGAGCCCATTCATTCCGGTTTCTCAAGCAATCAACAACAGCCTGTGAGTGAGTTGAGTATGCATATCGCTCTCCATTATGCTTCCTTAAGTTATTCCAGTGCTGCAAGGGTAGGCAAAAAGAGAATGAAACATCAACAAACATGGTGGGGAAAAAAGCCTAAATCAGATGGATGGATGCAACCATACTGGAAGGACAGCATTGCACAGCTCATCATACGTCATGCGCTTGCCCTTGCTCATTATCTCTGCAATCAAGCCTGCAAACAACACAGCAGATTCACGGGTTAAAACTATTGATTGCAGGGGGAAAAAAATTGAAACTCTCACATGACAGGCAATCACAACTTGAACCACACATTCAACAGACAGCACCAGAACCTATTCTGAGGTGGGTACCTGGTAGAGTCCGGGCAACTCCACCCGCATCATCATCCGACATATCCCTAGGTGAGCTACGAATGGAGGACAGGTTCTGGTCATTAGCCTCTACAGAGGGAGGAGGCTTTGCAACAGGAGTGAAAGGAACAAGCATGGTCTTCTTGGCAGAAGCTACAGCATCAGGAGACCTGTTGTGTGCATCCTTCTTGGTCAAACCATCTGTTGTAAAGGCTGAATCTTGACGTTTGTTGTCAGGGGAAGGCGGTAATCTGTTCATCTTTTTAGATTCATCGGCCTGATCCCGGGAATTACGAGAGTTATCTTTGCATGCCTCTTCTTTGGTTTTTCTCCTCGAAACCTATAAAATGAATTTCAATACAGATAAGTTGTCCCAGATCGAGCAACTAAAACAGCCTAGTAATATGTCTAGGGTTGCAAATATTGTTTCAAGTCTTCTGGGAATGAATCTGTAAACGAAAAGGGCAATCATTACCGAAATATGATCCTTCCCTCCAGAACTGGCTGGGCGTTTCGCAAGCATGCTCGTAGCTGTTGGAGAAGCCAACTGTGGCACGCTACCTGCATGGCGCATGCGTGGAACACGAGGAACTCTGGGGGAGCTGTTGAGTTCTTGATGCAATAGCAAGGCAAGCTGCCAAAACAGTGAAGGATTTGACGGGGAAAAAGCCATTAGGAAAAGAAATAGCATAGGCAGCAGCATTAAGCCTGCACTCACCTCTTCGTCACTTAGTGTTGCAGAAGCATTAACGGGTGCCGGAGGAGGCATTGAAGGGGTGTGATTTATTACTTTCGATGATGGATGAGAAGACGATGGGCTTATCTTTTCGCTCTTTGAGCCTGGAGTTGTATGTTTGCTTTGTGAAGCACCTTGGGCCTGTGATGAAACTGAATGCTCCGCTGAACCTGAAGAATTCGCTGCACTCTGTGTCAAAGATGCTTTAGCAGATGGACAAAGCACCTGTTCCTTGGCATCCGAAGCAGAATGCTTGGAAGTGGAAGTAGCATGGGAAATCCTGTTTGTCTGTGATGTTTTGGGTCCACTTGCTAGGCTTTTCACACGGTCTTTTACTGAAGCTCGTGGCACCTCTTGCTTGCTTTCATCTCTGACTGCATCAGAAGCTGCATTGTCTTTCTTACGGTCAGTAGATGACTTCACTTTCACCCGCTGCTTAGAAAAATGGATGGACTTGACACTTGGTGGGGATGGAGTAGCGACTGATTTATTAGTACTGGAAACAGATGATTTTGAAACCACACCAGTGGATGAAGCTGATGAAGATTTTCCAACACCTACAACTAGTCTACGCAAGCTCGGTGCTGGAAGGCTTGGGTTCGTGCCTCCTGATTTTGATGTCTCTTCAACATATCTGGCAACATGCCTGGATTTTAGAGAACCTTCTTGCACTGTCAAGGGCCCTGCCAAATCCTCCGACTCCTGCCTGCACCGATGAGGCTCAAATGGTATAGAAACCATTCCCTCTGCAGTAGTATCATTATTGTGACAAGCTACTGCTTCTGACTCCCTCTCACCACCCTTTGATTTGTGCTCCACAGATACTGAACTGCTTACAGCCGAATCATGCACCTGAAGACTCTCTGACAAATTCACTGGAGATGTCCCCAAACGTTGAGGCGAGTGCTTCACAAGATCCAGCTTGCCATCACAAACAGAAGGCACCAACTCCGAAGACCCTGTAGCTTGGCTGTCCTCTACTTCCCCTTTTGCTTTAACATTAGTCAGAAAAGAGACCAGAGAAATAGCACCATACGAGTCTTGAAGCATGCGAGGGCTTTGCACACCTTGAGGAGTGCTCAGATGACCAACGGGAGGCTTCATCTCTGAGACCACAGCAACACTGGAGGAACCTCCACTTAAGTCCCCCATATTTTGGATTTCATTTTTAACACCATTTAAACCATGAGCAGCTGTGTTACCATCCTAATACAATAAAGCAAAACTGTTAGTTCATAAAAGGAGGTGCAAAAAACAACAGCAGAGAACAAAAAGAATGATCCTCGTTGATTAACATAGCCAGGATCATCAATACAACCCTTTAAAATAACCACATTAGATCACAATAACCAATGTGGTTCATAAAAGAGATATTGATGTTTAGGTCCCGTTTGGATACCACCAAATAAGTTACTTTTTTAAATTATGTTAAGTGATTTACTTTTTTCACTTTAGTTTGGTGAGCATCATTGTAAAAGTAGCTTATGTGCTAAAAGCTACTTATCTTAATTCATAATTCAATTTCAATTTATGTAAAAAAGACCAAAATAACTGTCTCCAAAACAATGAAGCCACAGGGCAACACAGGAATACATGATGAACAATCTCCTCTTCGTATCTGCACATGATGCATCCACTACAGAAAGCTAAGCCCCTGCTCCTTAGGTGATCCAGTATTAGGATATTTTCGTGCACAGCCAACCAAAAGAAGCCACCACTATAGGCAGCATGCCTGATTCCACAAGGAGATTGGGCAAGAGGACAATTTACACAAAGTCAGATTCTGAAAGGACCATGCCGAAAAAATTTCCCATTTCCAGACTCCAGAATCCCTTCTTTTTTTTGTTGAAGACTCCAGAATCCTCCACATCAGGTGCAAAGAGAGCAGCTCCAGAATGCCTAACAGCTGTTCGACTTCCATATTCTCTTCATCCTCAAGATTTATTCTACATAAGATGTGTTTACTTTCTTTTTTTCAAAAAATTAACCGGCTTCATTAAAGAAAAACAAGAGGAACAATACAAAGACAAGCATCAGAAGCAGAAAGTGACCCTCTCGTCATTCCACCCGATTAAAAAAAAAAAAAAAGGCAACAAGACCCTTCCAAAAAAAACACCAAGGAAAAAAAAAAGGACAGGCCAAACACAGCTCAGGCCACAAAACAAGACGAGTCACCCAAATATAATCAATCACCTCCCAGTCGGCAATGAGACGAAAGATGTCCAGTCGAATTCAGGAAGCACAAGCACCCACCCAAAAAGCAAGGAAACAATAGAGCACTTAGGAAAAGCAAGAGAGGAGATTTTGCCATTGACTATCCCAGCACTCCTATTGCTCCAAATGCCCCAAAGGATCGCAAAAGAGAACTTATTCAAATAATTTTATGATAAAATCCAGTTATCAAATCAATGAGATCTTGATACCAAAATAGAAAGAATGGACGAAGAACTCACCCACAAGAATATCGCAATAGAAAGGGATAAACAACTATATTGAAATTGAAACTTCTTCACTTCTTATAAATACTTAAATAAACTTGACAACACTCGGGAAATGAAATGCTCTCTACATCATAGAACAACCCCTCTCATAGACCTTGAAAGACAACCTAAATTAAATCCCTTAACTAGAAAGCTTCGGGCATTTTTAACTGCCTAAAATACTACAAGTAAATATAGAAAATCATCCCAAAATCTTCAGAAAATCTTCAAAATCAGAATCTCTAATCTTCTAAAAATAGCAAAAGGTAATCTTTGAAATTTAGCCCAAAAACTAGCAGCAATAGTAAAAAGTTATGTAACAAACCCAACCAGCGATGACATCAAAGTCAGACCTCTCACCAGCCAATTGCACTTTAAACGACTCAAAAAAGTGATCCCAAATGCTTTGTGCGGCCTCATAATGAAGGAACTTAGTTGCACGAAGCATGAAGCAAAGCAGCAACAGATTCAAGTGCAGGAATGGGAAGTGTCTGTTTCAAAATGTTATTAAGTGCAAAAGGCTAGCCAGCCAGGCTAGGAAGCAGGAGCAGGAGCAGGAGTGCAAGTCCAAAGCGTAATTCAAAGCAGGATCAACACCTAATTAGAAGGATCCCGCAACTGAGGAACAAATGATCCACCGATTCCTCCATTCCTACACATCAAATGCTTCTTTTTTGCGAGGCCAGTGAATCAAAGGTAGATAATGATGCAGGACGCCCTAATTATGATGCATGCTCATGAACATATGTAATCCAGCAGAAATAAATAGCAATAATAATCTAAAATTCATCACTTATCATCATAAATTAAGAAAATCATAAAAGAGGCATGCAATGGAGCGGGCCATCATCACAACCACGAAGTAAGAAATTCAAATAATGCATAGGTCGGATCCGGCGGGGTATGGAACCTCCCGATCTTGCATGGTCTTAATCCAAATACCCAATGTGAATCACTAGTCCGAGGGATCGAGGGATTTCTCGGATTAGGGAATTTTGGAATTTGAGAAATAGGGATTTTGGATAAAATCTCAAATCTAGGATCTAGAAGTTATGAGAGAATAGAAATAGAGAAAGAGAAAATAACAAGTTTACCTTAGAAGAAGTTGGAAGGGCACAAGAAGAAAAGAGAAGAAGAAGATCGGAGAAGAAGATGAAGTTCCTAGAGAGAGAGAGAGAGGAAGGAGGCAACCAAGAGGCTTGCTTTTCAATAATCAACAACTAATGAAAAAGGTTTAGGGCAACACCCTTATAAAATTCGGAATTAGCATAATTACCAAAATACCCCTACTAACAAAATTTCAAAAAAAAGACATTTGTATGAAAAAAACGTGCGCACACTAACCCAAAACTCAAATGAGTAAAAAATGCATAAAATAAACTCAAATCTAAGATGTCCAATGGACTCCAATGATGGTGTGATGAAAGTGGGCCATGACAAACCAACGGTCCGATCACATCATCATTACGATCCAACGGTCCGATCATCTCCTCCAAGCAACTCACACATGTCTTCCCAATGTAGGGTCTTTTCAAATGTCTTGGACTACATGTGTAAGGTCTTCAATGCTCCTCAAGTCTTCACGAACAATCCAGACCCGTCATCATCGAGCCATAAAGATATAAGTGTCACTCACCTCCTACGCTGATAAACCCTAAAGGGCCTGATGTCCGCATCAGATAACCTTCGGAAGATTCTAGTTTGCTTTGAGGTGGTTTCGGGGTTGAAGATAGACATGAGCAAAAACGAACTATTGGGAGTGGGCTTATTAAAGGAAGAAGTACGAGTTCTCACTTTGAGATTTGGTTGTAGGGTAGGTTCATTCCCTCCAACGTACCTCGGTCTACCATTATGTATAGGGACCTAGACACATTTAGGACAAAGTGATGGAAAGGTTTGAAATGAAGTTAACATGTTGGAAAAACAGGCATTTATCATCTGGACATCCCGGGGTTCTTCTCGGCCCTCCGAGGATTCCCCCTACCCTTCCTTGTGGTCGTTGCTACTGTTTGTTTGAGTTGTATAGTTTTAGTTTTTGTGTTTTTCCTTTTCATTGCTGCTCTTGCAGCTGCTTCGTTTCGAGCTGTATAATCTTTTTCCTTTCTGTTTCTTTTTGTTTCGTGGGCTCTCTAATCAAGGCAACTATGTCAAACCTACCAGTCTACTTCATATCATCATTTAAGTGTTAAAAGAAATGTTGGACAAGATTAAAAATATTAGACAGGACTTCTTATGGAGTGGAGCGGAAGATAAACACATATTTCACCTGTTGAACCAGGAGGAAGTTTGCAAGCCGATAAAGATTGGTGGGGTTGGAATTCGAGTTTTGCGAGAGATAAACTTAGCATTATTAGGTAAGTGGGTTTTGAGGCTTGGGGCGGAAGAAGAAGGTTTTTTGTGGAGAGAATAGTAGAGAAAAAAATATGGGCTTCAAGAGGGTGGGCAGTGGACAAAAGACTCTTTGTCGTATCTTCTCTTTGGAAATCGATAGCTGCACTAAAAAACAAGGCATGGGAAGGGGTGGGGTTCTCATTGAGTAATGGTGAGGGGATTAGATTTTGGGAGGATGTTTGGCTAGGGGTCAAAGGTTGAGTGATGTCTTTCCTCGATTAGTGGCAATTCCATCAGAGGTTATTGAGTCCCTGAACGCCATCAATGTGAGGCTTCAGGCAATTGAGATACATAATAGGACCACCGCCACGCGCATCACGCAAATAGAAGCCTCCCTCCAGGCAAACCCCGACGCAGGAGAAGGTGGCCATTCAGAAGTAGGAGAGCGAGAGCAGGTGCTGGCAAGAGCGTCGGGTGGAACACGCGGGAGAGGTCAAGGCCGAGGTTTAGGCCATGGAGGGGTGTCCTCAGCCACCCCGTCATGAGTATGAGGATCATTATGACCCGGAGGAACACATTATGAGGAATGTCAAAGTTAATGTTCTGTGTTATGATGGTCGCTTGGACTCGAAGGCGTTCCTTGATTGGATGGCGGACATGGATCTTTTTTTTTTTTACCAGTATGACATGTCTGACCGCCGTCAAGTGAGGTTTGCCAAGATGAAGTTGGTGGGCCAAGCAAAATTGTATTGGACAAATGTAAAACGTCGGATGGAGAGAGAAGGTGACGATCCAATCTCGCAGTGGATCAAGATGAAGGAACTTCCGAAAGAGAAGTACCTTCCTCTTGCCTACCGCCAAAAACTCATGGATCAGTGGACATACTTTCGACAGGGATCTTTGTCCACTGCAAACTACAGTGCTAGGTTCAATGAGTTCATGATGCGATGTGACGTTCAGGACCCGATGGTGACCCTGTCTGGATTTACGACAGGCCTCCGATCCGATATTCAGAAAGAACTCATCGTGCACGAGGTGACCACCTTAGAGCAGGCCTATCAGGTGGTCTAAGACCTGGAGAAGTATTTGAGACCACAACCCTCTAGGTGATTTGATTCCCCATATTCTAGCTACCCAAGTGGTAAAATCCAACTTCGAGAGTCAACCTAAAACCACAATGGGTACCCCGACACCATAGAGAGATGTTAAAGGCAACGGGGTCGCTAGTACTAGTTCGCGGGGAGGTGAATCGACACGGTGTTTTAACTGCCACGGGGTCGGCCATTTTCGCTTATCAATGCCCAAATAGAGAGCGAAATAAGGCTCTCGTGATAAATGAGTTCGAAGAGGAAGTTGAAGATGAGGGCGATGATGAAGTAGAAGAACATCAGCCCGATATAGGTGCCAGTGATGAAGAAGTTGATGAGACCCAACAGCTTGCAGTAGTCCGTTGCACCTTAGCGCCGGCCAAGGAGACTAATGATTGGCGCAGGAACATAATTTTCTACACTTACACCAAGTGTGGAGAAAAGAATTGCAAGGTCATCATTGATAGTGGGAGTTGTACGAATGTAGTCTCAGCTGGTACGCTCTCCCGTCTTGGATTGAAGGCCTAGACCCACCCCGAGCCCTACAAAGTTGCTTGGTTGGATGTGTCCTCTATGCCGGTGACCTAGCGTTGTCGTGTTCCTATTCAGTTGGCATCATACAAGGACACAGTTGTAGTGTGATGTTCTACCTATGGCTGTAGGCCACATCATCTTGGGTAGGCCCTAGCTCTTTGACCTTGACGTGACAATACATGGTCACTCAAATAATTGCACGTTCACGCATGAGGGGAGGAAGATTAAGCTCACGCTTTTGCCACCCAAGAGCACCCCAGAGAAGACAAAGGACATGAGAAAGGGAGAGGAGAAAGATCGGAGGAAAGTGAAGCCTAAATCTCTCCATATAATAAACGCGAATGAATTTGAGAGAGAGACCAGGCTAATGCGATGCCCTAGTGGCGAGAGAGACTACACCATAGGTGAGTGTAGAGTTCCCCCTGAAGTAACTCTAGTATTGGTAGAGTATAGCGATGTATTCCCAGATGACTTACCGGATGAGATTCCACCCATGTCCAAGGACGACTCTACTGAACCTTCCTCATTATGGGATGAACCCTATTGAGCATGCGAAGTTGAAGAGGCAAGTAGATGAGCTCTTTAAGAAGGGTTTCATCCAAGAGAGCTTAAGTCCGTGCGCAGTGCCCGCGCTTCTCACGCCAAAGAAAGATGGCACTTGGCGCATATGCGTGGATAGTCGTGTCATCAACAAAATCACAGTCAAGTATCGGTTTCCTATACCGCGTCCTAACGATATGTTGGATATGATGGCTGGCACCACGATATTTTCAAAAATTGACCTCAAGAGTAGGTATCACCAAATACGCACTCACTCAGGTGATGAATGGAAGACGGCATTCAAGACGAAGGATGGGATGTACGAGTGGTTGGTGATGCCTTTTGGCTTGGCTAATGCTCTGAGTACATTCATGGGTGTGATGACCCAGGTATTGAGACCCTTCATTGGGAAGTTCCTAGGGGTATATTTTGACAATATTCTTATTTATAGTACAATGAAGGAATCACACCTCCACCACTTGAGGCAAGTTTGTGGGGTCCTTAGAGCAGAGCAGCTATATACGAACCTAGAGAAGTGTTCTTTTATGTCAGATAGAGTTGTCTTCTTAGGGTTCATAGTGTCGTCTGAGGGCATGTCTGCGGATCCCACGAAAGTGAAGGCCATGGTGAGTTGGCCTGAGCCGCGAAACATTCACGGGGTGCATAGCTTTCACGACTTAGCCACCTTTTATAGGCGGTTCATTAAATGTTTCAATTCCATCATGGCTCTCATTACAGATTGTATAAAAAAAAGGCGAGTTCATGTGGACAAAGGCGGCATCTCGAGCGTTCAAGGAGATCAAGGGTAAGATGATTGAGGCTCCAGTCATGTGCCTCCCTGACTTTTCTAAAGTCTTCGAGGTTAACTGTGATGCTTCAGAAGTGAGCATAGGTGGAGTCCTTAGTCGGGAAGGGCACCCTGTGGATTATTTTAGCGAGAAGCTAAATGAGGCCAAGCAGAGGTATTCTACCCATGACAAGGAATTATATGCGGTTGTGCAGTCTTTGTGCCATTGGCGACATTATTTTCTACCACAGGAGTTCGTCTTGTTTTCTGACCATGAGACCTTACGTTACCTTAACTCCTAGAAGAAGTTAAACCAAAGGCATGCCAAGTGGGTTGAGTTTCTTCAAGAGTATACATTCGTTCTTAAACACAAGGCCGGGGTCGAAAACAAGCCCGCTAATGCCCTTAGCCGCAGAGTGGCTTCCTTACGGTCCTTGAGCGTGGAGGTTACTGAGTTCGAGCAACTTAAAGATGAGTATGCTACATGCCCAGATTTCAGGATTGTTTATGTCACTCGGGGAGGATCCGAGGAGTGATAGTGGGTTTGTCATGACTAATGGCTTCCTATTTAAAGAAGACAACCTCTGCATTCCTCGCACGTCCTTGCAGGATTGTGTAGGAGCTCCATGCCGGTGGGATCGACGATCATTTTGGTTAAGACAAGATCATTGCCCTCGTGGAGGATAGATTCTATTGGCCAAGTCTCAAGCAAGATGTAGCCAATATCATAGGGCGATGCAGGACTTGTCAGCTGGGAAAGCAACGAAAGCAAAACACGGGGTTATATACACCTTTACCAATGCCACATGCTCCATGGTAGGATGTCAGTATGGATTTCATGCTTAGGCTTCTCAAGACGATTAACAAGCACGATTCCATCATGGTAGTGGTAGACTGTTTTTCGAAAAAGGCCCATTTTCTACCGTGTGCGAAAACTTCAAATGCCTCCGATGTTGCTAAGATTTTCTTTGAGGAGGTGGTTCGATTCATGGTTTGCTGAAGACCATTGTGTCTGACAGAGAAGTGAGATTTATGAGTTATTTTTTAAAGACACTTTGGCATATGATGGGTACACGTTTACAGTTTTCTTCGGCATATCATCCTCGGACTGACAATCAAACAGAGGTGGTGAACAGGAGTCCCAGGAACTTGTTGCGGACCTGCAGTGTTTAGTGGGAGACCATACCAGGACGTGGGCCTCAGTCTTACCCGTAGTTGAGTTTGCATATAACTCATATGTCAATAGGTCGAAAGGCATGAGTCCATTCGAAGTTGTTAACGGTTATAAGCCTATAAAACCTATAAATCTCATACCCATGTCCGTGTCACAAAGATCATCAGAGTCCGCAGATGCATTTGCATGTCGCATTCATGAGTTGCATGCTGAAATTAAAAAGCGGATTAGCATGAGCAATGAAAAATATAAAAAATTTGCCGACTCTTAGCGCAAGTTCAAGGAATTTAAAGAGGGCGATGAAGTCATGATTCGTATTAGACCAGAGCGGTTTCCACATGGAATCGTCAAGAAACTTCAAGCCCGCAGCGCAGAACTGTATAAGATTGTAAAATGTTTGGGTCTTAATGCGTATATAGTAGATCTTCCACCCAGTATGGGGATCATTTCCACTTTCAATGTGGAAGATCTCATGCCATTCCAGGGACATTCCCCTTACCTTCCTACAAATTCAGACACATCTCCTACCCCATGGATCTTACCGGCCCGTCTTCTCAGCCCTTGCCACAGTTACCTACCATACCTGAGAGAACAGAAGAGATAAAAGATATTCTAGATGAACAACTCATATCCTCCCGTCATGGAGGGTTCCAGAAGTATCTTGTCAAGTGGAGACACAGGCCGATTTCATATGCAACATGGATTACGGATACAGAGCTTTAGAGGATAGACCTAGACCCTAATGGAGGTTTTTTTAGCATATTTTGTTTTCTCTTCTCTTGAAGGATGCTTCAATGCAAGGGATCTCCTATGATGGGATGGGTGTGAGGCCCCTTTGGAAGTGATTTCCAATAATATCTTCTTCCTTCTTTTCTCTCCTCTCAAGGTACAAGCTTCTCTTTTCAAGTTTTTTGATTTCCTTTGCCGTAAACCTTCTTCTTTCTTTTCCCTTTCATCCTAACCCTCCAAAGCCAAATCTTAATCTTCTTTTCTTCAACCCCTACACAAACCCAACCCATGCGTGACCGTACGGCCACCCGCACGTGCGTACACGGCTCTGTCAGTATGGACGTCCGTACGTCACACCTATTTGGACCCTTTTCCTATTTTATTTTCCCCAATTTTCCTCTGTATAAACCCTAAACCTAAAACCCTAACCCTAAGCTATCCGTTGAGAACCCTAAATCCCTAGATCTACCCATTGAAGCACAAATCAACCCTATACTAGTTTGGGAACCCCTATTCCCTTAGGCCCTACGTATTATGTCCTATACAATGATGCATGTGGGATGGAATGCGTTTAACATGATGATATTTTTATTATTGTTGGATCCTTGATTTTATTGCTCATCGATTACTTGAAATTGTGGATTAGTAGATTTTATATATTCACGTTCACACTGATTCTGCTTTGCTGAATTTTTGCATGAGATTCATGTTTTACATTCATTTTGCATCAATCCTCTTATCACCCGTGCTGCCCCAAAGAAAATCCCACTAAAGTTTTTCTTTCTTCTTAATGCTTGAGGCGGGAATCTTGAATCGAGATAAGTAATAAATAAGCAAACTAGCTAAGGTCGCTTTGATCAAAGTAATCCTGGCTCCTGGTAACAAATAACCTCTCTTCCAAGGGTGAGGTTTTTTTTTAATCTTGTCAAAAAACGGATCAGGCATGAGTCCTTTGGTAGAATTGTATATATGGCCCTTTGCACATACCAAACACGGAATACTAAAAAAATAAAAATAAATAAAACTAATGCTTAAGCCATGCTTGTGTATTGAAAAACGATGCACAGATGTGAACTGTGCACATGTGTGAATGGTTCACAAATGAACAATGCACACTTTTTGTTGCCCGTAGACACGGTGGGGGCTCGTTGAAACAAGAACACAGGAGCAGAGGAAATTGAGGAGAAAGTTGCGGAAGATGTTTTTCCAGACGTAACGACAAGAGTTGTCAAAAGAAAAGGTTTTAATGTGAGTAATTCATATGCTTTTTTGCAAAGTGAAGCTAACAAATAACAACAAAATGATATATGAACTGATGTGACACTTCAACTCAAGGTGTTCCATAGCGGTAACGGTGGGCATAACGGTTACGCTGAATCGGTGTAACAGTCAATACGCCCCTATATCGGTCCTTCTTGTTTCTCCAAAAAATCCAGAAAATCTGAAAATTTGTAAATATTCCAAATATGCATTCACTTATAATTTTGAACATGTTTATGGTAATGTAACAGTCCATTCTTTGGTGAGAATGTTGTATCAGACTGTTTGACGAAGTTATGAACCTAACAACCTGAAATTGACTACAAATCTTTTATATTTAATTATCTAATTATATAATATCAATATAAATTTATTAGAATGAATGCAATACCAAAACAACTCATATTTGCAGGTTTTACCATTATTTATAGTATTGGTGTATTACAAACCTCGCAACTCGCAGTACATTTCATTTCAATAGTGTCATATTATGTAATTCATATACCTAACAATTTAATATCATTTCCCCCAATAGATCTTAAGAAAAAATTCAAATTAGATTTGTGTGAATAGTGTTGCCGATTTAGGGCTGATTTGGCAGACCATTCAATGTCCCAAATCAACCTCAAATTCATGCAATCTATTGGCAATTATCCCACTAATGGATTGGTGGACATTTATTGAGCAGTGAAGAACAAATAAATTTAAAATGGTTCTATTTCAAAGAGCAAGTGTCTGCAAATTAACTGTGAAAAAAAAAATCCTTCAAACAATTTAAATTTTGGGATTGCGACTTAGCAGCAATGGTCCATAATTTAATTTATGAATTTTGAGTTAATGTATAACTAATGTACAATTTTTTTAGGGCCATGTATGTGGGGCCCACCTTGATGTATGTATTATATATCCATGTCTTCTATCCGTTTTGCCTACTCATTTTAGGGCATGCTCCAAAAATGAGGCAGATCCAGATCTTAGGTGGACCTCTAACGGATGAGGCCCTGAATGTGGGGCCCACCTTGATGTATTTGTATATCCATGCCGTCAATCTGCTTTTCCAACTCATTTTATGGCATGGTCTTAAAAATCAGACAAATCTAAATCACAGGTGGACCACTAGTGAGTGCGCCTTGAATGTGGCGACCACCTCGATGCATTTGTTGTATATTCATCCATCCTTTTTACCAACTCATTTTAGGGCATGGTCCAAAAAATGAGGCAGATCCAAATCTCAGGTGGACCACACAATAGAGATTGAATTCCCACCATTAAAAATTTCTTGGGACCAATTTTTTTGGATCAAGCAGCTAATTGTTTTCTCCCTTCATACAGGTCTATGTGACCTCATCAACAAGCTCAATGGCAAATAAGTGTGTGGCTAGAGAGAGAGAGAGATGTTGGGGGGGTGGAGAAAGAAGAAAAAGAAGCAGCAGCAGCAATTCTCGCTGTAGCAGTAGAAGAAAAAGAATCAGGTATGTTCTTTTCGATTTTTTCTTTCTTTTTTCCATTTTCTATTAAGGTTATTGTATGTAACAACTATTACGGGGACTGTAACGGCCGTTATGCCCTATAACAGCTGCTATGGCCCCATAAAGGCCATTGCGGTTCGTTTTTTCTACACCACCCCATTTCAGCCCCATATCGCATAACAGTAACCGCCGTTACCGTTACGTATTTGGCCGTTACGTAACCAATTTTTCACACCTTGCTTCAGCTTTTATACCAAATCGATCGGTCCAAAATTTGGAAAGGTTAAATATTCCATAGGGGAGCCTAGACTCAATTATTGAGTGATATATTATCATTCGGCTCTTGAATAACATCCAGCAGTGGTTGGAACAACTTATGAAATCCAATCACTTCACTTCATTACCTGCCACTGTCACATACCTCAATCTAAACAAAAAGTTTTTATGTTCTTTCTTCAATTGGTTATTCCTCTCCATTCCATTTTCCGTCACCCACAACTAACAATGGCATCTTACCCTTTACAAATGGGAGGGTATCGAGTATCAACTAACCAAACCATATGAAAACTCTATTTCCTTCCCTTTTGTAAATCAAAATTGGATTGTGAACTTGATTTGGCCTCTAGTGAAGTTACAAAGGACACCTGCAGATGTAACATTCAGAGCAATGAATGCCACTTCAGTCTAATCGTAAGTAAACCATAATGATTTTACCTCTTGTGCAAACATAAATTTCTAAATTCAAATGAATCACTTCCAATTCTTTTTTAGGGGCTGTATGGGAAGCTGGAAATGATTGAAATGAAATCGATTTCCATTGATATTGTGTTTTCCGCCTTTTGTATTATGAGAAGTAGCAGCGGAAATCGATAGTAATTGTTACGCTTTTCCTCACAAAAGATCCCCCCTATAGACGTAAATCAGCTCTTCATCCACCCAGCTCTAATTCTATAGGAAACATCTACACCTCTACAAGGCATGAATGAAGTGATAAGTTTGTTTAAAGAGGGTATCAAAGAAAACATGGTTCTTGTTCCTAAAAATTGGGCACAATAAATTTGAGGAAGAAAACAGGGAATTTTTAATGCAAATGACAAGTTCACTAGTCCTCGACCACTTTCTTCCGTCATATCATGGAATGTTAAAACTAAGGTTGCCCCAATGTCTTGTCGCCCAATGAGCAAAATGTGTGTGCGAGTGTTAACTTTATCGCATTTTGTCCTTGATGTTCATTACAAGCTTGTTTTGCAAAGATTTGTCTCGAAAAGAATATCATAGAAAATTAATAATTTAAAGTCAAGATGGTTCTGTACGAGTATATGGTTTGCTTTGTACAGATCTCAAGCACATACTATCATCATCATCATAGCCCTATCCTAGCTATTTGTGGTTAACTCTATGAATCTCAAGTGCACACTAAGCACAAACAGAAATGAACAACAAAAATGGAGGATGCTTTCAAGATAATATATAAATAAAGAAAATTTTCTAGAAAAATAGAATGACAAATATGTCAAAACTGTAATTTTCGAGAACATTGAAATAGTACTGGTGGTGGTGGTTTATGTCAAAAAGTACTGGTGGTGGTGGTGGTGGTGGAGAGAGGAGAGGGAGAGGGCATACAAAAGCATACCTCTTGCTTTATGGAAGCCTTTGCAACATCATTTCCCTCCGTTGCAGATACTGCGAAAGCATCTGCTGTCGGAGAAATCCTAACACTTGCAGAGTCTTGTTGCTCAATATTCTCTAACTTTATCAGTGTCTCCGGTGGAAAACCATTTCCACATACCTCATTAGAGAAGACCTCAGCAGGTGCCTTAGCCGATGATATAGGCTTGATAACATCATTATTATTGGATGCTTCAAGTTGACTGTCAGAGTTGGGCTCTGCTAGTATAGTTTCCTTTCGACCTTCATTCTTTAAGTCTGGAAGATCTGCAACCTTCAAAGCCCCCTCTTGGAACTCCAGTGTATGAGCATCACCAGCAGGCGTAGAACCTGCGGACATAATAAAGTAAGAATCCAAAAATCATGAAGTTCAAACCTTAAAGAGATATTCAAAATGGCAAATAACCATTCCATGACTAAAGTAAAAGAAGAGATGATTTTTTGTTTTTACAATAACTGGGTGTCTACTTTCGGATGCACTGCAGAATTGTATTTCTATAATAAGCTTAAGCTCAATATGAACTTTAGAGCCTGTTTGGATACAGAAATACATGGGAAAGGAAAACTCTTTCCTTGATTTGATGTTTCTTGCTATTTTGCTTGGAAAGAAAACCAAGGATTTTTCTTGCCATTTGGCTTGAAAAGAAAACTAGGGATTCTCAGAGT
The DNA here is from genome assembly GCA_003013855.2 of Liriodendron chinense. NCBI lineage: Eukaryota > Viridiplantae > Streptophyta > Magnoliopsida > Magnoliales > Magnoliaceae > Liriodendron > Liriodendron chinense. Next base: position 7,756,405 of record ML058327.1, on the reverse strand, counting down.
ATTCATCATCATCTAAGCCTTACACCAGCTAATTGGGGTCAGCTGTGAGAAAAGATGTGGCCAAAGTTTGACACCGGCTTCCAACCTAATGCAATCTCAACCAGCAATGAGAGCGCAAAACTCGCACCGGCAGAAGATACATGGTGACCGTTGTCTAATGAATTTGTGATTTCTGCTTGCTTCCCAAACAGCAGCCCTTTCTAGAATCAAGGGCTATAGTGCTGGAAAAGGTAATCATTGATCAATTTAGTTAACTACATCCGCACCAAGAACTCCCCATACCCAAACAGGCCCCAGTTCATATCATGGAATAAGCTAAAAAACCATACTTATGTTACTTTCGAGTTGAACTCGAAAGGAACATACTGCAAATTGGGACAACTCCATCACTATGAATGATCAGGTGTTTATACTTTGATCACGTGATCATAGTTTCAGCTTTTCCATCCTATGGAACAAGATATCACAATTTAATTCAATGGTAAATCCAAACACATCCTAAACATGTACAGATTGAAGAATGCAATTGCAGACAGACCACTCACCTCTCTTCTTGTCATCTGCCTCTTTATCAGAACTCCTAACCTTCTTCTTCCCACTCCGCTCTTTCAGTCCCCCTGACTCTTCCTTCTTTCGTTTCCCAAAGTGAACCCCAACTGGCCGAAGCTGGTTCCTCTCCCTCTTTGCCCAATTCTGCATCCGTCCGCCACACGAACCACCCTTTGCCCCCTCCTGTCTCTTTTCCTTTGGAGAAGACTTCCTCTCACACTCTGCTCCATCAACCAAACTTCTCAAACCACTGATCGTCTCCGCAGGAGGCGCATACGGAATAATCTCCTTTGACAAGGAGAACAAAACATCCGCCCCTCTATCGACCGGATTCTCATTCTCCTCCTCAGGCCCCGCAACACTGGACTCATGCCTCTTCTCCTCCTCCTCCCAGCAAGGGAACTCCCTGTACTGAAAATTAAACTTTTTAGGCACATAGCCCGTGCACTTCCACAGCTCCGACGTGAAAACAGATGACAAGTTCTGAAACAAAGCGGGGTCACCGCCAGGCACGCCCTGGACATGGACCCGCTCCTCCATGGGAATATCGGTCCAGAGCCTGAAAGGGCGCCGAGACGGGACCGGCACTGCAGGCGGGCGCACGCACACTGTCTTGTTAGGGAGCTCAACCAGCAGCTGTGCAACCTCCGTCTCCTCGCTGTTGTCATTGCACCTGCCCTTCTTCTTCTTGCACTTGTCACAAGCAAATGATGTTTCCCCCTTGACGAAGCGGGAGCACCGCGTGTGGACCCACACACCGCACTCATCGCAGTTCACCATCTCCTCGCCGTCATCGTAATTGACCCCGCAGGCGCAATCCACCGTCCACGGCCCGTCGCCCCAGTCGTCTGGGGGGTCAGAGATCGGAAGCCGGTGGTGAGAACGACCTTTCATGATGATGGCTTCTGCTTTCTATCCCTAACTCCCAAACCCTAAATACATCTGCATACCATAAATAGAGAAAGCCTAGCCCTAACCCTAGTTTCAGAAGCGAGGGATTGAAGCCCTAAAACGTAATTCTAGAGAAATTTCATGGTTTTTCCGTCCGTTTTCGATCTTAAGCTCTGAAACTGGGAATTGGAAACAGGAATCGATTTCATTGAAGGAGACTTACCCGGAAATCGATTTCCTTTCTCGAGAGATTTGTGTGGAAAGATGAGGAAAATAGGAGCGACTTTTGCATTTTCTGGGCGATTTTTGCATTTTTCTCCTCCTCCGCTTTCTTCTCTGTTTTTTTGTCTTCGTTTCCAACCGTTCGGAGGGATGTGCAAGAAGTGGGAAAGTTGAAAGAACTGCTGCCATATCTGTCCACACGTAAACGACTTTCACGCACACGGAGGAGCGGAACCGAATAGTTCATAGGTGCTATTTAAGGATAGGTTGGCGTCCGAGGAGCTGGCTTACGCTTAACGGCTTGGCTCTAGAGAGAGGTGAGAATGGGACTCCGCGTTTACACGTGCTCATGTTATACTTACACACATATGAGATCTGCTCTCTTGTCAAAATGGCCACTTGTACATTAGCTGGCGTTCGATATGTGGGCCGCAAGCGTGCATGGAATTTTAACCATGGGTGAGTTTCTATTTTAAGTTGACCTTGCTTTTATTGAATGGGCATGACCGCATTATTTTTCCAACAAGGAGGAGATGGATGCCCTACATTGAGCTAAATAGCTAGCTTGAAAAACTCACTCGAGCGAAATCAGTTGAGCTCAGTCTAACTCAATTTGCAAATTAATGCAGGTCAATTTGAATGCATTAATCCATAGCTCAAAAAAAATTGAGTCGAGTTCAAGTCTAGTCAAGTTCAAACCAAGCTTGAACCTAACTCGCTCGAATTATATATACATGATACTTTAAATCTACCTTGCCTGACCCGACTCCTTTTACCTTTTGCTTTCCTTTTACCCTACCTGAGCGGCAACAGCCCCACCCGACCCCACCACCCGACTGGCAACGACGACCCCACGCCTCTCTCCCTCTTTGATTATCTCTCTCCTTCAATCCTCTCTCACTCAGCTCAGCTTCTCAACTCGAGTTAAGCTTCTTTATTTCATTGCCTCAACTTAAATAATTAAAGAGGTATTTGTCGGTTGGGTTGTGATTCTTACGAATGATTTCAATCATTTCATTGACAAGTTTTTTTTAATAATGATTGATGAAATATGAATCCATTGTCATGTCTATATAGTTGTGCTTGGCTTGCATCGAGTTGGGTCAAGGTTGAGTTGCCCCAGGTTGGGTCGGGGTTGGGCTGGGATAGTCAGGGGGTTGGTTGGGTTATGTTGGGTTAGGTCAGGGGGGCTAGGTTGATTACTTAAATTGGGGAATTCTATAATTACTTAAATTACTTGAATGATTTGAATTGGGAAATTCTAAAATTACTTGAATTGAAAAATTCTATACTTAATTGTTGATTACTTGAATAATTACCTGTGTTAGTTTATTACTTAAATTTAAAAATTCTAAACTTGTGTAGACTTGTAATTGATTGCTTGAATTTGATTTATGCATAATTCAAGTATTCAATTACAAATCGTTGTATACTTCAATTAAACACAAATCAATTAGATTTAGAGTGATCTCACTTAACACTTAACACACTTAATAGATGAATTTAATAATCTGCCTACCCATTTAGGAATTCATATACAATAAATTGTATTCAAATCAATTATATATTGGTTTGATATTTATATATATATATATATATATATATATATATATATATATATATATATATATATATATATATATATATATATATATATTGTTATAGTCAAAATAGCGGAGATCAACTATTAGCGGCCGATATTTTCATGATGTCCTGATTCTGCGAGCGCCTATTTAGCTCTCGAGATCATCTGCTCGAGAGTCGCAAGTTGGATAAATCGGAGCGCCTATTCGGCTCTCGAGATCATCTGCTCGAGAGTCGGGTATAACAAGGCAAGAGATTTCCTTCTCGATCCGCGGTAGTCCTTCTCGCAAGTCGTTGAATGGAGTTACACCTCAATATATGAGCACCTGGTCTCGCGAGCATCTCTCATCGTGCGAGCAGCTTTTATTAATGACCAGTGATGACGTCTCTCATCCTTTAGTACCAGCAGCCCGTATAGGCTGATTTCGGGCAGTATTTCCGTTTATGGCTCCGAGTCTCAAGGAACGTGCTCGACCGGGTGACTAGTTGGATTAGATTGTTTCAAGGATAAGGAGGATAAACGTCTTATCCCATGAAATCAGTCGATGATCTCGGCATCTAACGTAACAGAGTGGACATTTAAGTCTATAAATGGATGGTTTTATCATTAAAAGGTACATAATACTCAATCTTTAACCCCCGTTGGCTAATTCTCTTTTCTACCTCATCTTATCTGACTTAAGCATCGGAGGGCCAACGGTTGGACGCCGGCCACCCTTAGTTGCTCTCTGACTCCTTTCAGGTCCACGGAGAAAATTGCTTGGAGAGAAGGTGAACATTCGGAGGACCCTGTTACAGAATTCGACGTAAACAGTTTGGCGCTGTCTGTGGGAACCCTTTGATCATCACATTCAATCGTTCTACCACTGATCAAACCCCTTCCACTATGCCTCCTAAGAAGACAGTTCATCCTTCCACATCAAGGCAAACATTACCTCCGCGCCATCGGCGAACCCGTTACTTGAGGCTTCCGGAAGTTAAGAAGATGTTATGCGTTTCCTCGGAAACACACTCTTAAACCTCAGCGCTGGATTTCAAGCCCTGTCAAATCGACTCGATCAGCATTTCTTGGGGCCTCAGAGGGTGCCTTCCGAAGGGTTACCTGCACAACCCATGCCGGTGGCTTCTAGACACTCTGTGGACGAACCACAGGTCCAACCGAATCATCCTCCATCCAACCGAATGCCGGTTGGCAACCAACCCCCTGGGCAACCTCCACATTCCATACACTTTAGCGCTCCTCGTCAACAGCAACCTCAAGGGTCCACCGTCGAAACGTCAGGTTATACCTTACCATGGGAAGGAGATCTCCAAAGAATCCATGATCGTTTTGACGGCATGGAGCAGCGCTATCAGGCAAATCGACCGTCTGCCGTTGTGGCAACGATACATCAATCTGAGTCCCCCTTCACCAGCGAAGTCATGGAGGCACCATTGCCTAGGAAGTATCGTACGCCTGTTATCACCCCATATACAGGTATTGGCGACCCTCTTGAACACCTGGAAATATATAGGTCGCTTATGGAACTGGAGGGACATGGCTCGGAAATCATGTGTAGGGCTTTTTCCCTAACATTGAAGGAAGCAGCTCGTACGTGGTTCCGAGGGCTAAAGCCTCGATCTATCGGCTCCTTTTCACAGCTATCGGAACTGTTCCTCTCCCAATTTATGGGAAACATCCGTATAAAAAAACCGGCGTCTCACCTAATGGATTTGAAACAGCAGCATGGGGAAACAATAAAGGAGTTTACAGTGCGGTTTACAACCGAAGCAGTCCAAACTGAAGGTTATACCGAAGAAAAAGGCCTCACCGCCCTAATAGCAGGGATCACCAGTGAAAAATTCATATTCGCGTTGGATAAGAATCCTCCTAAAATTATGACTGAATTCCAAGCTAAAGCTCAGAAATATATCAATGCAGAAGAGGTGGCATTAGCGCGTCATGGTATACAGGGCAAAAAACGCAAGCTAGAGGAGGTCTCTTCTTCGGACAAGAAGTATAGGCGCGATCGGCGAGATCGCTCTCCCAAGAAAGTTTACTCTGGTAAGTATCGTAACTATACTCCCCTTAATCGCCCTCCAGAAAAGGTGCTAATGGAGATTAAGCATAAGCCATATGTGAAATGGCCAGCAAAAATAAAATCCGACCCGGAGAAGAGGGACAAGAGCAAGTTCTGTTATTTTCATAAAGACCATGGGCACACTACCCAAGATTGTATAACTTTGCGTGACCACATTGAGGCTCTTATTCGGAAAGGCCATCTTCAAGATTATGTTGTCCGGCAAGGTCGCTCGCCAAAGAGGGGGGAAGCCTCCCAACAACAGAAGAAATCACCTCATCGACATGATCCACAAGAAGACGCTGAGCCCACTGGGGAGATACGGACCATCGTCGGGGGACCTGCTTGTGGGGGAGATTCTCGAGCCTCAAGGAAAGCATACTCTCGTAAGGCGTCCAAGAAGCCCCAGCATATTTATTGGCTGGAGCAGACACCCAACGCATCAAAAATCAGTCATCTACCAATTTCCTTCTCCCTCGAAGATGCTGAGGGAATTCACTTCCCTCACGAAGACTCCATCGTGGTCGCACTAAAGGTATCTAATTATTTAACTCATCGTATTATGGTGGATACAGGTAGCTCAGCCGATATTCTGTACCTGGAGGCTTTCAACAAAATGGCACTTGCCAGAAGCCTACTCAAGCCAGTCTCGACTCCCCTCGTCGGCTTCGGGGGCGAGGTGGTAACGCCTGAAGGAAGCATTGATCTTCCAGTCACTTTTAGGGAAAGTCCAGCGAAGACTACCATCTTCATAAACTTCCTCGTGGTAGATCGAAAGTCAGCATATAACACCATTTTAGGGCGACCATCGCTTAATAAGGTTGGGGTTGTATTTGTGCGTCAAGTTCCCTACCCCAAATGGTGTTGGGGTTGTACGAGGAAATCAAAAAGAGGCCCGGTCCTGTTATGAGATAGCCCTACAAGACCGAAAGAAAGCGCGAGCAGCACCCGTTATGATGGTAGCACAAGATTCACCTAACTCCTCGACGGACAACTCGTTAGATCCAAGAGAGAACGCCCTCCAATCGGGAACTCCTGGGGAAGATACAGTGGCAATTCACTTAACCCAAGACGACTCGCCTAAAGTTGTTTACATGGGATCCTCTTTGAAGAGTGCCTTCCGGGATGAGTTGATCCGTCTCCTCACCGAATACCAAGACGTGTTCGCTTGGTCTCACAAAGATATGCCAGGCATCGACCCCAACGTCATCACACATCGTCTGAATATCGACCCGAAGCATAAGCCCGTACACCAGCGTCGACGTGCCTTCACTGCAGAAAGGCAAATGGCAATCAAAGCTGAAGTTGAGAAGCTGCTTACGGTCAATTTCATAAAAGAAGTTGACTACCCAGAATGGGTTGCGAACGTAGTTCTCGTCCGGAAAGTTAATGGCAAATGGAGAATGTGCGTCGATTATTCAGATTTGAACAAAGCGTGCCCCAAAGATAGCTTCCCGATGCCGCGGATCAACCAGCTGGTCGATTCAACAGCTGGGCATGCCCTGCTTAGTTTTATGGACACTTATTCTGGTTACAACCAGATCATGATGCATCCACCCGATAGCCAACATACAACCTTCATCACGGATCGAGGACTATATTGTTACCAGGTAATGTCGTTTGGTCTTAAAAATGCAGGGGCCACTTATCAGCGTCTCGTCAATAAAATATTCGCCGCCCAAATCGTCAGAAATATGGAGGTCTACGTTGATGACATGCTCATGAAAAGCATCGTAGAAGACAATCATCTTTCTAATCTTCGAGAAGCCTTCTACCTGATGAGGAAATATCAGATGAAGCTAAATCCAGAAAAATGTGCGTTCGGAGTGTCTGCTGGAAAATTTCTCGAATTTATGGTCAGCCAGTGAGGGATTGAGGCAAATCCTGAAAAAATAAAAGCGTTAATAGAGATGAAATCCCCAATCACTCTTAAGGACGTCCAACGTCTGGCTGGTCGCATTGCATCGTTGAATAGGTTCATCTCGCGAGCATCTGACAAGTGCTTACCCTTCTTCAAACTTCTCTGTGCCACGGTCAAATCTGATTGGGAGTGGACACCACAGTGCGAAGAAGCTTTTCAATAACTAAAGCAATACATGAGCACATCCCCTATTTTATCTAAACCTGTAGCACACGAGCAACTCATTCTTTATCTATCTGTGTCCTCCACGGCCGTTAGCGCCGCTTTAATAAGAGAAGATTCCGGGGTGCAAAGGCCCGTTTATTATATCAGTCGAGCAATGGTTAACGCTGAAACTCGGTATTCTGATATGGAAAAACTGGCCCTGGCTTTAGTCACGGCAGCTCGAAAACTGCGACCATACTTTCAAGCTCACGCTATTTTAGTACCAACAAATCATCCGCTACGGCAGATCCTTAAAAAACCTGAGGCTTCCGGATGTTTAACCAAATGGGCGGTCGAGATCAGTAAGCACGACATATCGTTTTGCCCCAGGACTGCAGTCAAGGGTCAGGCCGTAGCTGATTTTATCGCCGAGTTCACGTACTCCTCTTCTGGTGATAATGCCGCGATCAGCGACCAGCCTTCCTGGTCGCTCTTCATGGACGGGTCCTCACGGACCACCGGTAGTGGAGCGGGCCTAATTATAGTCGCTCCAGACGGGTCGCATTTCCAATACGCTTTACGTTTCGATACTCGCGTCTCAAATAATGAAGCGGAATATGAGGCCCTGATAGTTGGCCTCGAACTAGCAACAGTCCTTTCAATTCAAAATCTACTGATCCACAGTGACTCTCAACTCATTGTCAACGAAGTTCTCGGTGAATTCAAGGCTAAAGAAGAAAGGATGGCCTTATACAAATCTCGAGTGCTTATCTTGCTCGCCAAGTTGAAGAATTACGAAATAATCCACATCCCTCGCGAGAAGAATCAACTCGCGGATTCCTTGGCAAAACTTGCCTCTGCACCAGAATCTGAGTTGTCATATTCAACTCTTATCGAGCATCTTCAGAAGTCGAGTATCGACCAAGTAACTCTTGAGCAGGTGATTTCGATACAACCGTCTCCATGTTGGATGGACCCCATACTCCTTTATCTCAGAGACAGATACCTTCCAGACGATAAGAAAGTCGCACGACAAATTCGTCATCGAGCCGCCAGGTATACCTTACAAGATGGAATATTATTGCGTAAGAGTTTTTCCTTGCCCTATTTAAGGTGTCTTCATCCAGAAGAAGCACATCGCGTCCTAGATGAAATACACCAGGGGGCATGTGGTAACCACCCCAGGGGGCGATCCCTAGCATATAAGGCGATGAGGCAAGGATATTATTGGCCTACTATGAAAGCAGATACAATTGAATTCTCTAAAAATGTAACAAGTGCCAGCGATACTCTCCTATACCTCATGTACCGTCCGAGCAAATGACTCCAGTTGATAGCCCTTGGCCTTTCGCTCAATGGGGGGTCGATATTATCGGGCCCTTGCCTACCAGAAAAGGACAAAATAGGTTCGTAATAGTAGGGGTCGATTATTTCACCAAATGGGCCGAGGCAGAACCATTAGCCAAAATCACTAAGAAACAAACTACGAAGTTCATATGGAGAAATATCATATGCCGTTATGGACTCCCCCACACTATAATTGCCGACAACGGAACGCAGTTCGACAATGCAGCTTTCGATGAATTTTGTGAAAAGTGGAAGATACGCAACATCCGCACCTCTCCGTATCCTCCTCAGGCAAATGGGCAAGTTGAGGCGGTGAATAAAATTATTAAGCACCACCTAAAGACCAAGCTTGGCGAATGTAAGGGTATGTGGCCAGAACTTCTGCCAGAAATATTATGGGCATATAGAACTACAACCCGTACATCAACAGGCGAAACTCCTTTCTCTTTAGCATTTGGTGCCGATGCAGTAGTACCAGTTGAAATTCAGGTACCTTCGTATCGAATCAAACAGTATGACCTCGCGCATAACCAGGAAAGCCTTCGACATTATCTCGATCTCTTGGAAGAACGGAGAAATGCCTCCTAGATGCGAGCAGCCGCATATCAACAACGTATTGCTCGCTACCGAAATGCTAAAGTTCGACCTAGATCTTTCCAACTCGGTGACTTAGTCCTCAGACAAAACCTTGGGGTTCCTGCCCGGTCGCTTGATCCAAATTGGGAAGGCCCATATCGGGTCGTTAAATTTGTGCGACCCGGCACTTATTATCTTGAAGATATGGAGGGAAAACCCATACGTCGCCCTTGGCACATGGAACACTTGTTACGATATTTCCCTTGATTCGATGTATCTCTCAACAACATCAAATAACAAAGACGGAAGAAATCTTTTGGTCGCTACCCCATTTACTTGGATTCGAATAGCCCCGAAGAGAATACATACATTCTCTTGGCCAATTGCCTACCTTTGGTAGGGTTAAAATCACCCTTGATGGTCGCTTTCCCATTTTATGGATCAAAAATAGCCCTGAAGAAGAACATGTGTGTTCTCTTGACCAATCTTCTACCCTTGGTAGAATTGAAGTTTCAATCGATAGATCAGTCTATCTCCATGAGGGCATGGTCACCACGACCCCCCGGGTTGAGCATAACTCATTTCTCAATCGATAGGTCAGTCTATCTTCACGAGGGCATGGTCACCACGACCCCCCGGATTGAGCATAATTCATAACTACTTGTTAAAAGAGAAGGCATTCATTGCATGAAAGGTGTTAAACGAGAAGGCATTCATTACATAAAAGGAAAACGAGAGAAAGGAAATAAGAATAACATTATCAAAAGTATCTTTTCATTGATAATCATTTGTTTACAAAGTTTGCTCATAAGTACAGGAGAGAAAGGAAAAATCAATCTCTTGGAGGAGCCGCGCTCTCAACTTCAGGGCCCATTTCTGGAACCCCTCCAGCCTGAGTGGCTTCGGTCACCTCATTCTCGACCGCAGCTTGCTCCTCTGCAGCAATGATGGTCGCGACTCGACCGAATTTCCCCATATCAAAAGATGGAGACATCCGTTGCACTACTCGTAGCGCAAAGTCGCGACCAGCATCATATGACTCATATCTTTCCTCGTCATATAGCTGCGAGGTTCGAAACTCGGAGATTGCTCGAGCCCTTTTCTCAGAGAGCATCTTGACCAAGGTGACTCTCTCCTCATCCCAGTGGATCGAGTCATCCTTGAGCTGCGCGAGAGTGGAGCGCTCTTTCTCCAAGCTTTCACTAACTTCCTTGAGCTGCGACTTGGCCTCTGCGAGCCGCTCCTCTAGCGAGATCTTGTCTTGTCGGAAGATCTCTCTCTCTCTCTCTCTCTCTGCTTTCTCCTTCAACTCCGCCACTTTGGCTAAGTTGGAGTCTAGGGCCTGATACCTATCGATCAGGACTTGAACTTTTTTAATGAGGATCTTCTTCTCCTCATCCCTCTTCGAGATCACCGCCTCACGGGACTTGAGAAGCTGATCCCTTCCTTGGACCGCCTTCTCCAAGGCGATCCTCTTCCCTTCCGCCTCATCAATCACGCGACGGGCGGCGACGATATCACGCCTCGTCCGCAAGATGAGATCCAAGCCCTGCAAAATGGAAAAGGGAACGTGAGATAAAAATACTTGGAAGCCCAAAAATAGTAAGTTAAACAAATATCAGTTAGATCTTACCTGGACCATCCTCACTCCCACCTCGAGGAAGAGGTTTTCAGGGCTTGGTTCTGGAAGGGTGCCAAAAGTTTGGGGGGAGATGTTGTCGAAAAGAAATTTACAGATAGGATGGAGGTGGCGTGGGACAGTGAAGGATCCACTGCCCGACGGCTGGGCCACGACCAGTGCCGCTGTGCTCGCGGCAGGAGCGGTAGCCGACTCGCGAGCAGGAGCTGCCTCGCTAGTAGGAGCCACCTCGCGAGCATCCCGATGTCCGGTCGGCTCGCGAGTTTCTTCGGCTGGGGGGCAGCTGGATCCTGCTCCGTCATCCCTCGGAGAATTGTCAGTGATGTTAATTACTGGTGATCAGGGTGCGACCACCAGCGATGGGATGACAAGCGCAGGAGCTGCTGGCGCCCCCACCGTGCTCGCGAGTCGGGTGGATGGTTGAGACGGTCCGGCAGATGTTTTCTTCTGCCTCTTTGAGTTCTTGCCTTTGAGTCGGGGCAGCAGACCCCTCTTCTCTCCAGCTTTCGTCATCTCAACCTCCTCGTTGGGTATTAGCCTCGCAGTCGCGAGTCGCGAGGAGGACGGGCAAGCTTCGATATGCCTGTCGCGAGCAGGCAGCTTGTACACTTTCACGATCTTTTCGTGAATTCCTCCTTTTAGATTCAACTTCGCCAAAGCCGGGATACCTGCTAGCACAAATCGGAGTTAGAAAAAAAACTCGCAAGCCCTAAGTCTGGTCGTGGTTAAAATGAACAACGTGAAACCGTGCCTACCTTCACAGAAAAAGCGGTTTACTCCCGGGCCTCTGGAGGAAGCAGACTCCCAGTTCCCGGAGACATAGAACTAGCGTTTCCTCCAGCCGGGATAATTCGAGGAGGGCTTCCCCAGCACGAAATTATCCCGGTGCCAGTAGCACAAGTAGTACCAGCCTTCGCTGGAGGGCACCTTCTTCAAGCGAAACATACGGAGGAACTCCTCAGCTGTGAGCTCTCCGTTGCCGGCATGAGCCCAGAGGGCGAAGGAGCTCAGAACCACCCTCCATCCATTCACGATAAGTTGCCCGGGGGCAATCTTATAGCATCGAAGAACATCGCGAACGAAGGGATGGAGAGGAAGGCTTACTCCCAGAATGAGCTGGTACTCATAGAAAGCCACACACCCTGGGGGAGGAGAATCTGGCGTCTCTCCATCTCCGGGTAACCGGAGAACGATTGAGTCGGGGATTAAATATCTCTCTCGTAGCTCAAGCAGCCGGTCCTCCGATAAAATGGAGGGATACCCAGCCACCGTATATCTACCTGCCGGAACCTTCGCATTACTGGAAGCAGAGGATTCCGGGGTAGCATCCCCCAAGGGAACGGTGGTCTCCTCAGAATCTCCGGCCATGGAGTATTTAAGAAGAAAAAGGAAAGAAAGAGGGAATACCGAGTACGAGAAAGGGAAGAAGAAAGACACCAAGAAGGACACCAGAAGGACACCAGGAAAGCACGGAGGAAGATGACTGAAGAAAGAAAATTCTTTTCCTGAAATTTCTGTGAAAATCAAAAGATATGGCGGACTCCGTATATTTATAGGCAATCATTCCGCCGTATATGGTAACACGTGGTTGCCTCTCGTTCAGCACGGTAGTCGAGCAGGCACGCCCATTAATTTTCTAGATACGTGGTGAGCGTCTCTTCACTTCCTGACTGCGGAAAGGCTGCGAAAGGCTGGCGCTCATTAATTCCAGCCCAATCATGTACGGCTTCTCAGTAAAGGCAGCAGGCAGCTACGCGTGACAGTAAGTAAGTCCTTCCCTTAGAATTCTTGGCGGTAAGGACTTGAGGGGCATCTGTTATAGTCAAAATAGTAGAGATCAACTATTAGCGGCCGATATTTTCATGATGTCCTAATTCTGCGAGCGCCTATTCGACTCTCGAGATCATCTGCTCGAGAGTCGCAGGTTGGATAAATACGGAGCGCCTATTCGGCTCTCGAGATCATCTGCTCGAGAGTCGCAGGTTGGATAAATACGGAGCGCCTATTCGGCTCTCGAGAGCATCTGCTCGAGAGTCGCAGGTTGGATAAATACGGAGCGCCTATTCGGCTCTCGAGATCATCTGCTCGAGAGTCGAGTATAACAAGGCAGGAGATTTTCTTCTCGATCCGCGAGCAGTCCTTCTCGCAAGTCGTTGAATGGAGTTACACCTCAATATGTGAGCACCTGGTCTCGCGAGCATCTCTCGTCGTGCGAGCAGCTTTTAGTAATGACCAGTGATGACGTCTCTCATCCTTTAGTACCAGCAGCCCGTATAGGCTGATTTCGGGTGTATTTCCGTTTATGGCTCCGAGTCTCAAGGAACGTGCTCGACCGGGTGACTAGTTGGATTAGATTGTTTCAAAGATAAGGAGGATAAACGTCTTATCCCATGAAATCAGTCGATGATCTCGGCATCTAACGTAACAGAGTAGACATTCAAGTCTATAAATGGATGGTTTTATCATTAAAAGGTACATAATACTCAATCTTTAACCCCCGTTAGTTAATTCTCTTTTCTACCTCATCTTATCTGACTTAAGCATCGGAGGGCCAACGGCTGGACGCCGGCCACCCTTAGTTGCTCTCTGACTCCTTTCAGGTCCACGGAGAAAATTGCTTGGAGAGAAGGTGAACATTCGGAGGACCCTGTTACAGAATTCGACGTAAACATATATATATATATATATATATATATATATATATATATATATATATATATATATATATATATATATATATATATATATATATATATATGTGTGTGTGTGTGTGTGTGTGTGTATGAATTCTTAAATTATCCAAGTTAGACAGTTTGGTAATATATCATGTACCTGATGTTGCTTACACAATTATATAGTGTTCGAGATTCGGTGCATCAATCCAATCTATTCTCCAAATATATGGTTATCAACTAATTAATTTTATCATTTTAATGATTTTATTATAATTTTTAAAACAATATTAAAAAAAATCATATAACTCGATTCGACTTGACTCGACTCGATCCCAGCTCGACTTGGCTTGAACCAGTGAGCTGAGGTGAACTAGAGGGGCGAGCTCAAAGACCGAGTCGAGTTGATCTTAAGTTTGTGTCATGGTGGGGTCAAGCTGAGCCAAGCTTGGCCTAGCTTAACTCGAACTCAACTCGTGTTCAGCTTTAACTATATTAATGTGGATTGCCTGCGAGGAAGTTCTCGTGCTTGAGTTAGGTCAAGCTCATTTGCTCATCCAACCCTTTTTTAGTTCATTTTAAACATTAGATAATTTTTTTAAACATTTATAAAACCGTAAAAGTTTTATATCAAGCTATTTTTTGTGTTTTCAATTAATCATTGTGGGAACCGCCTTATGAATAGTTTTATCAATGGTTTAGATGGTACATAAGCATCATGGTGGACCTCAAGAAGATTTCATATTCTTTCCCCCACCTTTTTCCTTCTATGTAACTTATTTGAGTTCTGGATCATCTCATTTTTAAGATCTTATATTAAAATGAGTGAAAAAAAATATATGAACAAAGTGGATTTCTTACAAACATCATGGTGAGCCCCCACTAACTTGAGCACAAGAACTTCGTAGGGAATCCACCTATTGACCTTGCTTTTAGCTACTAATTAGTGCTCTGTGGGCCCCACCATGATGTATATATATTTTATCCATGCCATTTATTCATTTTTCTAGATCATTTTATAACACGAGCCTAAAAATGAGGCATGTCTAGGGCTTAGGTGGACCACATCACAACAAACAATGGTGATTAAATGCCCACCATTAAAAAGTTCCTATGGGCTATAAATTTTTTGGATCAAGCTAATATTTAAGTTTTCCATTCATCCAGGCTTGTGTGACCTTATCAGCGGGTTGGATGGAAAATAGACATTACAACATAGGATTTTTTTAATGGTGGGAGCTCAATCACCAATATTTTCCTATGGTGTGGTCCATCTGAGATTTAGATTTCTTTCATTTTTAAGCCCATGCCCTAAAACAATATGATAAAATAGATGGATGACATGGACAAAACATATATATTATGGTGGGTCCTTAAAGCACCTATCAGTAGCCTAAGTAATTTATGTATGCTAATGATGTAGAGTGGGTTGCCGACTATTACATGGCCCAGATAGACCAAAAGAAGATCAGTCGGGGTCGAAAGCGATCAGGATCGTCAGGATCGTAAAATAGTCGTATCTCACGACCCGAGATGAGTTTCAGGACGTATAATATATGATTTTGGGGTAGCTTGAGCTACTTTAGCCAGCCAACCTCGCTACACTAGGTTGCCCATGCCGGAATCGTGAGATTCGACCAGATCGACGGTCATTGGGTTAGTTTTATTTCAATTTTACTATTTATAGTAAGTTTTATTTTGATCATAACTTTTGATCGAGTTTGTGCCTAACATGAAAAGGGCTTAGAATAATCAGTGGAACAACGTGGTTGGGCCCGTTTGAAAACTTTGGCCGAAAACCATGAGTTTTAGTAGGATTGAGAGACTTCTATAAATAGTAAGCTTATTATCTATAGTAAGTTGCATTTTTTAAGTGTTTTAGTTTGAGTTGAAGTCTGAAACTTCTGCCTAGGGTTTAGTTTCTTATTTAAAGCATTGGAGTCACGTTAATTTCCATTCAATCTATTATTATGAATTTTCTTGGATTTATTTTCTGTTTTCTCTTGCTTCCCCTTGTGGATTCGAGAAAGTCCGGTTAATGATTCCCGAAGGCCTTATAGACTCAAGGTATTTATCCGATTAGGAAGACGATGATCGATCTAATCATGCCCTCCCTGCGTCAACTAAGAATTAGTTAAGCATAAAACCCAGGGCCTATTTGGAGTGTGGATTTGGAACCCCCTGAATTTGAAACACTCTGGTTGTGTTTGGTACCCTAGATTTAGATTCCCTCGTAGTCCAAAAGTAGCCATGCATAATATATTTACAGGGGTTTAGATTTAATTCCCAAATGAACTTTAATATCCCTAATTAGTGTATGTATATAATGTTTGACACAATGGTTTTAATAAGCCCATTGAAATATATACTTTGGCAAAGAATGATGAAATTCTAAGTCTCAGATGGGTAGTCACTCGGATGTGACCCTATGCTTGTGGTCCACCTCAAACTTGAAATTTCGTCATTTTTTGCCAAAGTATATGTTTCATCAAGCTTATTATAACCATTGTGTCAAACATTATATGCGTACACTAATTAGGGTTATTAAAATTGATTTAATAATTAAATTCAAACCACCGTAAATGTACCATGCATATCTAAAATTCGGAATTAGCATAATCCATGGTGGCAAACACAATTAAGGTATTTCAAATCAAGGGGGTTCCAAATCGAGCACGACTTAGGTGACCCCGGAACCAGCTAAGTGGGTGGGACACTGACGTGGCACTCAGCCATTGGTCTAGGTAGGCGGGTCCGTGTGAGAAGGAGGCATGTGCGAAAACAAAGTGAGCGTTACTGTTTAATGGACGTTAGGGCTGGAATTTGGGGTCTCAGTGATGCAGGATGCCCTAATTATGATGCATGCTCATGAACACATATAATCCAACGGAAATAAAAGACAATAATAATCTAAAAATTCAACATCAACCATCATAAACTGAGAAAACCATAAAGAGACATGCAATGGAGCGGGCCATTATCACAACCACGAAGTATAAAATTCAATTATTGCATAGGTTGGATCCAGCGAGGGATGGAACCTCCCGATCTTGCATGGTCTTAATCCAAATACCCAATGTGAATCACTAGTCCAAGGGATCGAGGGATTTCTCGGATTAGGGATTTTGAAATTTGAGAAATAGGGATTTTGGATAAAATCTCAAATCTAGGATCTAGAAGTTATGAGAAAATAGAAATAGAGAAAGAGGAAGTAACAAGTTTACCTTAGAAGAAGTTGGAGGGGCACAAGAAGAAAAGAGAAGAATGAGATCAAGAAAGAAGAAGAAGCACCATGAGAGAGGGAAAGAGGAAGGAGGCAACCAAAGGTTTGCTCTTTTTCATAAATCAATAACTAATAAAAAAGGTTTAGGGCAACACCCTTATAAAATTCGAAATTAGCATAATTACCAAAATACCCCTACTAACAAAATTTCAAAAAAAAAAGACATTTGCATGAAAAAAACTGTATCCACACTAACCCAAAACTCAAATAAGTAAAAAACGCGTAAAAGAAACTCAAATCTAAGATGTCCAATGCGCTCCAATAATGGTGTCATGAAGGTGAGCCATGACGAACCAACGGTCTGATCACATCATCATCATGATCCAACGACCCGATCATCTGCTCCAAACAACTCACACATGTCTTCCCAATGTGAGGTCTTTTCAAATGTCTCGGACTACATGTGTAAGGTCTTCAATGCTCCTCAAGTCGTCACGAACGACCCAGGCCCGTCATCATCGAGCCCTAAAGATATAGGTGTCACTCGCCTTCTACGCTGATAAACCCTAAAGGGCCTGATGTCCGCATCATTCTCCTCATCTGAAAGAACTCAACTCCGACAAGTTAAAACTTTTGTGGCGCTCTAGCAAATCCGGATCAACATTCTCCAACTCCACTTCAGTAAACCACGTAGATTCTGACGGTGGTCTATTCTTCCATTTGATAAGATACCTTTGGAAACTTCCATCTCCAGTGGAAATTATCTCTTCATCCACAATTTTCTCAATCTCTTCTTTACAAATAATAGGTGGAGGAAGGGGGGAGCAGGTTGTGAAGAAAATTCAAAGAATGGCCATGAAAGGGATGAGGGATCAATGGTAGGATTAGGGGAACGGACTAGATCCTCCACATTAAACGTTGGAATAATGCCTATTTCAAGGTGGAAGGTCTATCCATACGCATTAGACCCAATTCTTTGCAATACTTTGAATGGTCCAGCACTACACGCTTGTGATTTCTTAGGGGTAACCTGAGGAAACCGCTCTGGCCTTATCCTCACCATTACATAATCTCCTTCCTGAATTTCTTGCAATCTACAATGCGAGTTAATTGAAATCATATAACTATCATTGCTTCTATTAATCCGCTGTCTAATATATGTATGCAATTCATGAATGTGTCGTGCAAATGCATTGGCCGACTCTGAAAACCTTTGGATGGCAGACATGGGTGAAACTAAATGACGCTCTAAAAAATCAATGAACTGGAAATAAACAATCCTATGACCTAGAACTTGGAAAACTAAAACAAAAGGACACTTCTCATGGGTGACACATGATTTCTCATTATAAGTATTATAAACAAGGATGATTTTCAGGTATCCCAACACTTGAAAACACACACTATTAATACCAAGTCTTGAGCAGATCTTGGCATCAGCCATTATGTCCAAAATGTCATTAAGATGCGGGATAGGGACTCTGACCATCATATCTACCATAACGTGAATACGTCGCACGATGGCATGACACTTGACTGAAGCTTTGTGGACGGTCAGGATATGCCCACATGTGTGCCATATGCCATTGTTCTTGGAAGTGAAAAGGGCAGGCATGACACACATAACAAAACTCCAACTCAAACTTTCCTTATTGAATTCTTCCCCGATAAGTTTATCAAATTGCCGTTGCATTTCTGTATTTTCTACGGGGTTCACCTGGTATGGAGGAAAGCTTGACAGGATCAACCTAGGGACAATATCAATTGTGTGTTGAATGTCCCATATGAGTGAAAATTTATCCCATAAATCATCTGGTGGGATATCACAAGTCATGTGGGCGTCCACCACCATATCCTCACTAGTCTCCTTTTCAAATTCATTCATGTGCATTATGGTAAGAGACTTAGATTGGGACTCTACATCACTTAAGTCACACATGACATCTGGAAGTGGTCCAGTCTCAATTACTTCGACCTTTTCAGCAATAGCATACACTTCGTCATTCTCAACGATGATGAGCGATGCTTCAATTTCTTCCATTTCATCACTAGTGACGTTAGGCACGTACTCTTCCACTTCATAAACATCATGTTTGGATCCATCCAACTTGCCGTTCACCAAGGCATAATGTTGATCATCTTTTCCATAGTTAGGGCTAGCTTGGTTAAATGCCTCTAATTTGTCGTTGAGATTTTGAAAGGATTTTCTAAAATGGTTGTCAATGTTGTCCAAACATCGAGATATGGCGGTCAAAGCCTCTGAAATCTTATCCTGATTCATGGTAGAGATGTGTAATCTAAAACCATGACCAAAACGAATGGGCACATAACGAAGGACTTGTCCTAGGTTCTGCCTAAACTCGACTCTATGGACTGGATGACTCACAATATAAATGCGATGAATTTAAACTACAATGAACTAACACTAATTAATTCTAGATGATGCGACTTAAATCTGGAAATTTTCCAAATTAGGAAACTTTTTAAAATTGGAAACTTTCTAAATCTAAAAATTCTCCAAATTAGGAAACTTTCTAAAATTGGAAACTTTCTAAATCTGGAAATTTCCTAAAACAGACCTAAAAATCAAAACCCTAATTTTTTTTATAACTCGATCTAGACAAAACCATGCAAGCCTAATCTCTGATACCAAATTTGATGCAGGACGCCCTAGTTATGATGCATGCTCATAAACACATATAATCCAGCGGAAATAAAAGACAATAATAATCTAAAAATTCAACATCAACCATCATAATCTGAGAAAACCACAAAGAGACATGCAATGGAGCGGGCCATCATCACAACCACAAAGTATGAAATTCAATTATTGCATAGGTTGGATCCGGCGAGGGATGGAACCTCCCGATCTTGCATGGTCTTAATCCAAATACCCAATGTGAATCACTAGTCCGAGGGATCGAGGGATTTCTCGGATTAGGGATTTTGAATAAAATCTCAAATCTAGGATTTAGAAGTTATAAGAAAATAGAAATAGAGAAAGAGGAAGTAACAAGTTTACCTTAGAAGAAGTTGGAGGGGCACAAGAAGAAAAGAGAAGAATGAGATCAAGAAAGAAGAAGAAGCACCATGAGAGAGGAAAAGAGGAAGGAGGCAACCAAAGGTTTGCTCTTTTTCATAAATCAACAACTAATCAAAAAGGTTTAGGGCAACACCCTTATAAAATTTGAAATTAGCATAATTACCAAAATACCCCTACTAACAAAATTTCAAAAAAAAGACATTTGCATGAAAAAAACGTACCCACACTAACCCAAAACTCAAATAAGTAAAAAAATGCATAAAATAAACTCAAATCTAAGATCTCCAATGCGCTCCAATGATGGTGTGATGAAAGTGGGCCATGACGAACCAACGGTCCGATCACATCATCATCACGATCCAACGGCCCGATCATCTCCTCCAAGCAACTCACACATGTCTTCTCAATGTGGGGTCTTTTCAAATGTCTCGGACTACATGTGTAAGGTCTTCAATGCTCCTCAAGTCGTCACGAACGACCCAGGCCCGTCATCATCGAGCTCTAAAGATATAGGTGTCACTCGCCTCCTACGCTGATAAACCCTAAAGGGCCTGATGTCCGCATCACTCACCCCCCCCCCCCCCCCCCCCTCTCTCTCTCTCTCTCTTCTCTCTCAAATCCTCCTCTCTTGGTCTCTCTCTTCCTCTCTTGCGCCTGCGACAGGCCCCTGCCTCTCTTCAGGTGCTCTTCAACTCAGGGCCCTACTATCGGCTCTCCTCACACACCTTCTGTTAATCTCTAAAGGAGTTGCAATTGTCTAGCTATGAGGTGGTTCTTCCCCCCTTCTTTTCAGGTCCTCAGCCAGTTTAAGACCCCGGTACTCAATTTAGTTGAAATTCCACGAATTGAATAAGCAGTCATCATTCTTTCTTATAAAGAACATCTGGACAACCCGGTTGGCGCTGACCGATGTAATGCTAGCCAAACTGTTAAGTCTTGAATCACATCAATTTTTTATTTTTTTATTTTTCTTTGTTGGATCTTAATCTTGATCTTGATTCTGGTTTTTGAAGACTGATGGAAGAGAATCTGATAATTATGGCTCGGACCTATTATCGACGCATCTTTGTGCATTTCTAGATATGCCTGAATTGGCCTTTGTGGTTTAGATGTTTCATTTCATGACATTCTTATTGAGTGGATAACATCATGAAAGTGTTTGTAGATCATGTCTTTAGGGTCTTCTTTGATGCGCCCTTGTCCTATGTTTTAAGAGGTTTGATAATTCCACGGCTCCCACACAAGTCTGGAATTGCTAAAATATATATAACCTTACGCATAAAGGGTTACCAAAAGATTGATATTTTTTCCATGTTTATTAGAGTGTGTGACACTTAGATGCTTTCTTGATATTTTCAGGAATTTGATGGGGTGTATGGCCCAGCGTGGCAATACGTCGTTGGCACCAGTTTGAGTATTTGGTGACACATTCCGAAGGCGGATTCTTCTACATTTCCATAGACTAACTGCATATCCTCTTGTTCAAAACAATTGTACAGAGGGCTGTGTGAAAGTTTGCATCAAATGATATCACTAGGAGTTAATTGACCTTTCTAGTCTCAAACTCTATAGAATTATATGGGTTGAATGTAATGAAGATATATTTAGATATTGTTGTTTCTCAAACTCCATAGAATTATATGGGTTGAATGTATTGAAGATATATTTAGATATTGTTGTATATTGTTGTTTCTCAAACTCCATAGAATTATATGGGTTGAATGTATTGAAGATATACTCAAATATTGTTGTTTCATATAAACAATGCTGTCCAATACAAGTCACTTCGTGATATGAAAGTGTGTATCATGTCAACAGATTTGTGGAAGGGCGAACCTTGTTGTGGAGCCCATGTTCCTCAAATGGTTGTATGTTTTCATATATAGGATTATAGATTGGTTGTATGTTCTCGTATATGAGATTATAGATGCTCTTCGTATTCAAATTTACTTTGAATGTGCAAACAAATCAAGATGCAGATTAAAGAACAAGGGAAAGAGAGTTAATCCATCAATCCACAGCTTCCACTGCACTAATTTTTGAATGTGGGAATTAGCCATGAGGTTGATCTAGACCCTTGCGTTGATTTCCTAAGCTGGCAAGTAGCCATGCAATCGACCAGCACATCTCACCATGTGGCATCCAGGGATGTTTATTGACTAACATAATCAATTGATGTAACATTTTGAAAGCATACAATCAACTCTCAAAATTTGTTAAAAACACACACCAAACTTACAAGGGTAGGAATCCATCAAACGACAGCCACTGGTTCAGGGCCCTTTTCAGTGACGTAAACCGTACAATAGGCTTCATTGTTGTTCATTTGTTGCGAAGGTCAAGGCTTGAAGCATTTCTACTCTTGATTTTTCAAAGGTTCAAGGCAACCATCCATATTCAGAAAGTCAAATGATCAAGGGTTGAAATATTCCGGTCTAAAATTTCTTATTTGTTTATTTATGTTGAGAATACCATCCAAGGTGAGGCCCATAATATGAACAGTTTGGACCATCAAAATATGTCCAACAACTAAAAGTCCAAAGCATTCTCTTATAATAAAATGAGCAAACCTCCATTTGGAAATGTGTTATGTGGGGCCTAATATGGATGGATACTTTTGACTCCAATGAAATAACATCTTTGATTTCTAGATTAATATTTCATTTCATATGACAAAAAGGGTCAAATCATGCAGCTGTAGCTTAGAGACTAAAGGTCTTAGCAGGTTGGAGGAGGCCCCAAACAAAAATTTAATTGGAATTGGACCATCTTAACCATGAAATAGGACCATGGGGTGGAAGAAGCCCACAATAGAAGTACAAAATTGCTAGTATTATATCTGGGTGGGCCAATGCACACAACCAAGGTCATCTATTTTAGTTTCCACTCTAACATGTATCATTGCCAAATACAATTGTCTACAAAGAATAAAAGACACAGAATTCTGTTGATTCTGAAAAATTCCGCAACAAAGCAAATCCATGCATTCATTCTAAAAGGCCACTCGATGAAGCATTAGCATGTTACATACTACCAAACCGCTCTATTAATGAAACACCACCACCATCCAAGTCACCAAAAATAAATAACAACATAAAACCCACATAAAGTTAAACTTTGCACAGAAAAAGGTCGTTCCTCGTAATGCATGTGCCCATTCACACATCCACAACTAGAAATTGATGGCTCAAGATCGCTTCTTTGTCTTCTTCAACCCATTTTTTATTTTTCGGACAACCTTGCTTTCAGCTCCTCTGCCACTACATCAATGAACTGGTCCGTAAATACTGATCTCGAGTAACCCCACATGGAAAGAAAATAAAAAAATTAGGCAATGGACAATCACCTTTCATGTAGCATGGCTATATAGCTCTGTGTTACCAATGTTCACCTCTATGTATTGGAGCAATTACTCTTTGTAATAATCATAAGCTATTCAAATCCCAAAAACCGGTCCATGATATCAGAAGCATTCGAATGCCAACATACAATCCAAAATTTTCAAGGAGAGAGAGAGAGAGAGAGAGAGAGAGAGAGATTCAATTGGAACTTCTGAAAAATTCATGAGATTTTGCCAAAATAAGCTTAGAAACTTGCTATGATATAGTGTCTTAGATGACTGTAAAAGACCATAATTCAACTTAGAACTTTTGAAAATTTTAATGAGCATTGTGAAAATATGATTGGAAACTTATAACCAAGACGATACAAGCAAAATCCAAGAATCACAATTTAAAATGAAGAGTTTAAATGTTGACCATTTGGGTCTCATTGGTCTTTCAGTGGCTCTTATACCTTTTGGAAAGTTCTAACAAAACTGTCAAACAAAATGATGAACACGGATATCTTACCTTTAAATGAAGCATTCCAAGTAAAGCATTACACATAAGTATAAATTTAAAATGCTCTGAAGGAATCGGTGGATTTTTTTTAGAAAAAAAAAACACAATAGAAAAGATGAGAGTTACATCCAACGAACAAGATAGAAAGGAGAGGGATTTAAGAGACAAAATGGGGTTCAATTTTGCCAGATTTTTAAGTAGTTGTGAAACTTACAGCACCACTTTCAGCACCTATTGGTTTGACAAATATTATTACAAGGCTCAACCAAAATCCTTTATATTTGGTCGACATTTTGCACAGCAACATTTTCCACCATAGTTAGCCCCTGTAAGGAAATAGACCTTCTCGATGTTAGTGTGAGCAGGGGTCTAACAGCATGTAACCTCTGTTGGATCATGAACAAAAATCAATGGTTACCAAAATCAATCAAGAACAAAAAAAATGATTAATTTTCCCTGCATTTAGTCATTCACAAAACAAATCAAGAAATACCTGCATGCCTTGAACCCAAATCTTGATTCACGACCCCAAAAAGAATGTCTACAGATTTCAAATCAAGGAATATTCTTAAATATTAAAAATCCCCAAATCGAGAAAGTTTACAATTAGGGTTCTTGATTCAGAACCATAAATTCAATCTGAAAGAAAAATCCTAATTAGGGACCCTAAATAAGAATTTATAGGGATTTCAATTAAAAAAATCCTCAATATAGAAAATTTTCAAATAGTAAAAATCTATAATTAAGGTCCTTGGTTAATCATACATTCACCCTCAAAGAAGGAAAAAAAAGTATGAAGAAAATTACTGCGAGCAATTCGGAAGCCAAAGTTGTTGCCATTCCGGCTGTCGTTCCCGCTACTGCTTCTAATGTCGCCCCCTTTACCACTGTTGGACCAAGAGAGAGATGAATGACGAGAGAGGAAAGAGAGGGGTTTCAATTAGGGAAAAATACTAAACATGAAAATCCCTAAATAATGAAAATCCAACATTAGGGTTCTTTCACAACCATAATTATTTTAAAAGAAAAAAAAATCGAGGCAAAACCTGCGAGTGGTCTGGAAGCTAGAGCCGTTGCCGCTGCCGCTCCCAGTGTTGCCTTGCCATTGTTGGAGAGAGAGAGAGAGAGAGAGAGGGGGGGGGGGGGGGGGAGGATTTGCGAGAGAGAGGGAGAGGGAGAACCGAGAGAGAGAGAGAGAGAGAGAGAGAGAGAGAGAGAGAGGGCTGCGACTCCGAATTCTAGCCCCTAACGTCCGTTAGCATCTAACTCTCACATGTGCGTTCCTCTCGCATGCGCCCGTCTACCTAGACCAATGGCTGAGCGCTAGTCAGGATCCCACCCACTTAGCTAGTTCCGGGGTCTCACAAAATCGCGCCCTCCAAATCCACGCTCCAAATAGGCCCTCCAATTATGCCTAGATGCAACATGTGCAAGTATTATGATTAGGTCAAATGGGCCCTTTAATTTTCATAGAAATTGAACATAAAAATGTTGGTCCCAAAGGGATTAGTTTCCCGTAGTTGAAAATAGATATGCACATAGATATGAGAAAAGGATATGTCTCTTCATTTCTCAAAATCCAAGAGACACCGATATGGTCAAAATCTTCTTTGGAATACTTCTCCTATTTCAGATTTGAACTTCATAGTTTTCACAGATTCTGTTACATGCTAAGTAAGATTTGATTTTGTTTCAATCAGTCAATAACAAGTGCTAGTCCTAAGGGGTTTGTTTAACAAGTTGCTAGTCTTAAGGAGTTTGTTTTGGGGTAGAATACACGTATCCAAAGTGTTTATTATTTTCTTTTGTATTTAAGGCTATTCCTAGATGGGAATAAAGCACAACTTTCAGTCAGTCTCTTCTATTCTCAGAAGATTGGAGGGCCGGTTCCCCTCGAAGTGGACCACGTTTCATTCTTTTTCTCTGTTCATTTGCAAACATAGGCCGTCTGAGGAAGCAGGTTCCTATCAATTTGGTATCAGAGACAAACACCATGGCTGATTCAAGAATTTCCCAAGCTGACAGTGCTAGCTTACAACAGACTCTCTCTGAGATCATGCAACGACTATCTCTTCTCGACAGCCGTTACGAAGAGATTTCCAATACTCTAAAGAAAGGGAAGGATCCGGCAACTAGTGAACCTGGTGACGTCAGCGGATCTTCACTCTCAGGACCCACAGGATCCATTCAATCCAGAACCGTGAGGCTTAATTTTCCTACCTTCGACGGAGGTGACCCATCTGGGTGGATCTACAGAGCAAAACAGTTCTTCGCCTATCACCACACGCCGACGGACGAGCGATTAACCATTGCCTCATTCCATTTGTAAGGGAATGCCTTGCAATGGTACCAATGGTATGAAAAATCGCAAGTCTACATGTCATGGCGGGAGTTCTTATTGGCCTTGAACGAGCGTTTCGGACCAACCAAGTATGAAGATCATGCTGGAGCTCTTACTAAGCTTCGCCAAACTTCTTCATTGCGAGAATACCAAAATGAATTTGAAAAGTTGGCAAATCGGACCGATGGGCTGACCGAATCATTTCTCATAAGTTGTTTTGTATGCGGACTACGAGATGACATCCATTTGGATGTCCAAATGTTTCGACCAATTACCTTGACGCAGGCCATAGCCTTGGCCCGACTTCAAGAAGAAAAGGTGGCTACGAGACGTCGTTTGGGCCGACCTGATTCTAGTAAGCCCCCAGTTTTCACAATTGCCAGCGAAAGGGAGGCCAAGGTACCATTGTTGCCCATCAAACGGCTTACTCCTGCTGAGGCAAAGGAACGGCGAGATCGGGGCCTACGCTACAATTGCGATGAAAAATTCCACCCTGGACATCGCTGCAAAACCCAAAAACTCTTTTTGATCGATGGGTTGTGTGAGCCAACACTTGTAGTGATATCAAGGCTGACGAAGAAATCGAAATCAGCCACGATACCGATGATCCGCCCGAAATTTCTCTCTAAGCCATAGCCGGTTCTCCAACTCCCCAAACCATGCGTGTTCGTGGCTTCCTATATCAAAGTCCGGTCACGGTGCTTATTGATTCTGGTAGCACCCATAATTTTGTGGACCCTGAAGCCATTAAAAAGGTTGCGGTTGAGGCCTTAGCTAAAGATTCATTTGAAGTAATGGTTGCTAATGGTGACCGATTAAAAAGCCAAGGGAAGTGCACAGGATTATCGTTGTGTTTGCAGGACTTCATCGCCTCCACTGATTTCTATATACTTCCCCTTGGAGGATGTGATGTGGTTCTAGGTGCGCACTGGCTACAAACCCTTGGCCCCGTTTTGCGGGATTTCACCCACATGTGGATGCGGTTCACCATTAATGGGCAAGAATATACCATTAAGGGTTTGAAGCTAACTGCCCTTCAAATGGTGGATGGAATTACCTTCAGTAAAAAGGCCAAGAAGTTGGGATGGGGAATGGTGTTACGTCTCTGTAGCATGGAAGGGTTGTCTCACCCAACCTTTTTATCGCTTGAACTAAAGACTCTACTTGACACTTATCAAGATGTCTTTAAGGAACCACAGGGGTTGCCACCTCCTAGGTCCCATGACCATCGAATTTTGTTGGTTGATGGGGCTCGACCAATAAGTGTCAGACATTACCGCTACCCACATTATAAAAAAAATGAGATTGAGCGGATGATACGTGAAATGTTGGTAACCGATTTTATCCGACCCAGTGCAAGCCCATACTCTTTGTCGTTCCTCTTGGTACGTAAGGCGAATTGTAGTTGGCAGTTATGCGTCGATTATCGTGCCCTTAATCAGGCAACCATCAAAGACAAATACCCCATTCTAGTCGTGGACGAGCTGATTGATGAACTTCATAAATCTTATTATTACTCCAAGTTGGATCTAAGGTCGGGGTACCATCAGATTCGTGTGGCAGAAGCGGACATTCCAAAAATGGCCTTCCGAACTCATGAAGGGCATTACGAGTTCATGATGATGCCCTTTGGCCTTACCAATGCGCCATCAACATTCCAAAGTCTCATGAACGATATTTTTCATCCTTACCTGCGCAAATTTGTATTGGTATTTTTCGATGATATACTTGTATACAGTAAGTCGTGGTAGGAACACCTGGAGCATCTAACCACAGTGTTGGACCTTCTGCGGATCCACCAACTATATGCGAAAATGTCCAAATGCAGGTTTGGCCAGCGGGAGGTTGAATACTTAGGGCACATAATATCTGGTGCTGGAGTAGTAGTGGAACAAGGAAAGATTCAAGCTATGATGGGTTGGCCCAAGCCCAACTCGCCTAAAGCCTTGTGGGGCTTCCTAGGCTTGACAGGCTACTATCGTAAGTTATCAAAGACTATGGTAAGATCGCTAGCCCACTAACAACCCTCATCAAGAAAGATTTCTTTCATTGGAATGAGCATGCTGATAAGGCTTTTATAAATCTTAAGGAGGCCATGATAAACCCACCAGTACTCGCCTTACCTGATTTCTCAAGGCCCTTCACTATTGAATGTAATGCATCTGGTGGTGGGATTGGTGGAGTCTTAATACAAGACGAACGGCCGATCGCTTTCACTAGCCGAGCGTTGCAGGGACGGAATCTAGCCTTGTCCATGTATGAAAAGGAGATATTAGCCTTGGCCCATGCAGTTCAGAAATAGCGACCATATTTACTTGGCCATCGTTTCATTGTTCGTACCGACCATAAAAGCTTAAAATATCTCTTGGAACAACGGGTCACCACTCCAGCACAACAGAAATGGCTTATCAAACTTATGGGGTATGATTATAAAATAGAATATAAAAAGGGTGTTGAAAATGTTGTAGCTGATGCTTTATCTAGAAGGCATGAAGAAGGGGAGCTCCAAGCCCTGTCCACACCAGTTTCTGATTGGTGGGATGAGATCAAGAAAGATTGCCATAGTGATCCAGCTACTCACGAACTCATTCAGCTTTGGAACCTAGGCCAGCTAGATTCTAAGCGATATGCACTACAGGATGGGCTTCTATTTTACAAGGAACGTCTCTTTATTGGCTCGGCTCAATCTAGAACCAAGTTAATGACTGAATTGCATGCTTCTCCCACTGCTGGTCATATGGGATATCACAAAACCTGGCAGCGAATTAAGCGACTGTTCTATTGGCCGAGAATGAGAAAATCAGTGAAAAGTTTTATCAAGGAATGCGACACCAGCCAACGAAATAAATATGAAAATACCTCACCTGTGGGTCTCTTGTAGCCTTTGCCGATACCCAAGCATATTTGGACCGACATTGCTATGGACTTATTGAAGGCCTTCCTCTGTCACAGGGCCAATCTGTGATTCTGGTGGTTGTCGATCGATTGTCCAAATATGCTCACTTCGTAACACTTGGCCACCCCTACTTAGCTAAATCAGTCGCGCAGGCCTTTGTGAACCACATATTCAAACTTCATGGAATGCCACAGTCATTAGTCAGTGATCGTGACCCGATCTTTACTAGTGCCTTTTGGCAAGAGTTATTCCGTTTGCAAGGAAGCTGACTACGAATGAGTTCAGCTTATCACCCTCAAACCGATGGCCAATCAGAAGTGCTAAACAGATGCCTTGAAGGGTATTTGCGTTGTTTCTGCAGCCATAAGCCTAATGAGTGGACTCTTTGGCTTCCATGGGCTGAATGGTCATATAACACATCCACCCATTCAGCCACTCGATGCCATTTGAGGTCATTTATGGAGTATCTCCTCCCACTCTCTTGAGCTACGTCCCAGCGACGACCAAGGTACAAGCTGTGGAAGTTGAGTTGCAACAAAGAGATGTTGTTCTACGGATTCTTAAAGATAATCTCACTAGGGCACAAGATCGTATGAAGAAATATGCTGATACTCACATAACAGATCGTGAATTTAATGAAGGGGATTGGGTGTATCTTAAGTTACAGCCCTACCGTCAAAGTTCAGTAGCTCAACGACGTTCTATGAAGTTATCATCACGATATTATGGTCCTTATAAAATTTTACAGCGCATCGGTCCAGTTGCTTACAAGCTCGACCTACCGGAAGTCGTAAAGATTCATCCAGTTTTCCATATATCGTAACTCAAGAAAAGGGTAGCGCCAGCTGTCCAGTTACAAACGACCCCACCTAATTTGTTGGTTGAAGACTCTTTTCGTAAAGTACCAGAATGGATCCTGGGTCGACGAATGGTAAAGAAAAACAACAAAGCAATGACGGAGCTGTTGATCCAGTGGCAGGACTCTCCACCTGAGGACGCAACATGGGAAAGCTTCGTGCCTATCAAAAAACAATTTCCAAGTTTCAACCTTGAGGACAACGTTGGTCCTTAGGGGGGGAGGGTTGTTACGTGCCAAGTAAGATTTGATTTTGTTTCAATTAATCAATAACAAGTGCTAGTCCTAAGGGGTTTGTTTAACAAGTCGCTAGTCTTAAGGAGTTTGTTTTGGGGTAGAATACACGTTTCCAAAGTGTTTGTTATTTTCTTTTGTATTTAAGGAATAAAACACAACTTTCAGTCAATCTCTTCTATACTTAGAAGATTGGAGGGCCGGTTCCCCTCGAAGTGGACCACATTTCATTATTTTTCTCTGTTCATTTGCAAACATAGGCTGTCTGAGGAAGCGGGTTCCTATCAGATTCAACAAACTAAGATATCGAGATTGCCACATTCCTAAAGAACACATTGCAGTTGCAGTCGCATTTCTCAATTAAAGATTTTCCTTAATGTCAATTCCTCCGATGTTTAACAAATTCTTTGCAAGAAGGTGATGGAAGCGAATTTGAAATCTTCATTTCACTGTAATAAAATTTGGTAGAGATTGTAGCAAGCTGCAGAGAAAGGAGAACAAAGAGAGATGATTCGCCAAAGGGAGAGAGAAAGAGAGGCGAATGACACAGGGTGGTTGGGACCGCGAAGTGAGAGGCGAATAAAAGGGGGGTTGGGACCTCGTAGCCACACCCTGACGCGGTTAACCTCTAACACATCTTCAATTCTCGCACGCTTCTCCCTCTCTCACGACGCTGGCTAGTTGGACCTATACTTGGGTGAGACGTCAGGGTCTCATCCAGTTCGCTGGTTTCAGGGTCTCACCCAAGTCGCGCCCTCCAAACAGGCCCTTCTCCCTCTCTCAAGACGCTGGCTAGTTGGACCAATACTTGGGTGACACGTCAGGGTCTCATCCACTTTGCTGGTTCGAGGGTCTCACCCAAGTCGCGCCCTCCAAACAGCCCCTTAGTCTCATAAATATTTAATTGGTGCATAAATATGCAAGTTTTTCTTTCTCCGCTGTGGGAATCGAGTTGATGTCATATGAATATCAGGGTGGGCCCAGCAACTTTGGAGGGACCCCAGGTGTCACTACAAACATACTGTAGGTATGGCAAGTATTGCAGTGATGATGACCCTACTTGACCTTTTTGTTTATAATAGGACTAAGCTTTGAAGACACCGAGGTGTTTATAAAGTTGACACCTGCAAGTTTAGAGTGCAAAAGCCGGGTGAACTCATAACCTAGGCCAATTAAAAACAAAAGTATCGGATTTTACTAGTGGGTTTTGCCTACTTGCCACACCTAAATAGTATTTTGTAGTGACACCCGGGTGGAACCAAGGGTCGCGTCCTTTAAGGACGCGTTCCGAAAGCGTCCTTTAGGCGCGGGACGTAGCATAACCCTAGGCGGGATTACAATCGGTCTCTTTGACTAAAGGTCTCGTCTACACTGAGTAGCCCATCTTCGTTAAACGTAGGAGCATGAGCACGTTGTGGAACCGCGCACAGCCTACCGAGAACATGTCAAGACCTCTCCTGAACAGTCTAAGGCGATCGAAAGTTATCTCGGAGATCTATCTAGCCGAAGATGCTAAGTTTGGTGGTCCGCGGGCTACTGTGCGAGACTATGTTTGCTGAGGTCGCGCTAGGAAATTTTGAGCCTGCTATTCACGGCACATGTGCCAATATGACACACGTTTCTAGTATATGGCCATTCAGAGGTGGATCCGCCATGAAGGCCTGAACATGCGCTGGCCAATGGTCATATAAGAGGTGGACCCATGGTGAATAACGGCTATCATGAAAATAGATGGGTCCACCCATTCGGCAGGCAACACCCTACGAGGAGGGCTTAAAACAGACCTATGGACGGTCTGATTCTATGGACTCGTGTGCCTCATCCCATGAAAATGACCATACCTTGATAATGTGTTATATCTCAACCCCGTCAACCCATTTTAGGACGTGGCCCCAAAGTTTAAGCACATAAAACATTCAGGTGCATTAAATTTTTGCTATTAAAAACTTATCAAGAAATTCTATAATGTTTATTTGCCATCAAACTCGTTGATGAGGTCAAAAAGACCCAGATGAAGGGAAACTACAAATATCAGCTTGATTTAAAACTGGTCTAAAAAAGCTTTTGACGGTCATTCACTGCCTTTTACAATGGTGTAACCTACTAGAGATTTTTATTTACTTAAATGTTTGAATAACGTCCAAAATGAGCTGAGAAAAAAGATGGGTGGCCGGGACAAGGTAAAGGTAACACCAACCAAGGTGTTACTCGGTTAAGCACATTGAGTAAACTCTGTGGGAATCCACCGTGATTTATGTATTTTATCCACTCTCACTATTTTAACAGATAATTTTAAAGCTTTAGCTTAAAAATTAAGTATATACAAAGTTCCAATGGACCACACTATTTAAATGTCTACCGTTGAAAAATTATTGGGGTGACAGAATTGTGGATAAAGCTGATATCTGTGTTTTACCTTCATCCATGCCTGTGTGATCTTATGAACAGGTTCGATGACCAATAAACATCACTATGGGTCCTAGAAAGTTTTCAATGGTGGAAACCATTATTTCCACTGTTTCCTGTGGTATGATACCTTAAACTTTAGGTATACTTCAATTTTGGGCTCAACCCTAAAATGATATGACAAAAATAGATGGATGGCGTGATGAATCAAATACATTCATGGTGGGCCAAACAGAGTTTACTCAGCACGCAATCAGATTTCACGGGACGCGGATTGCGTCCAACCTTGGTCCGACGCTTAAGCATCCGACCATATCTGCATGGGGACCCACTGTAATGTATTGGTTTATCCAAGCGGTCCATCCATCTTATAAGATCATGTTAAGGAATGAGCCTAATAATGAGTTAGATCCAACGATACAGCGGACCACACCAAATAATAAGCTAGGGCTGCAGTAAATGCACATTAAATGCACAGAGCAATAATGCAAGTTACGTTAAATGCAAGAGTCATCTCTGGTGTGAACCATAACACCGGTTGGATCTGCTGCAATTTTGGATCCGTTCCTTAACATTATCTCAGAAAATGAGTGGACCGCGTTGATAAACAGATAGATGGCGGTGGGCCCTCGTGCAGATCTGGTCCGACGATGGGTTCGGACGCAATCCACATCCGATTCCACATCCTATCCAACTAATCCGCTCCCCCGTGGAGCCGACCCCGACGTCCGACTCCATCAATCTTTGCCGGATTACGTTCGGATGTGCTTCCAGCAATGAGGCAGGCATGAAAGTCAAGGGACTAGGATTCGGTAGTGACCCCTCCTGGTCGATTCTGGTTGGAAGCCGTGGTGTTGACCTCACCAAATTATGTAGGCTCCACCTAGATGTATGTGTTATTTCCACGCAGTCCATCCACTTGCGAGATCATTTTAGGGAATAGACAGGCTGATCCAAAGCTCATGTGGACCACACCACACAAAGCAGTGAGACAATGACACCCACCATTGAAACCTTCCTAGTGCCCACCATGTTGTTTATTTGCATCCAATCCGTTGATCTGGCAAAATGATTGGATGGATGGTGGGGCATATAACATTAATACGTAATCATGGGGCCCACAAAACTTAGTGACGTAGACTCACCATCACCAACCAGGCAATCCACTTCCGTGCTGATCAGTGCTCTAAGGGCCCCACCTTGATGTATATGTCTTATCAATGTCATTCATCCATTTTTTTAACTCATTTTAAAATATGAGCCCAAAAATGAGGTGGATCCAAATATTAGGTGGACCACACACCATAGGAAACAGGGCTGAATGAATGCCCACCAGAAAAAACTTCCTGGCAGCCACATAAGTGTTGGATCCAACTAATATTTGTGTTTTCCCTTCATCTTAGTCCGTGTGACCTTATCTGCACGTTGGATGGCAAATAAACATTATAAGAGACCTCAGAAGGTTTTTAATGGTGGACATTCAATCAACGTTGTTTCCAACTGCGTGGTCTACATGATATCTGAATTTGCCTCATTCTTTTAGTTCATACCCTAAGATGAGCCAGTAAAATAGGTAAACAGCAATATAGGGCCCACAGCATTGAAAGATGTCCATGGTAGAGAAGTCACTATGAAATCCAAGTCCAACTCAAGTGAACCGCCCCAAAAGGGTTTCAACAATGATGTTCAGTTCCATTGTTTCTTGAGGTGCGTCCCACTTGAGTTTTGTATTGTCTGGTATTTTAATTCACATACTAATCTTAAAATCATCCAGCGAAATGGATGAATGGTTGGAAAGGGATGCCAAAAATTTCCACGGACAGAGGTCATTGACCGGTCGGTCACAGTGGAACCAAGGCAGCAAAGCTGCTAGAGCATTTTTTGGGCATCTGACTGACCAGTCGGCAGTTTTCTTTTTGTAGTGAGTTTCTTGCGCGGTTTTGCGCAAAGAGTTCCTAAACTCGGTTTTCTCCTATTTAAGGAGTGTATTATGGGATTAGATATATCCTAGATTGGAAAGGAGATTGAGAGAGGTTTTAGGTGAGAGAAAGAGCTTGAGAAGATGGTTTTCTTTTTGGGAAAGCTTGAATTTCTCTTGTGGGCTTGTGATCTTGTGATCTTGGGTTTTGGGTTCCATCTCTTATAACTTTCAATATTATAGTGGATTGGTGTCGCTTCGTGCCATCATGTTTTACCTGTGAGAGGTTTTTGACGTTAAATTCAGATTGTCTATGTGTGGTTGGTTGCATGCATTGTGTTGCTTGTTTGCTTCAATTTGCTACTTCTGTTTGGCTTTGCTTCCGCTGTTGGCCTTCTATCTCATCAACTGGTATCAGAGCGATCGTTGGGGTGTAGCAGAAATTTGGATCTGAGACAAGAGCATAACATCGAGCATGAAGTTCGACATAGAGAAGTATTCGTGGAAAAATAATTTTGAACTTTGGAAGGTGAAGATGAAAGGCTTTCTAGTTCAACAAGGATTGCAAGATGCGCTGATTGGAAAGCGACCGGAGGTTATGAAAGAAAAAGAGTAGAAGAAGATCGATGAAAAAGCCAATGTCTCAATCCAATTGTGTCTGGCATATGAGGTTTTGTATAACGTCATGAAAGATAAATCTGCAGTTGAAACTTGGGCGAAGTTGGAGAATATCTACGCGAAGAAATCGCTGAAAAATCGCATATATTTGAAGCTTCAATTATATAATTTGAGGACAGTGAAGGGGTCCGATGTTGAGAGCCACATCAGTAATTTCAATAGGCTTATTTGCAAATTGATAGATGTAAATGAACCGATGAAGGACGATGATCAAGCATTTGTCCTGTTGAATTCTTTTCCAGAATCATATGAATCGCTTAAGGATTCGTTATGCGCAGGTAGGGAGACTATTGGCGTGGAAACCGTTATCTCAGCTAGAGGTGTACACGAGCTGAGCCGAACTGAGCTTTAACCAGTTCGGCTTGGTTTGGTTAGCGGGCAACTTGGGCTCGAGCCCAAGTAGTGGGCTTGGCTTGGTTTGGACGAGCTTTCGAGACGAATTCGAGCTTGTTCGAGCCTGTCTGAGCTTCAAGCTTTCGAGCTTGAATTCGAGCCGAGCAGTCAAGCATTGTACAAAGCCGCAGAGATGAGGGAGAGCTGGAGAGGGAGGAAGTGAGGCCAGACGATGGGAAAGAGAAATTAGAGATGAGGGAGAACTAGAGAGGGAGGAGGTGAGGCCGACGGCCGGAGGGAGTGGCTGGTCAGTCCAGGGCCGCCGGGTGAGGTCGATTTGGCCGGAGGGGAGGGGGTTTTGTTTTTGAGATTTTTAGGGGCGGGCGGGCAAGTACGAAAGGGCGCTGGAAGAAAAGAATTAGGGCGGGTGTGAATTATTATTATTATTATTATTATTATTATATATATATATATATATATATATATATATATATATATATATATATATATATATATATATAAGTAAAAAATATACCGAGCCTTTTACGAGCCGAGCCAAACCGAGCTCAGGTCAAGCTCGGGCTTAGCTCGAATTTCCAACAAGCACACATATTTGGCTTGGCTTGGCTTGATACGCCATCTGAATCAAGCCAAAATGAGCTTTTTCGAGCCGAACCGAGCGAGCTTTTCAAGCTAGCTCGGTTCGTGTACAGCTCTAATCCCTTCTAGCGAAGGCGATGAGAAGGAAAAACGGTAACTCCCTCTATGAATGAGGCACTGGTTATGAGGGAGAGGAATTCTGAGCGGGGTGGAGGATTTTCGTCATCGAGATCTAAATTAAAAGGTAAGTGGAAGTACACGATGAGATGCTGGAATTGTGGGGAGGAAGGGCATGTAAAGAGGGATTGTTAGAATCTCGAAAAAAGGCAAGAGAAATCTGAAGAATCTTTTAAGGAGGGGGCTAATACCGTAGAGGACGGTGGTGATGTTTGTGATGTATTGACTGTATCCGGCATAGAGTCTCTTAGTGGAGAGTGGCTCTTGGATTCAGGTGCATCATATCATGTATGTCCTAACCAGAGTTCATTCATGACATACAGAGAGTATGATGGTGGATAGGTGGTTGTGGGTGATGGTTATGCTAGCAATGTGGTGGGTATTGGTTCAGTGCACATTAAGATGTTCGACGGGATCGAACGGATCCTTGAAAGTGTAAAGCATGTCCCTGAGATGAAGAGCAATATGATCTCTTGGTGCACTCGAGGTGAAAGGGTGCAAGTTCATCGACTGTGATTGGTATTGTAAAGTGGTGAGGGAAGCACTTGTGATGATAAATGCACAGAGGTGCGATAATCTTTACAAGGTGATCGAGAGCACAATTCATGGTGGAGCTGCAAGATCGACAGTGGGATCCACGGTTGCTCGTATGTGGCAAGAGAAAAAGGGCCACATAAGAAGAACAACAAGGTGTATAAAGATGCAAGGATAAAGTCAATGGGGCACGAGAAGCGACGGGACTATGATGATAACGAAGTAGAGGTGGAGGTTATATGTGGCAAGGTGGTGCATGAAGATTTGAGTCGTGGTGGAGTTTATTGGAAACAGACGCCTAAAATCTTCATAGATAGAGGCTACCGACCGGTCGGTCATAGTGGAACTAAGGCAGCAAAGCTGCTGGAGTGTTTTTTGGGCATCCAATTGGCAATTTCCTTTTTGTAGTGGATTTTTTGCGCGGTTTTGCATAAAGAGTTTCTAAACTCGGTTTTTTCCTATATAACGAGTTTATTACGGGATTAGATGTATCCTAGATTGGAAATGAGATTGAGAGAGGTTCTAGGTAAGAAAAAGAGCTTGAGAAAAGGGTTTTTTTTCTTGGAAAAGCTTGAATTTCTCTCATGTGCTTGTGATCTTGGGTTTTGGATTCCATCTCTTGTAACTTCTGATACTATAGTGGATTGGTGTCGCTTTGTGCCATGGTTTTTTACCTATGAGGGGGTTTTTTCATGTTAAATTCGAATTGTCTATGTGTGGTTCGTTGCATGCATTGTGTTGCTTGTTTGATTCAATTTGCTGCTTGTGTTCGGCTTTGCTTCTGCTGTCGGCCTTCTATTCCAACATGAACGACCTGGATGTCAAATGGATATTGTGGTGGGTGGGCCCATGGAGCTTTGGGTCATGCACAAACAACATTATTTTTATTAGTCATGCAACACACCCACCTTGTTAGTTGGGCAACACACCTACATGATTTTTTTTTGTTAGTCATGCAATGCACCCAACCTGTTAGTTGCACAACACACCCACGCAGTCACACAATGTACCCACCCACCGGTGGAGTTAATGTCTCCTTAGCACTTGAACCTGAGACCTGCTGTTGAAACCCCTAAGCATCTTCTAGCTTAGCTAGCAGGCGAGACACCACCTACATGGTTAGCCACACGATGCACCCACCCACCGGTGGGGTTAGGGCCCATTTGGTTACAGAATCCAGGTTCTAGATAAAAACAAGATTCCACTATTGGAATCCAAAATTATAGAAACTAAACGGAAACCAAGTTCGATATGGAACTTGTTGTTTGGTTGAAAATTGTGTAATCTAGATTATGTTCCAACCGTTGATTATGGCATGGCCCACTTGGGCTTTGGATCCGCCAGAGAACCTGACCCTTGCCTATTGTAGTCCCACTAGACAAATGGCCGGGTTGGATAGCAAATAAACATTATAGTGGGCCCTAGGAAGTTTTTTTATGGTGGACGTTCAATCAACATTGTTTCTTATGTGTGTGGTCCACTTGAGATTTAGACCTGCCTCATCTTTTGTCTAATGCTCTTAATTGAGCTTTCAAAACTGATGGATTGTGTGGATATAAAAAGCATATGTCATAGATGCGCAACACATATGTGTAGGTGGGTGACGCTAACTTCTGCCTCTTTTCTCTTCTGATAGAAATGGTACAGGAACCTATTCCACTAATCTCGGTTCCAGCAAAATTAAGCTTATGTGCGGAATCTTAGTTTGGCTGGAACTTGTCACCAAATACACCAATTAAAATCGGATTCTATTGGAATCCCGATTTTAAGTTAGAAATGAGTCTCCAGGTGCCAACCAAACGTGCCCTTAGTGTGTCTCTTTAGCACTCCAACTTGAGACCTGGTGTTGAAACATCTGGGCGTCTTCCAGCTGGGCTAGTAGGGGAGACTCGCGCAAACAAAGTCCCCTCTGAGCATTTTTTTTTAAGCGTCAGTTTCTCTTCGCGTGGTAGCCACATGATGAGTGAGACTTGCCTGATTTTTCCAGTGGCCCCTTCTTCATGGTAGGAGCCACTTCACGGCTCAGATGTTCTCCACACAGACGTGCCATGTTATCATGTATTTCCTGCGAAAAGGTGTACGTGAAGTTTTTCGTGGGGACAGTGCGTTGCAAACCTCATAAAAAACAAACATATAAAGCTACGGTACGGTGGCTTTGGCAGGAAGTTCCTGCCTGGGATGCTACGTGGGGCCACCTTAATTTTTGTGAGATATCCACACCGTCCATCCATTTTTTGAGAGCATTTTAAAATATACGACCAAAAATTAGGAGGATCAAAAAGTGAAATGGGCCACAAAAGAGGGAAAATTGAGGAAATAAATTTTACCATTGAAACATTCCTGGTCTCCTCTTGATGTTTTTATGCCATCCAAACCGTTTATAAGGTCATTTTGACTCGTATCAACTAAAAATATAAAAAAATTAGCCTGATACAAAACTTTTGTAGCCAAACAAATGTTTCAACAGTGGTCATAGAATCCCAGCTGTTTCCTCTCGTATGTCCCACTTGAGTTTTGGATCCACCTCAATTTTGTATACATGTTTCTAAAATGAGCTCTCAAAACGGATGGACGGGGTGGACTTTTCACAAACACCACGGTGGGCCCCATCTAGCATCCCAGTGCAGTAACTTATCGTGAAAGGCTTTGGCAGGAAATCCGCTGGCAGGGCTTTTGAGTTTCGATGTATGTAATGCGGAGTTGGATTGCGTCCTTCTTGCGTCCATACCGAGCTGTGGAAGGGCCCACCGTGACGTATCTGTTCATCCACTCCGTCCATTACATTTTTAAGATCTGGCTAATTATATTACTAAGAATGAGCAGGTACAACGGTCAGGTAGACCACAATAAATACTGAGCTCGGGTTTCATTAAATGCACCAAGCAAGTTGCATTAAATGCAAGAGTCATTTATGGTGTGGTCGATCTGACCGTTGGATCTTTTTCATTCTTGGTCTCATATGGTCGGCATGATCTTAGAAACGGTATGGACGGAGTGGATAAACAGATACATCAAGGTGGGCCCCTCCACAGCTCGGTATGGACGCTTTGTGTCCATACTTAGGAAGGACGCAATCCGACTCGGTATAATGCGCCAAAAATTACACCAGGCATTTATCGGACGGTCTAAATTGAAAAATATCCAACGGTCTTATTTCAATGAACAGGTGCCCATGAATAAATAAGAGGTTAGGATTATTTAACCAATCTGATTACGGAATAGCCACTTGCCACAGTGGGTTCTACACTTTAGTCAGTTTAATTTTGAGTTATGCTTGACACGTGTACAATTTATGAGCAAGCGTCATGCCTGAGTATCATATAACTGTTTTTAGGGAGTTAGTTGATACTCCGTTTGTGTATTAGGTTGATACACAGGCACTTAGAAATTGCATATGTGAAATACATTAACTCAACTTAAACCGTCTGAATTGTGGACCCAACTGTCTCGAAAGTCATCTCGCTAAAATCTAATTGGTTATACAATAGTAACTTCCGATTTAGGAACACTTCTTTGTTTGATCAGAACCGTTAGATATTTCTCATTTTCAACGACCGTCAATGTCCGCCAATCCAACGGTCAGATAATAAAAAAATCTTAGTTTTAGCTTCATGACATGTCTAAACTTAGAACTATACTCTGAACAGTTTACTTTGAATTATCTGTATGCCACGTATGAAAAAACTTCTGAGTGACCTTTAAGAGCCTGTGTATCATCCTCATACTCTGCCAGAGTATCAAAGCTTTGGCTTTATTTCACGTGTGATCTGTGGAAGGAATATGCGTTCACATTCGAATAAGATGCATGGTAGGGCAAATGGGGGCGCGGATTTCCTACGAAAGCCTTGCGCAGGAAGTTCTTGGTAACCAAGGTGGGACCCAAAGTGATTTTTTTGATAAATCCACTCCATCCATCCGTTTTGGGAGCTCATTTTAAGAAATGAAAATAAAAATAAACAGGATCAAAGACTCAAGTGGGCGTGAGGATTGAACGTTCACAGTTGAAATATTTGTGGAGCCATAGGAGTTTCGAATCAGGATAATATTTGTGTTTCCAGTTCATCCCAGTAGTAGTGACGTTATGAAAGGTATGGATGTCATATAAACATCACTGTGGATCTCAGAGAGGTTTCAACTATAGTAATTTACCTACACACCTTTTAGTGAGTCCCACTTGAGTCTTGGATCCGGTTTAATTTTGTTTTCATGTCCTAAAATGAGCTCCTAAAACGGATGTAAGGGGGTGAATTTATAAAAAAAAACCACTGTGGGCTCCACCTTGGTTCCCATAGCGCAGGAAGTTCCTGCGCAAGGCTTTAGCAGGAAATCCGCGCCCGGCAAGTGGACTGGGAGATGGTACGGTACATCCGGAAGAACCGAAACAAGGTAGATTCATCTTGACATATGTACGTGTGGTAAGGTTATGTGTCAATCGAGACCGTCCGTCAAGTGGGCTCTACTATGGATGGTAGTTGGTACCGGACATACGTAGATAAAATGATCCTAGCCATCTGAAAAGTTGCCTTCAAATCAACGGTATCAAGTGCAGGGAAGTGAAGAAAACTGATGGCTACGATCATTTTCCAAGTGTGTTTTCCAAATATAGGCCATCAGTAATAAGACCCACCAGATGAACAATCCAGATTGATAGATCACCGTCCCACTTGTACTGGATACAGATAGCTATGCCAATACTCCCATTCTTCGGACTATACTGTAGCATCTCCCTGTGCAGCTTCTATGCTCCAAACAACGGACCGCTCACATTTATGCCTATCCAGACTAGAGCTATCAACGGGCCGGGGACCCTGTAAATTGGAGCCCACAAAATTTTCAGTAGGGATTATCTTAACCGTCAAATGGCTGTCCATCAAATGGAAAGTGGCAAGCCCCAAATTCAACGGTCAAAATAAGATGACTTTAGATAGATTGGTGTTTTAATGTGATTGAGGGGGCAATGCGGCATATTCCTGGGCCCACAGTGTGGACAATCTAGAACCGCGCACATGCATTGCACATGTGGACATGAGGCCTACCTTTTTTTTATGCTGTTAGGCATACGTGGAAACGTGTGTTGTGCAAGTCTGTGGGCTGACCAGCCTAACCTGATGCCTAACCTGAGGCCTACCTTTTCTTGCTGAGGCTAAAACCAAAAGAGAAATTTCACTATGTAGACCCATGTGGACCGATCAGCCAAAATAGACATCCGAATAATTTACTTTTACATTCTAAACTTCTGCATCTTTTCGGACGAGAATTCCCTTGCAAATTCAAAGGGTGCTTAACACAACAAGCACTCGTTAAATTTGCAAGAGTACTTTCATCTGAACAAATACATTAGAGTTTAGAACGAGAAAGTAATCAAAAGTTTCTAGATAAAACCGACCAGCCAATTTGGATTCTAGATATCTCATTTAAAGAGTTTGGTTTTAGACCCGGCCCAGGTCTGACGTCCGAATATTCCACTCCGGTTCTGGGTACACTCCG
Organism: Liriodendron chinense; assembly: GCA_003013855.2. Lineage (NCBI taxonomy): Eukaryota > Viridiplantae > Streptophyta > Magnoliopsida > Magnoliales > Magnoliaceae > Liriodendron > Liriodendron chinense. The sequence continues at coordinate 7,714,232 of ML058327.1, read as the reverse complement.
TTGGTATTCACCAGATCTAAGTCCGAGGCCCACCTGGGTTGTCTGGGACAAAAAATTACACCTGACCCGGTCGACCTAACAGATTTGTTCGGGTTTGTAGGTCGGGTTCGAAACCAGATTCCATCATCTGCACTTCACCCATCCCGACAACCGACGGGGTTGGGAAAGTTTCCCACGAATTGTGTTGTTAGTGAGCAATTTAAACGTTCTCATAAAAGTATACTTGTTTATGTAATCTCAAATCTTGTACTTTCATTTCAAAAGTTTCTAGATAAAACCGACCAGCCAATTTGGATTCTAGATATCTCTTTTTAAAGAGTTTGGTTTTAGACCCGGCCCAGGTCTGACGTCCGAATATTCCACTCCGGTTCTGGCATGTGAGGCAACCATAAGTGGTCTAGATTCAGGCTCCGGGTGGACCCAACAGACCCTGTTTTTTAATGTGGACTGGGCCAGCTGGATTGTCTAAACAAGCCCAAACATCCAGCCCAAGCTTTGGTCTAAGGTAGTAGACGTGAAGTGGGTAGGGCTGTTGGCTGCCCCAACCCTTTCAAGGTTTTGGCCTAAAATTATGGCTCAGCTCTGATATCCAGCTTTAGGCCAGACCTTGAATAGAAAATGTTGATAAAGGCAACCTTAGGCATGGCTCATTGCATTCTGAAGGTGGAATATTGTGAATGCCGGATTCACGCCAGAGGGTGGCGAATCCTTGGGGGGTGTTTGGCACAAGGGATTAGCTGGTATTAAGGGGATGAAATTTTATTTTTATTTTTGCAATAAATGCTATATCCAGTAGATTATCTCCTAATTCCATCCGGGTGAACCTATTCACTTCCGTGTTTGGGTCATCTAACAGGTATGACTTAAATACTTTTTTTTTTTCTTTATCCCATGTAGTGTTTAGCTGAACGTGGAAAACAACCGATAATCTTAGAACTGTGTTTGGAAACCCAAGGGTAAGTTAGACGGGGATCTCCTGCTCGACCCTTTTACGTGAAGTTTCGACGCTTGGTAACGAGGTGGGGCCCACCTTGATGTTTTTGAAGAATACATCGCATCCATCCATTTTGTGACAACATTTTAGGACATGCTACCAAAAGTGAGGTGAATCCAAAACTTCAGTGGGCCACACGAGAGGAAACAGTGGGGAAAGAAATTCCTACCATTGAAACCTTCCTGAGGCCCACCATGTTTTTATGCCATCCCAACCGTTTATAAATTCATTCCTGCTGGGATGAACTGACAAAAAAAAAAAAAAAAAAACCGTAGCGTGATACAAAACTTTTGCGGCCATATAAATGTTTCAACGGTGGTCACTCGATCCCCACTGTTTCCTCTCATGTGGTCCAGTTGAGTTTTGGATCAACCTCATTTTTGGTCACATGCTCTAAAATGATGTCACACAAGGAATGGATTCCTCCCAAACATCAAGGTGGGCCCCACCTTGCTTCCTAGGGCTGGAACTTCCCACAGAAATCCCTTCTTACTCTATCGTCTGTATTAGTAAAGGCTTGCATACAAATCCACAGGATTCATAAAATCATGAGTTGCAGGGGTTGTAATCTAAGAGGGATTGTTGAAATCCACCATTACTCCATCCTCTGTACCAGCGCAAGACCCTATGCTTGAAATCCTACCTGGGGTATGATGAACCAAACAAGCCATGGTTTTTCTTACAGGGGATTTGAAGTTCCATCCCACCTAATTAATACCAGCTAATCCCTTGCGCCAAACACCCCCTTAGCTTTCACGCAATTTGGGCCTCTTTCGAGGCTTTCAGGGTGGAGTTGTAGATAATTGATTAAGCTGAAGTTGCCACTTAGCTGGTTACTTCATCTCTATAGTTTGTTAAACCTATAGAAACGTTAGAGACAAGGATCTTAAGATTCCCGATAATAAAATAACTCATTGATCTGTATTCAAAGATTCGAGGCAAGGGACAAAAGTTATAGGGTGGTGTAGACACCCCACCTTCGGCTACACTGTTGGTAGAGATAGCTGGATGAATGGAGGACCATACCCCTAAACCCCAAGTCCAAACTCAACCAAACTCACCCTTGTAAGCCCCAATCCATAGCCCAACTCAAGCCTGAACTCAGTCAACCCACCCCTAAACATCAGTCTGAAAAACCCCCCATAAGAAAAGCCAGTAAAAAAATCCTTAAAAAGTCAAACTCACTGAGTCAACCCGCTGAGTTAACCCACTGAGTTAACCCGCTGAGTCAACTTGTCGAGTCAAAACACCGAGTCAACCCGTCGAGTCAACCCGCCGAGTCAAATCACCGAGTCGACCCGCTGAGTCAACTCACTGAGTCGACCCACCGAGCCAAATAGCAGCCCCGAGGAACGACCGTACCGCGCGCTGGAAATCGAGGAATGATCGTACGGGCGGCCCACAGCGGATCGCCCAAAAATATTTACGGGTTCTGCCACTGCCCGCTGCTATAAATACCCCCCTCCCCTTCTCATTTCAACACAGCAACCCATCCAGTCCAGCGACCCGTCCGTCTGAGTCATTCTTCACCCTTTAGTCCATTCCTCCACCAGGGAGAGCCCGAGTGAGGAGATCCTAGCCCTGGTCCAGCCCAGCCTGACCACTGGTCCAAGTCTCCCAAGCCATCCAAGTCTTGATCCAGCCACTCGAAGCCAACCCTTGCGACACCTCCGTCCATCCAGCTACTCTTTTTCCAGCATCCTCTCATTTGCATCTAGCATAAGTGCAACATTTACTTTTCTTCCAATCCCCCTGCTTCACTGTAAAGCACCTTGATTATTCAAACACACTGCATACGTCTTATATTAAGCACCTGTCAGTTCGAGCGTATGCTCTGGGCTTGCCTGTTATTGGAACCTGCCCATCAGAAACTCTTACTGCTCAGACTTGCATTCATGCTTCACTATAAAGCACCTTGATTATTCAAACACACTGCATACGTCTTATATTAAGCACCTGTCAGTTCGAGCGTATGCTCTGGGCTTGCCTGTTATTGGAACCTGCCCATCAGAAACTCTTACTGTTCAGACCCGCATTCATGCATCATGTCATCAATGAGAATGTACGAGGGTTAAAACAGACTTTCAAGTGTTAGGTTGATTCTGTGAAGTAGAGACTGTACCTCGGTACGGGCAGTGTGTGGGGTGCTTAACCTCTTCCCACCCTGTAACCGTGATCTCTTACCTCGAATCTCTGGCTGCAGATCAATAGGAGTCATTTTAGAGGAAGGAATCTTCTGATCCCCTTCTCTAACGTTTCTACAGGGTCTAGCCTGACTGTAGATTCGAAGTAATTGGCTAGTGGCGACTCTGGTCTTATATAAACTCATTTAAACACATCCAGCTTAAACACGACTACCAGATAAAGCCATCGAGAACGAGGCAAGCCAGTGGCACAAACGGCGATTCGCACTCACGGATCCTCTCCTTCTTTTTCCAGAAAGGGAAGGGACGAGAACATCGTGTGGGAGCGCGGAAATGGCGAGGGTCCACAGAATGGCGACTCTGCTGGGGATGAGCTAGTCCCACTAGTCGTGATCCAACTTGAAAAACAGAACCTTTCCCGTACTTGAAAGTCATTAGTCCTCATACAATCTCATCTGCATAGCATTCTACCCAAAACCAAAACAAAAAAAATAGAAAAATCCCAAAACCCAAAAAGAGTAAAGTATAGTCCTCACCATTGCGCCTCCTCGGGCTCAACGTGTTCGGAATCAAATTCCTTTCCGTAGCATAATCCGCACTCGGGCTCAGCAAGCCATGTCCGACCACGAAGAAGAAACTCATCTCTTCCCTGCTCTTGAGATGACCGAAGCGCAACCTCAAGCGCAATAGCCCATCGATAATACGCCAATCATACAAGAATTGGCACAAGGAATGAGAGCAATGCAAGAAATGCTCTTGCAATTCATGCAAGCACGAGCCACCGCAGCAGCCAACAATCAGGTTGGCCCAGTTCAGCAATCTCAGCAGCCATGCCAGGTCCCCCCGGCCTCCAGTTCAAATCAAGCACAACCATCGGAGTCTGCCCAAGACTACCGACAGCAGCCGTCTCAGCCCTTCGCTATGGGGCATCCTCCTCAATACCTTCCCGCGACGACAGGGCCATCTCAAAGCACTCCCGTCACAGGGACTTCCAGTCAGCTTCCAGTCAATCTTGCAAACAACAGTCTCAGTAGATCTCAGCATGTTCCCACCGAGGGGACCCCTTTTCAATTTCAGCACATCCCCGCTGATGGGATTTCAATTCAATTTCCAGCAACAGGGACAGCACTGGCGAATGCCCACAACAGGGGTCAGTGTCAAGCCCACATCAATCAGCGGACAGTGGCGAATACCCAACAAGGGGGTCATTTCCCAGCATCTCAGCCTCTTACAAACAAGAGCACTTTTCAATTCCAGCACATCCCCGCCGATGGGATTCCAGTTAATTTCTAGCAATCTTCAATTCAGCAAACTCCAGTTAATTTCCAGCAAGTTCCAGTTCAACCTTCAGTACAGTCTCCAGTTCAGTTACCATCATTTCAAGCACAAATTCATCCGAATCCAGTTCAATCATCAAATCAATTTCAGCAACCCGCGGTCGCTTTTTAGCAAGCACATAGGGTCGAAGACATCGACCCTATGCCGAAGAAGAACGTGCCTTGCTCCAAGAGCCACCAGTCGCTCGAATGGATACTCAGGACTGGACGAGTTGCGGGAGCAGTTCCAGATCTTGCAAAATCAACTTCAGCGACAACAAGGAATTGATCTACCTTCGACAAAGTTCAGAGACTTGTGTCCTTTCCCAGATGCTCAAGAACCTCAAAACTTTGAGGTACCAAAATTCAAAAGATACGATGGCAGCGGTTGTCCCACAGCACATCTCAAGGTCTTCTGTGGAGAGCTGAGTGCAATCTCAGGAAATGAAGGGGCCCTCATTCGTTTGTTCCAAAAATCTCTGAAGGCCGACGCCCTAGATTGGTACACCTCATTGGACTGTCACCGCATCAGGACATGGGAACAGCTTTCCCAGGCTTTCGTCGGCAGATTCGCATACAATCTCAACATGGCACCCAGAAGAGCCGACCTCGCAGCTCTCAGGCAAAGGAGTGACGAAACACTATCTGCCTACGTGGGACGTTGGCGAGCTATGGCAGCCCGAATGCGAACACCTATCGACGACGAAGAACAAATCTCCATGATTGTTCATTCAACATATCCGGGCATATCTGGATATCTCATCTCGCATCCATACCCGAATTTCTCACAGTTGATTCGTGCTGGAGAGCAAGTCGAAGCAGGAATCCGTGCCGGGACAATCTCGCCATGGCCTCATCAAGTCCACTCCAGTCAAAAGGAACAGAGTGGAGGGAAGACCCATCGGATATGGGAACGGAAACTGCAGCGGTTCTCCTCCTCGCCCGACAGAGGTAAACAACATCAGCACCACTGCTCAGGGTAATCAATACGCTCCCCCACAGGGACACCAACAGCATCAGCAGAATCAGGTTCAGCACCAACCTCAGAGGTATCAACCACAACCAAATCCGCAACCACAGCCACAACCACCTCGACAGCAGCAAGCAGTTCAGAGGAAATAGTCAGTACCCATACCAGAACAGGCAGAATTACAGGGAGCTCAGGAAGTTCACTCCACTCACTTAGCCACTTAGTCAAGTCATGACTATGCTGGTACAAAAGCAGTTACTCACTCTGATGACACCTAGGCCTCCTCCTCATCCTCTGCCTCCAAACTATCGAGAAAATGAGTACTGTGCCTACCATCAAGGGCGTGGCCATACTACTGATCGATGCTTTACTTTGAAGAACGCCATACAAGATCTGATTGATGACCGCAAGATCGTCATCTCGGTACCTGAGACTCTTACAGTAGCTTCCACCAACATTCTTCAGAATCCTCTGCCTCAACATCCGACGGATCCCAGTTCATCTCGAGGCCCCACCGTCAACAGCATAGAAGAAGGAGAACGCCTCGATCACTTCTTCTCCCCTATCCAGTCCATTCATGCCTACACTTATGGGCCGACAAATCCTCCTCCGATCCTACAAGGGGCAAGTCCCTTCTCTCTTTCAGTATCCGAGCCAGTAGTACTCGAAGGAGCACTTCCATATGATGTACCAGTTGTTCAAGGGGCACCTTACAACCATTCATGCTGGGAACCTAGTCATCCTGGAAGGAGCATAATCATACATCGAGCCCACATACGAACCTGTCATCTTGTAAGGGGCAACTCCAGTTCAAGAACAATCCAATCCGCAATGGAGGGATTATACTCATCAGCAGCAAGAACCCATTGTTTGGAAGGAGCTCCTTCAGTTGAGCCAGTCATATTGCAAGGGGCAAATCCCGGAGGGGTGTCAATCACACTACGGCAGCTGGGACGAACAGAGAAACCCCCTGCCATATCAAGAGGACCAGTATTCATTCCATGGGAGCCTCCTGCTCCAGGAACAGTCAAGCCAGGACCACGACCTTATGTGGTCTATGAAGACAAGCCTCGATATTTTCCCTTCAGCACAGGCAACAATGTAGTCCTCAAGGCAAAAGCTCCATACGAGGAAGATCTGGTACCCACACCTAGCACCATTGCAAGAACCGGTGGTCTTAGAAGGCAAAGGGGAGGAAAATTATAAAGAGGTCCCGTGGCACTATCCAAAATGTGCGGAAGTGAGAAACATGAATCCCAATGGGCGTTGCATCCGAAGAGATAATCAAAACAGAGGAGATCCCAAAGGCGCTCTTTTGGGTCTCAGCAACAAAAATGAAGCAGCATACGATGTGGCGACTCAGCTCAAGTCAATCCCTGCACAAATCTCAGTATGGGAGCTACTCTGCACATCTCGCATACACCGAGAAATGTTTGCCAAAACCTTGAACGATGCTCACGTCTCCTCCGATACGGCACCAGAGATGATAGCATTGATGATTGGGCAACTCCTGGCTCCACGTGCCATCACCTTCACTGATAATGAGTTGCCACCAGAAGGACGCGATCATGGGCGATCCCTCAACATAGCCTTACGATACAAAGACCTCTGTGTCCCGCTGGTCCTTATCGATAATGGCTCAAGCTTAAACGTCTGCCCGCTCAAGACCGCGGAACGTCTGGGAATTAGTCCTTCTTCATTTCGACCCAGCACCATATGCGTCAGAGCATTCGACAACACCCGTCGATCAGTGGAAGGGGAGGTCGACCTAGAGGTACAGATAGGTCAGGAAGTCTCCACCATCACATTCCAAATTCTGGATATATCAGCCTCTTTCAACATGCTACTCGAGGTTGGAGCTGTGCCATCAACCCTGCATCAACGAGTGAAATACATCTGTGGAAATCAAGTAATCTCTATCCATGCAGAGAAGGAGCTCATCATTCCTTCCAATGTTGCTGCCACTGAACCAGATATCCCTGTCATTGATATCCAGCACTCTGAAGAAGACATCCCGTTCCACAGTTTCGAATTTGAGACATGTGAACTCTATCGCCAATCCAGAACCGATAAGGGTGGACCGTGTCTTCTCACCGGCAGAACGTCTGAGCCTCAAATACCGAATGAAGAATCATTTCAAGTCTAGAAAGATGCCGCTAATATATAACCAACGCAAATGGGGACTCGGATACAGGGCAATCTTCATGGACAAAAGAAGGAAGAAATTTCGGTGCTCACCCATCCAATTCGTCAAGCCAGGAGAACCTTGCAAAGATCCAGGAGGGAATCAACCGACTGCACTACACAAAGGCCTCTCGATGAGCTTAGCTTGGGCCACATGGCCCCCCATTCGATGGGATCAGATTCTCGAACCGTCTAAACCTCCAGAGGAAGAAGGAAATGATGAAGATGAAGAAGAAGGTCAAATACAGCAGCTTCAGGACCAGGTTACTCTGACACCTGCTCCCAACCAGGGGCACAACCTGCCCGCTTCAATTCCAGCCAGTCAAAGGCACAACTTGCCCATCTCAGCATCAATCAGCAAGGGGCACGACTCGCCCATATCAACATCATCAATCATCAGCCAGGGGCAGAAGCAGCCCTATCCATTGGACCAAGAAAGGGAAGTGGCCAGCCCTAGATTGGTCCGATGTCCAGATCCCAAGTATGTGTCTCACTGTGGAACCAGACGAACTGCAATGCGAGGTAAGTGATCCGGGAGGGACTAAATACGACTCAGATTCCGAGCCCAACCAGCGAGAAGTCATGGTCATTGGGCCAGACTATGATTCTTCGCCCGAATCATCAACCCCCACCTCTCCAGGGGAGAAAGTGTGGGGTCCTGAATGGTCATCCATTTTCCTAACTCTTGAATCAGCCAAAGAGCCATCTGAGGGCTTTGGCTTAAAAAAAAAGCCTGTTTAAGCAGCGATCGAAACTTTGGGACAAATTGGGCTCAATCATGGTCTGCAATGCCCACTTGTTCAAAGTCCCATGAATTTCAAAAATCCAAAAAAATCGAAAACTTTCAAAAGCCAAAAACATCTAGCATTTCCATTTCAGAAAATTCTTAAAAACCAAAAAACAGTTTTTTTCCTGCATTCAATAGTGTGCCAAGTTCGTCTAAAGAGTCGCATGAGTTTGAAGTCGAAACATATGACTTCGACATCGAATTAGACTTCGAGCTCATGGGTCTGGACGAAGCTCGGGATGAGGAAGATGATGATCCCGGCTACTCGAACTAGAGGATCTCCTCAAAAGGTTCGAATCCAAAGCCAATGTTGTAGCCGATGATTTCGAGATAGTAAACTTGGGGACACCTGAGATCCCTAGGGAAGTACGCATTGAAAAATCATTGCCACCTGAGATGAAACAGAAAATGATAGAGTTCCTAGCTCCAAGATTGTCCAACTTCGCGTTCTTATATGAAGACATGCTGGGGCTCGATGAAGAGCTCGTCATACACCATCTGCTAACTAAGGCAGATATGAGGCCAGTGAAGCAGAAACTTCGAAGAATGATGCCATAATGGGCTCTGAAAGTCCGAGATGAAGTCATCAAGTAGTACAACGCGGGAGTCTTAGTAGTCTTCAACTACCTTGAATGGCTCGCCAACATCGTACCAGTACCAAAGAAGGACGGCAAGGTTCGAATGTGCATCGACTTCTGAGATCTCAACAAAGCCAGTCCTAAAGATGACTTCCCTTTGCCACATATCGACACTCTGGTCGACAACACTGCTGGATATAAGATCTTCTCATTCATGGACGGGTTCTGAGGTTACAATCAGATCAAGATGGCCGTCGAAGATCGCGAGAAGACATCGTTCATCACTCCCTGGGGAACCTTCTGTTACAGGGTAATGCCATTCGGTCTGAAGAACGCAGGAGCAACATATCAGCGAGCAATGACAGCACTATTCCACGACATGATGAACAAAGAGCTTGAAGTATATGTGGACGATATGATCGTTAAATCTCGCACAATTGAAGGACACTTTGAAGATCTGAAGAAGTTATTCAATAGATTAGAAAAGTACAAGCTCCGCCTCAACCCTCAGAAATGTGTCTTCGGTGCAATGGGAGGTAAGCTCCTCGGCTTTATGGTGAGCGAGGATGGCATCGGGGTCGACGAGACCAAAACCAGAGCAATCATCGAGATGCCCCCTCCTAGAACATAGAAAGAAATTCGTGGCTTCCTCGGCAGAATTCAATACATCAGTCGCTTCATCGCACAGCTCACACCTATTTGTGAGCCCATTTTCAAGCTCCTTCGGAAGAATGTTCCAAAAGAATGGAATGATGATTGCCAAGTCGCCTTCGACCACATCAAGAGATATCTCATGAATCCTCCAGTCCTAGTGCTGCCCGCTCCCGAACGACCACTATTGTTATACATCTCGGTAGCAGCAGAAGCCATTGGTTGTGTCCTCGGCCAGCACAACGAGACCGGGAAAAAGGAACAAGCAATATATTATTTGAGTCGAAAGTTCACTGACTACGAGACCAGGTATTCCCCGATCGAGAAGACCTGCCTCGCCCTAGTCTGGGCAACTCAGCGACTCCGTCAATACATGATTGCATTCCTTATTCTCCTCCTCGCTCACATGGATCCGCTCAAGTACCTGTTCGAGAAACCGGCACTAACTGGAAGGATAGCTAAATGGCAGCTACTCCTGTCTGAATTCGACATCACCTATGTCACTCAGAAGGCAATCAAGGGGCAGGCCTCACCTGATCATCTTGCCGCCCACTCCCTCCTGGATTATCAACCGCTCAAGACATTCTTCCCTGATGAAGATCTCTTACTTATCGAAGGCGAAGAAAAGAAGAAGAAAGATGAGTGGACGTTATTCTTCGACAGCGCAGCAAATTCTAAAGGAAGTGGTATTGGAGCAATCCTCTACTCTCCAGATGATGTCCCTATTCCCATCTCAAGGCGCATAGCATTCGAGTGCACCAACAACATGGCAGAGTACGAAGCATGCATCGCCGGCTTAAGGGAAGCCATAATCTTAGGGCGTTAAGAAGCTACGAGTGTTTGGAGACTCACAGCTTATCATCAATCAGACCAATGGCGAATGGAAGACCAAGGACGAGAAGTTAATACCATATCATCTGTATCTTGAAAATCTGATCGAAGAATTCAAAGAAATCACCTTCTCATACATGCCCAGAGTCAAGAACCAGTTTGCAGATGCTCTCGCCACACTTGCATCAATGCTCGAGATACCAAAAGGAGCTTCGGAATGGGAGCTCACAGTCGAAATTCAAGAAGAACCTGCTTTTATCCTGTAAATAGAAGAAGCCGAAGCTGTCCCTGACAAACCCTGGTATGCCGACATCAAACAATATCTCGAAACCCAGGAGTATCCGGAGTCAGCAACAACAACAGATCGCCGAACCATCCAGCGTTTGGCCGGCCAGTTCACTATCAGTGGCGAAGTTCTTTACAAGCGATCCTATAATCACATCCTCCTTCGATGCGTCGATGAAACAGAAGCTGCAAAGATCATGGGAGAAATACACGAAGGAATCTGTGGCCCACACATGAACGGGCACATGATGGCAAAGAAGATTCTACGACTTGGCTACTATTGGCTCACCATGGAGACAGCTATTGCCAGCACGTCAGAAAATGCTTCAAGTGTCAGGAGCATGCGAATCAAATCCATGCCCCTTCATCAGAATTATACAACCTGACCACCCCCTGGCCCTTCTCCATGTGGGGACTCGACATCATCGGCAAGATCAGTCCCAAAGCATCAAACGGTCATGAGTACATACTTGTGGCAGTCGACTACTTCACCAAGTGGGTAGAAGCAGCCTCTTACACCACGATTGTAGCATCTCAGGTGATCAAATTCATGAAGAACAACATCATATGTCGGTATGGAATCCCCCATGCTATCATCACAGATAATGGGACCCCGTTTGTCAACAAGAAGATGGATGACTTCCTTAGCAAATTCAAGATCCAACGTCATCGATCAAGCCCCTACCTATCCTCAGATGAATGGTGGGGTAGAAGCCGCAAACAAGACAATCGTCAGGATATTCGAGAAGATGGTCGTGACCTATCGAGATTGGTCAGATATGCTCCCATATGCACTTTAGGCCTATCAAACGTCTATACGGTCTGCTATGGGCGTTACTCCTTTCGAGCTTACTTATGGAATGGAAGCAGTTCTACCAGTCGAGGTGGAAATACCATCACTACGAGTGTTACTCGAAAGCAGAATTGAAGAAGGAGAATGACAACGGGCCAGATTCGATCAGTTGCAGCTAGCAGACGAAAAGCGCATGCGTGCGCTAAGTCATTCACAGTGCTATCAGAAAAGGATCGCTCGGACTTACAACAAGAGAGTCCGAAAAAGAAGTTTCAAGGTAGGCGACATGGTCATGAAGAAGATTCTACCGTCGCACCTTCTGGATCCCAGAGGAAAGTTCAAACCCTCGTGGGACGGGCCACTGATCATTAGAGAATTACTTCCCAGAGGCACCTCAGACTCACCAGCATGAGAGGGGTGGATCTTCCTGAACCAACCAACGCCGACAACGTGAAGATCTTTCACGGGTAAGTCATTCTGACCTTATCAAGAGTTACTTTAATAGAGCTGAGGTCAAGAGGTCGAAGCTAACACCTCTGAGAAATCATTTCCGTCCACCAACAAGTGTTTCAAATAAGGGGATTCAAAAGAAAAAAAAAAAGAGAGAAAAAGAGTACAAAAAAAAAGAGAGAAGAAAAAGAAAAAGGGAAACTAAAGCAGGGTACCCAAGATAAAATCAACCCAAGGAAAAACACAGTCATCCATCCATTCATCTCAGAAGGGTCTTTAGCTAACACCAACAGCTCTATCATCGTAACTTAGGATAAGGGCTGAAAGATGACCATCGGCCGGCAACGACGGATTCCCGATCTCTAGCCGCCGCAGTTATTCAGAGATCCAAAAAAAAAAGAAAATGTGTGCCTAAACAAAGAGGACGGAGTGAAAACCCGAAAGGGCGCTCCGAGTAAAAACAGTGGGCATACAGCGGACTTGGTGAAAATTCAAAAGGGCACTGAGGGTAAAAACAGCATAGCTGCCAAGGGGCAAGCAAGATCAAATACCCGGGACGTGGTGAAAATCCGAAAGGGCGCCACGGGCAAAAACGACGGGAAAATGCCGGCTGTAGTGAAAACTCGAAAGAGCGCTACAGGCAAAAATGGCTCAAATGAAAAAAGAAAAAAATGAAAAAATGAAAAGTGCAGGTACCAAGAAATCAGACGGTCCAGATCGGTTCAAGCAGTTACAGTTCAAGAACAAGAAGAAGTGCAGTCAAGAACGAAGAGCTCTACAAATTCCGACAATCTCAAGAGGCAATAGTTTTCGTTGCCTACACCTCTAGGGAACCAAAGGATCACACAAGTCAAATCTCAAGACATCGGTCAAAGCAATGGCCGAGCCCCAGTTCTGATTCCTATATCCCGACAGAAATTCCAGACACACTCACAAGACAACTCATGGCACAATAGATTTTCAAACAGTTTTCTCTTTTCAATTAAATGCATCATATTTCTTTTACACATATCATGTCATCTTTTTCAAAAAAATACAAAAAATGCATCATCATCAATCATATATGCAAAAAAGGAATGTGCAGGTGGCCAACACAATCAATCTCTACCCTCCTCCTCAGCCACATCAGGTATGTCCTCTGACTCATAAAAAGATAGCCTCGCTCTCAACCTACTCACCTCCATACGCAGGTAATGCGCCTCATCGCGCTCAAGGGTACGGATCGTTGTCTCCTCGTTAGACAACCTCTGATCGGCAGCCAATCTCCTCGACATCATCTCACAATGATACCGAAGTGCAGAAATCTCAGACAGCAGATGGCTATGAGTGGCCAAAAGGAAGCAAGGATCAATGAATGGGCGCTCCTCAAAAGGTTCATATGAACCAGATGAAGAGCCAGCATCTCCAAGGATATCCTGCTGATCCTCATCCACAGTCTGGTGCCAGCAAGGGATACGTCGATACAAAGACTGCTCAGCAACCCAGGACTAATATGGGGCGGTCGCCATCGGAAAAGTCCGCAGCTCAAAACCCAGCAAATCAGCAGTCAAGTAACTCGCCCAAGATCCATCAACCCGGGTCCTAAAGTCAGAGGATCTAGATGGAAGTGCTCGACGCCCTGACACCTGTGAAAGCGAAAAGAGGAACATCCTGCTCGTACCCAAACTGCCACAGGAACCGAATGGGATGGTAAGAAAAGATCGAAAGCCTACCAACATCAGAGGAAGGCGGTGTGCATCGCAAAGCACTGGAGGAAGTGAAAGCCAAGATGACTCCCAACGAACATTCAGTCTCGAAGTTTAGCGAACATCCTGCGATACAAGGGCTCGCTCATCCTAGCCGTATGCGGAAAGAAACTCCATGATATAACGCATAACGTCAGAGCTAGGAATGCCAGGAAAGGGTGCAGGAACGGTCAAAGAAAGACGCTCCCATAGCCAGACCTGATCACAAAAAGGAAAAGAAGTTCAGCTAGAGCAAAGCAATTCCTAACAAAGCAAGAAGAAAAAAGGTGTAGAAAAGATACCTGAAGAAAGGCACAACAGCCGCGAAGGACACGAGTGCGGCCCAAGGCGCAGTCGGTCAGCCCATTAAACAGCTCGGCCAAGATGAGAGAAATGATCCCCTGCCGTCGGATAGCTCGGCTCATCACCTCAAAAAGCAAAGGAGTCTGGGACCTTGCGCCATCCTGAGAACAGCACATCAGCTATCAAACAGAACATCAGTGCATTCCGAGCCAAGGTAGAATCGGCCACACTCCGAGGACCCGAAAAAAGATCATACAGCAAGTCCAATGAGAACACTACAGCATCCTGGCCGGCAGCTGCAGGCCGAACAAGATAGGGGATCCGAACCAGTTCTGCGGTGTGGCAGTCTTCGGCGAGAAATACTAAGTATAATCCCAGGGTAGGCCCGTTAAGCGTGCAAGCTCCTCCAAAGAGGGTCCCATCTCCATATCGTTGAACGCGAACAAGTTCAACGAAGGGACCCAATCAATCAAAGCAGCTCCGAGCATCCTCCAATCAATGTCAACTCTAGCCATATGGATTAGACTGCCGAAGTCATAAGACTCCAAATCCCGAATCTCATAAGCTGACAAACTATCAAGCCAAGCAAACAGCCGTGGCGAGCAAGAAGGACGAGGAAGCAGCTGACAAGTCCTCACGGGTACCCCCTCCAGAACAAAAGGCCTAGAAATCAATGACAGCTCATCGAGGATCGGAAGATCAACGGGTGAAGGAGAAGGAAAAGTTGGAACCTCTGCAGACTCGACAGCCCCTGACCTGCCCTCAGTAACGACTATGTCTGATATAGTCGCATCATTGTACGAAATTGTCATAACCTCAGCCGCATGAGAAGACTCGCCCACCTCATGAACCAAGTGCGCAAAAGACCGACGATCGAGAGAAGGACGGCACCCTCCATCAAAAGGGCTACCGGTGAAGATCACACCACACATCGTGACATCCTGACCAATCTGACCATCAAGAAATGCATTTGAACCATCAAGAAGGGTCCCGGCAACCCCGATCGAAGAATCAACGGTCAGATTTGGACCTGCGGCCCTCTCCAGCAGGAGATCATGAATCCAGTCATCACCCTGGTCGATCAAAGGGATCATCGAGGCATCCACACCATCCATCATCAGGGGGACATCATCAATGATCACATCAAGTCCACCCAAACAAGTGTGCCGCACATCCTGGCCCTTATCAAGAGCATCCAAACTGTCAAAGGTATCATCTGAACCATCCATCCCATCCAGACAGGAGATGAGCCCATCTATGTCCATCATGGTCTCATCACCTCCATTAATCACATCATCCATGTGGCCCATATTCAAGGGATGCATAGCCTCACCTATGTCCCATCCTCCCATCTCATCCATGCCATCCATTTCTCCCACAATCAAAGCCCCATTCAAATCTAGAATTTCAGCATGGCTGCCATTAATGGGGTCATTCAAAGCTCCACCAACCACCATCCCTAACCCTTCATCAATGCCCCCATTCAGTGCACCATCTCTACCATCCATTAAAGAGAACCCTCCATCATTAAAGCCTTCAACACTTTCTGAAGTATGGGACCCACCATGGACAGCCCCCACAGCCCCTAAATCTCCACCATCCATTGCCCAAGAAAGGACAAAGCAAGATGAGGACAAGATGAGGAGGAAAGAGGAGACAAAAGGAAGATTCTTGTTTGAAATCGAACCTGGACGTACAGAGCAGGTGGAGACAAGGGCAGCAGACAACAGAGAATGTCCGAACCCGAGCTAGCCCAGGACGCACAAGAGGTGAGCCTTGGGCGGCTCGCTCTAGGCCGCCCGTACGAATGCGCTCCCTCTCTCTCCGCGGGATTGGCTCCATGGTTCTTGGTAGGTGAGGCTGACAGTCCACATCAGCAGATGGCACCCTCGGGGCCGCCCAAGGCCCCAATCCCTTCCAGATTTCGATTAAGGTTGATCAAGATCATCTAGGAGGTACCCCACCGGTCCAATCACGAAGCACTGCGGCCAGAATGTGTCTGATTAAGTCAAAGAGGGGGAAAGATGATCAAGAGAGGGCCACAAGCGATCTGAGCCATTCGAAGATTAGATTATTATGATCCAAACCATGGAAGAGCTCGCATGGGTCATCAAATAGCAAGACCAAGGGTTTGATCATCAAAAGAAGGGTCAGAATCCAAGATCGGATCTTCAAGTGGGCCCACTAAGGCCAATCAAGCGATCTGAACCGTTCAAGTCATCATCCACACCATGAGAAGCCTTCTTAGCCTCAC
The DNA here is from genome assembly GCA_003013855.2 of Liriodendron chinense. Classification (NCBI taxonomy): domain Eukaryota; kingdom Viridiplantae; phylum Streptophyta; class Magnoliopsida; order Magnoliales; family Magnoliaceae; genus Liriodendron; species Liriodendron chinense. Next base: position 7,697,968 of record ML058327.1, on the reverse strand, counting down.
AAATCATCAAAAAGAAGTGCTTCAAAGTAAAGCCGAGGTCTCAAGTGGGCCCACAGGGCCGAACCTATCAATCTGAGCCATTTAAAGACTAGATCAGCATGATCTAAACCATGGGAAAGCTTACACAAGTCATGAAGTAGCAAGATCAAAGGCTTGATCATCAGGAAAGAAGGCTAGAATCCAAGATCTGATCATCAAGTGGGCCCACAGGGCCAAATCAAGCAATCTGAACCGTTCAATTCATCATCCATGCAGTCAAGAAGTCTCATCTTCCACAAATCATTAAGGAATGAGTCAAAAGCCAAAACATCCAGACATCATCAAGGAATTTGAGACAAGTTAAAGATTGTATATTCATTCAAAAGATCTTTTTTACAGAAGAAGGTAAAAACCAAAAGGAGAAGGCCATCCATCAAGCAAGCTGAATACAAAAGCAGGCTACAAGTCGCCAACATAGTCGTCATCGTACCTCCTCTCGTCCCACTCCCGACGGTAAAGATCCATCAAAGGAGCTGTCACTGAACCTCCAACATATCTGCGACGACCCCCTGGAACATTGAGTGAAGGAAGCAGAGGCCCCTGGCCGTACAGCAAATACCACTCATCATAGTCACGACCCGGGATCGTGAAACGAAACCCGGGCTGGCCCGCAAGAGCATCAGCCATCTCGTCAGTAGGAATCTGAGCAGCTGGAGGAGGTGCAGAACAAGGGACCCGAGCCACCCCAGTGACCTGCCGAAGCAACCTCTCACCCAGGTACCACTGAAATGATTCAACGTCAGAAAGCATGATACGGAGACATGAAGCATTATATGCCTCCACACGCTGAGGGGTGTAATAGAGAGGGAAGCTGGCGTACGACATCCGAGCAAGCTACAGCAAATAAGGTCACCACGGTCAACTACAGTACAGAGCGAGGGATAAGGAAAGCAAGATACTTACGTCATCAACGGTCAACCCGTCTATGTCAGCACGCCAATTGTCCCCAGAAACTCGAGAGTTTCGCTGACAGTTTTGTTGGTGCCATTACATGTGGCGATACAAAGAAGGCTCAATATCGTCCCGCATCCTCGGCGCGAGATGGGGAAAATGGTCATAAAAGCAAGTCTGGGTGAAGGCATACCTAACAATTAGAAAGAGGAGGAGGGTAAAGGTCTCCAAGAAAGGTGAATGAAGAAATACTTCGACGACAGGCCAGAAACCGGTGTAGGACCGGCTATTCCGACAGGTCTTATCCAGACCCTAGAAAATATGAGTCAGGATAGCCCCGTTCCAATTGTAGGGGTGGTGTAGATCCTCAACCAAGCGAAGAAATTTAGGATCGACCCTCTCATTGGAGTGGCAGAGAAGGAAGGACCCGAAGGCGTAAGTGATCATGGCCTGTGCTTTGTGGAGGGCCTCTAGCTCAGTAGTGGGGATGGCGGAGGCAAAAGTGTTGTAGAACCATCGCATCTTTACTTGATGGCATTGGAATTCATCCTCGGGTGGGACATCACCGACGAGCCGTAGCCAGTCAGTGGAAGTGATGGGATCCAGAGAGCTGCCTTTTGGAACAACTGCCCCATGAAATAGAAAGCCTATTTGCATATAAATATCCAGGGGAGTTATTCCCCATTCACCACAAGGGAGCTGGAAGGTGTGGGTCTCGTCCCGCCACCTCTCGCAAAGGGCCGCGAGCATCATGCGGTTGACACTGTTGTTATGAAAGCGTAAGGTGAGGAGGCCAGCAAAAGGAGTACCAGCCCATACTCATTCAAGCAAAGGCTGTGGATCCTTCACCCAGTTGTCCCAATGATCCCTGGTACCTCGACCCTTGATAGCAGGAAGAGGTTGGTGCTCCATAGCCAAGGAACACATGTGGTCCCCTCGGCGGATGATGAAGGCAGGATCATCTTCGTCAATCACTCGACGTCTTCTGGTACCATCCGCCATTGAATCCTACAAGCTTGGCAAGGTAAGTCCCTATCCCCTACCCGTTAAAATCCAAATTATCATCCAGGAAACCCATGGGATTGGACTCACATTCAAATGCAAGATCTAAAGTCCAACTCCATGTATCACCTAGGATATGTGTTGGGCCCATTGGAGAAAGCAAGGCCCACCTTAAAGAAGGTTGCATGGCATGCCTCAAGAAAGAAAAGTCCATCATCCAAGGACATATTTTGGACAACAAATGCACTCAAGTGCCGTGAGATCAACAAGGGATAAGAATCCTACTTCACTTGAGAAGCCCCTCTTCAAAGTCCACATGTGGCTAAAGATTGGTTCACTTTTCATACCAAGGCCATGATTCTCATTTAGGATGTTTCCATCTTTTTACACATGTACATGGACAAGTGGGGAATAGGAAGGGAAGTGGACCCCCAAGAGCAACCCAAATGCCTCACCTCAATGGATTGAAGGGAGCACATAGCCCACTTGAAGAACATGAGGACCCATTCATGGGTTAACCATGGGCACTCCTATGTGCATCATCTTGATGAATGTTTTAACCATGAGAATATAACATGGTGGTCCACCCATAAATATATGAGTCAAAGAAGCCAAGGGTAAAAAAATTTGATGCACATAGCCCACATGAAGAACTAAAGATGGAAATGTCCAAGCAAGGAAAAATTTGGGCAACTTATGTGCACCAATTTCTTTAACAAAGAGGGGGACCATTGGGCATGGCTTGATGAGTCACCCAACCATCATGAAAATGGCTAAGAATGATATACATAGCCCACTTGAAGATCAATCCAAAATGCCTTAAAGCATGGGACAAAATTGGGCAACTTATGGCTACCATTCTTTCTCACAAATTTCAAGGAAAAACACTCATCTTTGAGAATGATGGTGGATGACCCACCAAGCACCCCAAAGAGAAGTTCAAGGAGCTATGGTTGCATGGATAGCTCACTTGAGGAGGAATCATCCATTTGAGATTGATAACATCTAAGGAAACTCTTGAGAACCACTTTCCTACCCCATGGAAAAATCATTTGAACTTAGCAAGATAGTTGGAACAACTCACTCATGGGACTCGTAGATGATCAAGTAACTCAAGTCCTCCATCCATCAAAAGAAAAAGCATGAAAGGAAGAAAGTCCACATGGACAAAGTGTAGTGGTGCACACATGGTCCAAAGAAATTCAAGCTTCAATGAAGGCCCAAAAGCCCATCCATATGAAAAAACTCCAAGGAACCCACCACACTTTGTACAAGGATGTACATCATAATCAAGAAATGGTGAAAGATTTGGGCTACTTGTCCATAAAGGCCCAACTAAGAAATCTAGCCCACTTAAGATCCAAGTGAAGAATGGGCTAGTCACCTTGGTCCATACACATGTAAAGAAAGATGGGGCCACCTAAAGTGAGCCCCATGAGCCCAAAACTTAAGGTGGGCCCTACCATTCCCATGGGCCCAAACCTTGAAGAGAAAATGGAAAAGAAAAGAAAGCTCCAAAGAAAATGACAAGAAAAAGAAAGTAAGAGGGAGCCCAAAATGAAGCATTGGGCCCATCAAATACACCAAGGGCCATGACTTCACTTTGAGCCCATTTTATACATATGAAAAGAGGCCCAACTCCCATGGAAAAGATAGTATATTTTGCCATGCACACTTGATGGATATGGCAAAATTACCCTTTACATACACATGAAGGGAGTGTGAAAAGAAGAAAAGGAAAAAATGAAAGCTTGCAATGTCCTTCTCCATGCACCACCTTTGAAATAGATTGGAGATTTAGAAAATGGCCAAATATACTTGGGCCCACCTTCACTCCTTTTGGAATAGCTACATGTAAAAAGAAAAGAGTCATGAGAAGAGACAATGAAGAAGGAAAAGGATAAGAAAGAGAAAGGGAGTGGTCCATACCTTTACCACTCACCAAAGAGGGACCACCTTGCTGTCCCAAAACTTCTCTAAGGCCCACCACTTGAGAGAAGCAAAGAACCACCAAGAGGAGAGAGAAAACTTTGAGAAAGAGAGAGTATGAGAGAGAGAAGAGAGAGATTGCACGTTAGAGGGGGCAAGGGTGCCCCATGTTATATAGAAAAGGGGGGTGCACCCCTTTACCCAACCCACTAAAGAAACCAGGGGTCAAGGGCGGTCCGGGCGGCGCCCAGGGGGCCGTCCTACCCTCCACCTAGGTGAAACGACCTCTCCTCCTCTCTCCTTGGGAAGAACTCCTCCTTGGGAAGGGTGGTTGCAAGTGAATCTTGTACCTCCTTGTAAGAGTGAAGTGATGGAAGTGAATGGTGATAAAAAGTAAGAAATCTCACCAAAATCTCATCTTGTGAGAAGTTGGTGAGAAATTGGCTTGATGATGTGGAAAAGTTCCATAGAATTTTCAAGGAAAAGAAAGAAAAAAATTGACTTGGTCAAATAGTGATCTCAACCATCCAAGGTTATGACCTGATGACCTGAACCATTCCAAGAAGAATCCCAAGAATCTCCGCCCTTGATTACTGTTTACATGTACAAATTTGGGTTCGAAGACTTTAAACTACGTCGGGATCAAGATCCCGATGGACTTTCAATAAAAAACGGCATCGGTCTGGATCGAATCAATATCTGACGACCCCGGACATTTTCTGAAAACCAAAAAAAAAAATATGCATATACATATCTCTTATACATATTTACGATCCGAAGACCTTAAACTACGTCGGGAACAAAATCCCGAGAGATTTCCAATAAAAACCAGTGTTAATCTTGACCGTTCAAAATTGAGATTTAACAGCCTGGAACATTTTTTGAAAAATCACAAAAAAATGTGTTTGCCCTGTTTGTACAAAAATTGGGTCCGAAGACCTTAAACTACGTCGGGATCAACATCCCGAGAGATTTTTAATAAAAACCGGCATCGATCCCAGCCGTCCAGGCCAGGATCTGATGACTTGGATCATTTCCAAAATACCAAAAAGATTTTTTGAGTTTTCCATAAAAACCAGTATCAATCTCAAACACTTGATTTGAACTCTGGAACCTTTTCAAAAATATATATATAAATAAATAAATAAATAAAAATTTTTTTTACCATCAATTTCAACTGCATAAATTCATCACCAGCGGTCCGAAGACCTAAAATTACACTGGGATTAACTTCTCGGGGGCTTTCTTTCCTAACCTGTTCCAGACATGGCTGACACTTGATCGCACGGGTGTCTGGAATCTTTTAAACTAGGTAAGGGCTGAGGCGGGCAGAACTCCGCAATCCTGTTCGTGTTGAACGCACCGTGATAGACAACCTTGATTTGGAAGTCGCTGTTGAATCTGACGGATGTTCCCTGTTCCTAAAACTCATGAAGGGGATTAAGGCTGTTGGGAGGTGGAGCGCACCCTCACGGAATTGTGAGAAACGTAAGGCCCCAAACTGGATTGACTAAGGGAAATGTGAGTATGTGGCTCATTTTGTGGCCGAAGGAGTCCGTCGGATGATACGTGGTCTATGTGCATTGCACATGAGGAACAGGCAACTTTGTGGGTGTGTTGACTGAAAACCCTCAAAATCTCCTCATCCGAAGATGTAAAACTACGGCACTTAACTGTGTGAGACTCGTCTTGCTCGCTGACGTAAAATGGATCGGGTGCCTTACCAACAGTAGAAGCTAGAAGGGGATGAAAATTCCATACCTTTCCCTGCATTTCAGAAAAATCACAAAATACAAAAACATTGCAAAATCACCTTTTCAAAAATCACAAAAATATTTCCCTTGCTTTCAAATCAAATATTTGCAAAAATCACAAAAAAATATGTCTCTTGCTTTCAAATCAAATATTTGCAAAAATCACAAAAATATTTCCCTTGCTTTCAAATCAAATATTTGCAAAAATCATAAAAAATATTTCCCTTGCTTTCAAATCAAATATTTGCAAAAATCACAAAAAAATATGTCCCTTACTTTCAAATAAAATATTTACAAAAATCACAAAAAAATATATTTCCCTTGCTTTTAAATCAGATATTTGCCAAAATCACAAAAAAATATTTCATTTGCTTTCAAATCAAATATTTTCAAAAATCACAAAAATATTTCCTTTGTTTTCAATAACCGATCTCTATGCGTACCACTCAGGTAAAGGTTCGGACCAAATACTTGCAAAAATCACAAAAATTGTCACTAGCCCCCAGCACTACACTTCAGGAGTCTTGAACTCCGCTCACTTCACAATTTGGGATGACAGATCCAATCGCCCGTAAATTGAAATCTTGACCAGAACTGGCAACTAAGCATCATCTCAATCGCATTTATGCCCAGAAGAACATCTTGAAGTCGGATAACATCCTCGTACATTCTCATTAGCAAAGAAACAGCATCTTGGGACGATGGACCTGATCGACCACGGGTCGGGATCTTGACCAACCCGCTGACCAAACGCCCGTATAAAAAAAGAAAATTCCCGGGGAGCACAACCCTGCAAGCAATAAGCTCAAAATTCTCTGCATCTCCAGCAAAAGCAAAATCATCAAATTGAAAGAGAATGAGCCAAGCCATGCATTCATCATGCATCTCCATGCATCAGCATCCATCGCATCAATCATCATGTTTACCTGCTTTCAAAATAAAGTCGGTTAGCCAAAAACCCCACAGGCATCCCTAGTGGAGGCACGTGCAGACCAGATTTCCATTTCAAAAGACAAAAAAAATATATTCCTAGTTGCAAATAAAAACCCCACGGAGTATCACTCCCCAGAGTGGGTATCTTTTCAAAATCCAAAAAATATTTTTCCTAGTAGAGCGTTCTGCCTCCAACACACCAGGAGATCTTCCATATCTCTGGGTAGGAGCCGACGCAAAAATCAAATAAGATCCGATGTCTCGCGGTTTTTCCGGAGACCATCGGATCCAATGCACTCAAAGTACGGTCGAACTGAACTCCAGTGTCAGTGCGGTTGTACTACATGCCAAGATACAAGAAGATGAAAGTCAAAAGTCTCGGTCAAAGAAACCATTTGAACAGGTGGAAACGATGAATTATAACCCAAGTATCAAAATCAGCAGATTGGGTGGAAAGAGTTTACCCGCACATACATAGGCATGGATGCCTGAAGTACCTTGACTGAGTCCAAGTTGGCGTAGTAGAATCCCGTAAGACTATCTGACGCAGGGCGTCTAACCACTTTTACAGTCAAGCGAAACAAGTACTCCTGGAGTGATCTGGAAAAACATCAAACATCACACAATCAGTCTCAGGGTCAGCAACCTCGTAAGACTAGCGACGCAGAGGCTCTGCTGTACCTTTCCGATGTTAGTACCGATCGGGAATAGAAGGGTTGCGATTGGGTACCCAGGTTGCAGCGCATGCAGGGACAATCGCAACGTTTTCTCCAAACTCCCGCGGTATGTGTGAGTGATCGGTTTCCAAACGATCAACTGGCACAGATGCAAAGGCAAGCAAAGATTTCAGACCATGATCTATGAATGACTTGGTCAGAAGTGGGGTATCCACTCGCTTTGGCATTCGGTTGCACGCAACCTCTGCCAAAGAGGGGCATCTGTAGACACCTCACCTTCGGCTACACTGTTGGTAGAGATAGCTGGATGAATGGAGGACCATACCCCCAAACCCCAAGTCCAAACTCAACCAAACTCACCCTTGTAAGCCCCAATCCATAGCCCAACTCAAGCCTGAACCCAGTCAACCAACCCCTAAACATCAGCCTGAAAAACCCCCCATAAGAAACGCCAGTCAAAAAAATCCTTAAAAAGTCAAATTCCTTGAGTCAACCCATTGAGTCAACCCGCTGAGTTAACCCACTGAGTCAACCCGCTGAGTCAACTCGTCGAGTCAAAACACCAAGTCAACCCGCCGAGTCAAATCACTGAGTCGACCCGCTGAGTCAACTCACTGAGTCGACCCACCGAGCCAAATAGCAACCCCGAGGAATGACCGTACCGCGCGCTGGAAATCGAGGAATGACCATACGGGCGGCCCACAGCGGGCCGCCCAAAAATATTTACGGGTTCTGCCACTGCCCGCTGCTATAAATACCCCCCTCCCCTTCTCATTTCAACACAGCAACCCATCCAGTCCAGCGACCCGTCCGTCTGAGTCATTCTCCACCCTTTAGCCCATTCCTCCACCAGGGAGAGCCCGAGTGAGGAGATCCTAGCCCTGGTCCAGCCCAGCCTGACCATTGGTCCAAGTCTCCCAAGCCATCCAAGTCTTGATCCAGCCACTCGAAGCCAACCCTTGTGACACCTCCGTCCATCCAACTACTCTTTTTCCAGCATCATCTCATTTGCATCTAGCATAAGTGCAACATTTACTTTTCTTCCAATCCCCCTGCTTCACTATAAAGCACCTTGATTATTCAAACACACTGCATACGTCTTATATTAAGCACCTGTCAGTTTGAGCGTATGCTCTGGGCTTGCCTGTTATTGGAACCTGCCCATCAGAAACTCTTACTGTTCAGACCCGCATTCATGCATCATGTCATCAATGAGAATGTACGAGGGTTAAAACAGACTTTCAAGTGTTAGGTTGATTCTGTGAAGTAGAGACCGTACCTCGGTACGGGCAGTGTGTGGGGTGCTTAACCTCTTCCCACCCTATAACCGTGATCCCTTACCTCGAATCTCTGGCTGCAGATCACTAAGAGTCATTTTAGAGGAAGGAATCTTCAGATCCCCTTCTCTAACGTTTCTATGGGGTCTAACCGACTGTAGATTCGAAGTAATTGGCTAGTGGCGACTCTGGTCTTATATAAACTCATTTAAACACATCCAGCTTAAACACGACTACCAGATAAAGCCCTCGAGAATGAGGTAAGCTAGTGGCACAAACGGTGATTCGCACTCACGCATCCTCTCCTTCTTTTCCCGAAAGAGAAGGGACGAAAACATTGTGTGGGAACGCGGAAATGGCGAGGGTCCACAGGTGGAAAGGTATTAGGCACCCACTTTGTCTGTACAGACGTATGATTTCATCGAATCTTTCTAATTTTTGAAGGTTAGGATCGGTTCTTGTGTACTTTTAATAGGTAGATGTATGTGACAAAATGATGTGCAACGGTGGGTCCGATCAACTAGAGTTTCTGATGGGCAAGATCCAATTAAATTGACAAGTCATAGAGCATACGCTAAGATTGATTAAGTGCTAGAGGTGATGTGATACCGTGCTAATGAATGCAATAAGTAGGGGGTTGGGAGAATAAGGAGTATTGTACTATGTTGAGATATGATAAAGATGATTTTATACGGCTGGATGGACGGTAGTGCTGCACAAGCTAGATCGAGTGGCTATGGATTAGAAGTTGGTTGGCTTTAGAGGCTTGAACCTTGGCTATAATAGACTAGACCAGGGCTAGATTCTTCTCACTCACTCGCACTCTCATCGGTGGAGGAATGGCTAGAAGGGAAGGGAGATAAGTCACTTCTCTCAGTGGAGGACTCAGAGCTGCTGGATCAGATGAGATTTGATTGGATGGTAATATGGAAGGTGAGAGGGGGTATTTATAGCTGCTCAAAGTAGCAACTTTCGTAATTTAGGATGGGCGGTACCATCCTTCTCTGGAGTTCCAGCTTTGAAAAGCTGGACTCCAAGCTCGTGAGCTCTTTCCCCTTTGGTTTGGTGTACTTTTCTGTCCAGATCAGCTCCGCAGTTAATGGTTGGACCTTAGGCTTGGGTTTAGGTTTAGTTAGGGTTTTAACTAGGTGAGTTGATTGGGTGGAAGGGCTAAGCTGACCAAGTGAGTTGACACACCAGGTTGACCCGTTATGAAGTTTTTGCTCGATTTTTCCTAAGGGCAGGTTTTTCAAGGTTTATGGTTTAGGGTTTCTGATTGGGTGAGTTAACTGGATAGGGTTTGGGGGGCTTTGGACATGGGTTTTGGGGACATGGACCAAGGTTTGGATATAGATCAGGGTTGGGATATGGGTTAAGGTTTGGATTAGGGTATGAGGGTACGGATCAGCATCCATCCTAACCGTCCAATCATAATCATCATTTTGGCTGAGGTGTCTACAATTATGCTTGAGCCCATGTGTTCAAAAACTATTCTATTTCTAGAGAACAAGAAAATGTTTATGAGAAAATTACTGATGAATCAATGGTTTTGAGTCACACTCATTTGGATTTACAGTTAGGTATGATTTAGAGTGTGGCCTTGAATGACTGGATCCTAAGAATAAGTGTGAATGTTGGGGGCATTGACATGACCATATAATGTGTTTGGATTGTCACAATCTTTAACGATGGGCATGTAAACAATCTTCAAAGGAAGATTGTCCAATATAGCTCTTAGCCACAAAAAGGTTGGAAAAGCTAATGACCCGCTTTCTCCAGGGCAAGGTCACTCCCTCCAAAGTGTACCAGTGTAGCCATTGAGTACCTCAATCAACTAATCATTTTAATCTTTAATTGCCGCATTACATTTAACAAATCAATTCCAGTCAACTCTCCCCGCCAGGAGCCAAATTCAATTTTGAGTAGGAGTTAATTTCCAGAACACACTCCTTCTTTGAGGGGAGCTAGTCTCAATTTCAAGCACATACTCCGCCTAAGTTCTATGGGGTCCACTTTGATGCATGTGTTATATCTACTTAATTCATCCATTTTGTGAGCTTAATTGAAAGCATGAGCCCAAACAAAAGGCAAATCCAAATCTCAAAAGGACCACACCACGAGAAAATTGGGGATCAAATGCCCACCATTACAAACTTCTTTAAAGCCACAAAAGTTATGGATCAGTCTAGCATTTGCCATGTTTTCCCACCATTAAAAACACCTTACGAAGAAGATCAAACAATCAACAAGCAGCCACACAAGCACTCAATGCAAAAGCACATGAATTTTACTTGGAAAACCCTTGCGAGAAAAAAACCACGGCACAAAGCGACACCTCCACTATGAATTAGATAATAACAAAGCTAAAACTACCCGAGTAGATCCCCAAAGATGAACAAACGCACTCAAAACATCTCACACCACTCTCCCAATACCCTAATCTCATATATAGCACGTAGGTATTGCATAGTGTAATGCCTAATACAATTAGGAAATATATAAATAGAGTTGGAACCACAATTGGAAACACATAGCACGAAAACCACGTAGAAATTCAAATCTCGCAAGTACTATCGACCAGTCGGCGACCGATCGTCACTTGTTTAGAGAGTTGCTAATAATCTTCATGTTGTTGCCTCAACTCAGACCTGTCCCCAGACCGGTTTGAGCACCCTACGACCGATCGCAAAATGGAGAAAAACATCCAGAGAGTTTCATGAAGAAACTGTCCACTGGGCGACCAGTCGGTGGACTCAAAATTTCACCCCTTTGTTGAAGGCTTTCCAACAAACTCCACTGAGGCTTCAACACATCGAACCATCTTTTCTACTCTTCATATTAGCTCCTCATCAATCATTGTAACGCCCCGGATTTTCGAGATCTATTTCAGAATTTTAAAAAAAAATTATTTTGATTTAATAACGTACGTTTACTTTGTTTTGAAAACAACGGACCATCTGTAGGAGATCTGATAGGGGACCCTTTACAAAAGCTGCTTAGAATAACCCTATAAATGTTGTAGAAAGACCGAATTTCAAAAATCTCACTGTTTTTAGATAATTACGAAAATGCCACTCATTAAACTTAAGTTAAACCGCCTGTCTTTAAGTATAATAGTTTCTGACGATCCTTTTTATGTAAAACTCCATATATAATCTTTTTGGGCACATTTTAACCGTACACGTCGAATTTCAGCCCTCCGATCATCCTACAAATTCCCTAATAAAAAATTGATCCATAAGTGGCCCACCTTAACTCGGATCTGCCTTATTTTTCTTGTCAGCGGCTATTTTTGTGTTGCCCACATATTGGACGGAGAAAACGATGTAGATCCATCATAGCAGACCCGTGTGCACTAACCAGTCAGTCACTCGCCATTTTCGTAAAACGCATGCACGCACGGAGCTCTTCTTCTCCGTTTTCTTCGCTGCGACAGCGTGGTTCGCTGTCGACCCGTGCGTTACACGTCGTCCACCATCTGGACCCCACTGACTCATCCAACCCGTCCATTAGAACCCCGCCCCACCGAAACCCAGGCCGTCCACGTTTTGAAGCCAATAGCCGACGCTGTGGGCCGCTCCAAATCACCATCTAAACTAATATAGGCCAAGATCCGGACCTCCGCCTTGCATGGGCCGTCCATACTTATCCCAAAACTTTATGTGGACCCCACCTAGCCTTTCAACGACTCCTATGTGCAAAACACCTCCGAAATCAGATCAGTTTCTTCCTCCAACTCAAACCGCGTTCCGCAACCACCCAACGCTCGGCTGACTTAAAAATCTTAGTTCATACCTCCCTAGCCGCATATCTCCTCTTCCCAATCATCTGGTCGTGTAGAGAGAGAGAGAGAGAGAGAGAGAGAGAGAGAGAGAGTTGAAGGGAGAGCCTCAACCCCTATCGTTACTGTCGTTACTGGTCCTCTGTCCTCTCCAGAGGGGAAGAAGAAGAAAGAAAAAGAAAAGGAAAAGAAAGAAAAAGAAGAAAGAGAAGAAGGAGAAGGAAGAAAAGGAAGGAAAGAAAGAGAAGAAGTCGAGTCGACTCGGTTGAGAATCCGATTTTGGAGAGGTAAGTTCATCCAATCCATGTGTTCATTTCTAAAATCCTCCCTAAGCCCTAATCTTAGATGAAATTCTATCTTAAGTGATCAAAACCATGAAAATCTTATCGATCTATCCTCTGATTTTATGTTCTTTATCAAGCGGTACATGTTTGGACCTAAACTCGATTCCACGGCCTTAATGACATCTCACACCATCCTACATCACAAGGTGGGGATTTCCTTTAAGCCCATCCACGATAATATTAAATTATATGTTGATTTTATGCTTAGAAATTAGGATTTTGTTACGTGATTTCTTGAAACCGTGCTTGTTGAAATCTTTCCATGTAAATATGAATTATATGATGTTTCTTGTTGTGTATGTTGAATTTTGATATATGAACCATGCATAAGTGGTTGGAAAATGGATTGTGATGATATACATGCTCATGAGGAGATTATGCTTGATTTACGTTGTCACATGCTCATGATGATAGATGTGTTGTTTGCTATGGGATATTGTGTATGGATGTTACGCTAATGAACACCCCTTAACCCCATACTGATGTAACCGTATGATGTAAAGAGAAGAAGCTGTGCGAGGCCTTGTTACGTTGGCATTACCATGTGGAGATTTTGGATGACTATGCCTTATTGTGAAAGTCGGCATTTCCATGTGTCTTATTGAATGAATATGCTTTGACATGAGAATTAAGTATTGGCATTACTATGTATGTGTTGCTGGTTGCATATGCCATGATGTTGAGTTTGGCACTACCGTGTGCGCATTGTTGGATATGTGCTAAGGAATCCTTATTGATTCGTTACCTCGAGGGATCCATTGAAGTATGAAATTGATGAATATCAAGACTCTTGAATTGATTGGGGTAAGGAGTGATCATTAGATGTGCACATCGTTTAATGGGCTGAATGCTAAACTTATTTAATTAAATGGGAAACTAATCATGCATTCACTGGACCCAACTTGGTGGGTCAGCCCCTCGGGCGTTAGAGAAAGTGTGCGTGGGCCCGTTTCTCTCTCGCTATCTAGTGAAAGTGTGCATGGGCCCGTTTCACTGGGTTTTGGTGTGTGGGAAGAGTGGAGTGATCCCGTCTTAGCTAGAACCTCTGGTGACTAGTGGCTAGTGAGAAGAGTGGAGTGATCCCGTCTCATTTAGTCAAGGTGCCTTAGCCAGAGCATGCATGTCATGCATTGTATTAATCAAGATCTTTTATTAAATTGTTTTGATTTAATTAAATGATAATATCCTGCTTGCGTTTACTCTGTGCCATTATTATCATGATTGTCTTAAAGGGATATTCCCCACTATGATAGCGTTTAACGCTATCCAACCACATCTCAGATAATCCAGGTAAAGATCCAGTAAGAGAATCGAACACTACAACGATGTGCTCGAAGGTTCATGGCAGCAAGTGACGGATGAGAAACCGAAGCAGCTTGAAGATGGATTATGTTTATTATCTTTGCAGAGTTGATTTATTTTCATGTGACTTGTAATAAGCATCTGTGGACCATCGCCAATTTTTCGCGCTCCCACACGACGTTCTTCTCCCTTCCCCTTTCCTTTCGGAAAAGAAGGAGATGAGGATGCGTGAGTGCGAAATCGCCGTTTGTGCCACTGGCTTGCCTCGTTCTCGAGGGCTTCGTTTGGTTGTCGTATTAAGCTGGATGTGTTTAAATGTGTTTATATAAGACCAGAGTCGCCACTAGCCAATTACTTCGAATCTACAGTCGGCTAGACCCTGTAGAAAAATTAGAGAAGAGAATCCGAAGATTCCTTCCTCTAAAATGACTCCTGTTGATCTGCGGCCAGAAATTCAAGGTAAGGGATCACGGTTACAGGGTGGGAAGAGGTTAAGCACCCCACACACTGCCCGTACCGAAGTACGGTCTCTACTTCACAGAATCGATCGAATACTTGAAAGTCTAATTTAATCCTCGTATATTCTCATGAATGACATGATGCATGAATGCGGGTCTGAACAGTAAGAGTTTCTGATGGGCAGGTTCCAACAACGGGCAAGCCCAGAGCATACGCTTGAACTGACAGGTGCTTAATGTAATACGTATGCAGTGTGCTTGAATGATCAAGGTGTTTTATGGTGAAGTATGAATGCAGGTCTGAGCAGTAAGAGTTTCTGATGGGCAGGTTCCAACAACGGGCAAGCCCAGAGCATACGCTCGAACTGACAGGTGCTTAATTTAAGACATATGCAGTGTGCTTGAAGAATCAAGGTGCTTGTAGTGAAGCAGGGGGGTTGGAAGAAAAGTAAATATTGCACTTATGCTAGATGCAAATGAGATGATGCTGGATGAATGATAGCTGGGTGGACGGTGGTGTCGCAAGGGTTGGCTTCGAGTGGCTGGATTAAGACTTAAATGGCTTGAGAGGCTTGGACCAGTAGTCAGGCAGGGCTGGACCAGGGCTAGACTCTCCTCACTCGGGCTCTCCTTGGTGGGAAAATGGGCTAAGGGGTGGAGAAGGGCACTCGAACGGACAGGCTTTCTTTGGACTCGAAGGGATGTTCCAAATGAGAAGGGGAGGGGGGTATTTATAGCAGCAGAGAGTGGCACTCTCGTAATTTTTCCGGGCGGCCTGCTATGGGCCGCCCGTACGGCCGCTCCTCGGTTTCCAGGGAGTATGGTCGCTCCCTCGGGGCTGCTGTTGGACTCGCTGGTCGACTCAGTGAGTTGACTCAGCGGGTCGACTCAGTGGTTTGACTCGACGGGTTGACTCGGTGGGTTGACTCGGTATTTTGACTCGACGGGTTGACTCAGCGGGTTAACTCAGCGGGTTGACTCAGTGAGTTTGACTTTTTAAGAATTTTTTGACTGGCCTTTTTTATGGGGGGTTTTTCAAGGTGGTGTTTAAGACTGGGTTGACTGGGTTCAGGCTTGGACTGGGCTATGGAATGGGGCTTACAAGGGAGAGTTTGGCTGAGTTTGGACTTGGGATTTGGGGGTATGATCCTCCATTCATCCAGCTATCTCTACCAACAGTGTAGCCGAAGGTGGGGTGTCTACAGATGCCCCCTCTTTGGCAGAGGTTGCGTGCAACAGAATGCCAAAGCGAGTGGACACCCCACTTCTGACCCGGTCATTCATGGATCATGTTCTGAAATCTTTGCTTGCCTTCGCATCTGTGCCAGTTGATCATTTGGAAACCGATCACTCGCACATACCGCGGGAGTTTAGAGAAAACGTTGCGATTGTCCCTGCATGCGCTGCAACCTGGGTACCCAATCGCAACCCTTCCATTCCTGATCGGTACTAACACCGGGAAGGTACAGCAGAGCCTCTGCGTCGACAGTCTTACGAGGTTACTGACCCTGTGACTGTTTGTGTGATGTTTGATGTTTTCCTAGATCACTCCAGGAGTACTTATTTCGCTTGACTGTCAAAGTGGTTAGACGCCCTGCGTCAGATAGTCTTACGGGATTCTACTACGCCGACTTGGACTCAGTCAAGGTACTTCAGGCATCCACGCCTAGGTATGTGCGGGTGGGCTTTTTCCACCCGATCTGCTGGTTTCGATGCTTGGTTTACAATTCATTCTTTCCTTGATTGTGGTCTGGAGTCTTTGTTGTCCTTTGTATCTGAGTCAGTTGATTGTCTGGAAATTGATAACTCGCACATACCGCGAGAGTTTGGAGAAAACGTTGCGATTGTCCCTGCAGTTTGCTGCAACCTGGGTACCCAATCGTAACCCTTCCATTCCCGATCGATACTAACATCGGAAAGGTACAGCAGAGCCTCTGCGTCGACAGTCTTACGAGGATGCTGACCCTGAGACTGATTGTGTGATGTTTGATGTTTTCCCAGATCACTCCAGGAGTACTTGTTTCGCTTGACTGTCAAAGTGGTTAGACGCCCTGCGTCAGATAGTCTTACGGGATTCTACTACGCCGACTTGGACTCAGTCAAGGTACTTCAGGTATCCACGCCTAGGTATGTGCGGGTGAACTCTTTCCACCCAATCTGCTGATTTTGATACTTGGGTTACAATTCATCGTTTCCACCTGTTCAAATGGTTTCTGTGACCGAGCCTTTTGGCTTTCATCTTTTTTGTATCTTGGCATGTGGTACGACCGCACTGACACTGGAGTTCGGTTCGACTGTACTTTGAGTGCATTGGATCCAATGGTCTCCGAAAAAACCGCGAGACATCGGATCTTATTTGATTTTTGCGTCGGCTCCTACCCAGAGATATGGAAGATCTCCTGGTGTGTTGGAGGCAGAACGCTCTACTGGAAAAATATTTTTTGGATTTTTGAAAAGATACCCACTCTGGGGAGTGATATTCCGTGGGGTTTTTATTTGCGAATAGAAATATTTTTTTGTCTTTTTGAAATGAAAATCTGGTTTGCATGTGCCTCCACTTAGGGATGCCTGTGGGGTCTTTAGCTAACCGACTTTTATTTTGAAAGCAGGTAAACATGATGATTGATGCGATGGATGCTGATGCATGGAGATGCATGATGAATGCATGGCTTGGTTCATTCTCTTTTCGTTTGATGATTTTGCTTTTGCTGGAGATGCAGAGAATTTTGAGCTTATTGCTTGCAAGGTTGTACTCCCTTGGGGATTTTTCTTTTTGATAAGGAGGTTTGGACAGCAGGTTGGTCAAGATCCCGACCCGTGGTCGATCAGGTCAATCGTCCCAAGATGCTGTTTCTTTGCTAATGAGAATGTACGAGGATATAATTCAACTTCAAGATGTTCTTCTGGGCATGCATGTGATTGAGATGGTGTTTGGTTGCCCGTTTTGGTCAAGATTCCAATTTGCGGGCGATTGGATCCGTCATCCCATACTGTGAAGTGAGCGGAGTTCAAGACTCCTGAATTATAGTGCTGGGGATGCTAATTTTTGTGATTTTTTGTAAATATGTGGTCCGAGTCTTCAACTGAGTGGTTAGGATAGAGATCGGTTATTGAAAATACAGGAAATATTTTTTGTGATTTTCGAAATATTTTCTTATGAAAGCAAGAGAAATATTTTTGTGATTTTTGACAATATTTTGGTTGAAAGCAAGGGAAATATTTTTGTGCTTTTTGACAATATTTTGGTTGAAAGCAAGGGAAATATTTTTGTGATTTTTGACAATATCTTGATTGAAAGCAAGGGAGATATTTTTGTGATTTTTTGTAAATTTTTTATTTGAAAGCAAGGGAAATATTTTTTGGTGATTTTTGCCAATATTTAATTTGAAAGCAAGGGACATATTTTTTTTGTGATTTTTGAAGAGGTGATTTTGCAATGTTTTTGTATTTTGTGATTTTTCTGAAATGCAGGGAAAAGTGTGGAATTTTCATCCACTTCCAGCTTCTACTGCTGGTAAGGCACCCGATCCATTTTACGTCAGCGAGCAAGACGAGTCTCACACAGTTAAGTGCCGTAGTTTTACATCTTCGGATGAGGAGATTTTGAGGGTTTTCAGTCAACACACCCACAAAGTTGCCTGTTCCTCATGTACAATGCACATAGACCACGTATCGTCTGACGGACTCCTTCGGCCACAAGATGAGCCACATCCTCACATTTCCCTTAGTCAATCCAGTTTGGGGTCTTACGTTGCTCACAATTTCGTGAGAGTGAGCTTCACCTCCCAACAGCCTTAATCCCCTTCATGAGTTTTAGGAACAGGGAACATCCGTCAGATTCAACAGCGACTTCCAAATCAAGGTTGTCTATCACGGTGCGTTCAACACGAACAGGATTGCGGAGTTCTGCCCGCCTCAGCCCTTACCTGTTTAAAAGATTTCGGACACCCGTACGATCAAGTGTCAGCCATGTCCGGAACAGGTTAGGAAAGAAAGCCCCCGAGAAGTTAATCCCAGTGTAGTTTTAGGTCTTCGGACCGCTGGGGATAAATTGGTGGGTTGAAACTGGTGGCGAAAACTTTTTTGTTTTATATTGTATATATTTTTTTGTTGTTTTGAAAAAGTTCCAGACTTCAACTCGAGTAATCGAGATTGACACTGGTTTTTATGGAAAGCTTAGAATTTTTTTGGTGTTTTTGAAATGATCCGGGTTATCGAACCTTGATCAAGGCTGATGCCGGTTTTTATTGAAAATCTCTCGGGATGTTGATCCCGACGTGGTTTAAGGTCTTCGGACTCTGAAACTGTAAAAGAGGGGCAAACATTTTTGTATTTTTCGAAATGATCCAGATCATCAGACCTTGGCCTGAAAGGCTGGGATCGATGCTGGTTTTTATTAAAAATCTCTCGGGACGTTGATCCCAACGTAGTTTAAGGTCTTCGGACCAGAAACTGTACAAAAAGGGGCAAACATATTTTTTTTTCTTTTTTTTGGAAAATATCCGGTATCAGCGGATCTTGATTCGAGCAGTCACGGCCGATCCTGGCTTTTATTGAAAATATCTCGGGATGTTAATCCGGACGTAGTTTAAGGTCTTCGGACCAGAAACTGTACAAGTGATGTATATATTTTTTTGGTTTTCTGAAAATGTCCGAGATCGTCAGGTCTTGATTCGATCCAAACCGATGTCGGCTTTTATTGAAAATCCCTCGGGATCCTGATCCCGACGTAGTTTAAGGTCTTCGGACCCAAAAACTTTAAAAGAGGGGCTGGTGATATATTTTTTTATTTTTCGAAATGATCCAGATCATCCGATGTTGGTCTTAATGACTGGGATCGATGCTGGTTTTTATTAAAATCCCTCGGGATGTTGATCCCGACGTAGTTTAAGGTCTTCGGACCAAAATATGTACATGCAAGTGCTAGAAATGCATAAATATATTTTTTTGTTTTTTAGAAAATGTCCGGAGCCACCAGATCTTGAAGAAGACTGATGCCGGTTTTATTGACAATCCCTCGGGATCTTGATCCCGACGTAGTTTAAGGTCTTCGGACCAAAATACTATGTACAAGAGAGCAGCAATCCAGGTTGGAGACTACGGGAATTCTCCTTGGAATGGTTCGGATCATCAGGTCCTACCCTTGGATGGCTGAGATCACTGTTTGACCAAGTCAATCTTTCCTTTCTTTTTCTTGAAAATTCCATGGAACTTTTCCACATCATCAACCCAATTTCTCACCCATTTCTCATGAGATGAGATTTTGGTGAGATTTCTTCCTTTTTCTCACCATTCTCTTCCATCACTTCATTCTTACATGGAGGTACAAGATTCACTTACAACCACCCTTCCCAAGGAGGAGTTCTTCCCAAGGAGAGGGGGTGAGAGGTCGTTTCACCTAGGTAGGGGCTAGGACGGCCTCCCATGGGCCGCCCAACCGGTCTCTGTCTTCTGGTCTCTTCAGTGGGCTGGGTAAAAGGGTGCCCTCCCCTTTTCTATATAACATGGGGCACCCTTACCCCCTCAAACGTGCAATCTCTCTCTTCTCTCTCTCATACTCTATCTTTTTTCAAGTTTTCTCTCTCTTCTTTGGTGGTCCTTTGCTCTTCTCAAGTGGTGGGCCTTAGAGAAGTTTTGGGACAGCAAGGTGGTCCCTCTTTGGTGAGTAGTAAAGGTATGAACTACTTCCTTTTCCTTTCTTGTCTTTTTCCTTCTTCATTATTTCTTCTCATGGCTCTTTTCTTTTCTTCATGTAGCTATTCCAAGAGGTGTGAAGGTGGGCCCAAGTATTCTTGACCTTTTTTTAGATCTCAAGTCTCTTTCAAAGGTGGTGCATGGAGAAGGACATTGCAAGCTCTCCACTTCATCATTTTTTTTTTCACACTCCCTCCATGTGCATGTAAAGAGTGATTTTGCCATGTCATCAAGAGTGCATGGCAAAACACTCTATCTTTTTTATGGGATTTGGGCCTCTTTTCATGTGTATCAAATGGGCTCAAAGTGAAGTCATGGCCCTTGGTGTATTTGATGGGCCCAATGCTTCATTTTGGGCTCCCTCATGCTTTCTTGTTCTTGTCATTTCCTTTGGAGCTTTCCTTTTCTTTTCCCTTTTCTTTCCAAGATTTGGGCCCATGGGCATGGTATGGCCCATTTCAAGTTTTGAGCTCATGGGGTTCACTTTGGGTGACCCCATCTTTCTTCATTTGTGTATGGACCAAGGTGGCTAGCCCATTTTTCATTTTGGATCTCAAGTGGGCTAGTTTTCCTAGTTGGGCCTTTATGGACAAGTGGCCCAAGTCTTCCATCATTTCTTGATTATGATGTACATCCTTGTACAAGGTGTAGTGGGCTCCATGGAGTCTCTATATGTGGATGGGCTTTTGGGTCCTTATTGAAATTTGGATTCCTTTGGACCAATGTGTGCACCACTACACTTTGTTCATGTAGGATTTTTCTTTTCATGCTTTTTCATTGATGGATGGAGGATTTGAGTTACTTGACCATCTACAAGTCCCATGAGTGAGTTGTTCCAACAATCTCACTACGTTCAAATGGTTTTTCTTTGTGATAGGAATGTGATTCTCAAGAGTTTCCCTTTAATGTTATCAACCTCAAATGGATGATCCTCAAGTGAGCTATCCATACAACCATAGCTTCTTGAACTTTTCTATGGGGGCTTGGGGGATCATCCATCATCATTCAAATATGAGTGATTTCTTCTTCCATTTGTGAGAAAGATTGGTACCCATAAGTTGCCCATTTTTGTCCTCATGCTTTGGGACATTTTGGATTTTGATCTTCAAGTGGGCTACGTGTACCATTCTTACCCATTTTCATGATGGTTGGGTGACTCATCAAACCATGCTCTTTTGTGCTCAAATGGTCTCCCTTTTGGTGAAAAAGTTGGTGCACATAAGTTGCCCAAACTTGTCCTTACATGGGCATTTCCAACTTGGTTATTCATGTGGGCTATGTGCATCAACTTTTTTACCATTAGCTTCCTTGGTTTTGTGGGTAGACCGCCATGTTGTATTCTCATGGTCAACGCTTTCATCAAGATAGTGCACATAGAGTTGCCCATGGTTAACCCATGAATGGGTCCTCATATTCTTCAAAGTGGGCTATGTGCTCTCTCCAATCCATTGAGATGAGGCATTTGGGTTGCTCTTGGGGGCCCACTTCCTTTCTATCCCCCACTTGTCCATGTACATGTGTAAAAAGATGGGAACATCTTAAGTGAGAATCATGGCCTTAGCATAAAAGTGAATCAATCTTTTGGCCACATGTGGACTTTGAAGAGGGGCTTCATGTGAATTAAGATCCTTTGTTGATCTCATGGCACTTGAGTGCATTTGTTGTCCAAAATGTGTCCTTGAATGATAGACTTTTCTTGCCTAAGGCATGCCATGCAACCTTCCTTAAGGTGGGCCTTACTTTTTCCAATGGGCCCAACACATATTCTAAGTGACACATGGAGTTGGACTTTAGACTTTGCCTTTGAATGTGAGTCCAATCCCATGGGTTTCTTAGATGATAATTTGGATTTTAACGGGTAAAGGGATAGGGACTTACCTTGGCAAGCTTGTAGGATTCAATGGCGGATGGTACCAGGGGTCACCGAGTAATCGACGAAGATGATCCCGCCTTCATCGTCCGCCGAGGGGACCACATGTGTTCCTTAGCTATGGAGCATCAACCTCTTCCCGCTATCAAGGGTCGAGGTACCAGGGATCGCTGGGACGACTGGATGAAGGATCCACAGCCCTTGCTTGAACGAGTGCTGGATGGTACCCCTTTTGCTGGCCTCCTCACCCTACGTTTCCACAATAATGACGCTAACCGCCTGATGCTCGCGGCCCTTTGTGAGAGGTGGCGGGATGAGACCCACACCTTTCAGCTCCCTTGTGGAGAATGGGGGATAACCCCCTTGGACATTTACATGCAGATAGGCTTCCCGTTTCATGGGGCAATTGTCCCTCAAGTCAGCTCTCTAGCTCCTCTCACCTCTACCGACTGGCTACGGCTTGTCGGTGACGTCCCACCCGAGGGTGAATTCCAAGGCCATCAAGTGAAGATGCGATGGTTCTACAACAATTTTGCCTCCGTCATCCCCACCACCGAGCGAGAGGCCCTCCACAAAGCGCGAGCCATGATCACTTATGCTTTTGGATCCTTTCTTTTCTGCCATGCGAATGAGAGAGTTGATCCTAAATTTCTTCGTTTAGTCGAGGATCTTCATCACCCCTATAACTGGAATGGGGCTATCTGGACCCGTATTTTTCAAGGTCTGGACAAGACCTGTCGACATAGCCGGTCCTTCACAGGCTTCTGGCCTGTTGTTGAGGTACCTTTTCTTTCGTCTTCCTTGAAGTCGTTTGCCTTCTTTCTCTCTCTGATCATTAGACGTGCTTTTGTCCAGACCTGTTTTTATGACCATTTTCCCCATCTCGCGCCGAGGATGAGGGATGATATTGAGCCCTCTCAGTATCGCCACATGTACTGGCACCAACAAAACCGTCAGCGAAATTTCCGAGTTCCCGGGGACAATTGGCGTGCTGACATAGACGGGCTGACTGTCGAGGACGTAAGTATCTTGCTTGTCTTTGCCCTCGTGCCGTACTGTAACTGATCGTGGTGACTATGTTTGCTGCAGCTCGCTCGGATGCCGTATGCCAGTTTCCCTCTCTATTACACCCCCCAGCGTGTGGAGGCATACGATGCTTCATGTCTTCGTATCATGCTTTCTGACGCTGAGTCTTTCCAGTGGTACTTGGGGGAGAGGTTGCTTCGGCAAGTTACTGGGGTGGCTCGGGTCCCTTGTTCTGCACCTCCTCCAGCTGCTCGGATGCCGGTTGATGAGAGAGTTGAGGCTCTCGTGGGTCAGCCCGGATTTCGCTTCACGATCCCGGATCGTGATTATGATGAGTGGTATCTGCTGTTCGGCCAGGGGCCTCTGCTTCCTTCGCTTTATGTTCCAGGTGGCCGTCGCAGGTATGCTGGAGGTTCGGTGACTGCTCCTTTGATGGATCTTTATCGTCGGGAGCGGGACACGAGGAGGGACGATGATGATTATGTTGGCGACTTGTAGCTTGCTCGGGTGCTCTGCTTTGTATGGCCTTGTATTTTTTGTTTTCATCCTTTTTTTGTATCAAGGTCTTTTTGAATGAATATATAATCTTTGACTTGTCTCGAATTCTTTGATGATGTTTGGATGCTCTGACTTCTGACTTGTTCCTTCATGATTTGAGACTGCTTAGCTGCATGGATGATGACTTGAACGGTCCAGATTGCTTGTTTAGGCCTTGTGGGCCCACTTGATGATTAGATCTTGGATTCTGACACTTCTTTTGATGATCGAACCTTTGATCTTGCTGCTCCATGACTTGAGTAAGCTTTCCAACGGTTTGGATCCTGATGATCTAGTCCTTGAATGGTTCAGATTGATAGATTCGGCCCTGTGGGCCCACTTGAGACCTTAGCTTTACTTTGGGGCACCTCTTTTGATGATTTGTGAGGCTAAGAAGGCTTCTCATGGTGTGGATGATGACTTGAACATCTCAGATCACTTTACTTGGCTTTGTGGGCCCACTTGAAGGTTAGATCTTGGATTCTGGCCCTTCTTTTGATGATCAGCCCTTTGATCCTGTTGTTTGATGGCTCATGTAGGTCCTTCAATGGTTTAGATCATGATGATCTGGTCTTTGAATGGCTTGGATTGCTTGTGGCCCCCACTTGACCACCTCTCCCTTTCTTTGACTTGATCAGCCATGCTCTGGCCGCATTGCTTCATGATTGGACCGGTGGGGCACCTTTTATATGATCTTGATCAGCCTCAGTCGAAATCTGGAGTGGACCGGAGCCTTGGGCGGCCCATGGAGAGCCATCTGCTGACGTGGACTGTCAGCCTCACCTACCAAGAATCCTGGAGCCAATCCCGCGGAGAGAGGGGAACCGCGTCCGTACGGGCGGCCCAGGGCAGGCCGCCCAGAGCTCGTCTCTTGAGCGGCCTGGGCTGGCTCGTGCTCGGACATTCCCTGGTCCCTGTTGCTGCTGTCCCTACCTGCTGTGTACGTTCAGGTTCGATTCCAACAATGAATCTTCTCTTTGTCTCCTCTTTCATCATCATCTTGTCCTCATCTTGCTTTGTCCTTTCTTGGCCATGGATGGTGGTGATTTAGGGGCTGTGGGGGCTGTCCAAGGTGGGTCCCACGCTTCAGATTGTCAATTGAGCTTTGATAATGGGGAGATGCCTTTAATGGGTGGTGGAGATGGGGCATTGAATGGAAGCATTGATGAGGGGTTAGAGATGGTGGTTGGTGGAGCCTTGAATGGCTCCATTAATGGTGGGATGGCTGGATTTTCAGATTTGAATGGGCCCCTCATTATGGGAGGAATGAATGGTATAGATAGGATGATGGGATGGGACATAGGTGAGGCTATACATCCCTTGGATGTGGGCCCCATGGATGATATGATGGATGGTGGTGATGGGACCATGATGGACATAAATGGGCTGATCTCATGCTTGGATGGGATGGATGGTTCAGATGGTACCTTTGACGGTTTGGATGCTCTGGATGAGGGCCAGGATATGCGGTATACTTCTTTGGGTGGACTTGATGTGATTATTGATGATGTCCCCCTGATGATGGACGGTGTGGATGCCTCGATGATCCCTTTGATCGGCCAGGATGATGATTGGATTCATGATTTCCTGTTGGAGGGGCCGCAGGTCCAGATTTGACCGTTGATTCTTCGATCGGGGCTGCTCGGACCCTTTTTGATGGTTCAGATGTATTCTTTGACGGTCAGATTAGCCAGGATGCCACGATGTGCGGTGTGATCTTCACTGATAGTCCTTTTGATGGAGAGCATTGTCCTTCCCTTGGTCATCGGTCCTTTGCGCACTCTGTTCATGAGGTGGACGAGTCTTCTCATGCGGCTGAGATTATGACAGTTTCAGACAGCGATGTGACTATATCAGACATAGCCGTTACTGAGGGTAGGTCAGGGGCTGTCGAGTCTGCAGAGGCTCCAGCTTTTCCTTCTCCTTCGCCCGTTGACCTTCCGATCCTTGATGAGCTGTCTTCGATTTCTGGGCCTTTTGTGCTGGAGGGGGTACCAGTGAGGACTTGTCAGCTGCTTCCTCGTTCTTCCTGCTCGCCACGACTGCTTGCTTGGCTTGACAGCTTGTCAGTTTATGAGATTCGAGATTTGGAGTCTTATGGCTTCGGTGGTCTGATCCATATGGCCAGAGTTGATATTAATTGAAGGATGCTTGGAGCTGCCTTGATTGACTGGGTCCCTTCGTTGAACTTGTTCGCGTTCAACGATATGGAGATGGGACCTTCTTTGGAGGAGCTTGCTCGCTTGACAGGCCTACCCTGGGATTATGCTCAATATTTTTCGCCTAAGACGTCGCCGAAGACTGCTACACCGCAGAACTGGTTCGGGATCCCTTATCTTGTTCGGCCTGCAGCTGGTGGCCAGGATGCTGTAGTGTTCTCTTTGGACCTGCTGTATGATCTTTTTTCGGGTCCTCAGAGTACAGCCGGTTCTACCTTTGCTCGGAACGCACTGATGTTTTGCTTGATTGCTGAAGTGCTGTTCTCGGGATGGCGCAGATCCCAGACTCCTTTGCTTTTTGAGGTGATGAGCCGAGCTATCCGTCGGCAGGGGATCATTTCTCTCATCTTGGCCGAGCTATTCGATGGGCTGACCGACTGCACCCTGGGCCGCACTCGTGTCCTTCGCGGCTGCTGTGCATTTCTTCAGGTATCTCTCCTACACCTTTTCATTTTGCTTTGTCAGGACTTGTTTTGCTCTAGCTGAACTTCTTTTGTGATCAGGTCTGGTTATGGGAGCGTCTTTCTCTGACCGTTCCTGTACCTCTTCCTGGCATCCGGGGCTCTGACATCATGCGTTATATCATGGAGTTCCTTTCGCCTTCAGCTAGGATGAGTGAGCCTTTGTATCGCAGGATGTTCGCTGAGCTTCGTGACTGGAACGTTCATTGGGAGTCATCTTGGCTTTCACTTCCTCCAGTGCTTTGCGATGCACACCGTCTTCCCCTGATGTTGGTAGGCTTTCGATCTTACTTTTCTTACCATCCCATTCGGTTCCTGCGGCAGTTTGGGTATGAGCAGGATGTTCCTCTTTTCGCTTTCACGGGTATCGGGCGTCGAGCACTTCCATCCAGATCCTCTGACTTTAGGACCCGGATTGATTGTTCTTGGGCGAGTTACTTGACTGCTGATTTACTGGGTTTTGAGCTGAGGACTTTTCCGATGGCGACCGCCCCATATCAGTACTGGGTTGCTGAGTAGTCTTTGTATCGACGTATCCCTTGTTGGCACCGGACTGTTGATGAGGATGAGCAGGATATCCTCGGAGATGCTGGCTCTTCATCTGGTTCATATGAACCTTTTGAGGAGCGTCCTTTTATCGATCCTGGCTTCCTTTTGGCCACTCATGGCCATCTGCTGTCTGAGATTTCCGCACTTCGGTATCATTGTGAGATGATGTCGAGAAGATTGGCTGCCGATCGGAGGTTGTCTGATGAGGAGACAGCGATCCGTACCCTTGAGCGCGATGAGGTGCATTACCTGCGTATGGAGGTGAGCAGGTTGAGAGCGAGATTACTTCATTATGAGTCAGAGGACTCACCTGATGTGGCCGAGGAGGAGGGTAGAGATTGATTATGTTGGCCACCTGCACACTGATTTTTTGCGTATATGATTGATGATGATGCATTTTTTTTTTTTGTATTTTTTGAAAAAGATGATATGATATGTGTAAAAGAAATATGATACTTTTAATGAAAAAGAAAACTATTTTGGGAATCTATTGTGCCATTAGTTGTCTTGTGAGTGTGTCTGGATTTTGTGTCGGGATATAGGAATCAGAACTGGGGCTCGGCCAATGCTTTGACCGATGTCTCGAGATTTGACTTGCTTGATCCTTTGGTTCCCTAGAGATGTAGGCAATGGAAACTCTTGCTTCTTGAGATTGTCAGAATTTACAGAGTTCTTTGCTCCTGACCGCACTTCTTCTTGTTCTTAAACTGTAACTGCTTGAGCCGATCTGGACCGTTTGATTCTTTGGTACCTGCACTTTTTATTTTTATTTTTTTTTATTTTATTTTTTTTTCATTTGAGCCATTTTTGCCTGCAGCGCTCTTTCGAGTTTTCACCACAGCCGACTTTTTCCCGTCATTTTTGCCCGTGGCGCCCTTTCGGGTTTTCACCACGTCCCGGGTGTTTGATCTTGCCTGCCCCTTGGCAGCTATGCTGTTTTTACCCTTGGCGCCCTTTCGGGTTTTCACCAAGTCCGCTGTATGCCCATTGTTTTTACTCGGAGCGCCCTTTCGGGTTTTCACTCCGCCCTCTTTGTTTAGGCACACATTTTCTTTTTCTCTTTTTTTTTTCTTTTTCTGCATCCTTGGATAACTGCGGCGGCTAGAGGTCGGGAATCCGTCGTTGCCGGCCGATGGCAGTCTTTCAGCCCTTATCCTGAGTTACGATAATAGAGCTGTCGGTCTTTGCTAAAGACCCCTCTGAGATGAATGGATGGATGACTGTGTTTCTTGGATTGATTTTTTTTCTTGAGTGCCTTTCTTTGGCTTCCCTTTTTCTTTCTCTTTTTTTCTCTTTTTTTTTTATATTCTTTTTCTCTCCCCCTCTTTTTTTTTCTTTTCCTTTTGAATCCCTCTTTTTTTTTGTATGTTTCTCTTTTGAATCCCCTTATTTGAAACACTTGTTGGTGGACGGAAATGATTTCTCGGAGATCTTAGCTTTGACCCCTTGACTTCAGCTCTATTAAAGTAACCTTTGATAAGGTCAGAATAATTTACCCGTGAAAGATCTTCACGTTGTCGGCGTTGGTTGGCTCAGGAAGATCCACCCCTCTCATGCTGGTGAGTCTGAGGGCGCCTCCGGGAAGTACTTCTCTGACGATCAGTGGCCCGTCCCACGAGGGTTTGAACTTTTCTCTGGGATCTGGAAGGTGCGACGGTAGAATCTTCTTCATGACCATGTCGCCTACCTTGAAACTTCTTTTTCGGACTCTCTTATTGTAAGCCCGAGCGATCCTTTTCTGATAACACTGAGAATGACTTAGTGCACGCATGCGCTTTTCATCTGCTAGTTGCAACTGATCGAATCTGGCCCGTTGCCATTCTCCTTCTTCAATTCCGCTTTCTAATAACACCCGAAGTGATGGTATTTCCACTTCGACTGGTAGAACTGCTTCCATTCCATAAGTAAGCTCGAAAGGAGTAACGCCCGTAGCAGACCGTACAGACGTTCGATAGGCCCAAAGTGCATATGGGAGCATATCTGACCAATCTCGATAGGTCACGACCATCTTCTCGAGTATCCTGACGATTGTCTTGTTTGCGGCTTCTACCCCACCATTCATCTGGGGACGGTAGAGGCTTGATCGATGACGTTGGATCTTGAACTTGCTGAGGAAGTCATCCATCTTCTTGTTGACGAACGGGGTCCCATTATCTGTGATGATAGCATTGGGGATTCCATATCGGCATATGATGTTGTTCTTCATGAATTTGATCACCTGAGATGCTGCAATTGTGGTGTAGGAGGCTGCCTCTACCCACTTGGTGAAGTAGTCGACTGCCACAAGTATGTACTCATGACCATTTGATGCTTTAGGACTGATTTTGCCGATGATGTCGAGTCCCCATATGGAGAAAGGCCAGGGGGTGGTAAGGTTGTATAACTCTGATGATGGGGCATGGATTTGATTTGCATGCTCCTGACACTTGAAGCATTTTCTGACGTGCTGGCAACAGTCTGTCTCCATGGTGAGCCAATAGTAGCCGAGCCGTAGAATCTTCTTTGCCATCATGTGCCCATTCATGTGAGGGCCACAGATTCCTTCGTGTATTTCTTTCATGATCTTTGCAGCTTCTGTTTCATTGACGCATCAGAGGAGGATGTGATTATAGGATCGCTTGTAGAGAACTTTGCCACTGATGGTGAACTGGCCGGCCAAACGTTGGATGGTTCGGCGATCTGTTGCTGTTGCTGATTCTGGATATTCCTGGGTTTCGAGATATTGCTTGATGTCGGCATACCAGGGTTTGTCAGGGACAGCTTCGGCTTCTTCTATTTGCAGGCAAAAAGCAGGTTCTTCTTGAATTTCGACTGTGAGCTCCCATTCTGAAGCTCCTTTTGGTATCTCGAGCATTGATGCAAGTGTGGCGAGAGCATCTGCAAACTGGTTCTTGGCTCTAGGCATGTATGAGAAGGTGATTTCCTTGAATTCTTCGATCAGATTGTCAAGATACACATGATATGGTATCAACTTCTCATCCTTGGTCTTCCATTCTCCATTGGTTTGATTGATGATAAGCTGTGAGTCTCCAAATACTCGTAGCTTCTTGACGCCCAAGATTATGGCTTCCCTTAAGCCAACGATGCATGCTTCATACTCTGCCATGTTGTTGGTGCACTCAAATGCGATGCGCCTCGAGATAGGAATAGGAACATCATCTGGAGAGTAGAGGATTGCTCCAATACCGCTCCCTTTAGAATTTGCTGCGCAGTCGAAGAATAACGTCCACTCATCTTTTTTCTTCTTTTCTTCCTCTTCAATGAGCAAGAGATCTTCATCAGGGAAGAATTTCTTGAGCGGCTGATAGTCCAGGAGAGAGTGAGCCGCAAGATGATCGGCGAGGGCCTGTCCCTTGATTGCCTTTTGAGTGACATAGGTGATGTCAAACTCAGACAGGAGTAGCTGCCATTTAGCTATCCTTCCAGTGAGTGCCGGTTTCTCGAACAGGTACTTGAGCGAATCCATGCGAGCGAGGAGGAGAATAGGGAATGCAATCATGTATTGACGGAGTCGCTGAGTTGCCCAGACTAGGGCGAGGCAAGTCTTCTCGATCGAGGAATACCTGGTCTCGTAGTCGGTGAACTTTCGGCTCAAATAGTATATTGCTTGTTCCTTCTTCCCGGTCTCGTCGTGCTGGCCGAGGACACAGCCAATGGCTTCTGCTGCTACCGAGATGTATAACAATAGTGGTCGTCCAGGAGTGGGAGGCACTAGGACTGGAGGATTCATGAGATATTTCTTGATGCGGTCGAAAGCGACTTGGCAATCATCATTCCATTCTTTTGGGACGTTCTTCCGAAGGAGCTTGAATATGGGCTCACAGATAGGTGTGAGCTGTGCGATGAAGCGACTGATGTATTGAATTCTGCCGAGGAAGCCACGAATTTCTTTCTCTGTTCTAGGAGGGGGCATCTCGATGATTGCTCTGGTTTTGGTCTCGTCGACCCTGATGCCGTCCTCGCTCACCATAAAGCCGAGGAGTTTGCCTCCCATTGCACCGAAGACACATTTCTGAGGGTTGAGACGGAGCTTGTACTTTTCTAATCTGTTGAATAGCTTCTTCAGATCTTCAAAGTGTCCTTCAATTGTGCGAGATTTGACGATCATGTCGTCCACATATACCTCAAGCTCTTTGTTCATCATGTCGTGGAATAGTGCTGTCATTGTTCGCTGATATGTTGCTCCTGCGTTCTTCAGACCGAACGGCATTACCCTGTAACAGAAGGTTCCCCAGGGAGTGATAAATGCTGTCTTCTCACGATCTTCGACGGCCATCTTAATCTGATTGTAACCTGAGAACCCATCCATGAATGAGAAGATCTTGTATCCAGCAGTGTTGTCGACCAGAGTGTCGATATGTGGCAAAGGGAAGTCATCTTTTGGACTGGCTTTGTTGAGATCTCGGAAGTCGATGCACATTCGAACCTTGCCATCCTTCTTCGGTACTGGTACGATGTTGGCGAGCCATTCAGGGTAATTGGAGACTACCAAGAATCCCGCGTTGTATTGTTTGATGACTTCATCTCGGACTTTTAGGGCCCATTCTGGCTTCATTCTTCGGAGTTTCTGCTTTACTGGCCTCATATCTGCCTTGGTTGGCAGATGGTGTACAACGAGCTCTTCATCGAGCCCCGGCATGTCTTCATATGAGAACGCGAAGTTGGACAATCTTGGAGCTAGGAACTCTATCATTTTCTGTTTCATCTCAGGTGGCAACGATTTTTCGATGCGCACTTCCCTAGGGATCTCAGGTGTCCCCAAGTTTACTATCTCGAAATCATTAGCTACAACATTGGCTTTGGATTCAAACTTTTTGAGGAGATCCTCAAGTTCGGGAGCAGGATCATCATCTTCCTCGTCCCGAGCTTCGTCCAGACCCATGAGTTCGAAGTCTAATTCGATGTCGAAATCATATGATTCGACTTCAAACTCATGCGACTCTTTAGACGAACTTGGCACACTATTGAATGCCGGAAAAGAAATGTTTTTCGGTTTTTGAGATTTTTCTGAAATTGAAATGCTAGATGTTTTTGGCTTTTGAAAGTTTTTGATTTTTTTGGGTTTTCGAAATTCACGGGACTTTGAACAAGTGGGCATTGCAAACCATGATTGAGCCCAACTTATTCTAAAGTTCCGGTCGCTGCTTAAACAGGCATTTTTTTTTTTTGGAAGCCAGAGCCCTCAAATGGCTCTTTGGCTGATTCAAAAGTTAGGGGAACAGATGACCATTCAGGACCCCACACTTCCTCCCCTGAAGAGGTGGGGGTTGATGATTTGGGCGAAGAATCATGGTCTGGCACAATGACCATGACTTCTCGCTGGTCGGGTTCGAGATCTGAGTCGCACTCAGTCCCTCCCGGCTCACTTACTTCGCATTGCAGTTCATCTGGTTCCACAGCTAGACACATGTTTGGAATCTGGACATCAGACCAATCTAGGGCTGGCCACTTCCCTTTCTTGGTCCAATGGATGGGCTGCTTCTGCCCCTGGCTGATGATTGATGATGTTGATTCTGCAGAGATGGGCCAGTCGTGCCCCTTGCTAATTGGTGCTGAGATGGGCAAGTTGTGCCCCTTGCTGATTGAAGTGGGCAGGTTGTGCCCCTGGCTGATTGAAGTGGGCAGGTTGTGCCCCTGGTTGGGAGCAGGTGTCAGAGTAACCTGGTCCTGAAGCTGCTGTATTTGTCTTCCTTCTTCGTCTTCATCATTTCCTTCTTCTTCTGGAGGCTTAGATGGTTCGAGAATCTGATCCCATCGAATGGGGGGCCACGTGGCCCAAACTAGGCTCATCGGGAGGCCTTTGTGTAGTGCAGTCGGTTGATTCCCTCCTGGATCTTTGCAAGGTTCTCCCGGCTTGACGAATTGGATGGGTGAGCACCGAAATTTTTTCCTCCTTTTGTCCATGAATGTTGAGCTGTATCCGAGTCCCCATTTGCGTTGGTTATATATCAGCGGTACCTTTCTGGACTTGAAGTGATTCTTCATTCGATATTTGAGGCTCAGACGCTCTGCCGGTGAAAAGACACGGTCCACCCTTATCGGTTCTGGATTGGCGATAGAGTTCACAGTCTCGAATTCAAAACTGTGAAACGGGATGTCTTCTTCAGAGTGCTGGATATCGATGACCGGGATGTCTGGTTCAGTGGCAGCAGCATTGGAAGGAATGATGAGCTTCTTCTCTGCATGGATAAAGATCACTTGATTTCCACAGATATACTTCACTCGTTGATGCAGGGTTGATGGCACAGCTCCAACCTTGTGCAACCACGGTCGTCCGAGCAACATGTTGAAAGAGGCTGATATATCCAGGATTTGGAATGTGATGGTGGAGACTTCCGGACCTATCTGTACCTCTATGTCGACTTCCCCTTCTACTGATCGGCGGGTGTTGTCAAATGCTCTGACACATATGGTGCTTGGTCGAAATGAAGAAGGACTGATTCCTAGTCGTTCCGCGGTCTTGAGTGGGCAGACATTTAAGCTTGAGCCATTATCGATAAGGACCAGTGGGATGCAGAGGTCTTTATATCGTAAGGCTATGTTGAGGGATCGCCCATGATCATGTCCCTCTGGTGGCAACTCATTATCTGTGAAGGTGATGGCGCGCGGAGCCAGGAGTTGTCCAATCATCAAAGCTATCATTTCTGGTGCCGTATCGGAGGAGACATGAGCATCGCTCAAGGTTTTGGCAAACATTTCTCGGTGTATGCGAGATGTGCAGAGTAGCTCCCATACTGAGATTTGTGCAGGGATTGACTTGAGCTGAGTTGCCACATCGTATGCGGCTTCATTTTTGTTGCCGAGGCCTGAGAGAGTGCCTTTGGGATCCCCTCTGTTCTGATTATCTCTTCCGATGCACCGCCCATTGGGATTCATGTTCCCCACTTCCGCACATTCTGGATAGTGCCATGGAACCTCTTTGTAGTTTTCCTCCCTTTTGCCTTCTAGGACCACCGGTTCTTGCAATGGTGCTGTTGTGGGTACTAGATCTTCCTCGTATGGAGCTTTTGCCTTGAGAACTACATTGTTGCCTGTGCTGAAGGGGTAGTATCGAGGCTTGTCTTCATAGATCACATAAGGTCGTGGTCCTGGCTTGACTGTTCCTAGGGCAGGAGGCTCCCATGGAATGAATACCGATCCTCTTGATATGGCAGGAGGTTTCTCTGTTCGTCCCAGCTGTCGTAGTGTGATTGACACGCCTCCGGGGTTTGCCCCTTGCAATACGACTGGCTCGACTGGAAGAGCTCCTTCCAATACAACGGGTTCTTGTTGTTGATGAGTATAATCCTTCCATTATGGATTGGATTGTTCTTGAGTTGCCCCTTGCAAGATGACAGGTTCGTATGTGGGCTCGATGTATGATTGTGCTCCTTCCAAGACGACTGGTTCCCAGCTTGAATGGTTGTAAGGTGCCCCTTGAACAACTGGTATATCATATGGAGGTGCTCCTTCGAGTACTACTGGCTCGAGGACTGGAGGAGGAAAGGAACTTGCCCCTTGCATGATCGGAGGAGGATTTGTCGGCCCATAGGTGTAAGCATGAATGGACTGGATGGGGGAGAAGAAGCGATCGAGATGGTCCCCTTCTTCTATACTATTGACTGCAGGGCCACGAGACGAACTGGGGTCCGTCGGATGTTGAGGTAGAGGATTCTGAAGGATGTTGGTGGAAGCTGCTGGAGAAGTTCCAGGGACCGAGATGACGATCTTGCGGTCATCAATTAGGTCTTGTATAGCATTTTTCAAAGTATAGCATCGATCAGTGGCGTGGCCACGTCCTTGATGGTAGGCACAGTACTCATTTTCTCGGTAGTTTGGAGGCAGAGGATGAGGCGGAGGCCTAGGTGTCATCAGAGTGAGTAACTGCTTTTGTACCAGCGTAGTCATGATTTGACTAAGTGGTTGACTGAGTGGAGTGAACTTCCTGAACTCCCTGTAATTCTGCCTGTTCTGGTATGAGTATTGGCCATTTCCCCTGAACTGCTGCTGTTGTCGAGGTGGTTGTGGCTGAGGATTCGGTTGTGGCTGATACCGCTGAGGCTGATGCTGAACTTGATTCTGCTGATACTGTTGACGTCCCTGTGGGGGAGCATGTTGATTTCCTTGAGCAGTGGTGTTGATGTTGTTTACCTCTGTTGGGCGGGGAGGAGAACCACTGCGGTTTCCATTCCCGTGCCCGATAGGTCTTCCTTCCACTCTGTTCCTCTTGACTGGAGTGGCTTGATGAGGCCATGGGGAAATCGTCCCGGCACGGATTCCTGCTTCGACTTGCTCTCCAGCACGGATTAGCTGCGAGAAGTTCGCATATGGATCCGAGATGAGATACCCGGATATGCCTGGATATGTTGAATGAACAATCATGGAGATTTGTTCTTCGTCGTCAATGGGTGTCCGCATTCTGGCTGCCATAGCTCGCCAACGTCCCACATAAGCTGATAGTGTTTCATCACTCCTTTGTCTGAGAGCCGCAAGGTCGGCTCTTCTGGGTGCCATGTTGAGATTGTACGCGAATCTGTCGACGAAAGCCTGGGAAAGCTGTTCCCACGTCCTGATGCGGTGGCAGTCCAGTGAAGTGTACCAATCTAGGGCATCGCCCTTCAGAGATTTTTGGAACAAACGAATGAGGGCTCCTTCATTTCCTGAGATTGCACTCAGCTCTCCACAGAAGGCCTTGAGATGTGCTGTGGGACAACCGCTGCCGTCGTATCTTTTGAATTTTGGTACCTCAAAGTTTTGAGGTACTTGAGCATCTGGGAAAGGACACAAGTCTCTGAACTTGGTCGAAGGTAGATCAATTCCTTGTTGTCGCTGAAGCTGATTTTGCAAGATCTGGAACTGCTCCCGCAACTCCTCCAGTCCTGAGTGATCTGTTCGAGCGACTGGTGCCTCCTGAAGTAAGGCACGTTCTTCTTCGGCATAGTGGTCGATGTCCTCGACCCTATGGGTTTGTTGAAAAGCAACCGCGGGTTGCTGAAATTGGTTTGATGATTGAACTGGATTCTGATGAACTTGTGCTTGAAATGATTGTAACTGAACTGGAGACTGTACTGAAGGTTGAACTGGAACTTACTGGAAATTAGCTGGAGATTGCTGAATTGAAGATTGCTAGAAATTAACTGGATTTTGCTGAATTGAAGATTGCTGGAAATTAACTGGAATCCCATCGGCGGGGATGTGCTGGAATTGAAAAGTGCTCCTGTTCACAGGAGGCTGAGATGTTGGGAAGTGACCCCCTTGTTGGGTATTCGCCACTGTCCGCTGATTGATGTGGGCTTGACACTGACCCCCATTGTGGGCATTCGCCAGTGTTGTCCCTGTTGCTGGAAATTGAATTGAAATCCCATCGGCGGGGATGTGCTGGAATTGAAAAGGTGTCCCATCGGCGGGGACATGCTGAGATCTACTGAGATTGTTGTTTGCAAGATTGACTGGAAGCTGACTGGAAGTCCCTGCGACTGGGATGCTCTGAGATGGCCCCGTTGTTGCAGGAAGGTATTGAGAAGGATGCCCCATAGCAAAGGGCTGAGACGGCTGCTGTCGGTAGTCTTGGGCAGACTCCGATGGTTGTGCTTGATTTGAACTGGAGGCCGGGAGGACCCGGCATGGTTGCTGAGACTGGTGAACTAGGCCAACTTGATTGTTGGCTGCTGCGGTGGCTTGTGCTTGCATGAATTGCAAGAGCATTTCTTGCATTGCTCTCATTCCTTGTGCCAATTCTTGTATGATTGGCGTATTGTCAATGGGCTGTTGCGCTGGAGGTTGCGCTTCGGTCATTTCAAGAGCAGGGAAGTGATGAGTTTCTTCTTCGTGGTCGGACATGGCTTGTTGAGCCCGAGTGCGGATTATGCTACGGAAGGGAAGTTGTCTCCGCGTACGTTGAGCCCGAGGAGGCGCAATGGTGAGGACTATACTCTTTTTGGGTTTTGGAATTTTCTATTTTTTTCTTGGTTTTGGGATTTTTCTATTTTTTGTTTGTTTTGGGTTTTTGGGTAGAATGCTATGCAGATGAGATTGTATGAGGATTAGTGACTTTCAAGTACAGGAAGGATTCTGTTTTTTTCAAGTAGGATCACGACTAGTGGGACTAGCTCATCCCCAGCAGAGTCGCCATTCTGTGGACTCTCGCCGATTTTCCGCGCTCCCACACGACGTTCTTCTCCCTTCCCCTTTCCTTTCGAAAAAAAAGGAAATGAGGATGCGTGAGTGCGAAATCGCTGTTTGTGCCACTGGCTTGCCTCGTTCTCGAGGGCTTCGTTTGGTTGTCGTATTAAGCTGGATGTGTTTAAATGTGTTTATATAAGACCAGAGTCGCCACTAGCCAATTACTTCGAATCTACAGTCGGCTACACCCTGTAGAAACGTTAGAGAAGAGAATCCGAAGATTCCTTCCTCTAAAATGACTCCTGTTGATCTGCAGCCAGAAATTCAAGGTAAGGGATCACGGTTACAGGGTGGGAAGAGGTTAAGCACCCCACACACTGCCCGTACCGAAGTACGGTCTCTACTTCACAGAATCGATCGAATACTTGAAAGTCTAATTTAATCCTCGTATATTCTCATGAATGACATGATGCATGAATGCGGGTCTGAACAGTAAGAGTTTCTGATGGGCAGGTTCCAACAACGGGCAAGCCCAGAGCGTACGCTCGAACTGACAGGTGCTTAATGTAAGACGTATGCAGTGTGCTTGAATGATCAAGGTGTTTTATGGTGAAGTATGAATGCAGGTCTGAGCAGTAAGAGTTTCTGATGGGCAGGTTCCAACAACGGGCAAGCCCAGAGCATACGCTCGAACTGACAGGTGCTTAATTTAAGACATATGCAATGTGCTTGAAGAATCAAGGTGCTTGTAGTGAAGCAGGGGGGTTGGAATAAAAGTAAATGTTGCACTTATGCTAGATGCAAATGAGATGATGCTGGATGAATGATAGCTGGGTGGACGGTGGTGTCGCAAGGGTTGGCTTCGAGTGGCTGGATTAAGACTTAAATGGCTTGAGAGGCTTGGACCAGTAGTCAGGCAGGGCTGGACCAGGGCTAGACTCTCTTCACTCGGGTTCTCCTTGGTGGGAAAATGGGCTAAGGGGTGGAGAAGGGCACTCGAACGGACAGGCTTTCTTTGGACTCGAAGGAATGTTCCAAATGAGAAGGGGAGGGGGGTATTTATAGCAGCAGAGAGTGGCACTCTCGTAATTTTTTCCGGGCGGCCTGCTATGGGCCGCCCGTACGGCCGCTCCTCGGTTTCCAGCGAGTACGGCCACTCCCTAGGGGCTGCTGTTGGACTCGCTGGTCGACTCAGTGAGTTGACTCAGCGGGTCGACTCAGTGGTTTGACTCGACGGGTTGACTCGGTGGGTTGACTCGGTGTTTTGACTCAGCGGGTTGACTCAGCGGGTTAACTCAACGGGTTGACTCAGTGAGTTTGACTTTTTTAGGATTTTTTGACTGGCCTTTTTTATGGGGGGTTTTTCAAGGTAGTGTTTAAGACTGGGTTGACTGGGTTCAGGCTTGGACTGGGCTATGGAATGGGGCTTACAAGGGAGAGTTTGGCTGAGTTTGGACTTGGGATTTGGGGTTATGGTCCTCCATTCATCCAGCTATCTCTACCAACAGTGTAGCCAAAGGTGGGGTGTCTACAGCATCTCATTGAGACAAAAAAGTATAATATTATGTAATTTGTATAATTTAAGGACATTATCTTGATAACGTAGAGTAGAAAAACTTCGAATAAGAATCTTGAGTTCTATCATTTTGCTAATGAATGCCAAGAATGTGGGAAATAAAGATGAATGTGTAGAAATATATCCTTAACGCATTCCAGATAACACCCGAAAACTCGGCCCATTGTGTTGTCCACGAGAGCCGAAATTTCAGGGCGTTACAATCATAGTTGCCGCTTCTCATGCATCACTGCAGTCTTCGTCAAGCTTTTGCTAATCCCAAAGAAGTTACGCAGAACTTGTACTTCTCTGTAGGGACCACCTTGGTCAGCATATCTGGCAGATTCACACTAGTGTGAATCTTGTCCAGAGTTACATCTTCTTCCTCAAGCACCTGTCAAATAAAATGGTGACGCACATCAATGTGTTTAGTACCTAAGTGATAAACAAAGTTTTTAGCCAAATTGATAGCACTAGAGTTGTCACAATTAATCGATACGGCTTCCTACTGAAGCCCCAACTGATTTATCATTCCTTTAACCCAATAGCTTCCTTGAAAGCTTCTGTCACCGCCATATACTCAGCTTCAGTAGTGGAAAGAGCCACCACAAACTGAAGCTTAGACATCCAACTAATCGCTCCACCCGCTAATACAAACGAGTATCCTGAAGTCGATCTCCTACTATCCACACTACCTGCGTAATTAGAATCGACGTAACCAACTAACTCGTCATTGGACTTTTCAAATGTTAAGACTTAGTCCTGCGTACCCTGAATGTATCAAAGTAGTCATTTCACAGTTTCTTAATGTTGTTTGCCCAGGTTAGACATAAATCGGCTAACAACACCCATAGCCTGTGAAATGTCTGGTCTTGTACAGACCATAGCATACATTAAACTGCCCACAACACTTAAATAGGGCACATGAGATACAACATGCTTTTCTTCAGCTATCTTGAGACACTGTTCAGAAGAAAACTTGAAGTAAGCCGCTGTGAGGAATGCTAACCGGTTTGGAGTTATCCATCTCGTACTTTCTCAATACCTTCTCAAGGTATTCTTCCTGAGATAACCATAACATGCTCCTCTTCCCGTCTTTATGAATATCTATGCCAAGAATTGCAACTTCCCAGATCCTTTATCTCGAATGTCCCTGAAAGCTGAGTCTTCAATACATCGATGTCAGACATGCTATGACTGACGATAAGCATGTCATCGACGTACAACACCAGTATGAGAAACTTCTCATCATTTAGTGTCTTGAAATAGACACAATGATCGTACTCGCTCCTGGTAAAATCCTGACTCATCATGAAGGAATCAAATTCTTGTACCACTGCCTAGGCGACTGCTTAAGACTGTATAATGATCTCCTTAACCTGCAAACCTTATTCTCGGCCCCTTGCACTGTATAACCTTCTGGTTGCACCATGTAAATCTGCTCTTCCAATTCCCCATGCAGGAAAGCAGTCTTCACATCCATCTGTTCCAGGTCGAGGTCGTATTGGGCAACCAGCGCCAACACAAACCTGATAGATACTTGCTTCACAACCGGCGCAAAAATCTCACTGAAGTCCACGTTTTTATGCTGAGCATACTCTTTTACTACCAACCTTGCCTTTATTTATCTTATTTCTTTCAAAAAATTCACTTACACCCTATCACTTTTCGGCCCTACTAGAAGCTCTACATGCTCTCAAGTCTCATTCTTGTATAAGGCGTTCATTTCGTCTTGCATTGTCATCTTTCACTTTTCAGCATCTACATCCTGTAGTGTCTTCTCAAAGTTAGACGGATCCCCCTAATCTGTAATGAGAGTGAATGCAACGTTCGAGTCATCCCTCTACATTGCTGGTAACCTGCGATCCCTGAGTGGATTTCTTTACATAGGTGGATGCTCCACCTGATCCTATACCTCTGTCTGTGCCTGAGTATCGGCCCGTGTCTTATCTCTGTCATCATGAGTATCAACATGTTCTGATGTTTCTGGTTTCTTTGTAGCATCCTTACGGAACAAAGAACCCTCATTGAACTTGACATCACGGCTCAGGGTGATCTTCCGTGTGACTAGGATCATATATATGATAACCCTTCACACCATCACCGTAGCCTACAAAGATCTATTTTCTAGCCCTATGGTTTAACTTATCTCTCTCAACTGACGGTACATGAGAGTAAGCCTCACAACCAAAGACCCGCAAACTTGAGTAGTCTAGCGTACGACCACTCCAGACTTCTTCAGGGATTTTACTATTCAATTGTCATAGAGGGTGACCGATTTATCAAGTAACAAGCCATGTTAACGGCCTCAATCCATAGCTCTTTGCCCAACCCAGCATTACTAATCATGGATCGAGCTCTCTCCAAGAGAGTTCGATTCATCCGCTCTGTCACACCATTCTGCTCTGGCATGTGGAGAACTGTGTTGTGTCTCACGATCCCCTCTTCCTTACAATATGTGTTAAACTCCCTGTAAGTGAACTCACCTCCATTGTCGGTTCTCAAAACTTTCAATTTCTGCCCTGACTGATTCTCTACCATCGCCTTCTAATACTTGAAGGTCATGAAGACATCGGATTTATTTTTCAGAAAGTAAACCCAAACCTTCCTGCTATAATCATCGATGAACGACACGAACCATGATGACCCCCAACAGAAATAACGGGCGACGGCCCCCATACATTAGAATGGACATAATCAAGCACCCTTTTACATACATGTTTCCCCCAGTTTAAATGACAATCTAGACTGTTTCCCATACATGCAATGTTCACATATACTAAAGTCTACAGATTTAAATGAAGGAATCAAATATCGTTCAGAGAGTACCTTCATGCCCCGCTCGCTCATATGGCCTAAGTGTGCATGCCATATACGTGCAGACGTGGAATCCGCTACAACTGCTGCAGCTCTACCTACTGAAGCGCTCCCAATCAGTCTGTAAATGTTCCCATGCCTCTGTCCCTTCATAATTACAAGGGCCCTCTTTGAAACTTTGCAGAACCGGTCAAAACCTGGTAAACTTGCACCCCAATGTCTCGAGTGCACTAAGGGAAATCAGATTCTTCCTCAACCTAGGAACTTGCCTTACTTTTGTCAAGGTCCAGTTTGATCCCATCGAACATCTTGATGCGCACAGTATCAATTCCCATAACCTTTCAGGCGTAGTCATCGCGCAGAAATATCGAGCCTCCCTCATACTCCCTATAGGAAGTAAAGACGCTCCTATCTGGGCACATGTGATACGAAGCCTCAGAGTCTATGATCCATTCATTGCTGAGAGATCCAACCTTTGACACCATCAATAACTC
This sequence comes from Liriodendron chinense, assembly GCA_003013855.2. Taxonomy (NCBI): domain Eukaryota; kingdom Viridiplantae; phylum Streptophyta; class Magnoliopsida; order Magnoliales; family Magnoliaceae; genus Liriodendron; species Liriodendron chinense. The sequence continues at coordinate 7,656,258 of ML058327.1, read as the reverse complement.
GCACACATCACTACTACCTTCCTCAGCTTCAGCGGTATTGGCTTCCCTAGAAGAGTCACCTGATTTCTCCTTCTTATATTTAGGACTCTTGCACCTTCTTCATGTGCCCAACTTGCCCATATCCCTAACACTTCAACTTGCCTTTGCCCTTGCCCTTCGACTTGGATCAAGAACGCGATGATCATCCACCTCACTCAGAATTCATTCCTCTCATAATCAGTGCATCGGAGGAGGAATTAACATCACCGTTTTTGTCTCATGACCTTCGATTGAAGGACTGAGACAACGATCTCGACACTAATAGTGTCCCTACCCACACAATGAGTCCTTGAGAGACTCATATGAACTAGGAAGCGAGTTCAGCAAAATCAAGACTTGAAATTCGTCCTTCATCTGCTCACCAAAATCAAGCAACTTACAAATCAACTTGTTCAACGTGCTAATGTGGTCCTCCACATCTGTCCCCTCTGCCATCTTCAAAGTGAAAAGTTACATTATTAGAAACATGAGATTTTCTAGAGACTTCTTTGCATAGATGTTCTCTAGCTTGGTCCACATCTCTATAGCGGTCTTCTCCTTCATGACGTTATAGAGGACGTCATCAACAAGGCACAATTGGATTGAAGCCATAGCCTTCTCATCCATCTTCGTCCACTTATCATCTTTCATCTCGGTAGGTCACTTTCCAAGGGCATTCACGACCCCTTGCTAGGTTAGGATGGCACACATCTTCACCTTCCACAACTCAAAGTCATTTTTACTTGAGAACTTCTCAACGTCGGACTTCGTACTTGAAGCCATAAGATCATTTCAGAAAACTCCTTCTACAACCTTCCAACGATAGCTCTGATACCAATTGTTGGAACTCCAGTCAGCGGAAGCAACGAAGAAGATCAAACAATCAACAAGCACTCAACGCAAAAGCACATGAATTTTACGTGGAAGACCTCTTGCGGAAAAAAAACCACGGCACAAAGCGACACCTCCACTATGAATCAGATAATTACAAAGCTAGAACTACTCGAGTAGATCCCCAAAGAAGAACAAACGCACTCAAAACATCTCACACCACTCTCCTAATACCTTAATCTCGTATATAGCACATAGGTATTACGTAGTGTAATGCCTAATAGGATTAGGAAACATATAAATAGAGTTGGAACCTGGAATTGGAAACACATAGCGTGAAAACCGCGCAGAAATTCAAATCCTGCAAGGTATTGTCGACTGATCGTCACTTGTCCAGAGAGTTGCCAATAATCTTCATGTTGTTGCCTCAACTCAGACCTCTCCCTAGATCAATCTGAGCACCCTGTGACTGGTCGGACGACCGGTCACAAAACGGAAAAAAAACGTCCAGAGAGTTTCATGAAGAAACTGTCCACTGGCCGACAGGTCGGTGGACTCGAAATTTCACCCCTTTGTTGAAGGCTCTCCAACAAATCAAAATGCATATGCATACAGGTGTCTCGCATCAATCGTGAAACCTGATTTGTTGATCATAATACCATGGTCCACTAAACTACAGGTTTCATTTAATATAGCTAGTGTTTTTTCAAAGGAAGAATTTGATCCCAAAAGTGGGATTGGACGGTCCAATTTGATTCCAACGTGTAATCATTGTACAACAATGGTGTTAGTTCCATCTAATGCAATTCAATACAGAACACCTACATCACAATGGGCTCACAAAGATAAAGGAAAATACCCCTGAAGGCAATCTGGATCCGAAAAGAAACCTCTTTTTCTTCCTATTGATTTGCATGTGGTTATACAGTATTCGTTGGGTGCCTCTACACAATGTTTTGAGCTTTGGCTCGTATGAGCAGTGGATCCATGACTTAGTGATCCACACCATTGAAACAATGGCCCTCACTTTTGATGGCTCATGCACCAAAAAATTGCTAGGCTGTACTCTACAATAGATGTCGTGCCTTTGTGGACATGAACTATTGCTGATTTTTTTTTTTTTTTTTTTTTTTTTTTAACGGTCTATTCACCTGGTCACTCTATTACGTGTGACTTTTATTGCATGGGCCATCTACAATGGACCCCCACGTCAACTGCTTGATTAGCGAACCATGGCCATGGGCACCACTTGTAGAAAGTGGAGCCAAAGGTAGCGTGTACCATCCGTTGGCCTAAGCATACTAATGCTAGGGTTTTTTGGGTGCTTGTCAATGCAACAGCTCACCCACGGTTTCTTTTGTTTTTCTCCAGATTGCTAGCAGGGGGCGGAGTCAGGATTTTCTACCAGAGTCGGCAAGGCAAAAGCATGAAGCAAAGGTGGGCACCATTGTCCCCACTGTTTTTGTGATGGGGTCCATTTGAACTTTGAATCTTCTCCTATTCTTTTTCTCGAACCATAAAATTATCTCTCTAAATAGTTGGATGGTGTGGATACAATGCATACATCATGGTGGGCCCATAGAACTTGGTGACGTCACTTAGCGAGATGGCCGCTTAACCGTAAGAGCTGGACGCAGATTTCTTTAGCAGGAAGTTCCTGCTTTGGGAACTTAGGTGGAGTCCACTGTGATGTTTATAAAAAATCCACCCGTGCATCCGTTTTGTGAGATCATTTTAGGACATGTGACAAAAAAATGAGTCGGATCCAAGGCTCAAGTGGGCTAAAAAGGTGAGGATTGAACTCCCATAGTTGAAACATTCATGGGCCACAAAAGTTTTGAATCAGTCTAATATTTATGTTTTCAGTTCATCCAAGTAGGAATGGAGTTATAAACGATATGATGGCATTTAAACATCACTGTTAACCCCAAGGAGGTTTCAACGGTAGGAATTTCCCTACCCACCTTGTCCTCTAGTGAGGCTCGCTTGAGTTTGGATCCAGCTCATTTTCGATCTCATGTCCTAAAATGAGCTCAAAAAATAGATGGACGGGGTAGATTTCTCACAAACATCACGGTGGGACCCACCTAGGTTCCCAGCACAAGACCTTTCTCCTGAAGAAATTCGCGCCGCCAGAGCTATTCCACGTCCGAGATTTTCTGCCGACGACCAGGTCCGAGGACCTAGCTTGAGACGGACGGTGCAGATCGAAGGCTCAACTGGACCACACCAGATGAACAAGTGGATTGAACTCCTACGGTTGAAAACTCAGGGTGGCCCCTCGCTCCTACGTGGCTCCTCCCCTGATTGCAAGTATAGTATTCCAATCAGCTGGGCCGACCCATAATGATCACCTGACATGAAGATAAAGCCGGATCAGCTTTCCCACACACCATCAAAATTAATAACTATTGAATGATCTGATTCAATTTAATGGTGTGGACCACTCGGTGAGTAGAATGGACCAAATTTTATTTGAGGTGATAATTATATGTATTCCACAGCGGCAGCATGATGGCAGGTACGCCAATCCATGACCTCGTGTTGAAACTTTGTGAGTCTACTACCTAGGCATGAGTAAGACCCAACGGATAAAATCCCTATTCCTACTTGAATGGAGGACGGCTTCAGTGGATCCCTTGACTGTGAGGTCCACCATGATGTATTTTCCTTGAATCCCCTCCGTCCATCTATTTCTATAAATCATTTTAAGCCATGAACCTAAAAATGAAGCAAATAAAATCTCAGGTGGACCACACAAAGGAAACAGTTGTGATTGAATATCCACCATTAAAATCATCTCGAGGGCCACCAGAATATTTATTTACCATCCAATCTGTTGATAAGGTCAACAAGACCTGGATGAATGGACCACACAAATATCAGCTTGATCCAAATCTTTTGTGGCACACAAATTTTTTAATGGTCAATCACCACTCTTTCCTGTGGCGTGGTCCACCTGAGAATTGGATCTTCTTCGTGTTTAGAATCATGGCCTGAAATGATATTTAAAAACAGATGGACGGCATAGATGTAAGGAACATACATCAAGGAGGGCCCCACAGTCAGGGATCCACAAACATTGGCGGCTCCAGGGATCTACGGAAGCCGCGCCCACTTGAATGTTTATGATCTATCCGTAGGTCAAGTAGGCCACACATTCATAAATTCTAGAAGAACTGAAACTGAGGGTCTAGATTCAGATGAATGGGTTGCCTACCTAAGGATTAGAATGGCACATTTGTAGGATATGACACAGTACATATAAAGTCAGGTTGGGCCGGGTAGCCCAAGCCCAACCAGAATTTGATCCCGCCATGCTTGCCAGGCTTCAGCCATGGTGGAGACAGCTACCTGGACCATTCATGAAACACGCCTAAAGACTACCATGCAAGCCGAGCCAACTCGGCCACAGCATGCCAGAGAATTCTGTTCCGTTCTATTCACAGCTATAACAACGCCCGTTAAGTAAAAATTGATTGGGATTTTTACCCCAAAATGTCTCTAGTTTACCAAATAGTGCCTCCATTAGGGCTGGACATGAGCCGAGCCAACTCGGTTAACTCGATTGAACTCGGCTCGAAAAAATTTGATTCAACTCGACTCATTGCTGAGTTCAAACCGAGTCGAGCTAGGCAAGTGTGGTTCAAAAAAAACGGAGTCGAGTTCAAGCTAGACCAAACTCAATTCAGCTCCATTCGAAGCTCGATTCATGTTGACTCAGTTGGAGTTTGACTCGACTCGGGTAGTTGGAAAGTGAGGTTTTTTAGTCCCACATTAGATGTGAGCGAAGGAATAAAAGGGAAGTTGTCTATAGAAGCAGCAGCAAGGGGGTGTCAAGGGGTTTAGGTTACTTTTGGGCTTGGATTCTGAACTTCCTTAGGCTGGACTATTCAAAATTTGGACCTTTTCATACTCAAAATCGGCTTGAAGTGGCTTGAACTCGGCTCAAAAGCTTGGCTGAACCAAGCCAAGCATGCTATTTAACTCAATCACTAGGTCGAGCTCAAGCCAAGATTGTCTGCTAGTTGAGCCAAGCTAAGTTAGGCCCAGCTCCACGTGGTTCGGCTCGATGTCCAACTCTAGCCTCCATGAACCAATATTCCCATCAATGTTTCTTTAAAGGATAAATTATTTTTTTTTTCTTTTTCTATACAAAAGTGGTGAATCCAAATTTGTTGGGCTCATATGGTATGCCTAGGCCATCCAACCCTTTCAATAGATGCACATCAACATGATTATCAGGTGAACCAAAAATATTAGAAATTCAATCATAAAGTGGGCCAATCCATAAAAAAATAACATAGACCACGTAAAACATCCAAATTCAAGTGTAGCTTCTATGATGATTTGATTGGCCTGATTTTTTGTTAGTACAATCACCATGGTGGGTCTGCATATGTTGGGTGGATTGGATGTCATAGAAATACCGCGTCGGCCCCACAAATCTTAATTTTCACTAATTTTTAAAGAAAAACTTATACGATGACATTTTTGTAATTCCCTCTCTCGACAAGCACTTCCCTCATTATTTGGTAAAATTTTGATTCTTGAGGAATTTTGCGGCCCTCATTTAAATGAGGGAGATGATCGAGCCATGGAAACATGAGCCATCAGACTGTTGGATTGGATAAGCAGAACATGGGCCCACTGTGCCAACTCCTGCGGGCAAAGGAAAATAGCTCTGGTCTCGGCACCTGTATACCTACATCTCGATCTGCGAGAACAAAACGGATGAGTGGCCCACCCTACTGTGATCCCAGATTACAGGTTGGACTCAGTAGATTCCATTTAGTGAAGAAAATGCCCAGTTAGTAAGTGGGCCAAGCAGAGCAGCTTTAGGCCCAACTGATAATCCGGAGAAGCTTGGTTGAGCCTGACCCAAGAATGGCTCAGCCACGGATTGTTGACTCAGATGGGTCAACTCGGACTCGGTCGAGTCCAATCCGGTTCAGCACCACCAGTCAACATAAAAGGTATGCCAATCAGCTTGGCTGTGTCCAGACTCGACTCAGGACTGGATGAGTCGGATCGAGTCACCGAGTCTTGAATCAGTGATGGGCGACAGTGCACAAAAAATAGATTCCTTCTGGGTTGAACTTGAAAAGGTCCTGCTTGATCCCACCCTCTATTAAAGATTCAATGGCTGGGGCCCACTGATCACCACCTTAGATTCCCTGTCTGTCAAAGTCAGGCAGCTGAATGTTCTCCAGATAACATAGCAAAGTGGTTACGGAAGGTACTATCAATATCATAACTTATTAATTTAGTTATCTGGTGGTGATGAGGGCATGTCTCTTTTCACCTTTTAATCATGGTGCCCTACTCTCATCCGACTCACGCCGTTCATTGCCAAATAACCAACATTTAGAAGGTATCCAGTGAATCCAGACCATTCATCAAGTCGGTTCTATCCATGAAAGGCTCTTGCTGGAAAGTAGCACCAAATGGACAATAACCCACTACCTTTGGAATGTCGACAACCACCATCTTTTTATATTTACCGTTGGGAAGTTAGTTGGTTGGCCCTTAATTTCAACCGTAGTTCATCAAGGACAGGAACAACGAGATGGACGGTATGGATCCACCACCCCACAGGCAATGTATGAATTACTGCGGGACGGACAGTCTTTTGATCATCCAGCAGTCTGAAGACTTCATTTCTTCTGAAGTGCGAGTTGCAATGATGAGAAACGCTCCAGTGCTCTCAGAGCATCATATGTTATATTACTCCTAGTCGAAGTAGTTCAATTATATAGCCTAATCAATTGATTTGAACTGTCATTAAGTCCACAGTACATTTCTAATGCTATCATCCAAAGATTACAGTAATGAAATGATCTAATCCATCGACACAGGTGCGTTTCCACATTGGGGTGGGGTGGCCTATAAGGTAGGTATAAGGTAGGGCCTATATATGATGCATAATGGCTACAAGTAGGGTTTATGTGGTGCTGAATGGCCACGAGGTAGGGGTTTGTGTGATTAGAAGGGCTATGAGGTAGGAGTTTGTGTGATTAGAATTGTCACAAAGTAGGTCTCATTGTGAGACTTGTCAGATGCGGAGTAAGCCCATGGGAGAGATCTTGTACCTTCCAACAGCTCTAAAGCTTTTGGTAGACTAGCCAATATTAAAGTGGTATTAGAGCTCAAGACCAATGTTCGATTTTCCTCACCCGTGTAGGTGGGTGGATGATGGAGGTGCATCTCTACACTAGGGGTGGGGTGGGGTGGGGTGGGGTGGGGTGGGGTCTGTTGTGGGACCTGTGAGATTTGAGGTAGCTCATGGCGAGATCTAGGGTTTATATTTGTCAGATTAGTGTCATGTTTGTATGGTTTACCACCAAATGTAAGTGGGACTGATCAACTATCCAGATCACTAGATCGGCTAGCCCAAGTGTCCTAATGTTGAACCACACGCTTTCCATGAGGTTGAAAGCAAAATAAAAAACAAAAATAAAAAAAAATGCTTAGGTCTTCTGCCAAAAAAAGCCAGACAGTGTTAACTCTTCAGGGGTCCACAACATAGCAATTAAACTAGCGGTTTTCTCGCCGTTCATTTGTAACGATGATTCCCACCTGAGGTATGAGACGTCCTGATTTTATGCCAGAAAATCTGAGCGCATCATACCTGATTGAAAACTCAGATTTCAAGCGTGAAAATTGATTGGTGGGATCATCTGTTCGGTGTGATTTTCAACCGTAGACCAGAATGGACATGACCCACTAGATCCAAATCCCACATGGACCATGGTACAGGAAACCGTGGTGATTGACCATTAAAAACTTCTTGTGAGCCACAAAAGCTTTGTGTCAAGATGATATTTGCGTGGTCTCTTCATCGAGGTGTTTGTGACCTTATCAACAGGTTGGATGGCAAATAAACATTATTTTTTATTTGGTGGAATCCATGAAGTTTTTTATGGTGGGGATTCAATCACGACTGTTTGCTGTGGTGTGATCCACCTAAGATTTGAATGAGCTTCATTTTTGGGATCATAACCTAAAATGAGCTGTCAAAATGGTTGGACGGTGTGGACTTAAGGCACATACATTACTGTAAGCCCCACAGTCAGGGGTCCCACCCACCTTGGTGGCTCCGGGGTCTCACCTATCCGCTCCCCTTGCCAGAGGTCAGGTTAGGTATTAGGTCGGAGACAATGGGGCCTACGGCAGTGTTTTTAGATGACCTACAAAAGAGGATTCGAATTCGGTAGTGACCGGCCTCCACATCCGAGGTTGGTACTGGTCGTTGCTGTGGGGCCCACAATGATGTGTGCCCCACAGGAAATTATCCACGCCGTCCATCCATTTTTCCAGATCATGTTAGGGAATTATCCAAAAAATTATGTAGATTCAAATCTCAAGTGGACCACACCACAGGAAACTGTGGTGATTGAACGCCCACCATTACAACCTTCTTGCAGGCCACAAAAGTTTTGGATCAAGCTGATATCTTTGTTTTCCCTTCATCCAGTTCTTTGTGACCTTATCAACACGTTGGATGGAAAAATAAACATTACAGTGGGCCAAGGAAACTTTAAATGGTAGGCATTCAATCACCATTGTTTCCTGTAGTGTTGGTGTGTGGTCCACCTTTGATTTTATCTGCCTCATTTTTAGGCTAATGCACTAAAATGATCTGGAAAAATAGATGGACGGCCTGGATAAAGCACATATATCATTGTGGGGCCCACAGAACCGAACAATCCCGAGACCTCAGAAATGTAGGGGTCACTCCCGAATCCGACTCCCTACAAAGGAATGTCCAGTACGGATTCGTTTCTCTACCAAACGATGCTTGTGGGGCCCACTTCCATATTTTATAGCGGCAGGTGGATTTATGAATTATTTTTTGTACTTATCTTGATATTTTATGTACAGGTTTGTTAGAATGCATACCACGTGTTGCCATTGAAAACAGCAAGACTATAGCCATTGGATCTGGATCCTATTCAGAGATCCAACCGTTGATCTGATGAAATACAATCATGAAGGTGGCCTGCCTCAAAATCTTCGCCATTGGAAAATCTTAGACTTTCAAATTAATGGCCCACAGCAGAAAAATGTTAAATAATCAAAGTTCTAAAAAGTATTCCAGTGTGTAGGCTTCTCTTGTTGAGTTTACTCCATTGACTGTGAGGCCCATCTTTTAAACGGTTTGGATCAACGGACATGACTTCCCAACTTACTCTATTACAATACTTCCGCGTGAATTCTAAAACTTTATATATCCAATCTGTCCATCACATGGGTCCCACCACAGAGATTTTTCTGGTCCGAAAATCAGCTGCTCAGCTTTTTAGGTGAACCACAATGTCAGAAATTGGCAGGTGGCTTAGAAAACACGCCTAATTCATTTTCATCCGTCTATTTCTTTTATGAATTTTGGCCCACCTGTTGAGATGAAGGGCCTGATTTTTGTTTCAGGGTATTGAGACAATGAGACACATGATGGGTAGATGATACGGTATCTGCATGCGTTTGGGCTTATCTCCTAATTGAAAATTATTTCTAATTAGAATTTTGACAAGTAGAATAATGTGGATTTGTTGGGTGGATCATGTGTCTATTCAGGTGGACCAAATGCAAATCGAATCTCCACCGTAGAAGAGTAGGTGGATGAATTGCAAATCTCACATGTGTGTGAAAAAGGGTCGCGGGTTGGCTGGTTATCCGAACACCAGCCAGCAAGCTGGTGTCAAGGCTTTGTGGGTCCCACCATGATATATGTGTTGTATCCACACCGTTCATAAATTTTCTAAGATAATTTTAAAACATAAAGTAAAAAAAGAGGCAGATACAATTTTCAACTGGATCACAACAAAAGAAACAATAGGGATTGAACATTTGTCCTAGGAAGATTTTTAGGGGCCACAGAAGTTTTGGATCAAGCTGATATTTGTGATTTCCATTCATACATCTCTTTGTGATTTTATAAATAGGTTGGATGACGAATAAACGTCACTGTGAGCTCTAGGAAGCTTTCAACGGTGGACATCATTTTACTTACTATTTTCTTTGGTGTGGTCCACTTGAGCTTTGTATCTGCCTCATTTTTTGTCTCATGTCTTAAAATGGACTGAAAAAATGGATGGATAGCATGGATAAAACACATACATTATGGTGGGACCCACATAGCCTTGACACCAGCCAACTAGTGTCACCATATCATTTGATTGGCTGGTGTACGCAGTGGGAATGTGGACCCACATGTTAGAGTTAGTCCACTGGTCTCGCCGGCCAATCAAAGTGGGTGTAGCCACCATTTTGATGTATGTACCTACGCTCGGTCATTAGTCTGAATTCAAAGGTAAAACGGAAATATCATGAATTTCTTCTACGAAAGGTTTTAGTCGCCACAACAAGCAGTCAAATGCTCCTGCTTGGCAATTGGGTATGTTAGAATACATAGACTTCATATTTATAGACTGGGAAATACAATGTTTGTTTCTATAACTAACAGAGCTCTTGTGTATTTTCCCAGGATTATATCTAGTTTGAATACCAGAATGATGTTTATCACTTATTTGCACAATCACAAAATATACCATCTTTGTTAAGCCTTATTCAAGACATGAGGATTAAATAAATAAAGAATGAGAAGGATAGATTCTGTATCTTTGAATGGGTTAAGGTTCAATGTGTGTGTCTATATATATATATATATATATATATATATATATATATATATATATATATATATATATAATTTCAAGTGACTTTTGGTGAAAAGTTGAATAGATTAAACGGTTATTACACTAACATGAATAATGGTGGATATATTTATGTACTTTTTATGGTGTTCACATGTATTTACTTTCATGGAAGATACATATATTTTAATTTAACTAATTAACATTGATACATATATGTTATATTTAATTTGAAACAATTCCAACACACAGGTAAACTCTTATTAGTAAGGAAAGCCGTGGACATGCATTCAATATGCATTGTTTGTTTTACTTAGATGATTTTCATTAAATGTTGAAGGGTTAATGGTTAATGCTGCGAGGAAATTCTCATTATTAAGCAGCCTCATTTAAACAAAATATCATGATTTCTCAATTTAAGAACAATATTATAAAAAATAAGGTGCTGTTAGAATTTAGCTCATGAAATCATTTGTAAAACAGGTTATTTTCAATAACAATATGAAATTCTGAATTTCCTAACAATTTAAGCTGCAATCTATAATAACTTAAAAATTTGGAAGAGTCATCATGATCTTGTTGAAAATTACAATTACGTCCTGAATTTTGATTTTTTAATTATATGTTGTAATTAATTGATTAACTTAAAAAAATTTCAATTCCCTGTTAATAATTCTAGAGTTAATTCCACCTAACTTTAATAACTTAATATTTTTTATTTAATTCGAATTTTGAATTACGAAGATATTAAATATATTTTATAGAGTATAAGGATAATTAAATTAAAAGGACGACTTAACTTAAATTAGATATTTTTTTTCCAATTAATTATTTTTAAAAGTTAAAATAATAAATTAATATATACTAACTAACACAAGTAAAAATTTATTTTCCTTTAAATATTAAAAAATTTAGAATCTAATTAGATTATGATTTAAACTTGACAATTTAATTTCGAAAGTTCAATCTTAATTCTATTTAGTTATTTTTTTAGACAGTGTTACCATTCAACACTAAATTTAATGTGATTGATTAACATAAATTATTCCTTAAAATTTCAATAGGGATTGAACATTTGTCTTAGGAAGATTTTTAGGGGCCACAGAAGTTTTGGATCAAGCTGATACTTGTGGTTTCCATTCATACAGCTCTTTGTGATTTTATAAATAGGTTAGATGACGAATAAACATCACTGTGAGCTCTAGGAAGCTTTCCACGGTGGACATCATTTTCCTTACCGTTTCCTGTGGTGTGGTCCACTTGAGCTTTGTATCTGCCTCATTTTTTGTCTCATGTCTTAAAATGGACTGAAAAAATGGATGGACAACGTGGATAAAACACATACATTATGGTGGGACCCACATAGCCTTGACACCAGCCAACCGGCGTCACCATATCATTTAATTGGCCGGTGTAGGCAGTGGGAATGTGGACCCACATGTTAGAGTTGGTCCACTGGTCTTGCCGGCCAATCAAAGTGGGTGTAGCCACCATTTCGATGTATGTACCTATGCTCGGTCGTTGGTCTGAATTCAAAAGTAAAACGGAAATATCATGAATCTCTTCTCCGGAAGGTTTTAGTCGCCACAACGATCAGTCAAATGCCCCGAATTAGGCAATTGCGTATGTTAGAATACAAAGACTTCATATATGTAGACTGGAAAATTCAATGTTGGTTTCTATAACTAACAGAGCTCTTGTGTATTTTCCCAGAATTATATCTAGTTTGAATACCAGAATGATGTTTATCATTTATTTGCCCAATCACAAAATATACCATCTTTGTTAAGTCTTATTAAGACATGAGGATTAAATAAATATAAATAAATAAATTCTAGAATGAGAAGGATAGATTCTGTATCTTTGAATGGGTTAAGGTTCTCCTCTCTCTCTCTAAATTTCAAGTGACTTTTGGTGAAAAGTTGAATAGATTAAACAATTATTACACTAATATGAATAATGGTGGATATATTTATGTACTTTTTATGGTGTCTACATGTATTTACTTTCATGGAAGATACATATATTTTAGTTTAATTAATTAACATTGATACATATATGTTATATTTAATTTGAAACAATTCCAACACACAGGTAAACTCTTATTAGTAAGGAAAGCTGTGGACATGCATTCAATATGCATTGTTTGTTTTACTTAGATGATTTTCATTAAAATGTCGAAGGATTAATGGTCAAAGGTGAGAGGAAATTCTCATTATTAAGCAGCCTCACTTAAACAAAATATCATGATTTCTCGATTTAGGAAATAATATTACAAAAAACAAGGTGCTGTTAGAATTTAGCCTCTGAAATTATCGGTAAAATAGGTTATTTTCAATAACAGTATGAAATTTGAATTTCCTAACAGTTTAGCGTGTAGCCTGTAATAGCTTAAAATTTTGGAAGAGCCATCATGATCTTAGCTGAAAATTACAATTACGCCCTGAATTTTGATTTTTTAATTATATGTTGTAATTAATTGATTAACTTAAATAATTTTCAATTATCTGTTAATAATTCTAAAGTTAATTCCACCTGACTTTAATAACTTAATATTTTTTATTTAGACCGAATTTTGAATTACAAAGATATTAAATATATTTTCATAAAGTATAAGGATAATTAAATTAAAAGTCCGACTTAACTTAAATTAGATATTTTATTCCAATTAATTATTTTTAAAAGTTAAAATAATAAACTAATATATACTAACTGACACAAGTAAAAATTTATTTTCCTTTAAATATTAAAAAATTTAAAATTTAATTAGATTATGACCTAAACTTGACAATTTAATTTCGAAAATTCAATCTTAATTCAATTTAGGTATTTTTTAGACAGTGTTACCATTCAACACTAAATTTAATATGGTTGATTAACATAAATTATTCCTTAAAATTTTAAAATTTACATCAGTTTAAATTTAAGTTTAGTCTAAATTAATAATTTAAAATTTTAATCTAGATTAATTTCAAAACTCAGAATAAAACCATCTTATGACTTATGACTGATGAATTGATTTAATTCAAATAAAATGTCAATTTCAAACATTTGTTTAGACTACAATTTGGATTTAACAAATTTTATTTATTTAACACATAGAAAAATAAGACAACAACATAACTAGTTTCGAATTTTTCAAAAAAATTACCTCTTATTAAAATATATAAATTAAAATAAATCTAAAAGTAATAATTTTTTAAATTTAAATTAGATCATAACCACAATCAAATTTAATCTACTGATTCAAATTATTATTTTTTTAATTTAACATGATTATATATATATATATATATATATATATATATATATATATATATAAATACACCCACTAGGAAAGATTAAATATTAAATATATATATATTTAATAATATAATAAGAATAATAATATATATATATAATATTTAATATATATTATATATAATATAATAATCTATATATTATTTAATAATATAATAATATATATATATATTTACTATATAATAATAATATATATATATATATTAATAATATAATATAATATAATATATATATATTTAATATAATATATATATATATATATTTTAATAAATAATATTATATATATTTAATAATACACCCACTAGGAAAGATTAAATATTAAATAATTTTAAAAATAATTATTTAATAATACACCCACTAGGAAAGATTAAACTTAAAAGATTTAAGATTATATATATATATATATATATATATATATATATATATATATAATCTTAAATCTTTTAAGTTTAATCTTTCCTAGTGGGTGTATTATTAAATAATTATATTTTTAAATAAAGACTAAATTGAATAAGATTCTAAACTAACATTAACTCCAAGTTTACATCATAATTAAATGTACTTAGATTTTAAGTTAATATTGTATATTTATTTTTCTTTTCTTTTTTTAACATAATCTCTTCGATTACTTTATAAGTTAAATTTATATAATTACTAGATTTCATAACTTGGAAATCTATTTTATGTAAGATCAATTTCTAAATCCCATAATTTAATTTATTTTTTATTATTATTATTTTAACTTGAACTACTTAAATTTAAATTAGAAAAGTAAGTAAATAAATAAATAAATATAGCCATAAGTTAACCTTATCCAAATTAAATATAACAAAGACAATTTAGATTTAAAAAATTAATTTTTTTAAATATAAAAAAAGATAAAAAGCATTATATTTAAACCTTATTAGCTACAAATCTTATTTTATCATGCCTTAAATATAATTTTACTAAATTTTGAAAATCCAACCAAATCGAATTTCATTGAAAGATATAATACCATTTGAAAATAAATAATTCAATTCATTAATGAGACCTGACCTAAATTCATTAGGTTTTCAGATGTATAAACTAAATCTAATAGATTTTTCTTTTTATATCTAGAATTTAATTTTAACAAAAAAAAAAGATAATAATAAATCTGAAATTTCAAAGGTTGCATGGGATCACACACATCAGCATCTAATTTTCATTTAATTATATATGAATTTAAATCCAACTAAAGTAACTATAATAAATGAAGGAAAAGAGAATCAAGAATTCGGAATTAAAAATCTGAAAATTCAGATCTAGTACGATCACCTCCCTCAGCTGTATTTGGATGATTGAATCGATTTAGACTTGGCTTAAACCCGACCCGATTTAAATGTAGATCTCTCTCTCTCTCTCTCTCTCTCTCTCTCTCTAAACCTATCATTTTCTCTTATGTTCTCTCCTCATTTTCTATTGTTCTAAGCCCTTTTTTTCATTTTTCTTTTTATAATGGGGAGTAAAATTATGTTGGTAGTCTAACACGATACCTACGTACGTGCGTGCAAAAGCTAAGAGCGGAGCAACTATAATTATAGCTACGTCCTAGAGGGGGGTGATTAGGACCTTTTGAAAATCTTTTCGCCTACTTACACAATTAACAATTTAAACTAAGTAAGAATACTTCAGCTTCCAAGCCTAAGTGGGTCTAATTACAAGGCTAGCATATAATAAGTAATTAAACAATATAACCTAAGCATGCATAGATAAATCAAATGATTAAACAAATCAAGCTCCTAATCTATGCAACCTATGTAGACTTATGAGAATGGATCAATGAGCTCAAGTCTACACTACTAAGTGAAAGTACATCTTGTGTGTAAATGTGCCTATCTAATGCCTAGCATGTATTCTTATCAAACATTCATAATTAAACAATTAAACATACAATGCTAAGATAACAATGTGCTCAAATCAATCACAAACATAAGCATGTATAGTGGTTCGACTTCGGGTCTACTCCACTCCCGGTTCAAGTAACTCAACCCTTTGAGCACACTGATATTCACTAGGGAGTTTAAACCTGGTTCTTTCTAACCAATGTGTTTTAACTCGGATCCACCCAACCGGAAAGTTTACAGGTTCCTTCCAACCTACACGTACACACCCGTATTGGTAGCTCCCCTTGGAGACTTGTTTAGGCTCTACAACCAAGTCAAGTTCATACAACCGAATCTCAATTTAGACTGCACTCATGAGTCAAGGTCCTACAACCAAACTTCAATGGTTTTAGGCTCTACAACTGAGCCAAGGTCCTACAACCGAACCTAGCAGTTCACTCCCGCTAGAGGCGCCCCCTTGGAGACTCAATTCGACCCTACAATCGGGTCTAGGTCCTGCAACTGAACCTATCAAGTTTGAAGACAAACTCTACACTCAATTTCCTATAGGAAGAGAGTGGAACCGGACTCTTACAAATGACAACTTACTTGTCGGATTGAGCCCATTTGTTACGCCGCTTCGGGTTGCTTCTTCTTGCTCTCCCGTGCTTGAATTAGCTCTCCTTGTGCTTCCCCTGATCTTTGATGTCGTTACTTTACTAAGGCTTTAACTCCAAGATCAGCTCCTTTGCATATGATGCTCCATTGGAGATGCTCAAGATGCTAGGAAATGGTGTAACCTCTACAAATGGTAAGAAATGAGTTTTCTAAAGGGATACACCTATTTGGAATCCTATGTGGTGTTTAGAAAAAGGATTTAACTATGATCAAGGTGTCTAAACTCCCAGGAATCAGGAGGGAACAAGTCAATTCTCATTTTAACATTGAATTCCTTAAGCTTGTGATGAATCACGAGGAGAATGACTTCCAATGGGTTTGGAATAGAGCTTCTAATGGTCTTCAACAATTGTGACTTCTATTTTCTCAAAATCCCCTCTATTATGTCCAAAAATGAATCTCCCTGCTTTTATAAAATTTATCCCAACGGTCAAATAATGGGCAGATTCGCACATGGTCGGGCGCCTGAAATTCAGTCCAGAAATAGTTTTAGTCGATGGACAATTTTTACAGTAGTTGGGCGTCCGGTGAAGTTATGGTCGGGCGGCCGATGACCATTTGAATTTCAGGCCAACTCATTGGACGGATTGCTCATCGGTCGATCGCTCGGTGGACACATGGTCGAGCACCCCGACAGGCATGTTTTCTGCTGTTTGTTTGTTGTGTCTTGCAGTAGAATATGCAACATTTTGGCCATCCTTTTGGTGATCTTTGGGGACACCTAAGGCCAATCTAAGATGACTAATGGTATGCATAATGATCATAGTCATCTAGAGGTTATGGTTTTGGATGGGTTCAAGGTTAAGGCTCACCAAAGCATCTTTTTTACCTGTTTCTTCTTCCTTGATGCAGCAGGCCCGTCTTGAGTCTTCGGTCTTTGTCTTTACTAAGCTCAACCGACATTAGACTCACTGACCTAAGTAATTGATAAACAATATGCACTAGTATGCCACAAAAAAATGCACTAACAATCTCCCCATTTGTCAATTACTTACAAAAACTTAACCTACCAAAACAAAATACATTACATGTCAAATTGAAATAAATATTACAACTCCAAACACTAAGACATCTAAACTAGCAATGCTCCTCTTGATTGCTCCTTCATAACCTGTTAATCCTTGAAACACAAAACAGAAAAATTATTTTGGTGGGACTTGATCTTTCTCCCCATTTTTTTTGGTAATTGACAAATCAATCTCTCTTTCTTAATATACTTTAATTAAGTAAAGGGTAGAGAGATTAGAGTGTCGCAGTTATAACCATAAAAACATGCTAACTAGATATAGGGTACATGAACATGTAAAACATAGAGCATGCATGAGAACATGATTAACAAGAAGATGTACTTATCTATATAGTTTAATCATACACAAATGGTCATATAAGATATACATTAAGCATGAAAGCTCAAGGGCTTGAAGCCCAATCAATCAACCTCCCCTAATAGTATATCATGACCAAACTTAAGTAAAGATTAGCATACAATTAAACATGTAATTCAGTAAGATTAGCTAATCTGAGCAGGATGATAGTCTAACAAGCAAATATACTAAAATAAAGTAATGCTAAACTACCAAATTTGGGCTAATGAGGCTTGAATCCTCTGATTTGCCCATAAGTATAAAAATAAGGCTAAAATCCTCAGATTTACCTACAAAAATAGTTTCTAACTACCCTTACTAACTATGTTTAGTTTGATTAGCCTAAGGGTAACTAATTTCCTCAACACCCTTATAGAATGTAGCATAAGGTGAGGGGTTGAGAATTCCTTCTTCTCCTAAAAGGGATAATTGGTTGGGATCTCCTTTTAGATTAAGAGGAAGAGAGGTACTGGTGGAAGCCATGAGAGCTCTCACTGGTTTGTGGCTCCCATCACTACTAGAGTGACTAGATTTAACTTTTGACTCCTTCGTATCATCCCATGTTACTGCCATAGCCTTTACTTTTTCTTTTAGGTTCTTTTGGACAATCAATGGCAATATGACCATACTTATCACAGTTATAACATTGGACATTCTTTTTTTGTGGATTTTTCTTTATATTTATCTACTTTCTTGTCCTTCTTGTCATAACTTTTTCCTCTTTCAAATTTGAGGAATCTCTTGAATCTTTTATCAAGATCACCATCCTCATCATCGCTATCTTCTGACAACTCACTCTTAATTTTTCTATGAGAGTGTTTGTGGGACGTCTTTAAGGTGATGTCCTTCTTCTTAAAGGGGGCCCTAAAGTATACTTCATGAGTTTGTAGGTAACCTATAAGTTCTTCTACTTTCATATTATCTATGTCTCTACACTCTTCTAAGGCCACTACCTTGGTATCGAATCTTTTCGGGAGAGACCTAAGTATTTTTCTACATATCCTTCATCTCAGAACCCCTTCTCCCGAGGCAAACATAGAGTTGCAAATATCGAAAAGTTTAGTGTAAAACTCCATGAAAGTTTCAGTCTCTTCCATCCTAATGTTTTCAAGTTTAGTAGTTAAGAGCTGAAGTTTCGAGCATTTTATTGTGCTAGTTCCCTCATGGGTCACCTGAAATGTGTCACACACTTCTTTTGCAGTTGCGCATGTGAGAATGCGCTGAAATTCTTTCGGGGAAACTGCATAGCAAATCGCATTGAGAACTTTGACATTTGCCACATGTAGAATTCTCTCATTGTCATTCAATTTCTCATCATCTTTGAGAATGACAATGATCTTATCATTAACCTCCACTTGTTTCGTAGGCATAGAATATCCATTTAGTATACTTGCCCACATGGATCGGTCCATGGATTGAAGAAAAATCCTCATCTCAGCCTTCCAATAGGCGTAGTTGGAACTGTCAAAGAATGGTGGACGGTTGTCAGTATTCCCATCTCGTAGACATGATGCTAGTGCTCAGGTATCAGATCTTACTTTAAACGGTTAAGTCTTGAAGAGCAACTTATTCTGATACTAAATGAAATTACGTCGGTAGTCTAACACGACACCTACATATGTGCGTGCGGAAGCTAAGAGCGGATCAACTAGAATTATGGCTAAGTCTTATACGGGGGTGATTAGGACCTTTTGAAATTCTTTTCGCCTACTTACACAATTTAACAATTTAAACTAAGTAAGCAAGAATACTTCGACTTCCAAGCCTAAGTGGATCTAATCACAAGACTTGCATATAATAAGTAATTAAACAACGTAGCCTAATCATGCATAGATAATAAAATGATTAAACAAATCAAGCTCCTAATATATGCAACCTATATAGACTTATGAGAATGGATTAATAAACTCAAGTCTACACTACTGAGTAAAAGTACATCTTAGTAAGAGATGACCAATCAATGAGCTCAAGTCTACGTAAATTATTATACAATTTAAGCTAAGTAAGCAAGAACACTTTAGCTTCCAAGCCTAAGTGGGTCCAATCACATAGACTAGCACATGATTGAGTAATTAGTTTAAGCATATAAATTATATAATGATTTAACTAATCAAACACCTAATCTATGCAACTAATGTAGACTATAAGAGATGCACCCATATGAGCTCAAGTCTACACAATTAGTGAAATACTGAAATACATCTTGTGTGTGAATGTGTCTATTTAGTACCTAACATACATTCTTATCAAGTATTCAAAATTTAACAATTAAACATACAATGCCATACTTATCCCTTGAGCATACCGGATACCACTAAGAGAGTTTAAGTCAGCTTTCTCTCAACCTAGGTGTTTTAAGCCGGTTCCACTCTATCGAGGTATTTAATGGTTACACCAACCAAGTTTTACAAGGTTCCTCCCAACCTATTAAGGCGTTTAGTGGTTCCACCCAACCAATGAGTTTAACAAGGCTCCTCCCAACTTATGCAACATACGTATACTCCCGCCGAATACTTCGCACGAAGACTTGGTTCATCCCTCTTAGAAGAGCCTAGGTCCTATAATCAAACCTATTGAGTTCGACGATTCAAACTCTCATACTCAATCCTTCATGCGGAAATACGATGTGGACTCTTATAATTGACAACCTTACTTGTCAGAATTGAGCCCCGTTGATGCATTGCTTTAGGTTACTTGATCTCCACTCTCTCATGCTTCAATTAGCTACCATTTGCTCTCATGATCACTGATGTCGACGTGTCGCTAATGCTCCAACTCCATGATCAGCTACCTTGTATGAGATGCTCCGATGAAAATGCCCAAGGTGCTAGGAGGTGGTTTGAATTCTCTGCAACTAGTAGGATATGATTTCCTATAGGAATTTCACTTAATTGGATCTCTAGAGAAGTTTAGACCAAGGATATACCTATAGTATAGGTGTCTAAAACATCTAGAGATCAAGAGTGAACAAGGTCATCTTCTTCATGAGCTTTAAATGCTCTATGCTTGTGGTGAATCACAAGGAAGATGTCTTAAATGTGTTAGGATTAGAGCCTATGGGTGTATACAACAATGATGGCTTCTAAATCTCTAAAATTCCTATTTTAAGACAAAAAATGAACTCCCCACTTTTATAGATAAATTTTCAACAGTAAAAAATGGGCAGATTCGAGAATCTTCGATGGCTCGAAGATACCTTCGATGGGGTTGAAGACTGTTCAAAGAGTTTCTTCAGTTTGCTGTACATTTAGTTCGATGAAATCGAACAAGCCACTTCGATGGAATTGAAAGGCTGTACGGTGGAATCAAAGAACATTAAAAAAGTTTGCATTTTGCTGGACATATGTTTGATGGAATCGAACTGGTCTTTGATGGCATTAGAGTTCAATCGAAAACTGTTATCCTAGGATAGTTTGTTTACAACAGTTAACACCTCTTTAATTAGCCTAACTTATCATGTTTTTCTATACGATTTAAGGCTAATAATGATGTCTAAAGGTTTTCCTATTTGGTCCAAGTCATCTAGAGATTTTAGTTGTTTTTGTTCCAAGGGTTAGGGTCACTAAGGCATCACTTTTACTTGTTCTTCTTCATTAATATTTCTTGTCCATTTGAATCTTTGGTCTTCAGTTTGTAAAGGCTTAATCGACATTACAGCATATGGACGCACATGATTGATAAATAAGGTGCATTAGTATGCCACAAAAAAGTGCACTAACAACAGCTTGAGAATGTCCACACGGACGATAACGGGTCAGACATGATGATTAAGACATTGCACAAGGAAAAATTCGAGGCTTGTAGAAGCCTGACCGGCTTGAAGACGGTGAAGCCCTCCTGATAAGTCGAAAGGGGGAGATTTGATAGGGTGTTCTTCCTCATGAGGAGAGGAGAGAGTGAAGCTCAGGGATCGTCGGGAGTACGACCAGTCTGGGTTAGGCGACCGAAATTACCCTGGAAGTGGCAGTTGATCTCTAAATTGTTTTGGACTAGTTCGGGCGACTGGCATTTGGAGTTCGGGCGATTGAAATTCGGTGGGTTTTCTCAGTTTGTTCTCTGGACATATTTTGACGTTTTCGATCACCCACCAGGGTCGAGTTAAGCGACCGATGATGCGCGCGAACTATTATATGCAGTTTCCTATTTTATCTCCACCTTTTGCGAAGTGATATATAATCACTTCTTAATCGAGATTAGGGTATCAAAATAGAGAACCCACGTCCAGAAAGAGAGAGAGAGAGAGAGAGAGAGAGAGAGAGAGAGAGATGAAGATTGAAGATGAGTGTGTTGTGCTTGTGATGCTTCATCTATGCAGCAAGCAATGTTTCAATTTCTTCTACATCCTTGGATCAGTGAGATCTCTCAGTTTTTTTAATTCTCATTTAT
Organism: Liriodendron chinense; assembly: GCA_003013855.2. Lineage (NCBI taxonomy): Eukaryota > Viridiplantae > Streptophyta > Magnoliopsida > Magnoliales > Magnoliaceae > Liriodendron > Liriodendron chinense. The sequence continues at coordinate 7,634,178 of ML058327.1, read as the reverse complement.
TATAATCCACCCTTGGGGTGAAGATTGATTAGATCCGAACGTGTGAAGTTCGTAATCGATGTGTAAATCTCATTTATATAGTGGATTTTCATATCTGGACGAGGTCCCATGGTTTTTACCTTTGCTGAGGGTTTTCCACGGGAAAATCTTTTGTGTTACGGTGTTTGTGTGATTGTTTGCTTTTTCCGCATTGTCATATCTCATAATTCATGATTGTAAGGGGTACGAGATCCTGAACTTTTGTACATCCGCCCCAATAGTTCCTGGCCTATCAAGTAGACCACACAATTTTGAAAGATGCTTATTACTTCAGAACGTCTGCGTTATTATGGACGCGGATTAGCTAGTGACCCCGACACCAGCCCCGGGGCTAGGTGTCAAAGCTGCATGGCCCCGCCATGATGTGTGTGCTTTATCCACACTATCCATCCATTTTCCCACCTCATTTTCGGGCATTGTCCCGAAAATTAGGCAGATCCAAATCTCGAGTGGACCACACCACAAGAAAACAATGTTGATTAAATGTTCACCCTTAAAAACTTCCCAGGGCCTACCGTGATGTTTTTGCCATCCAACCTGTTGATAAGGTCACACAGACCTGGATGAAGTGAAAACACAAATATCAGCTTGATCCAAAACTTCTATGGCCTCCAAGAAGTTTTCAACGGTGAGAATTCAACTCCCACTGTTTCCTGTGGTGTGGTCCACCTGAGATTTGGGTCTGCCTCATTTTTGGTCCCATGCCCTAAAATGAGGTGGAAAAATGGATGGACAGCGTGGATAAAACGCATACATCATGGTGGGGCCCACACAACTTTGACGCTAGCCCCTGGGCTGGTGTTGGGGTCACTAGCCAATCCGCATCCCGTTATTACAGGCTTTAAGAGCAGGTGGTTTATTGTACGGTGAAGAGCGAAACTTATGTGAGATCTCGTTCACCAGTGATGTTAGTCAAAGCACACCTTGATGTATTTATTACTCATCCAGGCCGTTCATCTAATTTTCAAACTTATTGTTCACCATGATCACAATGTCAAAGATGATACAAATTTCAGGTGGACCACACCTTAGTGGGCGAATTAGGTGTTACCCTGGGAACAACTTAGTGGGTCTTACCCCTACCGTCCATCCGTTTATACAGCCCATTTTAGGATAAGGTTCCAAAAATTATGCAGATCCAAATCTCAAGTGGACCATACCACTGGAAACAGTGTGATTGAGTGCCCCACCATTAAAAAATCCAAAGATCCCATGGTAAGGTTTTCGTAATGTTTATTTGCAATCCAAGCTCTTGATAATGTCAATAAGGTCTTGATGAAAGGAAAATATAAATATCAGATTGATCCAAAGCTTTTGTGGCCCACAAAATGTTTTTAATGGTTATTAATCACTGTTTCTAGTGGTATAGTCCACCTGAGATTTGGATCTTCTTAAGGTTTTGGATCATATCCTAAAATGATACGAGAAAACAGATGGATGGCATAGATATATAAAAAATAAATCACGATGGGCCCCACACGGTAGGGGTAACACCCACTAATGATATTTCCTTCCATCTACATGTTTTTTACAATAGAAACAGATTGGATGGTCAAATTACAGTTATTAGATCAATGTACGAAAATTTTGGACCGAGGGAGTTCAATCACCAAGATATCCTGTGGGGTCGTCATTCAATCCACGCCATCCATCGGATGGTGATGTTACGAGTAAGTGCATCAATTGCACCAGATGTGACGGGTCCTCCAAAACTCCTGCTGTAGGAAGATTGTTCAACGCTTGAGATCCATGAGCCCACCGTGATTTTTGATAACATCGACTCCGTCCATCATTTTATACACCACAATTTATAGAATAAGCCCAAAAAATAGTCCGATACAAGACTCAGGTGGGCCACACCTAGTGAATTTAGATTTGGAGTCATGATTTTAGATTATTCACGCGGTGTGGCCATGTCTCTTTTGGATCAAGCTTATCTTTACTATGCACAGTGAAAATGCAGTGCTGAAACTAATGGATGGAGTGGATGACACGTACAAATCATGGTGGGCCCGCATAGTTTGGGTGTCGCACGTGCTTTCTCCAACAACGTATAGAGGATTCTGGGTTTGACGAGCACACGTGGCACCACATTGGAGCTTTTACTCGCATGTGGTGTGGAGGATAGAAACACCCCATGCCCATTATATACATGCCAGCTACTCATTACTTGCCACGTATGAAGTCGCATGTGTTATGCATGGGGTGCGGATTTCCTACGAAAGCCTTGCGCAGGAATTTCCTGTGCTGGGAACCACGGTGGGCCCCATAGTGATGTGTTTTTATAAATCCACCCCGTTCATCTGTTTTGGGAGATCATTTTAGGACATGAAAACAGAAATGAACCAGATCCAAGACTCAAGTGGGCCTCACTAAAGGAAAAGGTGGGTAGGTAAATTAGTACCATTGAAACCTCCATGGGGTCCACAGTGATATTTAAATGACATCCATACCGTTCATAACGTCACTACTACTGGGATGAACTAGAAAAAAAAAATATTATCCTGATTCGAAACTCCTGTGGCACCACAAATATTTCAACTGTGGACGTTCAAATATCACGTTTTCAGCCCACTTGAGTCTTGGATCCGGTTCATTTTTGTTTTTATGTCCTAAAATGAGCTCCCAAAACAGATGAACGGGGTGGATTTATAAAAACACATCACTGTGGGCCCCACCGTGGTTCCCAGCGCAGGAAATTCCTGCGCAAGGCTTTCGCAGGAAATCCGCGCCCGCATGCGTGCCCCTCCACGTAGACCATGCTCTGTTATGTTCACACGGTCGCTTGAGATGGAGCTAGGTTCTTCATGACGCAGCTGCAAACTCAACACAATTATGTAAGATCAGGACCGTTCATCATGTAGTAAATCATGTGAATATATTGTCCCAAAATTCAGAAGGCCCAAAGTAACTACGATCGCACATATTTTCTGAACATGGATCGTTTGCCGTTTCTTCACCATCGATTTTTTTCTCATAAAAGCGTTGCTCTCCTTAATAACAAAATGAACAATTTTTTAGGCAAGTGATACTCAAGTGTGTCCCTAAGACCTGGTTCCGTCAATCTCACGGGTCAAGTTCACCGACCATCCGACAAGGTGGTGATCAACACAAATTAGTGACTACTCGTGCGAGGCTACCAAATTTGTTTTGCATCATTTTCCAAAACAACGAGATCGAACGTACATATTGCTTAAATACACGTTATTAGGGCCTAATAAGTAATTAAGCTATAATTATTTTGAACTTTTAAACTTGTCACATTTCTACTACTCCCTTGCCTTCCCTCTTAAAGGAGGCTCTCTCTCACCTTACATATTAAAGGAGGCCCCATATAGTGGGCTGTCCACATTAAAGGTGGAGTTCACACAGGTGGACGGTCCACATAAAAGGTGGGTCTTGAGTGATGTATGACACCATATTAATGTGAGCCAATAGATAAATGGTACATGTCAAAGGTCAACCCATATTGATAAAAAAAAGGGCCATATCCAAAGCAGGTTAGTACGATGGACGACTCACTTCAAAGGTACTGACTTACATGATGGACAATCCACATTAAAGTAAGCTCCTCATGATAGGTGGTGGACATTGAAGCTGAGCTCAGCATGATGGATGGCCCTATATTAAAGTGGCCCCACATGATGGATGATCCACATCAAAGGTTGACCCCAAATGATGAATGACCCACATCCAAGGCAAGCATTCCATGATGGCAACCCACATTGAAGGTGGGCCCATATGATGTATGGTCCGCATCAAAAGTGAGCTCCACATGATGGACAATTAATAATGGTGGGCCCCACATGATGGACTGTCCACATTGAGGTGTCCCACATGATGGACGATTCACATCAAATGTTAGCCCTAATGGTGAGTGGCCCATGTCCAAGGTGGGCCCTGCATGATGGACAACCCACATTAGAGGTGGGGCCCACATGATGGACAGTCTACATTAAAGGTGGGCTCCTCATGATGGGCAGTGGATATTGAAGGAGGGCCCCACATGATGGACAATAACATTGATGGTGCCCTTGCTTAATAGATGGCCAACATCAAAGGTGGACCCTATGTGGATATGAAGGTCGGGCTATAATGACTGAATGACCCACATCCAAGGTGGGCCCCTTATGATGGATGAACCACATCTAAAGTAGGGCCCACACAATGAATGGTTCACATCAAAGGTTGCCCACACAATTAAATGTGTACTATTTTAACATGTATACATTCAATTCACAACACTTCCTATGATATATGATCCTACTTGAGATTTAGATATACTTTATTTTAGGGCTCAAGCCTTAAAATTACCTAGTAAATTGAACAGGAGAGTTATTAAAATATATAAATCATGGTGGCCAATTAGAGTTTACTCAAGTATGCTTAACTTGACTTACTCGGTATGCAATCAGCTTTCCAAATATATTACCTAACTCACTCCAATTTCACAAATTACCACGGTAATGTAAACATTTTTACAATGATAGCAGATTATTTTACCATTCTCTTGACAGTATTTGCATTTAAACATTGATTTGTATTTTATAAGTATAATAATTAAAATTTATCTACTTATCACCGTTAATGCATTTGCATTTGACTGGGCATTCAACGTTTGATTAAGTGACGGACACGTGATCAATGGTTTAGATGATTTGACCGTTGGACATTTTAGCCTTGCAATTGATTGCGGAAAAGTTTGCATCAGTAATGATTTTTTACTTCTAACATAAGCGAACCTACTCTTTTATTCTCAACCATCCATTTGTAGCTGAGCGTTTTGTTACCAATCTTAAAGAATTAGTCAACGGTAAAATCTCTATACTAGGTAGGTGTAACCGTTGGTGTTAAACTTACTAGACTTGCAGGCATGTAGTAACGGTGCAGTCCCTCCCTACTCAGTCGTGCTAGAAACTTTACCAATTTTTATTGACCCCTTCGCCTAACGCATGACTCATTGAGGCGTGCGATCGCACGCCTCATTTGAGACACCCCGGTGTTACTAAATGCATAAAATAGATGAGGCAGGTAGGTAGAATTGTCTTTTAAAATCCATACTACGGTTTTTTACTTCGTATAGTTTTAGATTTCACCTGGTGTGGTGTTCTTTACACACTTGACTTACAGATGGTAACTTTTTAAGAGCCACCTGTGTCTATAAACACAAAAGGGAAGTATGTACAGGTACACTAGAATACTTGTCCAACCTACTGTTTATTCGTAGTGACATCCCGGACCCTTTCAAAGTTGCCACCTTTAGTAATAAGGGTGACAAAGGGCGCATTCCACAGAATGTGCTAATTTGGGTCAACAATAAAAAGGTTGCATATGCCAGATAAAGCACAACATTCAGGTGGGCCCAACTGAGTCCAAAAGTCAGATCCGACTCCTGTATATAGACTGACATAAGCCATGACTACAACAGAGCTCAGAAATGTGAAAGAACCAGATATTAATTGATCGAGTAATACACTTCTATTCGACTGTGAATAGCAAAGTATCCAAATTCAATAAAATGCCAGCTAATCAGAGCTCAGAAATATCCAATCAATCTAGTTATGAGTCGATGATCAATCTGCAGTGGATCCTGCTAATTGGACGGTTTGGATTTGAAGTACATTTCATTTGTCTATCTATACACGAGCGTCATATGAATCCTATCTACAATGCTGTATCTCAAAATCCAACTACAAAATGGTTTACCAATTACCATGCTAGGGCTAGTCGCGCGTGCAGCGCATGTGCAAGAAATTCGGCAACCGTGCCAGGACGCAGATTGCATTCTGACACTTCAAGTAGCGACTCGCTACTCAATGGTGCTCCGTGGGCCCACCATGATGTATGTGTCTTATCCACGCGGTCCATTAATTTTTTCAGATCGTGTTAAGGTATGAGCTCAAAAATGAGGCAGATCAAAGAATCAGGTGGACCACACACAGGAAACAATGGTGATTGAACGTCCACCATTCTTCTTGGAGGCCATCAAAGTTTTCGATCAAGACGATATTTGTGTTTTCCGTTCATCCAGATCTGAGTGACCTTATCAATAGCTTGGATGCAAATGAGAAGTTTTGAACGGTGGGTGTTCAATCACCACTGTTTTCCTGTTGTGTGGTCCATATGAGATTTGTATCTTCCTCAACTTTGGGATTATGCCCTAGATCCAAAATGGATGGACGGCGTGGATAAGCACATACATCATTATGGGTCTCACAGATCACCGTCCAGTAGAGACTGTGCTCCTTGCAGTGTATGCAATCCGCGTCCCTCGCGCCATGCGAGAGACTGGGGACTTCTCAGATACGTGCCGGGTGTGAGTTTGCGTGGCGGGCTGCTGCCAGGTGCAGCGCAACGTAAAGAAAAAAACTGAAAAAGAGTCTGCCAGTTGTCTGCATGCGACGTTCAAGTGCACATCCGATGATGGAATCAACCTGATTGTTAGGCCAGATAATATAAACCGTTGGGCCCACTTGATGGATGGATACGATCTTGCACTCCAATATCATCCTCGGATATGAAATGTTTCGAATTCTAGCCCTGCTTGCATCGGGAAATACCCCTACATTCGCTCCTTGAAAGAGAAAGGTCTCAATTCCGGATGCGATCTTCGTGCAACGGTTGTAGGAGGCCATGCAACCAAAAGTTCTATGGCGCAAATCTGGATGCCTGTGTGTCATCCGCTCCGTTCATCATTTGTGCCAGCTCAAGTTTGGAAAATTACGAAAAAACAAGCCCATCCAAAACTCAAGTGGCCACACCATTTGGGATTGGACGATCACGTGAAGGGAAGTCAAATATCAATTTTATCCAAAACTTCAGTGGGCCCACAGATTGTTTCAATGAGCTGGCACGAACGATGGATGGAGGGGATGTCACCCATACATCACGGTGGGACAGATGTCCCTCAGTTCCTGCTCCCTGCTATAATCAGGTGGGACTCACCGTTCATGTCCCGTGGCCCCAAATAATAAAGCCGGACGGAATCATCCAGTGGTCTGCAAGTGTACTTTAACCGTTGATCACCGGCGATTTCTTTCAACGGTCCATTTACTTTATGACCGACGCAGCCTGATTCAGGGGCCACGGCTCGGAAACGGTGGGGTCCACCTGATGAACGCACGTGCGGATAGGCACGAAGGGCGAGAGTAGGATCCGAAGTACTACTGTCGCGAGTAACATTCCTCATTTCTCCTTGTGTGAGTTTTGGGGCCTTCTTCCATTTCAGGACGTTGGCTGCGAAGGTCCAAAAAGGTGTAAAAAAGAGAGAAAACGGACGATCCCAAGAACTCTCTTCAAAGAAATATATAAAAGAAAAATCCAAACTCCCCTTTTCCTCTTCCCATTTGCGGAGATCTTCATCTCCTTTCATCTTCTCTGCAGAGATCTTGACCTTCCATTCATGATCGATGGACATGATTTAGCCTGCAGGTACGGTGCCTTCTGCTCTTCTGTTCTTCTTTTTCTTTCTTTCTTTCTTTCTTTCTTTTTTTTTTTTTAATTCAACGGCCGGATTTCCTTCATCGATCTGAAAGAAGTGGCAAAAACTCGAAATACAGATAATTTGAAGAGGAATCGTTCTCGCTGCGAGCTCCGATCATGGCCGTGGTCGATAATGCCGGCATCGATCGAGCGATGAACGTTGGATCGTCGAGTCGAAATTTCGAGGCGGCAGCTCCGAATGCCCATGGACCCGCTGACGTTGTTCAGCCGAAGCCGAACCATCTAGGTGGTGGTGTCAGTATCGTTGACCCCAACATGCATCCGAGCTTCCATATGAAGGTCCAGCAGTTGCAGCAGCTGGCGACATCCCCGGCTCACGTTAGCAACCACAAGCCCCAGCAGGTGCAGCAGCAGAACGTCGAGCAGGGGATGCAGCAGGCGGATGTGGTTGCGCGATCGAATGGTGTGGATTTGCAGAGGAACGGAGAGGTTGGTGGCAAGGGGTTCAAGCAGGATATGAGGGAATTGGAGGAGCTTCTTTCAAAGCTGAATCCCATGGCAGAGGAGTTTGTTCCACCATCTCTCGTGGGCCATGGCCATGTACCTGTCGGCGGGCTGTACTCTAACGGGTTTGCGATGATGCACCCCAACGGTGCCAATGGCGTGGGGCCCGGGAATGGAAACAATGGTAGACGGGTGGGGCCCATCGCATTTTCCTTCTGCTTCTGTTCCTTTATACAAATTAGATTTATGCTCTCATTCCTGATATGATGCCGATGATCAGAGGAAGAATGGGTATGGTCAAGGGAAGAGGCGTATGAACAGTCGAACGAATATGGCCCAGCGGGAAGAGATAATTAGGAGGACTGTTTATGTTTGTGACATTGATCAACAGGTACATAACATTGGCTTCTTTTGACCACGTGTGATTGCTCGATTTGGTTGAATTGCAATACTTGATTTGGTTGAATTGCAATATGTGTACGTCGATTCAACTGCACTGTGTTTGGGAGTAGCCTCAACATTTTAAGGTTACACGCGGGTGAAAAAAGACCACGTTTGGAAATTCATGCAAAAAGATTCCATATTGAGTGGGCCGCTTGTTTTCTTCAAACTGGCATTGGATAAAGATTCCACTTGAATCAAGCCGCCAGTCAGTTTTATGTGGTATTTTGGCAGCAATCAGTTCTGCCCAGCTGCTATTTTAGAACTCCCAAATGCGGTCCAAAGTGGAATGGACCAAAGTGGGGTTAGTCCCATTCCATTCATGATCTCCGTCTAGGCCCAAATATAGATTATAATAGTTTCCTGTTCAGCTTCAAATGCATGGAATCACAGCTAGTTGTCATTATGAAATTATGAACTACAATGCCACTCCTGCGTCGGTCATTTCTTCCATACTGAGTTAGATTATTGCAGTTCATTCGATTTGAGCATCCCAATGCGACCTTTTAACTTGTTTCAAAATACGTTTTTCATGGCACAAATTCTTACATATGATTACCGTGCATAAAAAATGCTAAACCTTTAATTTTCTTGCGTTAGCAAATGCTATTGTATAACCTGCTACATAGAAGTTATATGAAGGTCCTACACATGGAAAGTATATATGGTGATTGGGACTGTGCTCTGGTTGTCACTACGTTGGTGAGCAATGACCCAAAAATGACAGTGATTGGACTGCTCTGATCACCCATTTATGGCAAGTTTCGGCTGTTGAATGTGGATGGATGTTTGTATTTTGAGCTAACCGTACCTTTTCAGCCCACTGACTGGATGGCTACCCCATTGGATTGCCTTGCCTTTTGGGTATGGACAGTCCGCCTGGTGACGACAAAGCAATTGTCCTGATCACTGTACACATGTAACACATGTACAAGAAAGGTTTTTCACTGTGCACCCGATGAAACTCAATGGTGTCTTTGTTGCATTCCACCTCTGTCTAATTTTATTTTTGTTGATGTTTTTTGTAATTTGGGTATGTTTGATTTGGAACTTATAGCTGAAAAGTGCTAACATTCAATGCATTTCTTTGGCTATTTATAGGTCACTGAAGAACAGCTTGCAGGGCTCTTCCAAAGTTGTGGACAGGCAATCCATATTTATGAATATTCTTTTATTTATTTTTCTTTCTGTTTCATATTTGCTTCTATAGGTTTGTTGGCTAAGTATTTATGTTTCCCAATAAATTTTCGTTCATTGGAGTGAAGGTTGTTGACTGTCGCGTTTGTGGTGATCCAAATTCTGTTCTTCGTTTTGCTTTTATAGAGTTTACTGATGAGGGTAATTTTCGCTTCTCACTTAGACTAATGCTGTGCATTTTGCTGAATCTTCTACTGTATATTTTGTGGCAATGTTTATGTCTTTATTGGTTGTTGTGGCTCCAGAAGGTGCAAGGGCTGCTTTGAGTCTAGCGGGAACGATGCTTGGGTACTACCCAGTAAGGGTTCTGCCTTCAAAAACTGCAATTGCACCAGTTAACCCAACATTTTTGCCAAGGGTAAGAAAAGTCTTTTGATCTATGATCACATCTGTCCTTCTACATAAAAGCGGTAGTTAATACATTTTCCCTATTAGAAAAGGAATTATTAGATTTCAGTGGTTCTGATAAGTTGATGGCTGACTGTCACTGTTGCTTTAGTCTGAAGATGAACGTGAAATGTGTGCCAGAACTATTTATTGTACAAATATTGATAAAAAGGTAAATGCAAAATGATATATTGTTCTGCAATTGGATGCGTAAGTTAAGTTGTTTAATTTGTATATTCTTTTGGTGTAGGTTACTCAAGCAGATGTCAAACTCTTCTTTGAGACTATATGTGGAGAGGTTTGTAATTGCTATTTTAACAAACTTGAGAGTTTTCTTTCGTTATGAATTGTGTAGTTTGATCACAGAAAGAACTGATGAGGCACATCTTGTATTGTGTAGGTTTATCGCTTGAGACTGCTAGGAGACTACCATCATTCAACCCGTATTGCTTTTGTTGAGTTTGTCATGGTAATTTCTCCAGCTCTCCATATATACATTCTTAATATTGCCGTCCATACATGTCATTGGCTTGAAAAAACTTGAGTTGGTATATGGGAAATTGTGTACCGAGCTAATTATAGAGGGACATCACTAAATGCCTGCATTTTTTTTGAGGGGTATATCTACAATATCTGGAATGGCGGAATGGGATTTGTGTAGCTGATCCCAATTAGTTGGGATAAGGCTTAGATGATGCTGATGATGTCTACAAGATCTATATGTCACTTAGTTTTTTGATGCAACGGTCCTTACTTTTAGTCATGGTATTTTGACTATTGCTGTTGCGTAAGCATATGATTTGTAGATACCATATTCTGATAAATACCAACCACCATCAAAAGAAAAGAATGGAGAGTTGGAGACACTACCATTAAGGTAATGGACAATTGTAGCCAACATACAAAGATTGTCTTGGTATGCCATCTTTTGCCAAACAATCAGCTCAAGAGTATCCCCTCGCCTACACTAGAGCACCCATCCACATTAATATTCCATTCGCCTAATGTTGTTGGGGCCCATATGACAGTCGTTTTTGACAGCTCACTATACTCATTGATCTCCTCTCTGCAGCTTCTATTCAAGTCTCGAGACTTTTGACAGATATGACTTTGACTTCTTTCATCTTTTGATCCCAAACCATGAAAAGAAATTTAATTTTCCTAAGGATATTTCCAGGCATCACCATATTCTTGGGCATTCTTCTGGTTCATTCTTTTTAGATACTCCGATGAATCGCATAGGGGAGACTTCCAAAGGATTCTTCCTCCAGCCATTTGAAGAGATCAGCATCTGACCTCAGCTGGACCAACAAATTCGAACAGAGATGAAGGAAGAAGTGCCAAATATCGTGAGCTGTCTTGCAAGGAAGAAAAGGTGGTCATTTGTCTCTTTCATCATATTTCCAACAGGAAACAGATATTCCGTAGAGACAATTTCTTTCCGAATACTATCAAGAATGAGAATTTTATTACCTTTTTGGGTTTGGGAGGCGTGGAAAAACCCCACACTTTTGGTGCTTCTAGGGCAAGGTGGATTTTTTGGGCATAAAGCAATGAAGAAAACTCTAGAAGAGAAGGTTACATTTGGTGAGGGGCCCCAAGTGCATTTATCTACATCATTCACTAGCAAGGAAACTCTTTTGAGCACTAGGAGAAGCTCCTCATCCATTGGTATTTCATAATTCCAAAGGTTTCTTCTAAACAAATGTATCCAAACAATCTACTATGTGTGATGAGGAATTAATTGATCATCTCTTCATCCATTGTCCTTTTGCCACAAGAATTTAGGACCACTTCCTTTTGTGCTTGCACACAGATTGGGTTATGCCTAAGTCGGTGGAAGGGTTATTATGGGCTTGGCATGGTGGTGGTGGCGGCAAGGCTCGGAAAGCTATTTGGCCGCTTCTTATCATGGCAGTTCTTTGGGTTATTTGGGGATTTAGGAATGGTCGTTGTTTTAGTAATATTATTGAAGGGGAGAACGAGGTCATTTTAAAGGTCAAGTGGCTAGTGTCCGAGTGGGCGGTTTATGTTAAGGTGGCCTTGGCTGCCCTCCCTTTTTAAGTGCCTAGTGGTGTTTTTGGGCTTGTATTCTTTTTCACTTCGGCGTTTCTTAATAAAATTTGGTTATTTTTCAAAAAAAAAAAAAAAAAAAAAAAACGAAGAAGTGACCCACTCTTATAATACTATAAGTTACAATGCTCAGAACAATTGACCTGAAATTTCCATTAGGTCCATCACATATTTCATGGCCTAGAATGGCCAATTGACACCTATAGAACAATTCTAAACATATGAGACATCACCAATAAAATGGACGGTCAAGATCATTATGTAAAAATATGTGCAAATTATAACTTGAATTTGATATGTATTACTCATGGTTTTTGTTAGAGAATAATTTCTTTCTTTCTTAGGTTTGATTATGTTAGCCCCTGTTCCAAGCTGGAGCCAGCTCCAGCTTGGAACAGGGGCTAACATAATCAAACCTAAGAAAGAAATAAATTCTTCTCTAACAGTTTTAAAGCTTCACCTTTGTCAGGTCATCCTAATCATCCCATCTATGGTGGGGAAAATGGATGACTATAAAAGAGAAGGCCGCCTTATGGATGGATTTAATCATCTGACCAGTATGATTTTTCATGGTAGCACATGAAGTGGGCGCATGACCTAATGTACGGTCCAGATCAATCTTTTGGACTGCCCTGGTGTCCTGATGCAACTATGAGCACTCCAACTTACAGTGCTATGAGAGCACTATATAATTTCTAAATGCTAACTTCTCATGATGTTTCTTTTCATCATGTTAAGTGGGGGGCAAAAGATGTAGCGGGATTCATTAGCTTGGGAACGGTTAACCGCAGCTCCCTCCTGTGTCAAACTCTTATCCCATGTAATAATTGTTTTATTTTTATCTCCATTTCTTCATTCTTAATGGATTTTGAGTTATCGACATAAAGGGCCATTTGGAAAGGCAGAACTCTGCATTCAACACTGGATGGATAGAACAACCATACCACGAAGTGGACTGATGCATGCTTAAGAACATATTGAAGCACAACAGAAATATCAAAATAGGCATTTTCCAATTATTTGATTATGTGATTTTTATGGATTTTTGGCTTAAAAAATAACTATGATACAACTGATATGGACACTGACATGTCTGATGCACACCAATTCATATTGGTTTTTGAGCTGTCTGATACAGGCGCCAATATTGCTATGTAACTAACCCCTTGGCTGCATTGAAAATTGAGGAAGTGGGTGCACTATTAGGGTTATATTTTGAAGTATTTGAGCCTGTTGAGGTAAGTTGGAGGGAGCTACTTAGTTCCTTGATGAGAAGGAGAAGGAAGGGTTATTGAAGGGTAGGAAGCATGTTGGGAAGAACATTAACAGCACTCACAAGCTTCATAGTCTAATATCATCTATTAATCACGACAAGAAAGGATATCATAGATTGTTTGGATGTTAATGCCTTAATTAGGGTGCAGAATGTGATTTCTTGTAGGTGAAGAACTTGTTTAATAGATCAATTACTAGATGATTTGATTGATGTGGATCATCATTTCATTCGGTGCGAAGTGGCTTGGGTTTTTGGTCTTCTCCCCCAGCTTATTTGAGATAAGATTGGGTCATCCTGAGTTCGATTGTGGAGCTTGCAGATGTTAACCAAGAGGTAAAATCTTGTGGAGTATGCTCCTGCATATGAGGAATTTTGGAAGGACAGAAGAATAGAATCTTTGCTCACTTTTATCAAATTTATGCCATAAGGAAGAGAAAATTAAGATTCATTCCTAGGAAGTTGGGTCTTTCTTGGGAAATTTCAAGGGGATCTCTGCCTGATCTTCTTCTTGAATGGAGAGTAGTCAATAGTCATTGAAGATTATTGATTTACAAACTATTATAAACCTTAAAACTGTAAAATTAAGAAGCTACATGCACACAATTTTTCTTGTCATCATGTTAGGCAAGCGACGAATGATGTAAGTGGATTCTTTAACTTTAGAAGGGTTAACTGCAGTTGCTTCCTGTCGTTAGACACTTATACTACGTTGTTTTTGTTTTTTGTTGTAACTCCCTTCTTCCTTCATAGTAAATTTTGACTTACTGAGAAAAAGGGGCCCTTTTATAAGTCAAAACTTATTATTCAACATTTGATAGGCAGCACCAACCGTACCACAAAACATACCGATGCGTGCATAAGGATATATTGAAAACACAAAATCAATAGCAACAAAACACATATTTTCCATTTTTTATTATATAATTTTTAAAAGATTTTTCTACTTAAAAAGATCACCATGATTGGCTGAAATGGACACTGACCTATCTGACATGCTGATTCATACCGGTTTTTGTGATGGTCGATATAGACATCGTCATCATCATCTAAGCCTTATCCCAACTGATTGGAGTCGGATACACATGCATCAATACCTGATATTTAGAACCTTGGCTGCATGGCAAATTGAGGAAGCTTGCGCACTATAGAGTTTCTTTTTTATTTTTTCTTCTCTTTGAGTGGCAATGAAAGTTCTATCCAAACAGGATTGAGGAAGTGAGCATACTATTTCTGTTATCTTTGAGACAGTCGAGATAACTACTTGGTTCCCAGAAGTGAGAAGAGAGGGAGAATGAAGGGCTGTTGAAGAGTAGGAAGCATGTTAGGAAGAATGTTAGAGGCACTCATGAGCTTCTTAATCTAACATTATTTATAAAGTAACAAGGATATGGTAGTAGCTTCCTTGATTAGTTGGGGTAAGGCTTAGATGATGATGACGATGACGACGACGATGACGACATGCTAGAAGCTTGGATGAGGATCAAGATGGAAACCCTCAAGAATTTTATTAGCTGCTTCCACACAAAGGTTTATCCTAAAGATTGATAGGTTGTTTGGAATCTTTGGATAGGCCAAATGTTGTTAATTAGATAATTAGGATATGTAATTATGGATGTGGTTTCTTGTAGGTGAAGAACTTGTTTGGTAGGTCAGTTTCTTGATTAGAGTTGATTTAAGAAGGAATAGAACAAAAGAATCTTTGGTAGTCCCCATCAAATTTATTTCATGTGAAAGAGAAAATCGTGATCCACCTTCCAAATTTGGTCTTCTCTTCAGAAGTTTCTGAGGGAATATGCATCTTGATTGTCTTCATGACTGGAGGGCATTCATTTGATAGATCTATGACCTCATTGGGCTTGATTGCAGTGGATCATCTTTTTACTCAGTTGGAAGCTGCTTGGGCTATTTGGTCTTCTGTTTTCCTGCTGATTTGAGATAAGAGTTTTTGTGAGGCTAGTTAAGAGTTAAAATCTCGGGAAATACACTCCTTGATGTAATCACATGGGATTTTGGAAGGAATAGAACAACAGAATATTGATTAGTCTCCATCAAATTTGTTTCCTTTCAAAGAGAAAAATCATTGACCATCTTATCAATTGGCCTCGCTTTGTAAATTTTCAAGGGGATCCAACGCAGGACATCCGACCAACTCACCAAAAGCTCTAGAGCTGATGGGGGAGGCATAAAATATCCTTTTATCTCATAGCCCATGCTAGGCCAGGCCCGGGTCGAGCCCTCCTTCGTGAGCTGCCCCACTTCGCATGGGTCCTGTTTCGCATGGTGCAACTGCTTCGCACGGTTTGCCTCATCCCGAGTGTGCTCCCGCTTCGCATGGGCCGCTCCACTCGAGTCCGGTGTGAAAATGCCCCTGCATTAATCACCTCCACTGAGGAGTCTCGAACATGAGACCTCCCACTCTGTTACCAATTTGACGCAGGACATCCGACTAACTCACCAAAAGCTCCAGAGCTGATGGGGGAGGCGCTGAATATCCTTTTATCTCATAGCTCAGGCTAGGCCAGGCCTGGGTCGAGCCCTCCTTCGTGAGCCGCCCCACTTCGCACGGTCTGCCCCACCTCAAGTGTGCTCTCGCTTCGCATAGGCTGCCCCACTCGAGCCCGGTGTGAAAATGCCCCTGCATTAGGATCTCCACCACGATCTTCTTCATGAGTTAGTAATGCTTATTGAGGGCTATTAGAATTCCCCAACGAGACTGACACCCCTTCCCCCTCACGTTTTGAGGGAATGGTGGATGCTTAATATTGAGGGATAATCCTGGTGCATCCAGCATTGTGGGTAGATATTATCTCATTGGATCAGTAGTCGTTTGTCTGAAAAGGTGACTCATGCAATGCAATTGCTTGGCCTTCCAAAAAATGCACTGTTCCTTGGGAGCTACGATGTGTGCTTCATCCATGGATATCTCTTTCCAATGTTCCTAGAGCAGCTAAGTTTCAGTTCCAATGCCAGGGGTTTCTAGATTTTCACTTTGTATTGGTGGATTGCTATCAAATGCCTTGATGGATATTTGCAAGCTTTTGCTTTTCTTTTTAAATAGAACTTTTGTTGCTGAATAAAATAAGAAAAAGAGATTCATGCTTTGGACAGGAAGGGGCAGGTTGCATCATCAGTGAGTGGAAAGTAAAGGGTGACTGTTCAATAGTTTATTAGTTGGCGTTTTCAAATGAAGTTATGAAGGAGTTTAAAGAAAAGATGGCTTCGTTCCATGAGATCATGGGATGAAATCTAGATAACATGCAGAATGCCTCAAAGAAGCAATTGCCTCGGAGAAAAAACAATTGAAATGGTGCTTATATTGCAAATGATAGCATAATTCATTTTTATAAGAGACATCTGATTCAATGTTCCCATTCCTTTGGTTTTTCTGTGGTGTTCTCCTTGGCTTGTTGGAGTGTAATTAAATTAGAGTGATTGGATTTTTCAAGAGGTTGCATGGAGTTTAGATTGCAAAAGATCTTGCATGCCCCTTAACTTTAGAAAACATATTGAAGTGTTTAAGGACTCTAGGCCCGTTATCCTTGTGAGGAGTTTTGACAAAGTTCTAGCTAAGGTGTATCCTTTATCATGTATAGGTTTTTGGATAATACCATCTGATTTACCCGAGTAGGGTTCATGAGCGGTAGGCAAATTCTTAATGGTGCTTCATGTATGTATTAGTCTGTGGATGTTCAGCATAGCCAGTGATTTTTGCTGTGGTGTTTAAGTTGGATACGAAAAAGCTTGTGAATTTTGACTACACTGATCCGGATTTGTGAACCCCATGCAGGAAAGATGAGTTTTGGTAAGAAGTGGAGGTGGATGTGATATGCATTTCTTCTACATGGTCATTCTTTATTGTGAATGGTGCACCTAAAGTTCCTTTTGAAACTCCAATATGTTAAGTTGATCTCACCTGTTATATGAGTGTTCCCAATCTGCGTAAGGGATTTACTTTCAGTTGATTGAAGGGTTCAACTCTGGTTTCAAGATGGTCAATTTGCAGTTTGCTGATGATTCATAACTTTTCATCAGTGCATCCCTTGAGTAGCTGTAGTTATGCATTTTAGAGGTATTTGGAGGCATTAAGAGATGGCTTGGGAATAGTAGGTGAACATGGGGAAGGTTGTGTTGTGTAGGTGGAGTCCCTTCCAAACTCTTGCTTGGCTCTTCTCTTTGTGTTGCAAAGCCTTTCAGTTCTTGTGGGATTGTGGTTGAAAGATTGAAAAGAAGCTTTTGTCATGGAGAGGTAAATCTATTTCTTTCAGTGTCATAACATACTTATTCGGACTTTTCTTGTATTGCCAACCTATTTTGTGCCTTTAGTGTTCGTTGGAGTGGAGTGGATCATTTAAAGTGTCTACAAGAGGATTCCTTGGAATGGGAAGTAGGATGATTGGAAATTTCATTTGGTAAACAAACATGATGGTCTTAAGGTTTGTGAATCCAATGATTAAAGAATGTGGGTGGGGCTCTTTTGAATTAATAATTTGGAGAGGGAGAATTTGGTTTGGGTTTCATAAAGTGGGTTGGGATATTAGAGCCGCATCTTGAATTTGTTGGATCTAGGAAGTGGAGGAGGATGTCAGCGGGTGGTGGAATTCAAAATCAGGACTCAATATAATGTGGGAAGGGGAAGAATCTTATGATGAATGTTGCCATCTCTCTTTTTTCGGAAAATTGGGAAGAGTGCAATCAGATCTTCAACAATGTGATTGAGCTGGTTCACAAGGTAGCAGAGAGAACAAAGTGCAACAAAATAAAACGGGCTCATATTGGGTCCCGATTTTTGGGGGCTTGCTTGGTTTGACTTGTCCTCTTGTTGGTTACTAGTGGTAAATTTGGAAAAGTAAAGAGGCAAGGTGGTTTTGAGGAGGAAGTGCCCACCAGCTGGGTGTGGTAATTGAATTTTGACGGTTCTTGCTTGGGTAATCGGGGCAAGGTGGCATCGATAGAATTCTTCATGATGACGAAAGTCAAATTCATGTTTAAAACAGAACTACTGGGGTGTGAGACTCGTTGGATGTGGAGAAGGTCCTAAGAGAGGGCATATGAATCTCTCAAAAAGAGTTCTTTGGACCTTTAATGATGAATGAGGAATTAACAATGTAATCTTTTGGCATCTAAGGGTCACTCAAGGCCATGTAAATTATCTTCCTATTTTTTTATGACATAGGTGATACTGTGGCTAGGCTAAAGCCGCTAAGGAGCCATTTGGATGGAAGTAATTGGAGGTAAATGAGGAGAATTGGGAGTAAATTGAGGTAAATAGAATTTGAGGTGTGTTTGGATGGGAGTAAATGCATATAAATGAAATGAAATGGGGGTAAATGGGCTTACAAATGAAATCCTCTTTTTAAGAGAGGATTTGGAAGTAAATGGAGTGAAATGCTTTTTAGGCTTCCTTGGAGAGTTGCACAAGTAAACGAAGATGCCGCTATGCACATGTCCAACGTACATGTGGCACAATAATGATACTCCAAAACAATTCAATTACTGGCCACATCACTAAAATCACACTAATAGAATGATCCAAACCATCCAAATGTTGGCCATTTAAATGGATGGTTAAAAAATGTTGCCAAGTTGCTTATTTGTGATTGTGGCCCACCCAAGGCTCAAATTCCTTCATTTTTAAATAAAGTATATATTTTAATGGGATTATTACAATCATTCCGTTAAATATGACATATTTGCATTAATTTGGGTATTAAAGTTGATTGGGGATATAAGATATTACATATGTTATTGTGAATATATTGAAAAATCCCAATGCATTTCAATTCCTCCCATTTACTTCCGTTCAAACAAAATTTTTTGATTCCAAACACATTTAAAAAATTCATTTACTCCCAATTCATTTATGATGCGGACATCAGGCCCTACCTTGGGAAGACATGTGTTAGTTGCTTGGAGGAGATATGATCGGACCGTTGGATCGTGATGATGATGTGATCGGACCATTGGTTCATCGTGGCCCACTTTCATCACACCATCATTGGAGTGCATTGGACATCTTAGATTTGAGTTTATTTTATGCATTTTTTACTTATTTGAGTTTCGGATTAGTGTGGGTACGTTTTTTTCATGCAAATGTCTTTTTTTTTGAAATTTTGTTAGTAGGGGTATTTTGGTAATTATATGCTAATTCCGAATTTTATAAGGGTGTTGCCCTAAACCTTTTTTATTAGTTGTTGATTTATGAAAAAGAGCAAACCTTTGGTTGCCTCCTTCCTCTTTCTCTCTCTCATGGTGCTTCTTCTTCTTCCTTGATCTCCTTCTTCTCTATTCTTCTTGTGCCCCTCCAACTTCTTCCAGGTATTTCATCTTCTATTACTATCCTTCCAAACTTCTGTTTTGTTTATTCCCCACGATCTAAACCTTGAGAATCGATCCAAACCCCAAACCCCCAAATTCTTAAATCCCTAATCCGAGAAACCTCCTGGTTCTTCGGACTAGTGATCCTCATTGATCGATTGGGTATGACCATGCAAGATCGGGAGGTTCCATCCCTCGCCGGATCCAACCTAAGCAATAATTGAATTCCATACTCCACGGTTGTGATGATGGCCCGTCCCATTGCATGTTTCCTTTATGATTTTCTTAGTTTATGATGATTGATGCTAGATTTCATTATTATTATTGCTTTTATTTCCGCTGAATAATTGTGTTCATGAGCATGCATCATATTTAGGGCTGTCCTGCATCAAATTTGGTATCAGAGAATAGGCTTGTATGGTTTTGTCTAGATCGAGTTATCAAATTAGGGTTTTGATTTTTAGGTTTGTTTTAGGAAATGTCCAGATTTAGAAAGTTTCCAATTTTAGAAAGTTTCCTAATTTGGAGAATTTTCAAATTTAGAAACTTTCCAATTTTAGAAAGTTTCCTAATTTGGAAAATTTTCAGATTTAGAAACTTTCCAATTTTAGAAACTTTCCTAATTTGAAAATTTTCCAAATTTGAGTCGCATCATCTAGAATTAATTAGTGTCAATTCATTGTAGTTTTAATTCATCGCATTCATATTGTGAGTCACCCAGTCCTTAGAGTCTCCCCGTAGTGAATGGAGTACAGGCGTTTGAGATCTTCAGGGCCATTAAGTGTTGTCGTGTGGCCGTCGAGACCTAATGGAAAGCCGAACTCCGATGAGTTGGCCTACTTTAATGGTCACATGGACCCACAAACATTCCTTGATTGGCTTGAAGACTTAGACTATTTTTTTGATTGGTATGATATGTCGAATTACCGTCGAGTGAGGTTTGTCAAGTGGAAATTGGAGGGCCAAGCCAAGTCGTTTTGGACAGATTTGGAACGACGACTTGATAAAGTTGGGAGAGCCCCGATCTCACAATGGGACGAGAGGAAAGAGCGTTTAAAAGAAAAATATCTTCCCATCTCTTATCGTCAAAAGCCCTTGGTTCAAAAGAGAGTTGCCTCACCTTCCCGTCCAAACACAGAACTAATATGGTCCCCTCCTTGTAAAGTGGTCCAACCCATCATTAAGGAAATCTCGGCTTATGAACAATTTGAGTGTTTAACACCAATTATATTTCCTTGGAAGCGAGATAAT
The DNA here is from genome assembly GCA_003013855.2 of Liriodendron chinense. NCBI lineage: Eukaryota > Viridiplantae > Streptophyta > Magnoliopsida > Magnoliales > Magnoliaceae > Liriodendron > Liriodendron chinense. The sequence continues at coordinate 7,613,252 of ML058327.1, read as the reverse complement.
ACCTTGGTGAATGGCCAGTTGGAAGAATCCAATCAGGTTGTTTATGAAGTGGAAGAGTACGTGCCTAATGTTAGTAGTGAGGAAATGGAAGAAATTGAGGCATCGCTCATCATCGTTGAGGATGACGAAGTGTGTGCTGGTGATGAAAAGGTCGAAGAAATTGAGACCGCACCACTTCCAGATGTCATGTGTGACTTAAGTGATGTAGAATCCCAATCTAAGTCTCTTACCATAATGCACACGAATGAATTTAAAAAGGAGACTAGTGAGGATATGATGGTAGACACCCACATGACTTGTGATATCCCACCAGATGATTTATGGGATAAATTTTCACCCATATGGGACATTCAACACACAATCGATCTTGTCCCTAGGTTAGTCCTGTCAAGCTTTCCTCCATACCAGGTGAACCCCGTAGAAAATACAGAAATGCAGCGTCAATTTGATAAACTTCTCGGGAAAGAATTCAATAAGGAAAGTTTGAGTTGGAGTTTTGTTCTGTGTGTCATGCCTGCCCTTTTCACTTTCAAGAACAATGGCATATGGCACACATGTGGGCATATCCTGACCGCCCACAAAGCTTCAATCAAGTGTCAAGCCATCATGCGACGTATTCACGTCATGGTGGATATGATGACCATAGTCCTTATCCCGTATCTTGGTGACATTTTGGACATAACGGCTGATGCCAAAATCTGCTTAAGACTTGGTATTACTAATGTTTGTTCTCAAGTGTTGGGATACATGAAAATCATCCTTGTTTATAATACTTATAATGAGAAATTATGTGTCACCCATGGGAAGTGTCCTTTTGTTTCAGTTTTTCAAATTCTAGGTCATAGGATTGTTTATTTCCATAAGAGTGTTTATTTCCAGTTCGTTGATTTTTCAAAGCGTCCTTTAGTTTCACCCATATCTGTTATCCAAAAGTCTTCAGAGTCAGCCAATGCATTCGCACGCCATATTCATGATTTGCATACACATATTAGACAGCGGATAAATAAGAGCAATGATGATTTTAAAATCTCAGCTGATTCTCATCGTAGATTGCAAGAATTTCAGAAAGGAGACCATGTAATGGTGAGGATAAGGCCTAAGCGGTTTTCACAAGGTTTCGCTAAGAAATTACAAGCGCGTAGTGCTGGACCATTCAAGATTGTGTAGAAAATTGGGTCCAACGCGTATCGGATCGACCTTCCATCTGAAATGGGCATTAACCCAACTTTTAATGTGGAAGATCTAGTCCGTTCCCACCATCCCATCGTTGATCCATCATCTCTCTTATGGCCCTTATCTGATTTTATTTCACAACCCCTCTCACCCCTTCCTCCACGTAATATCTATAAAAAAGAAATTGAGGAAATCTTGGATGAGGAGATAGTGTTTACGAGAGACGGAGGTTTCCAAAGATACATTGTCAAATGGAAGAACAAGCCACCGTCAGAATCTACGTGGTTTACTGAAGTGGAGTTGCAGAATGTTGATCCGGATTTGTTAGAGCGCCACAAGAGTTTTAACTTGTCGGAGTTGAGTTCTTTTCAGACGAGGAGAATGATGCGGACATCAGGCCCTACCTTGGGAAGACATGTGTTAGTTGCTTGGAGGAGATATGATCGGACCGTTGGATCGTGATGATGATGTGATCGGACCATTGGTTCATCGTGGCCCACTTTCATCACACCATCATTGGAGTGCATTGGACATCTTAGATTTGAGTTTATTTTATGCATTTTTTACTTATTTGAGTTTCGGGTTAGTGTGGGTACGTTTTTTTCATGCAAATGTCTTTTTTTTGAAATTTTGTTAGTAGGGGTATTTTGGTAATTATGCTAATTCCGAATTTTATAAGGGTGTTGCCCTAAACCTTTTTTTATTAGTTGTTGATTTATGAAAAAGAGCAAACCTTTGGTTGCCTCCTCCTCTTTCTCTCTCTCATGGTGCTTCTTCTTCTTCCTTGATCTCCTTCTTCTCTATTCTTCTTGTGCCCCTCCAACTTCTTCCAGGTATTTCATCTTCTATTACTATCCTTCTAAACTTCTGTTTTGTTTATTCCCCACGATCTAAACCTTGAGAATCGATCCAAACCCTAAACCCCCAAATTCTTAAATCCCTAATCCGAGAAACCTCCTGGTTCTTCGGACTAGTGATCCTCATTGATATATTGGGTATGACCATGCAAGATCGAGAGGTTCCATCCCTCGCCGGATCCAACCTAAGCAATAATTGAATTCCATACTCCACGGTTGTGATGATGGCCCGTCCCATTGCATGTTTCCTTTATGATTTTCTTAGTTTATGATGATTGATGCTAGATTTCATTATTATTATTGCTTTTATTTCCGCTGAATAATTGTGTTCATGAGCATGCATCATATTTAGGGCTGTCCTGCATCAATTTACCTCTAATTTCATTTCCCATTTACCTCCATTTACAAGCTTCCAAACGAGCCCTAAGCATTTCGTTTACCTATGTGAAAAGCGAGGCTAATGATTTGACCCGACTTGTGGCTAGAGAATGTGTCCTTTTGGTCTTCACTTTGCATTAGGAATTCTTCCCTTGTCGTAATCTTTGGATTTTTACAACCATCATTATTTCTAAAAGAGGAAAGAAAACAAAAGGAAAGAAGAAGAAAAAGATTTGTAATATGTGGGTAGATAGATCCTCCACTCCATATGTTCTATTTTGTATTGTGGAAGATTGATTCCTTTCCGTGCATACATATTGTTCTAAAAGGGATATGTTGAATCCAAATTATGATGAAAATACATTAAACACATTTGCTGTTTCCTGAATCCAAATTTCAGCTTCAACAAGCAAATGCCTTGAAGACGGTTCTAACATGATGTTGAAGGAGACTCCCAACGACATACCGAAGGAAGGAGGATTTCCATCGACAAGCACAGGGGGGTGTCATAGTGATGGTGCTGGAGTGGATGAAGGGAAGGGTGACAACGAAGGAAACAAGGACGGAGATGCAGGGTGGACTGCGATTTTCCCGTTCTAGATCGGAGCATCAGAAAAAGATCAGAAGAAAGATTGATGTTGCAAATTATCTAACTCTATTTGTGAAGGGTTTTTCGGCGGGGTGGCTGCCGATCAACCTCGCTAGAGTCTTTAGAAGGGCAGGGGCAATTATGGACGTGGTTCTCCCTATGGATAGGAACACCTTGATGCCAAGGGGATTCGCCTTTGTGCGCATGAGCTTGGAGGAAGAGCTATGCTGCGTGGTGGAAATGCTTCATGGAGAAAGTTTTGGCGGTGAAACTCATGGTGCAGAGAGCCCGGTTTGGGCCTGAGATGAAACTCAAAGATTCAAGGGCCCTAGTTCCAAGGGTTCCAGATTGGAGAAAACTCCAGAGTCCTCATTCGAGGGGGAGAGAGGCAACAAGTATCGGGATTACAGAAGGAAGTTCGATTCGAGGAAACATTGTGGATGCAGGTACTCGATCCTTTAAGGAAGTGATGGTCGGGAAGGGGATTTCTGTATCATCGGGAGGAGGAGAAGGATGCGGGGTTTCCCTTGGGCCCCCTGTAGCTTCTTCCTCTTCGGAGAAGGGGGTTGCGACAAAAATTAAAGAAGGTGAGAGGGTGGTTCGTGTTCATCAGGAAGTGATCTCCTGATCTTGGGAGTCTTTACAGTTCTTGATTATTGCAACAACCAAAGCTAGAGCCTCCATTCCCCAAGTTAGGGATTGGCTGGATGAGTGTTGCACTTTGAAGCCAGAAATGTGCAAGATCATGCCAATAGGTTACAACTAACTCTGGATAAGTGTTTGTTTGGGGGCGAATATCAACCTTTTGTTCATGGTGCGGGTGCTCTTCACAGAGACGGTCTAGTCAGTAAGATACAGAGATGGGAGGAGTTCTCTGCTTCTTGATTTGGTCGGTTCTAATGGAACTCTGGTGCTACGAGTTCTTCTCGGTGGCGGCTTCTTGTCTGGGAGAGGTTACTGAGGTGGATTCTAAGATGGAGCTCGGGGAGGAAGTTAAGTGTTTAGTCGTACACTTGAAAGATAGCCCAAAAAATAGAAGGAATGATTGTATAATTGGTTTATATGGATCCTGTTCGGTCAAGACCACAAGTAAAAATGACATTGGCATTGTCAAAGTGCGCATTAGGTTGAAAAAGGGATCGCCCATCTCTTCCTCATTTCAGTCCATGTTGGAGACAGGAAGCTCGGGTTACCAGTTCAGAGGGAGGAGAGTGGCGAGGCATTGCCAAGGTGGGGGGATCTTTGGAGAGCTCGGGAGGCTGCCTAGACATCTGGGATCCTTCGCCGCGGCTCTTTTGAGGAAGATGGAGCATTTTCCAGGTGCTCCCTTAGAACAACGTTTCTCGCGGAAGACACGCGCCAACGCCTGTTCGGGTAGAGAAGTCGGTGGAGAAATTGCAGCCCTTGAGGCGACACGTATTGTTTCCAAGTCCGCGGGAGCACATGGCTTTCTATCATCCAGCCGGGGCTAGGTGCAGATTTACGATCGGAGTCGAACCCTCGTTCGAGCCTATCAGTTCTTGCCTAGGTGCCAATATTGGCTTGGGACATCGATAAGATCGGGTTAGGTTCGGGTCCGGAGCCTACCTGTTCCAGACCTACCTTATGTGGTAGATGTTCCTAGAGACTCGTGTGCCCAGATGCATCGGAGCCTTCGGCATGTGAGAATCTTATCTTTTCTTTTGCACGTGAGAGAGACGCCTTGGGTTTTGTGGCATGTAAGAGGTTTCTATCTTACCCAACACGAGAACATTATGAAGACGTGTGGGACTGCTAGCCGTTTCTTCAGATAAGCCCAAATCGAACGAGGCTTTCTTGTAGGCGGACTCCTAAGGAGTGACAGAGAGAGGAGACGATCTTCCTTTCTGTATGGAGGGTAGTGACGATCCCGCTCTTGTGGCAGGTGAGGATTGTTGGATGCTGATTTCTAGAGAAGCCGCAACCATGGGAAGCGAGGTAGAGGCGTATGTAGGTGCTCTTCCACTGGCTCAGGTGGATGCAGATGGACAAATGTTCGAGGAGGCACTGCACATGACTCTTCTTTGTGCGGAAAAAATGTAGTCTATTGCAGGTGTCATCAATCCTAGCACGACTTTGATTGGATAGGAGGCATTCACTAAGATTTCTTCAGAACAGCATAGCTTGGCCAATGACGTGTTGGAAAGGGTAGGCGGATTGGTCTAGATGTTGTATGGAGTCACGAATGACGATGTGCAGGCTTTTTTTCAATTCGCTCAAGCCAGAGCTTCTCTGTATTTCGGTGAGGTTCAGAAGCTCAAGGCCAACAGACCCCCTAAGGGATGTCGTGAATTAGTAAGGCTTGAATGCTCCATTAACTACGACATCGGAAGCAATTCTTCTGGAAGGAAAAGGGGGAGAATGGGGAAGATCGGTGTTCAATGATTATTTTCTCATGGAATGTGTATGTTCTGGGAAGTAAGACCAAAAGGACTTAGATCAAGCAGATTTGCAGAAATTAAAATGCAGATATTATCACGATTCAGGAAACCAAGTTGTAGGATTTTGATAGAGGTATGCTTGACTCTATTTGGGGAGTGAAATCTATAGATTGGGTGGCGCTTGAAGCTAGTGGGTCATCAGGGGGTATCTGCATTGCTTGGAAATCTAGTAGATGGAGTAAAGTTGACTCTTTTGTGGGGGACTTCTCTGTTTCCGTTCTGGTGTTGGAAGTTTCCTCGGGTTTTTGTTGGATTTTTACTAGTGTTTATGGACCCTGCAATTACAAGCTTCGAGAGCAATTTTGGGAGGAATTAGATATAATCAGGTCAAGGTGGGGGGCTCCTTGGTGTATAAGGGGTGATTTTAATATTGTGTGGTTTTCTCATGAAAAAATTGAAAAAGGGGGGGGGGGGGGGGGGGGGGGGGGTTGCACGAGCTAGTTGATCTTCTGATGGGAGGTGCTAGTTTTACGCGGTCCAATGGCCAACAAAATCCCATGCTATCACGTTTCGACAGGTTCCTCGTTTCGACTGATTGGATCGAGAGATTCCCTTTTGTCCATTGGCTGGGTTTACCAAGGGTGGTCTCTAATCATAAACCCATCGCCCTCCATACTGATGAGGAAGATTAGGGCTTGAAACCTTTTAGATTCGAATTGGCTTAGTTGGAAATTGAAGTTTTCGCTCAACTGGTCTTAGATTGGTGGTCTTCTTTCTCAGTGGAAGGCTTTGCTGGTTTTAGACTAGCAACGAAAGTCAAATTGCTGAAGGAGAGATTGAAAATGTGGAAGAAAGAGGCCCTGGGAAAGAGGGAGTTCTTTGATAAATTGGCTGAAGAAATTCACAAGTTAGATCTAGCGGAAGAAGTCTCCGATCTATCTGAGGCTGACTGCTTGAAGAGGTTGAAGTTATCCCAGAGTTACGCGGCCAATGCTAGGGAAGAAGAGATCAGATGGCAGCAAAGATCTGGAGCGATTTTGTTGAAGGAAGGGGATAAGAGCACTCGATTCTTCCACAACATGCTACTGCTAGAGCCCGGGCTAACACAATTCATAGTTTGTGGATTGATGTGGAAACTATTACAAAAAAGGAGCACATATGTGAGGCGATTGTTTCTTTTTACAGGAACCTTCTTTCAGGTGACATTTGGGACAGATTGAGGTTGGATAATCTACATTTTCGTCCCCTCTTCTCCGATGATGCGTCCTTTTTGGAAAGGCCGGTGTCGGAAGAAGAGGTCAAATTGGCCTTTGCTAGGGGATAAGTCTCCGGGTCCAAATGGTTTTCCGATAGCGTTCTTTAAAAAATTCTGGCATGTGGTGGGGAATGATGTGACAGATTTTGTGATGGAGTTCGTGGATTGTGGTCGGCTCTCAGTTGAAATGGGGGCTTCGTTTATAACGTTCATTCCTAAGGTGAAAGGGGCAGAGCAGTTGAAAGTTTTCAGACCCATAAGCTTTATTGGGGGCCCTTATAAGATCCTGGCCAAAATCCTAGCTATCAAATTTAGGGATCTCATCTCCAAAGTGATCTCTGAAAACTAGGGGGCGTTTGTTTTGGGCCGTAGATTTTAGATACTGCTCTTTTTGCTCCCGAGTGCATTGACTACAGGCACTGTGAAAGGAAGAGTGGGGTAGTTTGCAAGTTAGACATCGAGAAGGCTCACGATCATGTCGTCTGGGAGTAATGTTGTTAAAATCGTTATTGTATCTCAAATCATAGTATGGGTTGAATCGTATCGAATTGCAAATCGTAAGATTTTTTACAATTTTCCTAAAAAAATGAAAAAAAAAAATGAAAATATAAATAAATTAGAATTTATTTTGAAACTCCTTAATCTTCCCTTTGCCATCAATGTGCACCAAGTTATACCATGTAATGATAGTGTTAAAGGATTCTTATTCCATTGATTTTTTCTTTGAAGAAATTTTCCTTAAAAAACATACAAGGATCCTTTAATAATTTATATTCTTGTTATCTTTCTTTGAATGTAGAATCATGGTAGAAAAGTGACCTTTAATATTGTAGATTTTGATTTCTAAACATCATTTCAGAATACATATAAGTCAACATGATTGTAACCACCCACAAAGACATTACAGGTAAGTCATACATCAATTTGGTGTCTTACCAATTAATAAGTAAGAAATCACAAAAAAAGCTGCATGATTTAATGTTGAAGAGAATATAAATCATTTAATCTCTTATGAAGAACAAATAAAATAATTTACCTTTTATAAATGATTCTTAAAGCCCCAACAATTTAAAAGCATAAAATGAAAGCCAAGTGAAGCTTACAATAGAAGAGACCAAGTATAATTTGAATCGTAAATCGGAATTTGAATCATAAATCGTTGGATTCAAATCATAGAATTGTAGGATTCTTATAAAAAGGGATTCAAGGTTGGGATTCAAATCATTTTGCATAAGATTCGACTAAAATTGTATATTGTAAATCGTAGGATTTTGACAACATTGACTGGGAGTTCTTAGATTACATGCTTGACAAGATGGGTTGCTGCTCAAAGTGGAGAGCATGGATCAAATCATGCATTCAATCTGCCTCGTTTTCTGTTATGGTGAATGGGTTGCCTAGGGGTTCTTTAAGGCTTTGTGTGGTCTAAGGCAGACAGATCCTCTTTCGCCATATTTGTTTGTTATTGAGGCTTTGAGTATGATGCTCTATAAAGGTGACGAAAACGGGCTTTTTTGCGGGGTTCCAAATTGTGGGTCTTCATAGTAGCATTAGTCATCTTCATTTTGTAGATGATGCGCTTCTATTTTGTGAAGTGAAAGTGGTTTTAGTGCAAATCTGCAGAAGATATTGTTTTGCTTTGAAGTAGTTTCGGGATTGAAGATTAATGGGGCAAAATCTGAGATGTTGGGTATCCAAATGGATAGTTCCGAGCTGCATCTAATGGGGACTGCTTTTGGCTGCCATCCTGGATCCTTTCATTCTAAGTATCTTGGCTTGCCTCTTTGCATTCGGAAACCGACTATTCACTTGTGGGACAAGGTCATTGAGAAGATAGAGTGGAAGTTAGCTTTGTGGCAGTGTAGATGTTTATCACGCGCCGGGGGGGGGGGGGGGTTACAAAGTTTCACTTGTTAAAATGGGAAGAGGTGTGTAAACCAATGAAGGAAGGGGGAGTTGACTTAAAACCCTTAGCCCGTTTGGGTAAGTGGATTTGGAGATTCTGCATGGAAGAAGATAGACTTTGGAGGCTCGTAACTGCAGCCAAGTACGGGGTGCAGGATTGCGGATGGTACATCAAAGTGTCTTCCTTGAACAGAACCTTGGGAGCTTGGAAAGCAATTATGGCCATGCATCAGGTGGTGAGCAGCGGAAACTCCTTCAAGGTTGGTAAGGGTTTTCGTACTCAGTTTTGGGTTGATGTTTGTTGTGGGTCTCAGTTGCTTTAGGTTTTGTTTCCGGTAGTAGCCAGTCTTGCCCCAGACAGTTTTGTTCGTATGATGGAGTGTTATTTTTGTGGTTGGGGAGTCAATTGTGTGGAATCCCCCTTGTCGTAGAAACCTAACCAATACTGAGTTCGAAGAGTTTGTAGATTTGTTGGCCCTTCTGGCTAGATCGCTTTATTACTTCATCGCCGCATTGCCCTTTTCCTCGGTTCCATGTCATCCTTTTCATCATTACTTTTATGGGGCCCCTCCCTGGGTTGCTGCTTTTGTTTGGTTGGTGGGGCGGAAAAGAATTCTTACCATCGACAACCTCCAAAGAAGAGCGATGGTTCTCCCTAATAACTATCTTATGTGCATGGGGAATGAGGAGATGATTGACTATCTTTTTATTCATTGCCCCTTTGTGAAGATGGTTTGGGACTATTTCCTTTCCCCTTTTCAGGTGTCTTGGGTCATGCCAAAAATAGTTAAAGAATTGTTGCGGGCGTGGCATGGAGGAAGAGTTGGAAATGATCATAAAGTTTTTTGGCGGCGTCTTATTTTGGCTGTGTTTTGGGTTGTTTGGGGTTTCAGGAATGGGCAATGCTTCCGGAATGTAGAAGTGGGGTTGAATGAGGTGATTTCTAATTCTACAAGGCTTGTCAGGGATTTGACGGTTTATGTTAAGGTAGCTTTGGTTACATTTCCCCTTTAGCTGCTTGTTTTTTGGGGCTTTCGGGCTTTGTATTCTTTTCTCACTTTGCGAGTTTTCAATAAATTTCATTTTTCTCTAAAAAAAAGGGATATGTTGAAATTTGTTGATTAAGCTGAAACAAGAGGGAATATGGACTACAATTTATAGTCCACCCGGCAAATAACTTCTATTCTATCATGTGCATGCGGCATCCGACCCTTCCAATAGGTTGTGCCGACCATGAGGATCAACTTGCATAAAAATCAGCTGCATCCGCTCATCGTGTTGACCACGCTTGTATTTTGTTATTCATCAATGGTAAGAAATTGTTTTCTATGGTATGATCCACCTGATGAATGGATAGGGCTGATTTTTGCAGAAAATGATCCTCATGGTCTGCCCAACCTACACACCTACACACACATTGTTTCTGTGTGTGTAAAGGGTTTTATGAGGTCGAGCTTTGTGGGCCTCCCCTTGGTGTGTTGGATCTACACCATGCATTTGGTGGGTCCCCACTAGGTTACGGAATGTCCCAAAAATCAGCTGTATCAGAAACTCAGGTGGGCCACAATCTGAAACCATGTAAACATCTAAAAACACTTGATGGGGCCTTCTTGAGTTTTGGAATGACCTGAAATTTGGTGTGACCCCTCATCCAAAACCAAATGAGACACAATGGACGGGTTAGATGTCTGAATCACATCTCGGCAGGCCCTATAAACGATGGAAGGTTTCAATGGGTGGGCACCACTCTTTATCGTTGTCTATGATGTGGCCTACCTAAGTTGTGGATTGGTTTGATTTTTGGGGCCATGGTCCACCATGGAAAGGTGCATCTAGTTGATGGTGTGGATGTCCAACACACACCATGGCGGGACCCACAAAGCTCAACCCCATGGGAAGCTCCGATGAGGTCGACCTCATAGAACCTTTCCCTACATCCCATATATATATATATATATATATATATATATATATATATAGAGAGAGAGAGAGAGAGAGAGAGAGAGAGAGAGAGAGAGAGAGAGAGAGAGAGATGCTCATGCGCAACTAGTTGTATGTCCAACTAGTTGGTGTTTGGGGCCCACCATGGTGTTTGTACAATATCTTGCCCGTCCATGAAGATTATCCCATCACGAAAATGAGATGACCCAAAAATCAGGTCGATCCAACTATTAGATGGGGTACACCATAGGAAACCATGAAACAACACCTATAAACTCCACATTCACATGGAGCATCACATTTTCATGGTTGGATTATACTGATTTTTGGTGCATCCTATTTTTATAGTGAGACAATCTTTCAGTACGGACGAAATATCATACAAACACCATAGTGGCCCCCACATGCCAACTAGTTGGACGTACAACTGGTTGCGTGTGAGCATTTCTCATATATTTATATATATGAGAGAGAGAGAGAGAGAGAGAGAGAGAGAGGCTCATGCACAACTAGTTGTACGTCCAACTAGTTCACCTAATTTGGGGATTAATCAATGTTAATAAATGTATGTCCATTGTCGAGTAGGAGTGGAGTTGTCTGTATGCTTGACATGGAGGAAGCTTTTGACCATGTTGATTGAAATTATTTGGACTATATGCTGGATTGTCTTAGCTTTGGGTCGAGATGGCGCAATTAGATTCATGTTTGCATTTTCTCTGTTAAGTTGTTTATTCTGGTTAATGGTTCTCCCAAAGGCCTTTTCCCTTCTTTCAGAGGATCGAAGTAGGGTGACCCACTATTTCCTTTCCTGTTTGTCATCACTGTTGAAGGTCTTAGCAGGATATTGGGTAAAGGTGAGTCGGCCGGTTTCTTCAATGGGTCTGAGGTAACAAATTTTTGCCCTTATGTTTCCCACATTCAGTTCTTGAATGATACTCCTCTTTTTTTAGGTAAGGAGTCTGTTGAAAACCTTCGGAAAATTGTTTGTTGCTTTGAGGCTATCTCTAGCCTTAAGATTAGCCTCTTTAGAAGCAAGATGCTTGGTATCTCGTTCTTTTTCTTTGCATTGGGAAGCCTGCCAAGCATTTGTGGAATATGGTCATTGAGCACGTTGAGAGGAAGTTGGCCCGCTAGAAGCGTCTCACCCTCTACGTCGGGGCTGGCTGACCCTATGAAAGCAGCTCTCTCAAACCTCCCCTCCTACTTCCTCTCCTTGTTTTGTTGCCTAAAGTTGGTTCTGATCAGGCTTGATAGGCTTAGGAGAGATTTTCTTTGAAATGGGTCCTTTGATATTCGTAAATTCCATCTTCTGAGTTATCGAGGCTTGTATGCCTTTCGCGGAAGGGGGTACTAGTATCCAGGACTTGGTTGTGACAAACTCAACACTTCTTGGCAAATGGATTTGGCACTTTGGTTCGGAGGCCAGAAGCTGGTGGGGAGAGATCATTACCAGTACGTATGGTATGGATAATGGTGGTTGGTTTTCCAAACATTCCTCCTTGTATAAAGCCTTTGGTGTGTGAAAGGCTATAGCTATCTTTGGCCTCAGGTGTAGGAAGGGCTATCCTTCTCTCTTGGTAATGGATCCCGCATACATTTCTGGTTGGATTGCTAGATCTCAGATAGGCCTCTCCACTCTCTCTTTCCTAGCTTGGCTTGAGTCGCTGTGGATAGGTCCATTTCTATTGTCAATTGTCTCTGGTGTGGGTTCTGGAATTTGGTGCCCTCCTTGTTGAAGAAATCTATCTGATTTGGAGATGGAGGACTTCCTCAGTCTTCTGCAACTCTTGCAAGGTGTTTAACCGTCCCCGAGAGTCGACGATTCGTTGTCATGGTCCCTGAATAACTTTAACAGATTCTCGATTTGCTCGTTATTTAGGCTCCTCAATGCCTCCCCCTCAGCTAGCAGAATGTCCTTCCCCTTCTTCACTTTGGTCTTATGGAGCTCCCTCAAAAGTAGCTGCATTCGTTTGGCTTCTCGCTAGGGGGAGAATCCTCACCATCAACAATCTTTGAAAGCAAGGGATGGTTTTTGCCAAACGTTTGCCTGCTTTGTATGGACAGTGCGAAATTTATCAACCATCTCTTCCTCCATTGCCCCTTTACTCATGGGATGTGGTTTGTCATCTTAGCCTTCTTCAACACTCCTTGGGTCATGCGGCATGACTCATGCCTCTTAATGCGGTGTATCTGTTCTTTGCTTGGCATGGTGAAGGCATTGGAAAAGATCTCAAATTGATTTGGTGCCTGATTATCATGGCGGTTCTTTGGGCCATCTAGAGAAAGAGGAATGGTTGTTGTTTCTAGAATTCCCCCTCCTCAATCCTAGAGTGGTGGCCTTGATTTCTAGGGATGTCTTGGAGTGGTCACTATGTTTTTCAATCTTAGATCACTGTAATTTTTCTTCTATCTTTTGGTTGTAGTATGCCTAACTTGTTTGGGCCTTGGTTCTTGTGTTGTGATTGCTATCTTGCTTTTTTAGTTTTGCTTCTTTTGTTTTTCTTGTATGTATTTTTGCACATTTTTTTTTTCCTTTGGCGTTTGTCTTTAATAAAATTTTTGATCTTTAAAAAAAGGTTCAGAGAGGAGTTATTTAAGGTCACTTTGCAAAAGGGGTGGACGGCTTGGGTGGGCCTTACCGTGGTGTTAATGTTAAATCCACCAGACCATCAAGTGCATCACACCCCATGTTAGAGCCAGAGCAAAAAAATCAGCTCCATTTGTGATTTAGGTGGACCACACGATTGGAAACAATGTACAAGGGACAACTCACACTCTTAAACTGTTTCCCATGGTGTGGCCCACTTAAATCACGGATGGGCCTGAATTTTTGGGCCTCAAGCCTAAGTTCTAGTGTGCCAACTAATGGTTGGAGTGGATTTCATGTAATCATCACCGTGGGCCATGTAAAAATCAAGTGTGGACATCTCTCTTCCAATTATTTTCCTTGGTGTGGTTTGCTTGAATCATAGAGGTCAGCTTGATTTTTTGGCACTGGGCCCTACATGGGATTACACATCTCTAATGGTCGAAGTGGATCTCACATTCACATCGAGGTGGGCCCAATAAAAAATCAAGGGTGGGTGGCCAATAAAGTTCTTTTTTTAATGAGGTCTTTAGTCCAACGGTCTGGACTATAGGTTAAGGTCCAACTAGCAAATAATTTCCAACCTTTCATGTGTAGTGTATATGACATTTGGACCATCCAATAGGTTGGCCCATCGTGAGCATCACCTTTTGGAAAATTCCGCAATAACCACTCATTGAGTGGACTGGACTTGTGTTTCGCTATTTACCAATGGCTAAACATTGTTTTTTTTTTTTTTTTTAATGGTTTGGACCACTTGATGTGTTGATACTACTGACCATTATACCAGGTAGTTACTACTAACCATTGTGCGATCCTCGTGGTGGGGCCAACCTGTTGGAAGGGATGGACGTCTCATGCACTTAATACTTTGGAAGTCATCATATGGGTGGACTGTAGTTTGTGCTCCAATTAGTTGGACTTAAGAACTCTTTTGGGGATCTATCACCGTTTTTTGAGAATGGGTGGGAGATGGATGTCCATCCTTGATTTTTTACTCTAGATGTGTAATCCCTTGCACCCCCCCCCACACACACACACACACACACACACACACACACATGGAAAAAAAAAAAAGGTTGACCCATGATTTAGGTGCGCTGCACCAATGGAAATAGTTGGGAGAGAGACATTCACCCTTGGTTTTTACAGGGCCTATTATGATGAGTATGTGAAATCTACTCCAACCATTAGATGCTACACCAAAAGTAGGCTTGGGGCCCAAAAATCGGGGCCCAAAAATCAGGCTCATACGTGATTCAAGTGGGCCACACCTAGGGAAATAGTTTGGAGGATGATCTTTTCCTTGCATGCTGTTTCCAATTGTGTCATCCACCTAAACCACGGATGGGGCTAATTTTTGAGCTCTGGATCTAACATGGGGTGACGCACCTGATGGTCAAGGTGGATTTCACATTAACATCACAGTGGGGCCCACCCGAGCCGCCAACCCCTTTTCCAAAGTGACATGCTCCTCTCCGAACATTTATTAACATTAATTAATCCCTAAGTTAGGTGAATTAGTTGGACGTGCAACTAGTTGTGTGACCACTTCTTATATATATGTATGTATTAATAAAATATTTTCGTGATCCATTAGTTTTTGCTATAGACAACATGTCTGCTCAACTGTGGAAAAGAAATTCTAAAAGTAACAAGAGTTCTAGTGTCATTTGTACTTGTTTAAAATCTTCCAAAAATCTTAATGATGTATGGTTTTTTCAGATGCATAATCTAATGAACTTCTGGAAAAAAAAAAAAAAAATCCCATTTGTTATTGTTAAAAGTGAATCAATGGGGAAAATGAGGCAAGTAGGATTAGGTTTGGGCAGAATCTTTAGGTGGTGGTGCTCAATTTTTCTCTTGGGCTTTGGAGGGTCCCATCAATTCAAATCGTTAGTGCCAAGGAATTCTTTTCGATACTTTTGGTTGGATGCTATATGGGGTGTGAAGTTTAGGAGCTTGATGGAGGCAATTGATCCTTACCGTAGTTATTAAATATGCTAAGTTTAGGAGCTTGATGGAGGCGATTGGTCCCATTCATAACAGTTCTACCTTTAAAAAAAAAAAGAAAAAAAGAAAAAAGAAGAAAAAAACAGAAAAAAGAAGAAGAAAAGAGAGACCTTCCAAAAAATGCTAATGATAGTAGGGTTTGAAAATGGGGCTGGAGAAGCGTTTATTATCCCATCTTCAAAATGTTGGTTGAATTATTTCTGTTAGTAGTTGTAGGCTATTGCTGGGCCTCTTATGTTGATCCTTGTTAGAGTTGTTAAATATGCTAAGAGAGTATGTATGTTCTTTGGAAATGGTACCAGAGAAGGCGGTCATGATCCCATTTTCTTCAATGGTTGGGGGCAGTTAAGGTGTAATGATATCAATTGCTAGTTGATGGCTATCCCAAGGCCTCTTAGGATTGAGGGGAGGGAAGAGGGAGAATTGTTATGATTTAACATGCATGTCTTTGGTTCTTGGCTAGATGTGCCATTTGTTGTAAATCAATCATCATTCATTGCTCCTTTAAATGGTTGACTTGGGGTTCTCACCATATTTTGGTACCGATTCATGCATGCCTTTGGTTGTTTATGGCAAGTTGGATATTAAGGTTAGGGGAAATAGTGTTTTTAAGTGATATAACCAAGAATATTGTTGGTCCTAGATAGAGGATCAAATCCCCATCATTGTATGTGTCGTGTTGCTGTGTGAGGAGTTTTCTGATGTCACAATGGACGATCTTTATAGAGTTGAAATGCTAGAATAGGTCATTATGTATCGTGGGGAAAATTGTGAGGAGATGGAAGCTCTCACAAACGTGTTCTATAAATCCAATTTTGGATTGCAGATGGAGGAGGTTGGACTATGGTAACGTCTCAAAGAAATATGAGGACGGTGGGCGAGGAAGGGCTTGAAGAAGGATTTACCTTGTTCAATATTAAAAGAATGGGGAGCTGGTTTTGTTGTGGCCATTTTCAAGTATGAAAGACTTAAGAATATTGTGATTTTGAGAAATAGAGACAGGTGAGTTGTGGAGGTTAGTTTTGTTCAATGATGGTATGAACACATGGCTTGAAAGTCCATTGCTGTGTTGGATGGCCAAAATGTGGAATTTGATATATAGGCTACTAGCAAAATATGTAAGGTGCCAAGTGGGAAGGAACTTGATGGATGCTCACCAAGGTTTTGATATGATGTAAGGAAATCCTAGAGTATTCTTTAGGCTTTGGTGTTCTTACTTGGAGGCCTTAATGTTGATTGGCAAGGAAAGCTTTGTCTTGGAAAGAACTTTAGAATGGAGAGGGTTATAGTGAATGATGCCATGGTCCTTCAGAAAAAGGACATGTTAAAGGTCTACCTGGTTAGCATGGCCCTATCGATGACCTATGTTCTCAATTAGTTGAAGAATTGCTAGATGGGTGAATTAAAAGTGAGGAATGGCTATTCTAGATGGGGTGAGAAAGTCTCGATGCTGTTAATGCTCCCATCAGAAGTGGAGGTAGATTGAGTGCTTCTTGAAGTTGAGAGGTTGAAGAAGGCTTATTGTTTGAGATTTGTTAGTGGGGATAGAAATTGAGATTTTTAAGTAGAAGTTACGGCTTAAGATTTGGGGGTGCGTTCCGTGCTTGGGATGTTGAAACCGCAAGAGTTGTGATTCCAGTTGTGTTGTGGTGATGTAAGTAGAGTGGAATGTGGTTTGTTGAGAAGAACGAAAGTTGGGAGGGTGAGTCTTATCTAAGATGGTAGTTTACCTCTGGAGTGTTTGATCTCACCATAGTTGAGCGTTGGACCTTTACAGTGAAAGTTCAAGGGGAAGAGAATCTTCAACTATTCGGGTACTAAGGCTGTCAATGGGTCAGGTTAGGCTTGGGCTGAGCTTTGTCTAAACCCAGCTGCATTGTTCAACATAGGCCCGAGTTCGGCTTAGGCCTGTGACGGGCCAAAATACACTCGAGCCTAGCTTGAAATTTCTATGATGGGCTCGAGCACGAGGTTTTCTCAAATCAGAGAGAGAGAGAGAGAGAGAGAGAGAGAGAGAGAGAGAGAGAGAGAGAGAGAGAGAGAGACCTAGTTAACGCTCGCTGCTGCTATGGCCACATGGCCATGTAGGTTGGTCTAGAAAGGCTGCATGCGTTGGTCTTGTTGTTTCGGTATTTGTAAGGTGAGAATGACGTCGGATTCAAAGGCGGATCTTGGTGAAAATCCGGCGGTTAGGCGATGATTGGAGGAATTGGTCTTGTTGTTTCGGTATTTGTAAGGTGAGAATGACGTTGGATTCGAGGCAGATCTTGGTGAAAATCCGGTGGTTAGGCGGTGATTGGAGGAATTTAGGAAGAGATTAAAGCTTGTAAGATGTGTGTGCGTGCGTGAGAGAGAGAGAGAGAGAGAGAGAGAGAGAGAGAGAGAGGAGTCGGTGGCTCGGGTGGCCCCCACCACAATGTTATATGAAAGTCATCCATTTTAGGCCCAAGGCCCAAATACCAAGCCCATATATGATTCATGTGGGCCCCACGGTTGGAAACGGTAGAGGGCAATGCTCACCCTTCAAACTGTTTCCCTTGGTGTGGCCCACCTGAATCACGTATGTGCCTTATTTTTGGGCCCCTTGCCTAAATTTTGTTGTGGCATCTAATGGTTGGAATGGATTTCATATAATTATCATGGTGGGCACAATAAAAGTCAAGGGTCGACGTCCCTCCCAACTGTTTCCTTTGGTGTTGTCCACATGAATCACAGGTCGGCCTAATTTTTCATCTCTGGTCCTAACTTGGGATTACACATCAAATGGTTAGAGTGGATGTCCCATACTGATAGTGGACAACCGACTAGCACACCAAAAGCTCTAGAGCTGTTGGGGGAGTATCGATTTATCCCTATATTCTGGCTCTCCCAAGCAAACCTAGGTGAGTCCTCCCCATGGGCAACTGATGAGGACATTAGAGCACCTTTGAGAGTTTACCAGAGGAAGAGGAGATCATTACCAGTCTACCTCAGGATGGATGACCACTACGTGGGCCAAGTGGACCGTGTTGAAGACCCCACATGCATGGTTTGTGCATCTTTGAAGACCCCACACTGGGAAGATGCATGTGGACTGCGTATTGTGGAGTTCTGAATTGTTGGATCAAGTGCACGCGTTAATCGAACCGTTGGATCGCGCGTATTGGGCCGTTTGACCACTTTTAACTGTGGCCCGCCTCGATCGTGGACACTTTAACACTTAGATGTCTTAGTTTTTATTAGGATTTCGTTTATTTACAGTTTGGACCTTTTTATGAACTTTTAATGTTTTTCTAGTTTTAGGGGTTAATTTGTAAAAGTGACAATAAGTTGGGCTATTTCTGTAATTTTCGTTTATTGAAACTATAAAAGCTTTTATTTTGAAAAAAAAAAAAAAAAACTGTGTTTTCTCTCTTTATGTGATTTGAAGCTTAGGTGTGGTGTGATTCCATTCCAATTCAACGAAGGTGCGAGGCTTTGCTGAATGGGTTTTCAACGGAGGTGTGATTCGATTCCCATTCAACGGAGGTGCGAGGTTTTCATCTATCATCTTTCTTCTCTCGTCTTTTCTATAAAAAAAGAGGTATTTATCTAAAAAACTTCATCTTTCTTCTTTCCTTTCCATCCAAATCATCTTTTTCTTCAACTTTTCATAATCCAACTTCAACCCTAACCGAACCCAACCATTGAGGACCCCCAAACCCTAGCCAATGACACACACGTGTGACTGTACAGCCACACGTGCAAGCCCCTAGGTTGATCATATCCGAATCCATCTACAGATATATGGACTTGGAGCCGGATCCAACTGGATCCGATCTAGATCCGACCCATTGAGAGCCCTGGAGCCCTCATTCACCGAGGTGGGTGGGACCCCTGACTGTGGGGCTCATAATGATGTATGTGTCTTAAATCGCTCTATGGGGCCAGTATGTTTTATATGTAAATCCACTCCTTTCATCAATGTATGTACCAAATATCATTCCAATTTATAGATGGCAGCTGCCTTGAAGTGTCAGTGGGGACTTCAAAGTTGTTTGCTTTGCTTGTGAGAAGCTTCATGGGGATCAGGTCACTAGTAGCATGCTAGGCTTTGCTGAATGGGTTCTCAAGCATGAGATGGTTGATCTTCCTATGGGAGTTGTCAAGTTTACTTGGTCCAACGGTCAGGCATCTCCGGCCATGTCTTTGCCAGATAGATTTTTTGTGTCTCTTAGGTGGATCTAAAAGCTCCCTTGGTGTTTAAAATTTTCCCCTTCCTAACCCTTGGTGTTTAAAAACCACGGTCCCGCAATGGGTCTCACCTCGTAGCCATCCTGCATCTCACAAGCCCCACCTCATGGGCAACCCCACCCCCAGTGTGGAGATACGGTGCATCCTTGGAGTCGCACCAAGATGCCTCTGCATCACATACACATCACAATGGGTAACAGTGGCCGTAACACCAATCCTTATGGCCATTACGATATGTGCTGTAACAGCCGTTACGGCCCTATAATGGTCCTTATTTTAAAGGAAGAATATCGATTTTGTTCTTTCAAAACAGGCGTTACAACCCCTTATTGCGTAATGGCTCCCATCGTTACCATTACATAACCGTTTTTGAATACCATGATCATATCATGATATATTGAATCTTCATCTGATTGATTTCAATGATATACCTGAAATATCATGACAAAGAACTATCTCATGAGAAGATGGAGAAAAAGATGAGTTCAAAATTGGGACAGTGGTAGTGAAGAAGTTTTGATTATGAGTAAGAGCACTATGAAGAGGAAGCATAGCTAGTCGTGTGATAGATTCTCTGAAACTTCTGTTTTCTTCTTGTTTTTATCTTCTTCACATAGCTTGGGCTTTTCTTGGTGAGAGATTGGATTAGTCTCCCTCTAACATCTTTTCTGTTGAAGACATCTTTCTCGTCACTTACTGGTGAGAGATTGGATTAGTCTCTCTCTAACATCTTTTCTGTTGAAGACATCTTTCTTGTCACTGACTGGTGAGCGATTGAATTAGTCTCTCTCTAACATCTGTTCTGTTGAAGACATCTTTCTTGTCACTGCCTGGTGATCTCAGTCCATTCCCAATCGATTAATTCATCATTAGAGGACCCTCCTTTGTCTTAGGTGCATCTTTCTAGACCTGTTCCATAGACGAGAAATGCTAGATTGAAAATTTTGAAGGCATTAGGAAACAGTCAATGGTGCACTTTGAGGGAAGGGAAGATGTGGAGGTAGAATGCCCACTTCCAGTTGGTAGAGGGGCAAACTGGAGAAATGGTGGAATTAGGAGAAATGGTGGAATTAACTTGCAAATTAGGTATGCATTTTGAAGGAGGGTCAAAGAAGTTGGGTAAATTGTTTGAGACTTTAGAGGAGAGAAAAAATTCTGAGGAGATCAAATTAATAAAGCAAAGGGAAAAAGGGCATTGGGAAATCCTGGATTGTCGACTACTTTTGATATGAATTTAGGATCCAATGGATTCCATAAACCAGGTAGAAAAGGAAGGGGGAGGCTGAAAGGTGGAACATGCAGGGTCTTGTGGACCTTGATCAATGTTGTCATGTGCGATTGCACAATCGCATACATTTGGTCAGATCACATAGGCCGTGGTCACATATGCTATGCAGGAAGTATGGCATGGCATACTAAAGTATGCAATGGCATAATGGCATAATCATGTCATACTCTAGTATGCGATGGCATAATGGCCAAGGTCAAATTTCTTGTAGATTGTAATAATTTGTAACTTGTATTGTACATATCAACTCATCAAGATTCAAGTTATCAATACAATTTCTATGTTTGTAGTTTTCAATAATTAATTCTTCTTGTCTCTTACTTGTTATCCTGGCTGGGTGACTCCCAGCCTCTCTGGTTTCAGGTCTTAGGTTCGAGACATGCTAACAGCACCAGTGGGTGGTTTGTGTGATTGACTGTGTGGGTGTGTTGTGGAACTAAAAGGGGTGCATTGCATGATTAACGCAATAAAATTTCCCGTTCAAAAAAAAAAAAAAAAAAAAAAAATCTTTCTTAGCGTAACTTGTTGGTTGTTTAAATTTGTTTTGTTATATATAATATAATGTATCTCAATGTATAGATGGCCTAATAGTTAAACTACAATGAAATTGGTAAATAAACCCAATCCAATCACTTGTAATAATTAGACATAATTTTTCTTAATTTTTTAGAATTTTTAACGAAAATTTCCATTTTTTTATTTTTTAATTTAAAAAATCCATAAGCCTGAGTGATCACTTATGCGATTATGCAATGGCATAAGCAATCAGCCCAGGCTGATGGCTTATGTGATTTTGTGATTTGACAACAATGACCTTGATAGGAGAGGCTATTAGAGACCTTTTGTATGGAAGAAGAGTAGGTGTAAAGTTGGAAGATCAAAATCAGAGGTGATCAGTGATAAAATTTTATCAGAGGTATGGGAAAATGCAGCTAGGGGTTTATTTGTTTGGCTGGGAGTATTTTTTGTTGCGGGACAGCATTGTTTAGTGGGTGATGAATTTATTAGTAAGTATTTTTTATAGGCAATTTATTTGTGAGTATTCAGTCTGTTGTACTCTTGCTGGGGATTCTCGTGGGGTTTATGGTGGTCTATAAAGAAAATGATCCTTGATAGGATCTGGTTTATGGACATAATTAAATGCAGTTTGTAGTAAAATGGAATTTGCTTTGGTCAGTAGGTGTGGATTGTAACGTTATTTGGTTTATAGTGAATCAAGTATGAAAAGATTGCAAAGTTTGTTGCTCTCATTGAATTGATTAGTATTTCTCTATTCAGCAGTACTTTTATACTGTCCAACAATCCAGGAAGATTGGTTGTCAGTCAACTTGATAGGTCTTTAATATCGGTTGAAAGGGAGAGGCATTTGCAGGAGGTGGTCTAGTTGTTCCATGTTTTACATTGGCTCACTGCGAGACCTCTCTTGAAACAATTGGTGTGTCAGCTGGTTCATCGCCATTGCAATATAAGAGCTGGTGGTTGAAGGTCCTAGATTTTAATTAGTTGGCTGGTAGTTGGTGGGAGGAATTCTAGGTTGAGGGATTGGTTTTTTTTTTAGTTCCCTTGCAAGAAGCTTATGAACAAGTGAAAGAGGAGTAAATAAGCTAGAGGGAATAAGAATCTTACAAAAATGAAATTCTATGCAGTACTTAAAACATTGATAGGGTTGAGGAGAATGGTGCCATTAATGAAAATTAGCAAAGGGAGGTTCTCAGACTACTGAGGGAGGGAGGGAGGGAGGGAGGGATTCTCAAGGCCATGTGGGGGAGTGGGAGGTGTGATTAGGAATAGCATTGGTGCTGTGGGTGACTTTTTTTTTATGTTCCATATCCCTTTGTGACGTTGCCAAGATAGGGGCCCTAGCACGGAAAGGGGACATCTGCATTCTCTTGTAGACATCCTCAGAAGTAAAATTTATTGAAGATCATGAGATGAAGATCCTCCTTTGGTCTGCCTCCAGAATCAAACCGTGCACCTTGCATGGGGGATAAAAGAATGTGTTTTGAGTCTTTTGACACCTTAATTCTTGATTCTTGTGAATTGGTCTCTGGTTGGATTCTTTAAGAGGCACAAGGGCTTGAGAGAGTGTGATTCTTGTGGATCGATCTCCAGTTGGATTCTCGAGGTCACTTGATTCTTGTGAATTGGTCTCTGTTTGGATTCTTTAAGAGGCACAAAGGCTTGGGACAACTCAATTCTAGTGAATCGGTCTCTGGTTGGATTCTTTAAGAGGCACAAGGGCTTGAGACAAGGTGATTCTTTGCCATTCCTTTTCTCGCTAGTTGCTAAAAGCCTGAATGTCCTTCTTTCATGGGCTTCGGATCTGGCTCTCACTGGGCTTTTCAGTTGGTCATCGTTCTTTCATAGGCTTTGTTTTTGGGTCTCAGTTGTCTTTCTGGTTGGTAATCTATAAGTCATAGTATCTTATATTCAGGTTGCGGACGAGACCTTAATTTATGTGATGCCTCCATATTGGGGCTGTCAGTGGGTAACACGGACCTGTGGGTATCTGATGGACCGAACCCTGTTTAAATGGCTCTTGGCCCAATTTTTTAGAACTGTTCACAAATCCGCCGGGTAAGGTTCAATTTCCATTTTGGACCTGGTTAAGAATGTTGAGTCAAGCTTCAATCGGATCTAGCTAGGGTCTAGTTAATCTCACCAGTATCAGTGCCACCATAAGCTTGTAGTGGTAACTGGCAGAAGTGGGGCCCATGTGGCATGGTGTGCCGTAACGGCCATTACGGGCTGTCACGTAAAGGTAGTGGTGGCAACCTTTAAAGGGTCGTAACGGCCATTACAGCCCCTGTAATGGCCCGTTACGCCCCCATAAAGGCCTCAACAGTTTATTATGGGGCCGATACAGGTTTTTGATTTTTTTAATAAAGAAAGAGACCCATAATGGCTGTTACAGCCCTTATCGTAAAGGTAACAATGGTGGTTGTTACGGCCACCGTTACCATTACGGAATACCTTGCCATGTGATCTATTCATCACATCCAACCTGTCCATCAGATGCATCCCCACAGGTTAGCTCTAGGATTTGAAAATCATTTCGATCCAAAACTCCAGTGGGCCACAACATAGGGAACAAGGTGGAAGGGGATGCCCACCATTGATTTTCACCATGGTCCAGCTGAGTTAAAGAACAGCCTGATTTTTGTCCTCACTCTTCATCCAGGGCAGATGAAGGGCTTGGATCCCGTGTAAACAACATGGTGGGCCTGCCACGCAAATCAATGGTGGGCGCCCCTTCTCAACTTGTCCCCTGTTCTGTGGCCCACCTGAGATTTTGTTTTGGCTGATTTTTGGGACCACGGGGTAATGTGAGACGACTCATCTGATGGGATGGTCATACGTTGTGAATGCATCACGTGGGTCCCATGTTATTCCTGTAACCCTGTAGATGAGTGTGCCTCATCTTATATATGTATTAAACAATAAACATGTATTATATATTCTAGTAATGGAATAAGGTTTGCTAAGCCAATACGCATGTGAAAGAGCCCATTAATCTTTTTGAAAGGTACAGACGTATGCGTAATCTAATCTAGCCATTGGTTGATGAGCGTTAAGTGCTCATATTTGACCCAAACCTATCTCTAACCTGATTGGATCTAGGTCCTCAAAAAAGAGACCTGAACCTGGCAAGATCCGAATCCAATCAAAATAGGTACAGCCATGCAGGAACAATAGGGCCCAATCCACCTGATCCCGACCCATTGACAGCCCTACTCAATCGTGATAGTGAAGGACCTCATTGATATTCTCTGGTGTTTTGAAGCGATAACTGGTCTAAAGGTTAGTGTTGTCAGAATTACGAGGGTTGGAATAGCATAAATGGATGGAGAAGCGCTGATTGGATAGGGTGCAAAAGAATGGCGATTACCTTTGAAGTATCTTGCTTTTCCAATCTTAGTTGCACGTAACCTTCCACCCAGCTGATACTTGTACTTGGAATCGCACTTTGGACTCATGCTCCTACTCCCACTTTCCAACTATTTATGGTTTCAAACCTTTTGAAGAAAATATTCTTCCCCACTTTCACACCTGAATTTGTTGCTGGCTTTTTTGGGGGGACTACTATACTTTTTGGGATCTGGTTCCAGCGCAAATGGAAAAAGTTGGTGGCTTGGAAGAGAGGGTGCCTATCTCTCAGTGATAGAATTACATTGACCAAATAACGAATTCTGTGGTACTGTTTATTTCTCTTCAATTTGTCAGTGATGGGGGGTAGCAAGATTGAGCATTCAAGGCAACTTCTTGTGGAAATGACAGTATTCACAAGTTCCATCTCATTAGTTGAGAGGAGGTTAAAAAGTAAAAAAAGAGTGGGGAATTGGAAATATTGTAAAAGAAACTGGGTGCTTCTTAGCAAATGATGGTAAAGGTTCAGAGAGGAGCTAGACATGTTTCTGGTGAATGTTATAGCTAGCCAGTATGGAGCATTTGAATGGGGGTGGTGGTGCTTTTGGGTATGGAAAGCAATTAGCAAATGTGGCAATGATATGGAGATGATAATCTGAATATACCTCGCTGGGTTGGCAATGTTGTAAAAAATGGAGTACAAAGTTGGTGATAGTGTCATTTTGGGTAGATATCTGGATTGGAGATGACCCTCTTGCAGATCCTTTCCCTCATCTTTTGTTTCTCTGTGCGAATTAAGCCTGGAAAGGATTGTTATTAGGAAAGTGGGTATGTTGTGGTTTGGAACGTTACTTTCCAGTGCAATCTCAATCTCATCAAATAATGAAATCACTTGCTTTTAGAGACTGATGGAAGAATTGTGAAATCACTTGCTTTCCCTCGTTTTTAACACAGACGCACATATAGGGAGGGAAGGGCGGTTAAAACATTTTCTTTTGAGCAATCTTTTTATTTTGTACATTGTGCCCCACCCGACAGTGAAACAACCTGAATTTTTTGCCCGAAGATCTAATCATTGCAGCCCACCTGATGGAATGAGCATGTGTACCCACGTGTATGGGCAGAAATCTACATGCATTCTGGCTTAGAAAGGTTCCTCTATGTTTATATGTTTATTCATATTTATATATATCCTGATCTTCTGAATCTCCTGTGGAATATCTTCTTACAGGCTGAAAGTGCAATTGCTGCTCTTAACTGCAGCGGTGCGATTCTGGGATCCTTGCCGATCAGGTACGTTGTAAGACAGCATCCACATCTTTCTAGAATTCCTAATTGCGTAGGGCCTGTTAGGAATGGTCCCCTGAAATGTTTACAGGGGCATTTCCACCGCTCCTAATGAAAATGCGTGATAACTGATCGAACCTGCTTCTCACATTCTTGTGTTGGGGTGGATTTAACGGATGTGGGTGTTTAGCCATCCTGCCATCTGCATTGAGCGGGATATGCCAAACATAGCTATGCTTCTAGCAGATACCTGTGGGGCGGACAATATTCCAGCTTATCAGCCATCTGTTTTGAAATTCCTTTTTGTTGGCAATGCATACAGGGTAAGCCCATCAAAGACACCAGTCCGCCCGCGCGCGCCCCGCCCGCCGCCCATGCATTAAATCTTGCTGGTCATGTGAGGCTGCTAATGTTTATCTCTCTCTATATATACATATATATATGCACATAGATTTTAAGGCATATTTCGTCTGGTCTAGCCATTGCATTTTAGTTTTTGGTTGCATCATCATGGGGTGAGTCCGGAAAGCTAGGGGTAAACATGTAGAGTTGGTTGGAACTTTGAGGCTTTG
The DNA here is from genome assembly GCA_003013855.2 of Liriodendron chinense. NCBI lineage: Eukaryota > Viridiplantae > Streptophyta > Magnoliopsida > Magnoliales > Magnoliaceae > Liriodendron > Liriodendron chinense. The sequence goes on along the minus strand of ML058327.1, from coordinate 7,586,929 downwards.
GAAGTTCATCTTCTAGTGCGCGTTCATCAGATGAACTTATTTGGGGATGTCCGAAGAGAACTGGAGGAACGGGAAAGAACAGAAAACAAACAACTGTTTGGATGTTGTTTTCATTTAGTAAGTTAATTTCGGCGACTAATCCAATCGTTGGTCGGTTGTTTTTATCATGCACTCATTTTGTTTTTGAGTTTAATAGATCAATGACTGTGTATATTTCAGTTAGGAGTCCTTTGCCATGCAATGACTTGGTTGCCATTTCTACTCTAATTTGTTTTGAAATTTGAAAATTGGGTTGACCACTATGTTAGTTTAGCATCATTTTGAAAATTGCGCTACTCTTGTGTGACTCATCCACATCACATTGCGATTGATACTACAGACCATCCAAATTATGGGTCCCATTTTGGATGGGGCATATTAGTCAAGCAGTCATTCCTAATCATCCCGTTAGCCGCTATAAAATGGATGGTTAAAGTAAAATAGCGAATGGTCCATGCACAAGGTGAAAATTCTGATGGTCAATAGTCTTCTTGGTGCAATATTTTTGGTTGTGCTCCATGCACAATTGGGTCAGCGGTTTTTACCATCTAGGTTGCTGTATAACTGCCATTTTTTTTTTTATATAGATGGGGTACAAAACCAACATAGTCCTGCGCTAGAGTCATCTCCGAAAATGGAAGACTTGAATAATTTAAGGGGGTCTTTTTGAATAATTTAAGGGGGTCTTTTGGGATCCGGTATTTGATATGCACAGGCAGTTACCATGGAATTCATGTGAATTGGAATGACTGGTTGTGTTTGGCAGCTTGTAATCGGAATCTGCTAGAATCCATGCGAATATGTTTGGTAGTGCATTTGAAATGCATTAGTGGAGAGAGAGAAGACTAATTTGTGAAACGGTGGGAATCGGTGGTAATCAGAACCATGTGAAATGAAATTACATGGTTTTGCTGTGATTAAAAAAAGAAAGGCTTTTGGTGTATAATTCAATTCACATCAAGCACTCTATCAAATGCACCAGTTATCATTGATTCACACCAATTACCACTTCACACCAATTACCATTTCACATGTTCTCAAACGACCCCCTAAGGTGATTTGAAGGCAGCCTAGACTATTGGTTCCATCTGCCACATGTTACAAAATGCGTACTTGAAAAAATTGTAAATTATTCTTGAATGCTTTTCAGAGAGGGAGAGATGAATGTTTCCTCAGAGAAATTCCCGGAAGCGGATTGTGTACTGAGTAACTCAGTAACCGTACTGAGTAAACTCTGCAGGGTCCACCGTGATTTATGTATTTCATCCATTTTAACGGATAATTTTATTGCTTGAGACAAAAAATGAAGCATATAAAAAACTTAAGTGGACTACACCACAGGAAACAATGTGAATTGAACCTGTACCGTTGAAAAATTCTTGGGGGCTGTGGAAGTTTTGGATCAAGCTGATATTTGTTTTTTCCCTTCATCAATGTCTGTGTAATCTTGTGAACAGGTTGGGTGACAAAGAAACATCATTGTGGGCCCTAGAAAGGTTTCAATGGTGGAAATCATTATACCCACCTGAGTTTTGGATATGCTTCAATTTTGGTTTCAACCCCTTAAATGATATGGAAAAGCGGATGCATGGTGTAGATAAACTACATACATTTACGGTGCCCGACTGAGTTTACTCAGTACGATAAGACGGGACGCGGATTGCGTCCAACCTTGGTCGGGCGTTTAAGCGTCCGACCAGATCTGTGTGGGGACCCACTGTAATGTATCGGTTTATCCAAGCCGTCAATCCCTCTTATATGATCATGTTAACGTATGACCCCAACAATGACTCAATCCAACGTTATAGTCGACCACATCAAATAGTAAGCTAGGGCTGCAGTAAATGCACAGAGCAATAATGCATGTTGCATTAAATGCAAGAGTCATCTCTGGTGTGATCCATAACTCCCTTGGATCTGCCTCAATTTTGGGCCCATTCCTTAACATGATCTCAGAAAATGAGTGGACGGTGTGGATAAACAGATACATGAAGGTGGGCCCTCGTGCAGATCTGGTCGGACGCTTAAAGGTCCGACCAGGGATCGGACGCAATCCGCATCCGATAAGACGTGCTGAGTAACTCAGGACGCAATCCGATTTCGAAATTCCCGACTAAAAAGCAAATTGTTGAATAATGCATTACTTAAGGTGACCTGCTACCAAAGATTGAAAACTGGTTTTGGTGGGCTGCATCAGTCACCACTGAAACTGGGTCCTATCACCCTGTGTTGGTCTGTTTTGGCCTTGTATTGGGCTCTGATACGAACTGGTTTCTGGTGATGTTTCAAGCCTTGTTTGCAACTTGTATATGCATAAGATGGAAAAAAAACAAAGGAGTCAATTCAACCTGAATTGTTGGTGAATAACTCGTTATAATGTAGAAAGAGCAAATGGATATTTTATTTCGTTGTTTATATATATATATATATATATATATATATATATATATATATATATATATATATATATATATATATTTCTTCTTGAAAAGTTCCTGAATCCTGAAAAATCTCGCATCCAGGCTTTGTAACATATGAGGTGCACCTAAGCAATCTGCATTGTTAATCTTGTGTGCCTAATTTGGTGACCGTTAAACGGATGGTTGATAACGCACTTGACAATGGGCTGTTCTGGGCGTAGAAAAATTAACGTTTTGAATAAGCCCGCAGGCCCAGCTTGTTGACTGCCCTGCTGCTGATCAGACGGGTCACACTTGTGTGAGAAATATGGACGGCTAGAGGAGATGTCCAGCAGACAATCCAAATTCAAGGGCGGATTGCGTCTGACCACTGGTCGGACCCTTAAGCGTCTGACCAGATCTGTGCGAGGGCCCACTGTGATGTATCGATTTATCCATGCCGTCCACTCATTTTCTGAGATCATGTTGAGGGATGGGCCAAAACTGAGGCAGATCCAACGGTGTCATGGACTATTGCATTTAATGCAACTTGAATTTATTATCTGTGCATTTAATGCAACCCAAGCTTATTATTTGGGCTCATACCTCAACATGATCTTATAAGAGGGATGGACGGCTTGGATAAACCGACACATCACAGTGGGTCGCCTAACAGTTCTGGTAGGACGCAATCCCCGTCCCAACAGCGGAGTGTGATGGATGATGCGCTGGCACTGGAAAAATTGCATGTGAGTAACAAAAGATTTCCAAATTAAACCGTCCAAATCAGTTGTACCACTTTTGATGTATCATTATCTAAAAATTAATGGTGTAAGATGATTATCTGACTATCAGATTGGTGGTCAATTATTGGACGGTTAAACTACTGTCAGGGGTTTTGTGGGGCCACCGTGATGTATTGTTTTATCCACGCCGTCCATCAATTTTGACAGATCATTTTAGGGTGTCAACCAAAAAAGGAGACAGATTGAAGGCTCAAGTGGACCAGACCATGGAAGCAGTGGTGATTGAAAGCTTACCGCTGAAAACTTCTTGGAGGTCACAGAAGTTGCTGATATTTATGTTTTCCCTTCATACAGGTCTACGTGACCTTATAAACAGGTTGGATGGACAACAAAAATCATAGTGGGCCTTTGGAAATTTTCAAGAAGGATTCCAATCCCCACTGCTTCGTGTGGTGTGGTTCACTTGAGCCTTCAATATGTCTCCCCTGCTTCGTGTGGTGTGGTTCACTTGAGCCTTCAATCTGTCTCTTTTTTGGGCTCATTCTTTATAAACAGGTTGGATGGAAAAGTACAAACATCATGATGAAGATTACCTTGTGTAATAATCAGCCAAATCCAGTGATGGGGTGACCAAAGTTGTATTTTGTTATTTAGTAATGGATACACATTGTTCTCTATGGTGTGGCCCACCTGATAACTGGATAGGGCTGATTTTTGTACCAGGTGATCCTTATGATGGGCCCAACTTATTGGAAGAGTTGGATGCCACACCCACATGATGGATTAGAAGTTATTTGCTGGGTGGACCATAAATTATGCTCCAACAGGTTGATCTCGAGACTTCTGGTTTCGGGAACCTCCGGATGAAATTTGAGTTTCCAGTACAGTTTATGCAATTTTGGATTCCAATACTTAAATATGAAATTTATCTTGAATTTGGATCCTGCAACCAAACAAGCCCTTAAACCGTCCCGTTCAGAGTTCATGATTTTCACTCATAAAACTAGCTTTAGGTTTCCTTTTAAGTGAACCACGTGTGGATGACACGTGTCCTTAATAATTTTATTCTAGAGAGAAATAGTCCCTCAGAGCATTATAAGTTAACAGTGTTCCTAGTTGCATTGGGACACTTAAAACATTCCAATCAATTAATCTAGACGTTCCTTTAGGTCCAACACACGTCATGGGCTACCATGCAAATATCACACTGAAATTATGATCTTAACCATCTGATCAATGGCCTGAAATATGGACGGCCAAGATAATTTATACAAAATTAGCTGTAACCAATACATCCATCTATTTTCCATCATGGATTTGATCATCTGATCGGTCTTTTTTTTTTTCATGGTAGCCTTTAAAGCATGTTCTACACTTAATGGACGGTTTAAATCTTTCTATTAGACTATCCAAGTTACCCAAATGGGACCTTATGAACAGGTTGGATGACGAATAGACATCACTATGGGCCCCAGGAAGGTTTCAACAGTGGATATCATTGTTCCCATTGTTTCCTGTGGTGTGGTCCACTTGAGCTTGGGATATACTTCAATTTTGGGCTCACGCCCTAAAATGATATGGAAAAATGGAGGGACGGCGTCGATACGACACATACATCACGGTGGGCCCCACAGAGTTTACTCAGTACGCAATCCGCGTCACTAATTCAATGTTTGAAAGCACTTTCAGTGAAATTTTCGGCCGAGAAATTGTAGAGATTTCTCACTACGGTGAGAGCAGTAACCTTACAAACACGAGAAGTGAAAAATCAGGCAGGTCCACCATCTACATTGCTATCCTTGTACATGGATTAGACAGTCAGTTGTGCATTGATTCTAACTGTGTGGTCCACCTGTTGAATGGACAGGATTAAGTTTTAGGCCAGGAGAACCACATTGTAGGATCTACCATTTGGATGGCACGGATTTACCACCCGTGTGGCATGTTAGCGGAAGAAAATGTAGCTGCATACATATGCCTGTAATGTAATTAGTTCTCTACCAATATAAACGGTCCAACGAACCGTTTCTCAACTAGCTACCAGCTTCGGTGCTTATCCCAAGCTTTCCCAGCTAGCAATATAGCTGAGGCCTGAGGGCTGGGATTGATTTTTGTAATAGTACCATGTTTGGCAAACCATTTCCTGGTTAGTGGGCATCATATGCCATATTTGTTGTTGGCCTCTTCATAGCGATGATTCTTTTGAGGAATCTCCCAACTACTCATCTCTTCTATAGGCCTGCCATCTACAGTAGGTATACACTCTCAGGTGAATTTCGCTTTAGGTGGTCCCTCTCGGATTAATTCCTAAAAGATTTTTTTTATAATTTTACCCTTGCTTCTAGAATCATCTGGAGAGCTATCTCCATGGTCTGTTTGTTTTAATGATTGCTTCTAGAATCATCTGGAGAGTTATCTCCTAAGGGTTTGTTTGTTTTAATGATTACTATAGTAATGTTCTATATATGGGTAATGATCACCGCTACCACAATAATTGAAAGTAAAGTCATATTGCTCTCACATCTTCAAATTTCGACTTGGATATGCAGGTAAATTATTCATCGTGATTAGATATACGTGGATATAACTTTCTCAATATGTGTTATACGCACACCATCCATCAATTTTGCAATATCATTTTAGGGTATGACCCCAAAAAAGAAAAAGGTCCAAAGCTCAAGTGGGCCACACCATAAAAATTAGTGAGACAATGACACCCACTGTTGAAACCATCTCATGGCTTACTGGAGTGTTTATTTGCCATCCAACCAGTTCATAAGGTTACATAGACCTAGATGAAGGGAAAACACAAATACTTCATCCAACACTTCAATGGATGGTGGAGAGTTTTCAATGGCAAGTATTTAATCCCCACTTCTTTCTATGGTGTGGTCAATTTCTACTTTGGATGTGCCTCATTTTAGCCTCTTTCTGTAGAATGATCTAGCAAGATGGATGGACGGTGCGGATATAACACATACATCATGGTGGGTCCACAAAACTATGCCACACCAACACACTTCTGCCCATCTAAGTCAATGGTAATTCCTATCATGATTTGATAGCTAGCTTTATCCAATCGGTGGCAAGAGCAATGATGTGAGTTTTACACCACATTGCCGTGGTACTTTAAAAATCCAAACAGCCCTACGATTGATAGTTAAGGGTTGAGTGATGTCTTTCTATCATATTATCTATCTTTTGTTATGGTTGAATATCGAGTTATTCAAATTCATAATAATGATTGTTGGGTGTGTTGTAGAATAAAGTTGGTCGTCGAAGAAGTTTGGAGACCCGCGACCCCCGAGCGCCTCTGACTCTGTGAAGTCGCGACCAAACCATTCGACTAATGAGCCTACCTGGTCGCGTCTCGTATATCGCACATACCTGCGACTTCCTATATACTCCCGATATACGAGCAGGTCTGGTTGCTGGTCGTTGAATGAGAAGGCCTCCGTCATCCGAGCAGCTCTGGTTCTGGTTGATAAACGAGGATGTTCCCAAATCTAAGCACTCTAGGTTGTTGGTCATTCGTTAGGAACGTCTCTCGTCTTATAGTACCAGCAGCCCATATAGGCCGGCTTTGGCTTGTTTCTATTCACGGTTCCGTACCACGGGGGGACCTCTATCAAGGAGTGTAATCAGCTAGATGTCTAGATTGGTTACACCATCTTTTTATGTAAGGATTAACGGGATAAGGATATCAGCAGTAACCTTGATAGCTTGCGTAATGGACTGGATCACCCGGATCTATATAAATACATAGCCCTACAGATGATAAAGGTATACAATCTCTAAGCCCACGTTTCACACTTCATTTTACTATCAAGTCACCTCTGACTTAAGCTTCGGAGGGCCAACGGCCAAGCGCCGGCCACCCTTAGTTTTCTTCTTTGGCTTTTAGGTGTGGAGGGAAGCTCACTTCAAGAAGGTTGTATACTTGGGAGGGACCTGTTACTAGAATCTGACGTTAATAGATTGACGCTGTCTGTGGGAATGAGTATTCAATTCATTCTCATTACAAATTGTCACCTCTTGCTATGCCTCCTAAGAAAACGACTCATCCTTCCACCTCAAAGTAAACGTTACCACCACCAGACATCCCTGAGCCAACTCCCAACCTCCCTCAGGCTGCTTCGATAGGGATTCCTCCTGCAGAGCCCAACCTTCCTGCGTAAAATCCATTCTAAGATATATCTGGTGGCTTCGATGTGTTATGTGCTTCGTCGGGGATACCTCCTTACTCTCCAGGCTGGATTCAAGCCCTATCTAATCAGTTTGATCAGCATTTTTTCAAATCGTAGCAACCTCCAGAAGGACCGCCATTACAACCTGCGCCTGCAGCTTCTAGACACTCTCTAGATGACCCACAAGTTCAGGCTAACCCTCCTTCAAATCGTAGTCCTCGCGGCAATCAAGTTCCTAATCAACGCCCACAATCTATCCGCTCCAGTGCTTCTCGACAACGTTAGCCTGAAGAACAACTAGATGATGAAACATCCAGTTATACTTTGCCTTGGGAAGGAGATCTCAGGAAAATTGCGGGCCGTTTTGTTGATATTGAATAACGATATCAATCTAACCTCCCGACATCCACTTTGGCGACAATCCGACGATCTGAACCTCCTTTTACTCGCGAAGTAATGGAGCCTCCTCTGCCTAAAAAATATCGAACGCTCAGTATTACTCCATATACTGATATCGGCGATCCCATCGAGCATTTGAAAACGTATAGATCCCTCATAGAGCTGGAAGGATATAGCTCAGAAATTATGTGCAGAGCCTTTTCTTTAACTCTAAAAGACGCAGCACGTACTTGGTTCCGTGGTCTAAAGCCTCGATCTATTGAATCCTTCTTTCAGTTATCGGATCTCTTTCTTTCGCAATTCATGGGGAGCATCCGCATAAAAAAATCAACATCTCACTTGTCAGATTTGAAGCAGCAACATGAAGAGACGATTAAAGAATTCATCATTCGATTCACGGCAGAAGCAGTCCAAACCGAGGGTTATATTGAAGATAAAGGTCTCATCGCCCTTATAACGGGCATTATAAGCGAAAAATTTCGATTCGCCTTATATAAAAACCCTCCTAAAACGATGATCGAGTTCCAAGCCAAAGCTAAAAAATACATTAAAGCTGAAGAAGTAGCTCTGGCTCGTCATGGTATTCAAGGAAAAAAGCGAAAGGCTGAAGATATTTCTCCAGAAGATAAGAAAAACCGACATGACCGACGTGATCTTTCTCCAAGGAAGTCTTATTCTGAGAAATATCGCAATTATACACCTCTCAATTAATCTCCTGAAAAGATATTGATAGAGATCAAACATAAGTCGTATGTTAAATGGCCTCCAAGGATCAAATCGGATCCCAAAAAAAGAGACAAAAGAAAGTTTTGTTACTTCCACAAAGATCATGGACATAACACCCAAGATTGTATATCTCTTAAAGACCAGATTGAAGCACTCATTCGAAAGGGACACCTCCGAGACTATGTTGCATGGCAAGATCGCTCGCCCAAACGATCTGATACACTAGCACGCTACCATCAAAACCAGAGGAAGAAGTTGTCGCAACATCGCCCTTCACAGGAGGATGTCAAACCAGAAGGCGAAATTTGAACCATTGCAGGTGGCCCAGCTTGTGGAGGGGATTCACGAGCCTCAAGGAAAGCATATGCTCGAAAGGCAAGCCAGAAGCCTCAATATATCTATTGGGTGGAAAAGTAATCCAGTTCGACAAACTTGAACCATCAATCAATCTCCTTCTCTCGTGAAGATGCTGAAGGAATCCATTTTCCTCATGAAGATTCCATCATAGTGGCTTTAAAGGTATCTAATTATTTAACTCACCGTATCATGTCGGATACAGGTAGTTTTGCAGACGTCCTTTACCTTAAAGCTTTTAACAAGATGTCTCTTGCCAGAAATCTACTCAAACCTGTCTGGACCCCCTTGTCGGTTTTGAAGGTGAAGTGGTGGCGCCAGAGGGAAGTATTGACCTTCCCGTCACATTCGGAGAAGCTCCGACCAAAGTCACTGTTTTCATCAACTTCCTTGTGGTCGATCGAAAATCGACATACAATGCCATCTTGGGCCGACCCTCGCTCACCAAGATAAGAGCGGCTCTACACCCCCTCTACTTATGCATCAAATTCCCCACTCCAAACGGAGTGGGAGTGGTTCGAGGGAATCAAAAGGAGGCTCGGGCATGTTATGAAATCTCGGTACAAGACCGACGGAATATCTAAGGACGATCCTTATAAAAAGGTCCATGTCGGATCATATCTGAATTTTGCCTTTCAGATCCATCTGACCAACTTCTTGGTCGAATATCAAGATGTATTTGCCTGGTCTCAGAAAGATATGCTAGGTATCGACCCTAACGTTGCAGTTCATCGGCTAAATATAGACCCGAAATTTAAACCTATACATCAATGACGACGAGCGTTCACAGCTGAGAGGTAGATGGTGATTATAGCAGAGGTGAAAAAATTATTGGCCATTAACTTTGTCGAAGAGATCGACTACCCATAGTGGGTTGCGAACGTCGTTCTCGTGCGCAAGGCAAATGGTAAGTGGAGGATGTGCATAGATTACTCCGATCTGAACAAGGTGTGCCTGAAGGATAGCTTCCTGACTCCCTGCATCGACCAACTGGTCGATTCAACAACATGACATGCCCTGCTCAGCTTTATGGATGCTTATACTGGTTACAACCAGATCATGATGCACCTACCTGATCGTCAAAATACTGCCTTTATCACTGATCAAGGTCTATACTGCTATAAAATGATGCCTTTCGGTCTAAAGAATGCCAGGGCCACCTATCAGCGCCTAGTCAACAAAATATTTGCCGCGCAAATCGGTAGGAATATGGAGGTTTATGTCGATGACATGCTCGTGAAAAGCGTCGCGGCTAATGATCATCTCGCGGATCTCCGAGAAGCTTTCGATCTGATGAGGAAATATCAGATGAAGTTAAATCCAGAAAATGTGCTTTTGGGGTCTCTGCTGAAAAATTCTTGGGTCATGGTTAGTCAACGAGGGATTGAAGCAAACCCTGAAAAGATTAAGGCCTTGGTTGAAATGCAATCTCCATCCACTCTTAAAGATATTCAACGATTGGTTGGTCGCATTGCATCGTTAAATAGGTTCATTTTGCTTGCCTCCGACAAATGCTTTTCCTTTTCAAAGCTCCTCCATACAACTGCAAAAACTGATTGGGTGTAGACCCAACAATGTGAGGAGGCATTTTAGCAACTGAAACAGTACATGATCACGCCTTCCATCTTATCCAAGCCTGTTCTGCATAAGCAGCTTTTTCTTTATTTATCTGTATCTTCCACGGTCGTTACCGCCGCCTTAATAAGAGAAGACTTCGGGGTATAGAGGCCAGTTTATTATGTCAGTCGAGCAATGATGGATGCTGAAACTTGATACTCCGATATGGAGAAACTTGCTCTAGCCTTAGTAACTCAGCTAGGAAACTATGACCTTATTTTCAAGCCCATTTTATAATAGTACCTACTAATCATCCTTTAAGGAAAGTCCTTTAAAAGCTCGAAGTATCTGGACGGTTGACTAAATGGGCGATTGAGCTTGGGAAACACGATATTACCTTCTGCTCACAAACCGCCGTAAAGGCCCAAGCCGTAGCTGATTTCATTACCGAATTTACATATTCGACCCCCACTACTCCTATCTCCAGCAATGACCCGACAACTAGTGAGCAGGCACCCTGGTCGCTTTACGTAGATGGATCATCATGATCCACTGGTAGCAGAGCTGGTTTGATCCTAATCGCTCTTGATGGGTCACAATTCCAATATGCTTTGCGCTTCGATTTTCAAGCCTTTAATAATGAAGCGGAATATGAGGCCTTAATCGTCGGTCTCGAATTAGCAAATATACTCGCGATAACGAATTTGCTTATTCACAATGACTCTCAGCTTGTAACAATCAGGTACTCAATGAATTTGAGGCGAAAGAAGAGCGAATGACTTTATACAAATCACAAGTACTCATCTTGCTCACTAAATTGAGCAAATATGAGATAACTCATATTCCTCGAGAGGAGAATAAGCTCATAGATTCTCTAGCGAAATTAGCTTCCACTCCCGAGTCTGCTATGACGCGAGCCGTTCTTATCGAGCACCTCTCTGCTCCGAGTATCGATCAAATCACTTCAAGTCGTTACATTACAGTTATCTCCATGCTAGATGGATCCTATCATCCTTTACCTTCAAAGTGGATAACTCCCTGATGATAAAAAAATCTGCGTGACAAATTCACTACCGTGCTGCCAGGTACGTCTTACAAAATGAAAAATTGTTGCGTAAAATTTTGACTTTATCGTATTTAAGGTGTCTCCATCCAGAGGAATCACACCGTGTTCTAGATGAAATACACCAGGGGGCATGCGGTAATCATCCCAAAGGATGATTTTTAGCATATAAAGCAATGAGGCAAGGGTACTATTGGCCCACTATGAAAGATGATGCTATTGAATTATCCAAGAAATGTGATAAATGTGAGCGATACTCTCCAATCCCTCATTTACCATCTGAACAGATGATGCCAATGGACGGCCCTTGGCCTTTTGCTCAATGGGGAGTCGATATAATCGTACCACTACCCATAGGAAAAGGCGAAAACAGGTTCGCAATTGTGGCAGTTGATTACTTCACCAAATGGGTCGAGGCGGAACCTCTGACCACCATCACTGAAAATCAAACTACTAAATTCATATGGAGGAACATTATATGCTGTTATGGGCTCCTCCATACCATAATTTCCAATAACGGAAGACAGTTTGATAATGCCACATTTTTCGAGTTTTGTAAGAAGTGGAAGATACATAATATTCGAACTTCCCCATATCATCCTCAGGCTACTGGACTAGTAGAAGTAGTTAACAAAATTATCAAGCACCACTTGAAGACCAAACTTGATGAATGTAAGGGTATGTGGCCAGAACTCCTACCAGAAGTTTTATGGGCCTACAAGACGACAACTCGCAATTCAATGGGAGAAACACCCTTCTCACTGGCATTCGGCACCGAAGCAGTCATCCTGGTAGAAGTCGAGATACCTACTCATCGAGTAGAAGACTACGAGGCAGCCCGTAATGAGGAAAGTTTAAAACTTCACCTTGATCTCATAGAAGAGAAAAGGGATACAGCTCATCTTCGAGCAGCGACTTATCAACAACGAATAGCTTGCTATCACAATTCGAAGGTTAAAACTAGAGCTTTTCAGCTCGGTGATTTAGTGCTCAGGAAAAATATTGGAACGACCACTCGGTCACTAGATCCTAACTGGGAAGTCCCATATCGAGTCATCAAGGTTGTTCGACCAGGGACCTACTATCTTGAAGACATGCGAGGAAGACTCCTACGTCACCCTTGGCACGTAGAACATTTACTTCAGTATTTCCCATAAACCATTCGTAATGTAAATGCCGGACCATATCTGAATAAAGACAGCTCTTTTTCATCTCAGCTGGTCAGCTATGAAATCTATAACTTAGTCGTTACTCTACTTGTTGGATCTGAATAGCCCTGAAGAGAATATAAACATTCTCTTGACTAAGTCTTCTGCTCTTAGCAGATCTAAAGACTCAATTGATAGATCAGCCTATCTCCAAGTGGACACGATCACCAAGACCTCCCTAATTGAGCCAAATTCATTTTCATGAGTTGAGTAAAACATCCAACAATTACGAATTCATTTCCATGAATTAAAGAAAGAGATGGCAAAATATTCTTTCATTCAATAGTCATTCGAATTACAAAAGAAGGAGAAGATACATCTGTTTCAAATAAGAGAGAGAGAAGGAAAAACAGGATCAGCTCGCAGTTGCTCATTCGTCACCTTGAGGAGGTTCTCGGCTTTCTGCTTCAGGTCTTGTCTCAGGAACTCCTGCAACTTCAATAGCCTCCGTGACTTCATTTTTAGCCGCTGCTCTTTCTTTAGCGGCGGTGACGGAGTGACTTTATCAAATTCCTCCATGTTGAACGCTGAAGAAATTCGTTACATAACTCTGACCGCAAAATCGCAACTAGTGACGTACGCTTCATACCGCTTGTCTTCGTAAAGTTGCGAAATCTAGAACTCTGGAATTACACGAGGGCCTTCTTCGGACACCATTTTGACATATGCCGTCCTCTCTCTTCATCCCAGTGAATGGAGTCATCCTTCAGTTGAGCAAGGGCCTTCTTCTCCTTCTCCAAGCCTTCGACGGCCTCCTTAAGGAGCGCTTTGCACTCCGCAAGCTGCTCCTCGAGAGAGATCTTATCTTGACAGAAGATCTCTCTCTCCTTCTTAGGCCTTCTCCTTTATCTCCGAAAGCCTCGCGAAGTTAAGATCCAACGACTGATACCGATCAGTCAAAGCCTGGACCTTGCCAATGAGGATCTTCTTCTCCTCATTCAGTTTGGCGATCAAAGTCTCGCGAGACTTTATTACTCGATCCCTCCCTTGGATCTCATTCTCCATGGCCAGTCTCTTCTTTTCTCCTTCATTAATGATATGACAAGCAGCGTCTATATCTGCGTCTCGTCCGCAAAGTAAGATCCAAACCCTGCTCGAAAATAAAGGAAATTGTTATTAAAGGTAAAAAAGTTTCTTTAAAAGAACAATAGAAACGTTGAAGTGCTTCATGGTTACTTGGATCAGCCTCACCCCAATGTCCGTGGAGAGATCCTCTGGACTAGGCTCAGGAAGAGCACCGAAGGATTTGTGAGTGATGTTTTCAAAAATGAACTTGCAAATAGGATGCAAGTGAGCCGGAATGGTGTAGACACCAGTCCCCGAAGGCTGGGCTACTACCATTTCAGAAGTGCTCACCTCGTGAGCAAAATATGGTTCTTGGGTAGGAAATGACTCCAGAGGAGGAGCCAGCTCGCGAGCTGCAGTAGGCTCGTGACTCTCTTCACCCGAAGGGTGACTAGGCCATGCTTCATTGCCCCTTGGGGAGTTATCTACTATATTAAGTACCGGCTGGTTGCGAGGACTAGTCGGAGGGGTCGCTGCCGTTTTCGCTTGGGGAGGATTGTGCGGCTGCGAGCTGCGAGCAGGTTCATCTGCTAGCACAGGCGGGTTGGAAGGACCAACCGTTGTCTTTTTCTGCCTCTTCAAAGCAGCGCCCTTCAGACGGGACAGAACTCCCAACTCTCCCCTCTTGTCTCCTACGTTCACCATCGCTTCCTCCTGGGAGATGAGACCAGAGGCAGCTAGATAAGAGAGTGAGAGGGAGAGGTTGACATTTCGATCATCCTCCGAGAGCTTGAAGAGTTTGATGATTTTTTCGTTGATTCCTCCTCGCAAGCTGGGCCTCTTCCCAGCAGGAACGCCTGTAAGATATAAGAAAAAATAATTCAGTAACAAAGATGGAATCCTGCCTATTTTCATAAAGGAGTAAAATTTCACCCACTTTCACAAAAGAAGCTATTGGCGTTATGTCCCTTGGGGTTGGACCCCACGTTAGACTCCCAATTACTGGAGACATAAAACCACTGCCTCCTCCATCGGGGATAGTTCGAAGTGGGATTCCCCATGATGAAATTCTCTTAGTGCCAGAAACATAAATAGTACCAACCCTCACTGGACGGGGCCTTTTTTAGTTGGTACATCTTCAAAAATTCATCAGCGGTCAAGTCCCCATTCCCCGCTTGCTTCCAGAGGATATAGGCACTCAATACAACCCTCTAGCCATTTACTATAAGTTGGCTGGGAACAATTTTGTAGATATGGAGCACGTTCCGGATGAAAGGATGAAGGGGGAGACGTACTGCAAGTTGGAAAAAAATATTCGTACATAGCCACACAACCCGGCGGTGGAGAATCTGGGGTTTCTCCCTCTCCGGGTAGTCTGAGGATGACGGAGTTAGGAATTCGGTATCTTTCCCGTAAGCCAGAAAGCTGTTCCTCCGTCATTATTGAAGGATAACTAGAGGCAGAATACCTTCCCGCTGGCACTCTGGCATTATTCGATTAAGAAGAATCTGGAGTATCATCTCCCAAAGGAATGATCTCATCATCAGAGTTTCCCGCCATAGAAGATAGAAGATGGAAGAAAAGAAGGAAAGGAGGAGGAATACCTCAGCAAAGAGGTCACGTTAGAGACAGATAGAAGAAGGAAGAAATTTTTGAATATCTCCAGCAAAATTTCGAAGTGAAGAAATCTCCGCAGGCTCCGGATATTTATAGGCAATCATTTCATTAGGATTTGATTGACACGCGATGACCCTTCATTTGGCACGACAGTCGAACGGGCACGAGCATTAACTCCTTGGACACGTGGCGAGCGCCGCTTCATTTCTCGTAGCTGAAAAGCTGCGGAAAGCTAGTGCTCATAAATGCAGGCTTAATTATGTACGGGTTCTCCTTTGAAAAAAGCACTAGGCAGTTATATGTATAGACAAGTCCTTTGCTTAGTTGCTCAACGCTAAGGACTTGAGGGGCATCTGTTGTAGAATAAAGTTGGTCGTCGAAGAAGTCTGGAGACATGCGACCCGCGAGCACCTCTAACTCCGTGAAGTCGTGACCAAACCATCCGACTAACGAGCCTACCTGGTCGCGTCTTGTATATCGCACAGACCTGCGACTTCCTATACACTCCCAATATGCAAGCAGGTCTGGTCGCTGGTCGTCGAATGAGAAGGCCTCCGTTATCTGAGTAGCTTTGTTCCTGGTCGATAAATAAGGATATTCCCAAATCCAAGCACTCCTGGTCGTTGGTCATTCGTTGAGGACGTCTCTCGTCTCATAGTACCAGCAGCCCATATAGGCCGGCTTTGGCTCGTTTCTATTCACAGTTCCGTACCACGGGGGGCCTCCATCAAGGAGCGTAATTAGCTAGATGTCTAGATTGGTTACACCATCTTCTTATCTAAGGATTAACGGGATAAGATCCTCATCCCCCTAAATTAGCAGTAATCTTGATAGCTTGCGTAATGGACTGGATCACCCAGATCTACATAAATACATGGCCCTATAGATGATAAATGTACACAATCACTAAGCCTACATTTCACACTTCATCTTACTATCAAGTCACCTCTGACTTAAGCTTCGAAGGGCCAACGGCCAAGCGCTGGCCACCCTTAGTTTTCTTCTTTGGCTTTCAGGTGTGGAGGGAAGCTTACTTTGAGAAGGGCGTATACTTGGGAGGGACCTGTTACTAGAATCTGACGTTAACATGGTGGATAATAAGAATCCTGTCTGCTTTTCTTGAAACATGTGGCTTTCGGGTGTCCAGAGGAGGTAGAGATTATTGATAGGTGTAATAAAGAGAGTTTGATAAATATGAAAACCAACTGGATAATAGATATCATGGATCCTTTGATATTTATAGACTAATGTGATTACAAAAACTTTTAGATAAATTACAAGTTTGAATTGAATTTTAAATCTTTATTTTTTTTTTAATCTTGCTAATCATTCAAAGGTAGTTGGCGAAGATTTGAATGGGTTGTTAAAACGCCCCTCAAGCTAAATGGACGATTTACGATGTGAAGCTTGTCTTGTAACAGTCAAAACCTGGCAGTGCTTAAGCTTTTGGTGAAGACATCAGCTGTCTGATCAACTGTACTATCGTAATGAATAATAAGATCACCTCGATTACTTTTTCACGTATAAAGTGATAATCCAACTCAATATGTTTGGTGCGGACATGGTAAATTGCATTGGAGGCGAGAGAAATGGTACTGATATTATCACAATATACAAGTAATGGATCTTTTAAATAAATGGTCAAATCACACAACACCATGTAAAACCAAAATAATTCTGCTGCTTCCATGGCAAGAGAACGATACTCAGATTCAGTGCTAGATCTAAAAATAATGGGCTGTTTCTTAGCACTCCATGAGATCAAGTTAGGATCGGGAAAAATTGTATATCTCGATGTAAAATGGCGATCACCAGGAGCTCTTGTGTTAGTGCACTTTTCTGTGGCATACTAGTGCACCTTGTTTGTCAATTACTTAGGTTAGTGAGTCTAGTGTCAGTTGAGCTTAATGAAGACGAAGACAGAAGACTCAAGACGGACTAGCTGCATCAAGGATGAAGAAACAGGTAAAAGAGATGCCTTGGTGTGCCTTGCCTTGAACCTACCCAAAACCATAACCTCATAGATGACTTAGACCAACTAGATATACCCTTAGTCATCATCATTAGTCTTAGAACTCCATGAAAAATATGATAAGTTAGACTAATTAAAGAGGTGGAAGCTGCTGTAAACAAAACAGCTCAAACAACAGTTTTTCGATTGATCTCCGATCAATTGGATAGGAGTTTCAATTGGACTCCAATCAATCGGACAGATGTCCCGATCAATAAAAAATTGTTCCAGCAAGTTTAAAAATTCACTGGACAATTTTCGATCAATCGGACATATTTTCGATCCATCGGAAGGGGTCATCCGATCAATCGAACCATGATTCCGATCAATCGAAATATCCTCCATAAAGTTTTCTGGACTGATTTTCGATCAATCAGACATGTCTCCGATCAATCGGACTAGTCTCCGATCAATCGGACCTTTTTCCGATCAATCGGAGATACGCGAATTTGCCCATTTTTTAACCGTTGGAAGAAAATCTATTTAAAGAGGGGGATTCATTTTTGAGTTAGCAGAGGGGATTTTGAGGAGATAGAAGCCACCATTGTTGAAGATCATTAAGAGCTCTATTCCTAACCTAAACAAGTGATCTTCTTTGTGATTCATCACAAGTATGGAGAATTCAAAACTCAAGAAGAAGATGCACTTGTCCCTCTTTTGATCTTTAGAGATCGGATTGATCTTGATGGTCATATTCCTATCCAATACTCTATGATGAGATCTTTGTAGGTGAGACTCTCTAGGCAACCCATTCCCATAAGTTGTAGAGATCTCAAACCTACCCTCCTATCACCTTGGGCATCTCGAAGGCATCATTTGCAAGGTGGTTGATCAAGTGTAGCTGAGGCATTGGCGACGCAGTGGCAACATGATCAGGGGAGCAGGGGAAGCTGATTGAAGCACGGGAGAGCAGAGATCAAGCAACCCATCCGACGCTGAACAAGGGGCTCATCCGATAAGTAAGGTTGTCATTGTAGAGAGTCATTCCACTCAATTCCTTGTGGGAGTTGAGTGTAGAGTTTGTTTGGCAAACTCAAACTAGGGTCGTTTGTCGATCGTTGGCTTATTAGTTGAGCCTAAAACTCAGGTTCCTTGGTATGTTTGTCGGCCTAAAGACTAAGGGTTGTTTGGCACTCCTTGACACGTTTGGCGGGCCTAAACAAAGTTCTAAGGGGGAGCCTCTGATACGGGAGTGAACGTGCGGTGTCCTTGAGTAGGACTTGAGGTGACCTTGAGTAGGTCCCATAGGTTGAGAGGAACCTATAAACTCCTCGGTTGGGTGGAGCCGATTTAAAACACCTTGGTTGGGAGGAACCAGATTTAAACTCCCTAGTGAATGCCGGTGTGCTCAAAGGGGTTGAGTACTTGAACCGGGAGTGGAGTAGACAAGTAGTCGAACCATTATACATGCTTGTGTTTGTCATTGTATTTGAGCACACTTCTTATTATGCATTGTGTTTAATTGCTTAATTTGAATGCTTAATTAGAATGTATGCTAGGCTCTAAATAAGCACATCCACACACAAGATGTACTTTTACTTAGTTGTGTAGACTTGAGCTCTTTGATCCATTCTCATAAGTCTACATAGGTTGCATATATTAGGAGCTTGATTAGTTAAATCATTTGATTATTTATACATGCTTAGACTAGGAAGATTATTGCTTAAATCATATGCTAGTCGTGTGATTGGACCCACTTAGGCTTGGAAGCCGAAGTGTTCTTGCTTACTTCAATTTGTTAAAACTGTTAAGTAGGCGAAAAGAATTTTAAAAGGTCCTAATCCTCCCCATAGGACTTAGCCATAATACTAGTTGCTCTCAAAGCTTCCGCACGCATATGCCTTTACTTCAAAAGGGGTAATTTCATCTTGGTCAATCAACATCATAATAAGCTGTAACAATTAGAGGGCATTTATTAAATGAAGGCTATGTAGAATGGTGTCCATAAGAAACGAAAGTATACGTTTAACTGTTGTTAGAATTAGAAAATGCTCGGACGCAGTTTTCTGGTGTTTTGTTGTTATGTGGTTCTGAATAATAGAAACATTCATAGACAATCATAAGCATTCACGAAAGTACGCTAGAGGAGAGATATCGCAAGGCAAATTTTATTTTAGAGATCCTGAGATCTTGTACATTCTAGGCCATGATCTGGCACGAGCCCTTAATTACATCGAATGGATCGATCACCCTTGATTAAAAGGCAAAAGATTAGTCAGCAGGGACTACGATCTCAGAGTTCGTGGTTGTTGTGGGAAGAATACGAGCTGACCTCTACACCACCGGGGTGAGAATACGAGCTGACCTGAAGATCGGATCCAGTTCAGCTCGTATATTTCATAACCGATCTGATTACAGACGGAATAGCTCTTATGGGCCGCCGGGTCTGACCAACCCGACCCAAGGAAGAGAAGCAGCCTTCAGAAACGACATCACCAGGTCGACCGCCTTGCGACCTGATTTGGTTTCCGCAAACCTCTAAGTTTGTGCGTGATAAGGGGAAGAAAATCCGGAAGATCTTTAACCAACTCGCCGAAAGATCCTCGAAGATCGCGGGACAGCTCCTAAAATCCCAAAGATCCGGGGATCCCTCCCCTAAGATCATGGCCTCAAAAGGGAATACGACTCTGCAACCTAGGTCTATAAATAGACACGTCTTCTTCTTTATTAAGGTACGAAAAAACCAAGACTGAGAAAAAGTAGAATTTCAATCTCTTGAGAGATCGCTAACTTGAGCGTCGGAGGGCTAACGGCTGGATCCCAGCCACCCCCTTTAATTTCTCTTTTGTTCTACAGGATCCAACACTTTGTGAAGAAGGAGATCAGCGGCATCTATCCATCAGTATCAAAGAAGTCTTCACCATCATCTGTTGACAAATTTACGGCATCAACAGATTGGCGCCGTCTGTGGGAAGCTTTTTCTCCGCAGAGTCCTTTAAGTAAGAAAGCCGTGTTCTCACCCGATCACTGAAGACGATTTCAACTTCATCCTTCCTTTTTCACTATGGTTGGAAAAAGAAAGTACAAAGGAAAAGCGCCCGCAATCGATGGACCTTCAGACGACCAGGTATCGGAAAATGAAGGATCGTTTCCCGAAATTCCGGCTATCCAGCTCGGTGGGAACTCTCCTCTTTCTGCCCAACAGGGGAGACAACAGAGACCCCGTAACCGAGGGGTCAGATTGTCTCTTCTTGAAGAACAGGTAGGGGGAGTAAACCAAAAACTGGGGGGAGTCGACGAACGATTGGGCTATGTAGACCAGCGACTGGACGAAATTAAAGCTCTGCTAACTGACCTAGCTCGCCCAACCGCGTTGAAAGATAAAGACCGTGAGGGATCTCGGCATACCCATTCTCGGCCGCAACAAACCTTGCACTCCCACCAGGTTCAACCATCGCAGCGTTCACAACATCCCACTCCGATGGAAGAAGATGAGGTCGCCAGCCGAGCAACCGAGGCTAGACCTCGACCAACGACAAGCTTGCCCGCCACCGACCTACGACACAGGCTCGAAGAACGGAGAACAGCTCGTCTCGCACACGAACGAGCTGATCATGAAGCCAGCAACAGGATCGACGACAACTTAGGCCCACTGGAGGCCGAGTTGAAGGAACTGCGAGAACAAATGGGCGATCTCCAAAAAGCACAACGGGCCCGAGCTCCAATCGCCGTAGATGCACTGGTCGATTCATCTGAATCACCATTCACCGACGAGATTCGTGAGGAACCCCTTCCCAAAGGGTTTAAAGTTCCCCACTTGAAGCAATACTCTGGAATTGGAGATCCGGCGGAGCACTTAGAGAACTTCAAAGTCCGCATGGATCTCCTCGGGGCCAATGGGCATATCATGTGCAAGGCCTTTCCGTTGTCCTTAACAAGCTCGGCATGGACTTGGTTTCGCAACCTAAAACCCCGCACGATCAGTTCATTCTCTCAACTAAGCCGAGCCTTCGCTACTCAGTTCATTGGGAGCACTGACCCCAGGAAGCATTCAACTCATCTCGCTGCGATCAAGCAAAAAGAAGATGAGTCCCTGAAAGATTACTTCGCACGCTTCAATTCCGAAGCTGTACAAATTGAAAACCTCTCGCAAGATGTACTGTTGCACACCATGATCGGAGGATTACGAGACCGAAGGTTCCTTTGGTCTGTCGGGGAAGAACCGCCTCAGTCCGTGGCAGAACTTTTAGATCGGGCAGCAAAACACATCAACGCCGAAGAACTGGTCAATGCTCATCGACCAGCGACCAAGAATAAGGATCGGCCGGATAGCAATAACTCGAAAAGGCCCAGGTCGGAACGAAAGTCCGAGCAAAGATCGCCGACCCGGAACAGGCCCGCTCGCCGAACGAAATCACCTGCGCCGCGGTTCGATAAGTACACTCCGCTCAACAAAACCATCGAGCAAGTGTATTTAGCAGAGAAAGGAAAATACAATTTCGAACGACCCGCAAAGATAAAGACCGACCCCAATAGGAGGTCGAAATCGAGGTACTGTTTGTACCACAAAGACCACGGTCACAACACCGTGGACTGCTTTGATTTGAAGCGACAGATAGAAACCCTGATCCAGCAAGGCTTTTTGAAGGATTACATCGCTCAGCGTGCAGAGGGCCGAAGAGATGAAGGTCGAGTCGCCGACTTGACAGAGGAACAAAGCAACAACCCTGTGGAAGAAATCCACATGATTTTCGGAGGACCGACCACTGGAGACACAGGAAATTCTCGCAAAAGCTACGTGCGGCAAGGAAGGACGTCCTTACCGAAGTCTTCTGTCAATATCACCAGCCGACCTACGAAGGTCGCGAAGGTAACCTCACAAACAATATCCTTCACCGAAGAAGACGCCCGAGGGGTCATACATCCACATGACGACTCCCTTGTCGTTGCGTTGGTGGTCGCCAATAAAAAACTCCACAGGATGATGGTCGACACAGGCAGTTCGGCCGATATCCTATACGCATCGGCATTCGAAAAAATGAAGATCGACCGATCTCGACTGAGACCAGTCAAGACAGCATTAACTGGGTTCACGGGGGATAGCATTATGCCCGAAGGAGAGATAAGTCTACCAGTCACCGCAGGAGAAGAACCAAACCAAAAAATAATAATGGTCGACTTCCTTGTCGTAAATACCCCCTCTGCTTATAACGCCATTATTGGCCGTCCTATCCTGCGAGCTCTCAAAGCCGCCATTTCCATCTATCACCTTGCATTGAAATTCGAAACCGACGAAGGAATCGGCGTGGTCAGGGGAGATCAGCAGGAAGCCCGCCGTTGCTATGAGCTTTCCCTACGAGGGAAAAATAAAAGTACAGTATCAACCGTTTCTCATGCGACCTCTCCTGATCCGAGAGAGGAAGCGAAGGAGCGCGGGTCGCCCGCAGAAGAATTGGTCGACATTCCGTTGTCTGATACCGACCCGACTAGAACTATCAAGATCGGATCGTGTTTAGAAGGCAAGGTACGAGAGGACCTGATCACCTTCTTGACGGAATACGCGGACGTTTTTGCATGGGCCCATGAAGAGATGCCTGGAATTTGTCCAGGAGTGATGGTCCATCGGTTAAACGTCGACCCAACCACTAAGCCAATCCGTCAGAAAAGGCGTTCCTTCAATGCAGAAAGGTACATGATCATCGAAGAGGAAGTACAGAAACTGCGCAAGGCTGGATTCATTCAAGAAATATGCTACCCAGAATGGCTCGCAAACGTGGTCCTCGTCAAAAAGAATAACGGGAAATGGAGAGTCTGTGTAGACTATACCGACCTGAACAAGGCCTGTCCCAAAGACAGCTTCCCTCTGCCACGAATAGATCAGCTCGTCGACGCGACCTCCGGGCACGAGCTACTCAGCTTCATGGACGCTTACTCTGGATATAATCAGATCCAAATGCACGCTCCCGACAGGCAAAAGACAGCATTCATTACGGATCGGGGGCTCTACTGTTATAAGGTCATGCCCTTCGGGCTAAAGAATGCCGGAGCAACTTATCAGCGACTAGTAAACAAGATGTTCGCAGACCAACTTGGTAGAACTATGGAGGTGTACGTAGATGATATGCTCGTAAAGAGCAAACGAGCAGAGGACCACGTCAGCGACCTCTGCACTGCGTTCAGAATATTACGAAAATATCAGATGAAGCTTAACCCCAGCAAATGTGCCTTTGGGGTAAGCTCGGGAAAATTCCTTGGCTTCATTGTAAACCAGCGAGGAATTGAAGCCAACCCTGAAAAAATTCAGGCACTCCTCGACATGAGCTCGCCTCGCACACCGAAGGATATCCAGCGACTTACAGGAAGAATTGCGGCACTCAACAGATTCGTCTCAAAGGCTACAGATCGATGCCTCCCCTTCTTCAAGCAACTACGTAAGTGCAAGGAGATGATTTGGACCTCAGACTGCGAGCAAGCTTTCTGCGAATTGAAAGCATACCTCGGGTCTCCGCCACTATTGTCTAAACCAGCCCACAAAGAAGAACTACTCCTGTACTTAGCTGTCTCTCCAGCAGCAGTCAGCTCAGCATTAGTCCGAAACGACAAAGGAACCCAAAAGCCTGTCTACTACGTCAGCAAAGCCCTGCTCGATCCCGAAACCCGATACCCGACAATAGAAAAGCTGGCTTTGGCTCTAATCACCTCAGCACGGAAATTGAGACCGTACTTTCAAGCGCACCCGATAGCTGTGCTGACTGATCAACCATTACGGCAAGTATTACAGAACCCAGAAACCTCAGGCCGTCTCGTTAAATGGGCCGTCGAGCTCGGTGAATTCGACATCAAGTTTCGGCCGCGAACTGCGATCAAAGGGCAGGCCATCGCCGACTTCATCGTCGAATTAACTGAACCTCCCGAAATGGAAGACGACAGCAGATCCGCGCCGCCACAAGAAAGTAGCTACTGCGCTCCGACCTGGTTATTACACGTTGATGGATCTTCCAATTCACGAGGCTGCGGGGCCGGTCTCGTCCTGACAGCACCGGACGGCATCCAAATTCAATATGCTCTCCGGTTCGGGTTTCGAGCCTCAAACAACGAAGCTGAGTATGAAGCGCTTCTAGCCGGCCTCCGCCTCGCCTCTGCAGTAGGGATCCGATCTATAAAAATACATAGTGACTCTCAATTGGTGGTCGGACAAGTGACCGCAGAATACCAGGCGAAAGGGGGGAAAATGTTAGCATACCTAACAAAAACTCAAGAACTGCTGTCACGGTTTGATCAGTATGAAATTGTTCAGGTCCCGAGAAGCAACAATATGAATGCAGATTCTCTCGCGAAACTCGCCTCATCAGACGACGACGACCTCAGCAGGATGGTTCCCGTCGAGTTCCTCCCTCAACGAAGCGTATCGTCAAACGAGGCAGCGGAGGTTTTTCCAGTAACAGCTCCCCCTGATTGGAGGGACCCTATCGTTCGGTTTTTACAGACGGGCGAATTACCCAACGACCAGAAAGAAGCTCCTGGACTACATATTGGGTCCACAGTAATTAAGCTGCGGAAGTTCCTTTCGACGAGCGGGTACTCCCGTGCAGCTCGGATTTGCCTCTCCTGGACTACGGAGAGAGCTACTCTAATGGCCACAGAGGCTGCAAAGACAAAGAAACACGTGTCAGAATAAGGGAAAAAAGGGATAGGTGAGAAACATTAGAAATTTGAAAATTTTCTAAGTATAGCTCGACCTGGAAGAGCAAAACCAGCTCGGACTCGATGCTCCAGAGGGCGAAGCTCGTCTGACGAAGCCTCCCAATCCCCCGACACAAAAAACCATTTCCTCTTCCAGATTCTGGTCGAGGATGGCAGGCCGGTCACTATCGAACCCCCATGGCCCGGGTGGGAAGAGAGGTAGTAAAGACCATGACCTCCCAAGGACTTAAGGCTGTACATGGAGAACAGCTCGTTCGAGGTCAGGTCATTATTCCCTACTCTCTGCCACAATATGTAGCATCCCACCATACATCTCCAGCCATTGGGTTGGAGCTGGCTCGGTGCGAGGCCTAGGGTATTAAGGACCTCTCGCACAAAGGGGTGCAGGGGTAACCTGAGCCCGGCCTCTAAGTGCATCAGGGAGATAACGGTTTCTCCCTGGCGAGGTCGGCTCGGTCTGTCAGTCCGGTCCGGAATCCTAAGACTAACAGATTCCGGGATCCCGTATGTCCTTCTCGCATTGTCAAGGTCTCTCTGGGTAATTCGCGAGACCACCCCGTCCAGCTCGAAGGTATCTCCCTGAGCCGTTTCCCTAACTCCTGGCTCAGGAACCTCAGAGTCCTCTTCATTCACAGGATCTGCTGTCCTGGAATGAGATTCTCTGGGATCGATCTCCTGATGCTCTGGTAGAGGAGGGTCCGATTCGGAATCTCCAAACCTCACCATCGGAATAGCATCAGAGCAGGAAGACTCCGACATTTTTGAAAATCACAAAAAGGAAGATCTTCTAAGAAAATGGGAAGAGCGTACCCTAAAGTAACTGGTACGCCGGCCGGAGGAGAGGTGACAGAAAGTGGAGAAGGAGAACCCGAAAAGAGAGAGGGAGGAAAGCAGGATTAGAGAAGAAAGGAATTTTTCAGAAATCCGCTAACTCTCGAGTTTTATACCCGAAGGATTATTCGGCATTTAATGCGAAGATCCCGCGTGGCGACTCTTGGTTGAAGCGTACAAAAAGTATCATGCCACTTCAGACACGTGGCATCACCCCGTTAGATAATATTCTGTTGGGCGCTGATACGCCGTACAAGCGAATGATGACGCCTCGATTTTTTGAACGACGCATTAAGTACCGCTTTCCCGCCCGTTGGGATGACGGCGCGACAGCGCGACAGCTGTGAAACATTAAGGGAAGCCAGATCGACGTATCTTCTTTAGCAAGCTACTCCCGAGACAGACGAGCTAGACTCGGGAGTGGGGGGACTTCTGTTGTGGGAAGAATACGAGCTGACCTCTACACCACCGGGGTGAGAATACGAGCTGACCTGAAGATCGGATCCAGTTCAGCTCGTATATTTCATAACCGATCTGATTACAGACGGAATAGCTCTTATGGGCCGCCGGGTCTGACCAACCCGACCCAAGGAAGAGAAGCAGCCTTCAGAAACGACATCACCAGGTCGACCGCCTTGCGACCTGATTTGGTTTCCGCAAACCTCTAAGTTTGTGCGTGATAAGGGGAAGAAAATCCGGAAGATCTTTAACCAACTCGCCGAAAGATCCTCGAAGATCGCGGGACAGCTCCTAAAATCCCAAAGATCCGGGGATCCCTCCCCTAAGATCATGGCCTCAAAAGGGAATACGACTCTGCAACCTAGGTCTATAAATAGACACGTCTTCTTCTTTATTAAGGTACGAAAAAACCAAGACTGAGAAAAAGTAGAATTTCAATCTCTTGAGAGATCGCTAACTTGAGCGTCGGAGGGCTAACGGCTGGATCCCAGCCACCCCCTTTAATTTCTCTTTTGTTCTACAGGATCCAACACTTTGTGAAGAAGGAGATCAGCGGCATCTATCCATCAGTATCAAAGAAGTCTTCACCATCATCTGTTGACAAATTTACGGCATCAACAGTGGTCGTAGAGACCTATATTTTGTGTGGTCAGAGAGACCTGTGTTTGTATGGTCGTGGAGACCTGTATTTGTATGGTCGTAGAGACCTGTATTTATTGTGTTTTGTTATGGACTGATCCATCTTTGTACGAGTCAGATGTCTATGTCCCATGTTTTGACCGGAGATCCGGGCTGAGACTGTCAGGGTTTTTAACTGAGGGGTGCGACTCTGGGCTTGCACCCGTCATTTGTGACGGGTGACCGCGGGAAGACCGATCTGCAGTTGCGTGTACCTGAACCGCTCAACCAGCGGATGCCGTTTGAATGGGTAGGGCATTGCCTGTTCTTGAAGTGTCAGTCTTTAACAAATTTCGTGTAATAGTTTAGAACTCTCTTGGTATGGTTTATTGTATTAACCATAGTCCCATTTGCTTAGTCCTGGCCTGAATCCGGGTCATATTGTAATAGTATATGTAATGATGATACATTGGTATGATTCTAGGCACAGGCGGCCTCTTTTCGAGAAGTTACTTCGTTCATCTCATTGGACCGGATCAGACTCTGAAGGCTTGCATTCTGCTCATTGGGTGGCCTGGATGAGTTATTTGACTGCTCCATTGCGTCCGGAATTGTAAGACCCGTACCCTTATTTGCCCTCCGTACGCTTAATTTCCGGTGCCGGTACGTCCCGGACGGATCAGATTAGCGAGCCTTGACCGCGACCCTATTTTAGTACCGCATCAACCCGAGACCTATACCCCGGCGACCGCGTAGGCGCTGCGATTCCAACGCCGCGCGGCATGCCCCATTGCGATACCCGGTGTGAAAGTTATGATCTATCGCGTAATCTGAGGTGGGCCGCGCAACGTGCGTGTGTGGTGGGCCCCACTTGCACAAACTCCAAGACCATGTCACATCAATCAACATCCCATCAATCCATCAAGCATCAATCAATCAAGTACATCTCTCTCTCCTCACAAGTCAACTTAAGCCATACCCAAGCAATCCAATCTCATAATTACCCCATCCATCATCATTCCCATTTCTAATACCACTTATATCCCAAGCTCCCTACAAACAAATGCCATACGTAGCCATTTTTGGAGAGAGAAAAAGAAAGAGAGAGAGAAAGAGAAAGAGAGAGAGAAGAGAGGAAGAATTGAGAGAAGAGAGAGATTTGGAGGGAGATCTAGGATTTGAGGGTGGAGATCCTTGCTTGGAGGGCCCCAACCATCATCCGGACCGTCCGGATCATCCAATCGTCAAACCGATTTAATCCAACCGTCCATCCTTTGAGGTGAGTGCAAGGGGTACATAAATCCCCCATTATCTTCTTTCCCTTCATTTTTTCCTTTTCCTTTGGGCCCACCTGATGGTGGACAACCTGATGGATGGATTGGATCATCCATGAATGGGCCCCACTTTGTATAATTATAATAATAATAATAATAATAATAATAATAATAAAAAAAAAAAAAAAAAAAAGAAAGAGAGAGAGGACTGCCGCTGGACAGCCAGCGTCCAGGGGACGCTGCTGCCCAGCAAGGGCAGCCGGTCGGCCAGGAATAGGGCCCCCACACGTGGGACCCACCTTGATGAATGTACTAGATCCATGCCGTCCGTCTGTTTCTCCAGCCCATTTTAGGGCTGTGCGCCAAACCTGAAGAAGATCCAGATCTCAGGTGGACCACACCATAGAAAACAGTGGGGCTGATGAAGCCTACTGTCGGAGTTTCTTGGGCCCACCGTGATGTTTGTGGACCATATTACCTGCCCAATATTGGGCTCGTTGGGACCCCAATGAGCTGGGGGACATGATGAACGGGGTGGATCGCCCCTAAGTGGGCCCCACATGAAATGACCTCAAGAAAAGAAAAGAAAAAAGAAAAAATAAAAAAATAATATATATGTATGTGCTGGACGTCCAGCGTCTGGACGTCCTGACGCTGGAACGTCCAGCCTCACTTGGACGCTACCATGGGGTCCCACTCGTGGGACCCACCTTGACGTTTGTGTTCCATCCACGCCGTCCATCGGTTTTCCCATATCATTTTAGGGCCAGGGCCCAAAGATGAGCCAGATCCAAATCTTTAGTGGACCGCACCGCTTGAAACAGTGGGAATAATGATTCCTACTGTCAGAATCTTTCGGCCCACCTTAACGTTTCTAGACGGAATTACATAGCCAATATGGGGCTTGTTGGGTCCCCCACGAGATGGGGAACCTGATGAACGGAGTGGATCAGACCCATGTGGGCCCCACTTGATATAAGCACAAAATAATAAAAAGAAAAAGAAAAGAAGAAGAAAGAGGAAGGACGAGGCTCTGCCTCTGGGCGTACCAGCGTCCTTGTACGCTGGCTCGGCCAGCAGGTGGCCTACATGTGGGTCCCACCGTGATGCATGTGCTGTATCCACACCTTCCATCCAGTTGGGGAGATCATTTTAGGGCATGACCCCCAATAATGAGTCAGATCCAAGTCCCGAGGGGGCCCCACCACAGAAAACAGTAGGGATAGTGCCCCACCGTTGAAACCTTCTTATGGGCCACCGTGATGTTTATTTGAGATCCAACCTGTTCGTAAGTTCACACGTACATGGAGGAAGGGACATCAAAAATATCAGCTTGATCAGGAACTCCTGTGGGCCCCACTTATTAAATAAATAAAAAAAAATATATAAATATTAAAAAAAAATAATAATAATAAAAAAAAAAAAATAAAAAAAAAAATATATATATATATATATGCTGCTGCTGGACAGACAGCGTCCAGGGGACGCTGCTGCCCAGCAGCCTGTCTGTATGGGCTTTGGCAATGGGCCCCACTCGTTGGGCCCACCTAGAATGTATGTGCTGTACCTATCCCGTCCATATGTTTTTCCAGCTCATTTCAGTGGGCTATGCCACGGGTCAACGGTGGGAATAATGATCTCTACCGTTGAAACCTTCCCAGCCCTACAGTGATGTTTAATTGTCATCCAACCTATTTTATAAGTGGCCGAGCCCAAAAATCTTAGCATATCCAAATGACAAGTGGGCCATGCCATGGGACAACAGTGGGAATAATAATCTCCACCATTGAAACCTTCCTAGACCCAAAATGATGTTTATTTGTCACCCAACCTATCCATAAGTGGCTGGGCCCAAAATTTAAGCATATCTTAATGTCAAGTGGACCATGCTTCAGTGGAAATAATAATTTCCAACATTGAAACCTTTCTAGGTTCTACAGTGATGTTTATTTGCCATCCAATCGGTTCATAAGATCACATGGTTATGTATGAAGGAGAAAACACAAATATCTGCTTGATTCAAACTTATTGGGATCAGTTCGGGTCCCACTCTCTGTATATATATTGGGCCATTCAAGGCCAACAGTACATGATATGTCTGGTAATATGCTAGTATACTTAGCTGGATAGGTCACACTGATAATATGCTTAGTGTAATGAATATCATACCCATTCATTTGTACATACGCATCATATGTATGCCTGACTGTGGACGATGTCGATCATAGCATATGCCTTATAGCTTGAGATACTTAGGGGACCCGTATGAGATAGGGTCACCCTACATGATCGCGCGGTATGCGCAGGTTTGGTGCATGGCTTTAATAGTGTGACTCATGCATCTCGCATTATACATGTCATGATCAGATTCTCACCCCAGCGGCATCGGGGTTTTGGACCACCACAGTCACATCGTGGATGGTAGGAATGGACACCGGAAATATGTTCTAGCACTTGGGCGCCAAAGATGTCCTTGGGTGAAAGTCCCTAAACCCTGTGGTACCAGTAGGATGCTCCAATGTCTAGACCGAGTGGATTTATGAGCGCATGAGGGCCAAATACCAGTAGGCCGCGTCTCCCACTGTGTCGGGGTCGGTTGGAAGGGGGTGTGACCTTACCCGCCCGGGTGCAGAGGGCTATATACTAGGTTGAGTTTGACCAGCTCGTGAATGGGTTCGCTATCGACGAGCCGGGTGAATTATCTTATATGTCATTGACGAGGCGGATAGTGAGGTCTCTTCCACTCGCTTGGTTATGCGCGCGATGGGCGGCAACCAATGTCTGAAGTGTACTAGACCCCGGTGATGTCCCAGTTGTAAACCGTATGATATATGACAGTTGAGGATTTACATGCGCACATGGCATCATTAGCATATGACACTCGGCCATATAGGCCCATTGCATTGCATAGCCTCGAGATGGCTAATGACATTCATAGACTTGGTAGTGTAGCCTGCCATCATTTCCGCTTACTCTGATATCTGTATACCTGTCATATGCATTGCGCACACACCACGCACTCGCTAAGCTTCATAGTAAGCTTATGCACGTTGTTTACGTGCAGGTCATACTACAGCACGACAGCAGTGAGACAGGGGCGCGCATTTGATTTTCAGCTTTCAGTTATACCTTGTATTTCCTTTTCTACAGCATTGTACTCAAAAGATTATCTTAGTGGATATGTGATGTGATGCTTTTTGGTTTGGTATACTTATGTTTATGCTCATCTATAAAAAAAACATTTACCTTGAAAATCCTCCTTGTGGGATCCCAGGATCGGAACCTGGCGTATGGGAGCTAGGGGCCGAGAATGGGGTACTACGGAGGCTGTTGGCACCGGATTCGGCGGCCGGGAATTTAGTAAGCCCGGTCCCCGAGTTTGGGGCGTGACAGAAGTTGGTATCAGAGCATAACTTGGGAATACCTGTCCATAACATTACATATCTACTAATAACCTTTAATTACCTGCCTTGTACTATATGATTGCTAGGACCCCAGTCTTACTCACCTGCTTTGAACTTAGTTTAAACTAGGACTCCCCTATTGTATGCCTAGAAATTTTGATTGATGTGTGGGCACTCATGAGTAACCCGATGCTAAGAGGATCCTGCCTTTTTGTAGGACATGGCACCCAAGAGAGCCGTTGGTAGGCAATCGTCTAGTGCGGGTACGTCCCAGACTGCCCCAGCTCCAGGCATGACTGCTGGTCAGTTCCAGCAGATGTTGCGTGCCATGACCTCCTTGGTAGAGCGCCAAGAGAGGAGGTCAGCCGATTCACCTGCCACATCCGAGCAGGATCGCGCCCGCTCCTTACTTAGGGATTTCAGGCAGATGGATCCCCCGCGTTTCTCGGGCGAGCCGAACCCGGAGGCGGCAGAGAGATGGAAGTCTGAAGTAGAAAAGATCTTTACCATTATGCGATGCACGACTGTGCAGCGAGTTCCTCTCGCCGTCTTCCTTCTTCAGGGAGAGGCCGAGCATTGGTGGTCATCGATTACCCGCACAGTAGAGGCAGATTTCGAGTGGACCTGGGAGGATTTTGTAGACCGGTTTGACCGGAAGTTCTTCCCTGAGCATGTCCGTCAGCAGAGAGCGTTAGAGTTCGAGACGCTAGTCCAGGGAGAGATGACCGTATCACAGTACGAGGCCCGATTCGTTGAGCTGTCTCGATTCGCGACGTATCTTGTGGATGATGCGAGGCGAAAGGCCCGTCGGTTCGAGGGCGGTTTGCGCCTTGGCCTTAGGGGCCGTGTCGCAGGACACAAGCTCCCTACATTTGAGGAGGTGGTGGAGCGGGCCCAAATTTATGAGGCAGAGTGGGCCGACGCGCAGCGGATCCGCAGTCAAGGCGGAGATCGAAAGGGGAAGAGAAAGGCGCCCTCTGGCAACTTCCGACAGCAGCGACTTCGACCACCGCAGAGGCATGTAGCTCGTCCACCCTTCCGAGCACCAGCAGCACCAGTGGCACCCGTAGCACCCCCAGCACCACCGCAGCAGCAGATTATAGGCCATTGTTATGGGTGCGGAGAGATGGGACATCGTCATAGGGAGTGCCCCCATTCACACCGACAGCAGCGTCAGCAGTATCAGCCGCCGAGACCCCATCAGCAGCATCAGCGACAGCAGTACCCACCGCCGAGAGCTCCTCCGCAGCAGAGGCAGCAGCAGAGGACGCATCAGCAGCAGCAACGACCACAGAGGGGACAGGCACCTCCCCAGCAGGCTCAGGGCCGGTTCTATGCAGCCCAGCAGGACCCTCAGGCACCAGGAGGAGTCGTAGAGGGTACACTCCTTGTCTCTGCATGCATAGCACATGTTCTATTTGATTCTGGCGCATCACATTCATTCATATCCGAGGATTTCTGTCGATCGATTGGTTTGCCGTTAGAATCCGTGCGCGAGGGTTTGTCAGTGTCGACACCCTTAGGGAAGACCGCAGTATTGAGTTTGATCTGTTCGTCTTGCCCCGTCTTGGTAGGAGAGACCTTTTTGCCCGCCGACTTGTTTATTTTGCCGATGTCCGAGTTTGATGTTATCTTGGGCATGGATTGGTTGTCCGAGTATCATGCCATCATAGACTGTTTCGCGAGAACGGTTACCTTCCTTATACCCGGCATGCCGCAATTTCAATTTGTTGCTGAACCCAGAGGAGAGCAATTATCAGCACTAATGGCTTGTGCAATTGAGGAGCCGGTTGCCGTGTGTATCGACCAGCTGCCGGTAGTTTGTGACTTTTCAGATGTGTTTCAGGAGATTCCGGGGTTGCCGCCTCGTCGGCATACCGAGTTCCAGATTGACCTTGTACCCGGTACCGCGCCTATCTCAAAGGCCCCGTATCGTATGGCACCGTTGGAGCTGCGAGAACTGCAAAAGCAGTTGGATGAGTTGCGCGAGCTAGGCTTCATCCGTCCGAGTAGTTCACCGTGGGGAGCACCGGTACTCTTTGTGAAGAAGAAGGATGGCTCGTTGAGGCTCTGCGTGGATTACCGTGAGCTCAACAAGGTCACGATTAAGAATAGGTACCCGCTTCCGAGGATCGACGATTTATTTGATCAGTTGCGGGAGGCCCAGTTCTTTTCGAAGATTGACCTACGGTCCGGTTATCATCAGGTCCGTGTCCGGGAGGAGGATATCCCGAAGACGGCATTCAGGACCCGTTACGGTCATTTTGAGTTTCAGGTCATGTCCTTCGGACTGACCAATGCGCCCGCTGTGTTCATGCAATTGATGAACGAGGTCTTTTGTCCCTACCTCGATCAGTTCGTTGTGGTGTTTATCGATGACATTCTGATCTATTCGAGGACTCGGGAGGAGCATGCGCGGCATCTGGAGATCACCTTGCAGACCCTCCGCACACACCAGCTTTATGCGAAGTTGGAGAAGTGTGAGTTTTGGCAGGAGGAGGTAAAGTTCCTCGGTCACGTGGTGACGAGGCAAGGAGTAGCAGTAGATCCGGTGAAGATTGATGCCGTGCGTCAGTGGAGGCAACCCACGAATGCGTCCGAAATTCGGAGTTTCCTGGGGTTAGCAGGTTATTATCGCCGTTTCATAGAGGGCTTCTCTCGTATTGCAGCCCCGCTGACCAGGTTAACCCGAAAGGGCGCTGAGTTCGTTTGGAGTGATGCCTGTGAGCGAGCATTTGCAGAACTGAAGGACCGTCTTACTTCTACACTAGTCCTCACTCTTCCCTCCGGGAGTGAAGGATTCGTGGTTTTTACAGATGCCTCACGGATTGGCTTAGGTGCTGTCCTGATGCAGCATGGCAAAGTAGTAGCGTATGCGTCTCGCCAGCTCAAGGTCCATGAGCAGAACTACCCCACGCATGATCTGGAGCTAGCAGCAGTAGTCTTCGCACTGAAGGTGTGGAGGCACTATCTTTATGGGGTCAGGTTCGAGCTCTTT
Source organism: Liriodendron chinense (assembly GCA_003013855.2). Taxonomy (NCBI): domain Eukaryota; kingdom Viridiplantae; phylum Streptophyta; class Magnoliopsida; order Magnoliales; family Magnoliaceae; genus Liriodendron; species Liriodendron chinense. Next base: position 7,552,390 of record ML058327.1, on the reverse strand, counting down.
TCTGACCATAAGAGCCTGAAGTACCTCTTCTCGCAGTCCGAGTTGAACATGAGGCAGAGACGTTGGATGGAGCTCCTGAAGGATTATGATTTTGATCTTCAGTACCACCCTGGCAAGGCCAATGTGGTGGCTGATGCCCTTAGCCGTCAGCCACGAGGCCTGGTGGCATATATGATGGTCAAGGAGTGGAGGATGCTCGAGGAGGTTGCCGAGTATGATTTTGAGCTGAGCCTGCAGTCTTCTATCGCGCAGTTATCGAACTTGTCGATTTAACCCTCTCTTGTTTCTAGGGTGATCGAGGCTCAACAGTCAGATCAGACGTTGAAGGATTATTGGGAAGAGGCCGCGTCAGAGGGTCAGACTGATTGGCAGATTGGGTCAGATGGTGGACTTCGTTTCAGGGGTCGGTTGTGTGTTCCAGATACTCCTCAGTTGCGCAGAGACCTTATGGATGAGGCACACCGATCGAGGTTCACGATTCACCCAGGCTCTACCAAGATGTATCGTGATATGAGGAGGCAGTATTTTTGGGCCGGTATGAAGCGTCAGATTGCCAGTTTTGTGGCTGAGTGTGACACTTGCCAGCGTGTCAAGGCCGATCATCGCAAACCTCCAGGTCCCCTGCAGCCGTTGAGTGTCCCGTTGTGGAAATGGAAGCACGTGACCACAGACTTCATTATGGGCTTGCCGAGGACTGGTCGCGGTCACGATGCCATCTGGGTTGTCGTTGATCGTTTGACGAAGTCGGCACACTTTCTTGCGATACGTGCGACCTGGTCATTGGACAGACTTGCAGAATTGTTTATCGAGGAGATTGTGAGGCTGCACGGAGTCCCAGTCTCGATCGTTTCTGATCGAGATCCGAGATTTACGTCGCGGTTCTGGAGGAGTTTTCAGAAGGCGATGGGGCCTGCCTTGAAGTTCAGCACCTCATATCATCCTCAGACTGATGGTCAGACCGAGAGGGTCAACCAGATCCTTGAGGACATGCTTCGAGCTTGCGTGTTGGATTTCTCAGGTAGTTGGGATAAACACCTGCGTTTGGCTGAGTTTGCATATAATAACAGCTACCAGGCGACTATCGGTATGGCTCCTTTTGAGGCGTTGTATGGTAGACCTTGTAGGTCTCCTAGTTGTTGGGCCGAGGTTGGAGAGCATCGTCTCCTAGGTCCCGAGCTTGTGCAGAGGACATCAGAGGCTATCGATATCATCAGGCAAAGGATGCGCACAGCTCAGAGTCGACAGAAGAGTTTTGCAGATCGTCGACGTCGTCCCCTAGAGTTTTCCATTGGGGATCGTGTGTATCTCAGGGTCTCACCCATGAAGGGCGTGGTTCGTTTTGGAGCTAAGGGGAAGCTTGCCCCGAGATTCATTGGACCCTTCGAGATCATTGGGCGCGTTGGCGCCGTGGCCTATCAGCTTGCCTTGCCACTTCAGTTGTCTGGCGTCCACAATGTTTTTCATGTTTCCATGTTGCGGAAGTGTGAGTCAGACGTGGTTCCTGTGATAGATTGGCAGCCGTTGGAGGTTCGTGAGGATGCTTCTTACATTGAGCAGCCGGTTCGTATCCTTGACCGGAAGGAGCAGGTCCTCCGGACCAAGGTCATTCCTTTAGTGAAGGTCCAGTGGAGTCATCATAGCGCAGATGAGGCGTCGTGGGAGCGAGAGGCAGAGATTCGCGAGTCTTATCCTCATCTTTTTGATGATTGATTGTATCTGTATGATTGCTTTTCGAGTCGATATGCATATATAGTGATGTGAATTTTTTTATGATCTTCGGCTAGTTTGGGTTTGTATTGCAAATTTCGAGGACGAAATTTTTTGTTAGGAGGGAAGAGTTGTAAGACCCGTACCCTTATTTGCCCTCCGTACGCTTAATTTCCGGTGCCGGTACGTCCCGGACGGATCAGATTAGCGAGCCTTGACCGCGACCCTATTTTAGTACCGCATCAACCCGAGACCTATACCCCGGCGACCGCGTAGGCGCTGCGATTCCAACGCCGCGCGGCACGCCCCATTGCGATACCCGGTGTGAAAGTTATGATCTATCGCGTAATCTGAGGTGGGCCGCGCAACGTGCGTGTGTGGTGGGCCCCACTTGCACAAACTCCAAGACCATGTCACATCAATCAACATCCCATCAATCCATCAAGCATCAATCAATCAAGTACATCTCTCTCTCCTCACAAGTCAACTTAAGCCATACCCAAGCAATCCAATCTCATAATTACCCCATCCATCATCATTCCCATTTCTAATACCACTTATATCCCAAGCTCCCTACAAACAAATGCCATACGTAGCCATTTTTGGAGAGAGAAAAAGAAAGAGAGAGAGAAAGAGAAAGAGAGAGAGAAGAGAGGAAGAATTGAGAGAAGAGAGAGATTTGGAGGGAGATCTAGGATTTGAGGGTGGAGATCCTTGCTTGGAGGGCCCCAACCATCATCCGGACCGTCCGGATCATCCAATCGTCAAACCGATTTAATCCAACCGTCCATCCTTTGAGGTGAGTGCAAGGGGTACATAAATCCCCCATTATCTTCTTTCCCTTCATTTTTTCCTTTTCCTTTGGGCCCACCTGATGGTGGACAACCTGATGGATGGATTGGATCATCCATGAATGGGCCCCACTTTGTAATAATTATAATAATAATAATAATAATAATAATAATAATAATAATAAAAAAAAAAAAAAGAAAGAGAGAGAGGACTGCCGCTGGACAGCCAGCGTCCAGGGGACGCTGCTGCCCAGCAAGGGCAGCCGGTCGGCCAGGAATAGGGCCCCCACACGTGGGACCCACCTTGATGAATGTACTAGATCCATGCCGTCCGTCTGTTTCTCCAGCCCATTTTAGGGCTGTGCGCCAAACCTGAAGAAGATCCAGATCTCAGGTGGACCACACCATAGAAAACAGTGGGGCTGATGAAGCCTACTGTCGGAGTTTCTTGGGCCCACCGTGATGTTTGTGGACCATATTACCTGCCCAATATTGGGCTCGTTGGGACCCCAATGAGCTGGGGGACATGATGAACGGGGTGGATCGCCCCTAAGTGGGCCCCACATGAAATGACCTCAAGAAAAGAAAAGAAAAAAAAAAAATAAAAAAATAATATATGTATGTGCTGGACGTCCAGCGTCTGGACGTCCTGACGCTGGAACGTCCAGCCTCACTTGGACGCTACCATGGGGTCCCACTCGTGGGACCCACCTTGACGTTTGTGTTCCATCCACGCCGTCCATCGGTTTTCCCATATCATTTTAGGGCCAGGGCCCAAAGATGAGCCAGATCCAAATCTTTAGTGGACCGCACCGCTTGAAACAGTGGGAATAATGATTCCTACTGTCAGAATCTTTCGGCCCACCTTAACGTTTCTAGACGGAATTACATAGCCAATATGGGGCTTGTTGGGTCCCCCACGAGATGGGGAACCTGATGAACGGAGTGGATCAGACCCATGTGGGCCCCACTTGATATAAGCACAAAATAATAAAAAGAAAAAGAAAAGAAGAAGAAAGAGGAAGGACGAGGCTCTGCCTCTGGGCGTACCAGCGTCCTTGTACGCTGGCTCGGCCAGCAGGTGGCCTACATGTGGGTCCCACCGTGATGCATGTGCTGTATCCACACCTTCCATCCAGTTGGGGAGATCATTTTAGGGCATGACCCCCAATAATGAGTCAGATCCAAGTCCCGAGGGGGCCCCACCACAGAAAACAGTAGGGATAGTGCCCCACCGTTGAAACCTTCTTATGGGCCACCGTGATGTTTATTTGAGATCCAACCTGTTCGTAAGTTCACACGTACATGGAGGAAGGGACATCAAAAATATCAGCTTGATCAGGAACTCCTGTGGGCCCCACTTATTAAATAAATAAAAAAAAATATATAAATATTAAAAAAAAATAATAATAATAAAAAAAAAAAAAATAAAAAAAAAATATATATATATATATGCTGCTGCTGGACAGACAGCGTCCAGGGGACGCTGCTGCCCAGCAGCCTGTCTGTATGGGCTTTGGCAATGGGCCCCACTCGTTGGGCCCACCTAGAATGTATGTGCTGTACCTATCCCGTCCATATGTTTTTCCAGCTCATTTCAGTGGGCTATGCCACGGGTCAACGGTGGGAATAATGATCTCTACCGTTGAAACCTTCCCAGCCCTACAGTGATGTTTAATTGTCATCCAACCTATTTTATAAGTGGCCGAGCCCAAAAATCTTAGCATATCCAAATGACAAGTGGGCCATGCCATGGGACAACAGTGGGAATAATAATCTCCACCATTGAAACCTTCCTAGACCCAAAATGATGTTTATTTGTCACCCAACCTATCCATAAGTGGCTGGGCCCAAAATTTAAGCATATCTTAATGTCAAGTGGACCATGCTTCAGTGGAAATAATAATTTCCAACATTGAAACCTTTCTAGGTTCTACAGTGATGTTTATTTGCCATCCAATCGGTTCATAAGATCACATGGTTATGTATGAAGGAGAAAACACAAATATCTGCTTGATTCAAACTTATTGGGATCAGTTCGGGTCCCACTCTCTGTATATATATTGGGCCATTCAAGGCCAACAGTACATGATATGTCTGGTAATATGCTAGTATACTTAGCTGGATAGGTCACACTGATAATATGCTTAGTGTAATGAATATCATACCCATTCATTTGTACATACGCATCATATGTATGCCTGACTGTGGACGATGTCGATCATAGCATATGCCTTATAGCTTGAGATACTTAGGGGACCCGTATGAGATAGGGTCACCCTACATGATCGCGCGGTATGCGCAGGTTTGGTGCATGGCTTTAATAGTGTGACTCATGCATCTCGCATTATACATGTCATGATCAGATTCTCACCCCAGCGGCATCGGGGTTTTGGACCACCACAGTCACATCGTGGATGGTAGGAATGGACACCGGAAATATGTTCTAGCACTTGGGCGCCAAAGATGTCCTTGGGTGAAAGTCCCTAAACCCTGTGGTACCAGTAGGATGCTCCAATGTCTAGACCGAGTGGATTTATGAGCGCATGAGGGCCAAATACCAGTAGGCCGCGTCTCCCACTGTGTCGGGGTCGGTTGGAAGGGGGTGTGACCTTACCCGCCCGGGTGCAGAGGGCTATATACTAGGTTGAGTTTGACCAGCTCGTGAATGGGTTCGCTATCGACGAGCCGGGTGAATTATCTTATATGTCATTGACGAGGCGGATAGTGAGGTCTCTTCCACTCGCTTGGTTATGCGCGCGATGGGCGGCAACCAATGTCTGAAGTGTACTAGACCCCGGTGATGTCCCAGTTGTAAACCGTATGATATATGACAGTTGAGGATTTACATGCGCACATGGCATCATTAGCATATGACACTCGGCCATATAGGCCCATTGCATTGCATAGCCTCGAGATGGCTAATGACATTCATAGACTTGGTAGTGTAGCCTGCCATCATTTCCGCTTACTCTGATATCTGTATACCTGTCATATGCATTGCGCACACACCACGCACTCGCTAAGCTTCATAGTAAGCTTATGCACGTTGTTTACGTGCAGGTCATACTACAGCACGACAGCAGTGAGACAGGGGCGCGCATTTGATTTTCAGCTTTCAGTTATACCTTGTATTTCCTTTTCTACAGCATTGTACTCAAAAGATTATCTTAGTGGATATGTGATGTGATGCTTTTTTGGTTTGGTATACTTATGTTTATGCTCATCTATAAAAAAAACATTTACCTTGAAAATCCTCCTTGTGGGATCCCAGGATCGGAACCTGGCGTATGGGAGCTAGGGGCCGAGAATGGGGTACTACGGAGGCTGTTGGCACCGGATTCGGCGGCCGGGAATTTAGTAAGCCCGGTCCCCGAGTTTGGGGCGTGACAGAAGTTGGTATCAGAGCATAACTTGGGAATACCTGTCCATAACATTACATATCTACTAATAACCTTTAATTACCTGCCTTGTACTATATGATTGCTAGGACCCCAGTCTTACTCACCTGCTTTGAACTTAGTTTAAACTAGGACTCCCCTATTGTATGCCTAGAAATTTTGATTGATGTGTGGGCACTCATGAGTAACCCGATGCTAAGAGGATCCTGCCTTTTTGTAGGACATGGCACCCAAGAGAGCCGTTGGTAGGCAATCGTCTAGTGCGGGTACGTCCCAGACTGCCCCAGCTCCAGGCATGACTGCTGGTCAGTTCCAGCAGATGTTGCGTGCCATGACCTCCTTGGTAGAGCGCCAAGAGAGGAGGTCAGCCGATTCACCTGCCACATCCGAGCAGGATCGCGCCCGCTCCTTACTTAGGGATTTCAGGCAGATGGATCCCCCGCGTTTCTCGGGCGAGCCGAACCCGGAGGCGGCAGAGAGATGGAAGTCTGAAGTAGAAAAGATCTTTACCATTATGCGATGCACGACTGTGCAGCGAGTTCCTCTCGTCGTCTTCCTTCTTCAGGGAGAGGCCGAGCATTGGTGGTCATCGATTACCCGCACAGTAGAGGCAGATTTCGAGTGGACCTGGGAGGATTTTGTAGACCGGTTTGACCGGAAGTTCTTCCCTGAGCATGTCCGTCAGCAGAGAGCGTTAGAGTTCGAGACGCTAGTCCAGGGAGAGATGACCGTATCACAGTACGAGGCCCGATTCGTTGAGCTGTCTCGATTCGCGACGTATCTTGTGGATGATGCGAGGCGAAAGGCCCGTCGGTTCGAGGGCGGTTTGCGCCTTGGCCTTAGGGGCCGTGTCGCAGGACACAAGCTCCCTACATTTGAGGAGGTGGTGGAGCGGGCCCAAATTTATGAGGCAGAGTGGGCCGACGCGCAGCGGATCCGCAGTCAAGGCGGAGATCGAAAGGGGAAGAGAAAGGCGCCCTCTGGCAACTTCCGACAGCAGCGACTTCGACCACCGCAGAGGCATGTAGCTCGTCCACCCTTCCGAGCACCAGCAGCACCAGTGGCACCCGTAGCACCCCCAGCACCACCGCAGCAGCAGATTATAGGCCATTGTTATGGGTGCGGAGAGATGGGACATCGTCATAGGGAGTGCCCCCATTCACACCGACAGCAGCGTCAGCAGTATCAGCCGCCGAGACCCCATCAGCAGCATCAGCGACAGCAGTACCCACCGCCGAGAGCTCCTCCGCAGCAGAGGCAGCAGCAGAGGACGCATCAGCAGCAGCAACGACCACAGAGGGGACAGGCACCTCCCCAGCAGGCTCAGGGCCGGTTCTATGCAGCCCAGCAGGACCCTCAGGCACCAGGAGGAGTCGTAGAGGGTACACTCCTTGTCTCTGCATGCATAGCACATGTTCTATTTGATTCTGGCGCATCACATTCATTCATATCCGAGGATTTCTGTCGATCGATTGGTTTGCCGTTAGAATCCGTGCGCGAGGGTTTGTCAGTGTCGACACCCTTAGGGAAGACCGCAGTATTGAGTTTGATCTGTTCGTCTTGCCCCGTCTTGGTAGGAGAGACCTTTTTGCCCGCCGACTTGTTTATTTTGCCGATGTCCGAGTTTGATGTTATCTTGGGCATGGATTGGTTGTCCGAGTATCATGCCATCATAGACTGTTTCGCGAGAACGGTTACCTTCCTTATACCCGGCATGCCGCAATTTCAATTTGTTGCTGAACCCAGAGGAGAGCAATTATCAGCACTAATGGCTTGTGCAATTGAGGAGCCGGTTGCCGTGTGTATCGACCAGCTGCCGGTAGTTTGTGACTTTTCAGATGTGTTTCAGGAGATTCCGGGGTTGCCGCCTCGTCGGCATACCGAGTTCCAGATTGACCTTGTACCCGGTACCGCGCCTATCTCAAAGGCCCCGTATCGTATGGCACCGTTGGAGCTGCGAGAACTGCAAAAGCAGTTGGATGAGTTGCGCGAGCTAGGCTTCATCCGTCCGAGTAGTTCACCGTGGGGAGCACCGGTACTCTTTGTGAAGAAGAAGGATGGCTCGTTGAGGCTCTGCGTGGATTACCGTGAGCTCAACAAGGTCACGATTAAGAATAGGTACCCGCTTCCGAGGATCGACGATTTATTTGATCAGTTGCGGGAGGCCCAGTTCTTTTCGAAGATTGACCTACGGTCCGGTTATCATCAGGTCCGTGTCCGGGAGGAGGATATCCCGAAGACGGCATTCAGGACCCGTTACGGTCATTTTGAGTTTCAGGTCATGTCCTTCGGACTGACCAATGCGCCCGCTGTGTTCATGCAATTGATGAACGAGGTCTTTTGTCCCTACCTCGATCAGTTCGTTGTGGTGTTTATCGATGACATTCTGATCTATTCGAGGACTCGGGAGGAGCATGCGCGGCATCTGGAGATCACCTTGCAGACCCTCCGCACACACCAGCTTTATGCGAAGTTGGAGAAGTGTGAGTTTTGGCAGGAGGAGGTAAAGTTCCTCGGTCACGTGGTGACGAGGCAAGGAGTAGCAGTAGATCCGGTGAAGATTGATGCCGTGCGTCAGTGGAGGCAACCCACGAATGCGTCCGAAATTCGGAGTTTCCTGGGGTTAGCAGGTTATTATCGCCGTTTCATAGAGGGCTTCTCTCGTATTGCAGCCCCGCTGACCAGGTTAACCCGAAAGGGCGCTGAGTTCGTTTGGAGTGATGCCTGTGAGCGAGCATTTGCAGAACTGAAGGACCGTCTTACTTCTACACTAGTCCTCACTCTTCCCTCCGGGAGTGAAGGATTCGTGGTTTTTACAGATGCCTCACGGATTGGCTTAGGTGCTGTCCTGATGCAGCATGGCAAAGTAGTAGCGTATGCGTCTCGCCAGCTCAAGGTCCATGAGCAGAACTACCCCACGCATGATCTGGAGCTAGCAGCAGTAGTCTTCGCACTGAAGGTGTGGAGGCACTATCTTTATGGGGTCAGGTTCGAGCTCTTTTCTGACCATAAGAGCCTGAAGTACCTCTTCTCGCAGTCCGAGTTGAACATGAGGCAGAGACGTTGGATGGAGCTCCTGAAGGATTATGATTTTGATCTTCAGTACCACCCTGGCAAGGCCAATGTGGTGGCTGATGCCCTTAGCCGTCAGCCACGAGGCCTGGTGGCATATATGATGGTCAAGGAGTGGAGGATGCTCGAGGAGGTTGCCGAGTATGATTTTGAGCTGAGCCTGCAGTCTTCTATCGCGCAGTTATCGAACTTGTCGATTTAACCCTCTCTTGTTTCTAGGGTGATCGAGGCTCAACAGTCAGATCAGACGTTGAAGGATTATTGGGAAGAGGCCGCGTCAGAGGGTCAGACTGATTGGCAGATTGGGTCAGATGGTGGACTTCGTTTCAGGGGTCGGTTGTGTGTTCCAGATACTCCTCAGTTGCGCAGAGACCTTATGGATGAGGCACACCGATCGAGGTTCACGATTCACCCAGGCTCTACCAAGATGTATCGTGATATGAGGAGGCAGTATTTTTGGGCCGGTATGAAGCGTCAGATTGCCAGTTTTGTGGCTGAGTGTGACACTTGCCAGCGTGTCAAGGCCGATCATCGCAAACCTCCAGGTCCCCTGCAGCCGTTGAGTGTCCCGTTGTGGAAATGGAAGCACGTGACCACAGACTTCATTATGGGCTTGCCGAGGACTGGTCGCGGTCACGATGCCATCTGGGTTGTCGTTGATCGTTTGACGAAGTCGGCACACTTTCTTGCGATACGTGCGACCTGGTCATTGGACAGACTTGCAGAATTGTTTATCGAGGAGATTGTGAGGCTGCACGGAGTCCCAGTCTCGATCGTTTCTGATCGAGATCCGAGATTTACGTCGCGGTTCTGGAGGAGTTTTCAGAAGGCGATGGGGCCTGCCTTGAAGTTCAGCACCTCATATCATCCTCAGACTGATGGTCAGACCGAGAGGGTCAACCAGATCCTTGAGGACATGCTTCGAGCTTGCGTGTTGGATTTCTCAGGTAGTTGGGATAAACACCTGCGTTTGGCTGAGTTTGCATATAATAACAGCTACCAGGCGACTATCGGTATGGCTCCTTTTGAGGCGTTGTATGGTAGACCTTGTAGGTCTCCTAGTTGTTGGGCCGAGGTTGGAGAGCATCGTCTCCTAGGTCCCGAGCTTGTGCAGAGGACATCAGAGGCTATCGATATCATCAGGCAAAGGATGCGCACAGCTCAGAGTCGACAGAAGAGTTTTGCAGATCGTCGACGTCGTCCCCTAGAGTTTTCCATTGGGGATCGTGTGTATCTCAGGGTCTCACCCATGAAGGGCGTGGTTCGTTTTGGAGCTAAGGGGAAGCTTGCCCCGAGATTCATTGGACCCTTCGAGATCATTGGGCGCGTTGGCGCCGTGGCCTATCAGCTTGCCTTGCCACTTCAGTTGTCTGGCGTCCACAATGTTTTTCATGTTTCCATGTTGCGGAAGTGTGAGTCAGACGTGGTTCCTGTGATAGATTGGCAGCCGTTGGAGGTTCGTGAGGATGCTTCTTACATTGAGCAGCCGGTTCGTATCCTTGACCGGAAGGAGCAGGTCCTCCGGACCAAGGTCATTCCTTTAGTGAAGGTCCAGTGGAGTCATCATAGCGCAGATGAGGCGTCGTGGGAGCGAGAGGCAGAGATTCGCGAGTCTTATCCTCATCTTTTTGATGATTGATTGTATCTGTATGATTGCTTTTCGAGTCGATATGCATATATAGTGATGTGAATTTTTTTATGATCTTCGGCTAGTTTGGGTTTGTATTGCAAATTTCGAGGACGAAATTTTTTGTTAGGAGGGAAGAGTTGTAAGACCCGTACCCTTATTTGCCCTCCGTACGCTTAATTTCCGGTGCCGGTACGTCCCGGACGGATCAGATTAGCGAGCCTTGACCGCGACCCTATTTTAGTACCGCATCAACCCGAGACCTATACCCCGGCGACCGCGTAGGCGCTGCGATTCCAACGCCGCGCGGCACGCCCCATTGCGATACCCGGTGTGAAAGTTATGATCTATCGCGTAATCTGAGGTGGGCCGCGCAACGTGCGTGTGTGGTGGGCCCCACTTGCACAAACTCCAAGACCATGTCACATCAATCAACATCCCATCAATCCATCAAGCATCAATCAATCAAGTACATCTCTCTCTCCTCACAAGTCAACTTAAGCCATACCCAAGCAATCCAATCTCATAATTACCCCATCCATCATCATTCCCATTTCTAATACCACTTATATCCCAAGCTCCCTACAAACAAATGCCATACGTAGCCATTTTTGGAGAGAGAAAAAGAAAGAGAGAGAGAAAGAGAAAGAGAGAGAGAAGAGAGGAAGAATTGAGAGAAGAGAGAGATTTGGAGGGAGATCTAGGATTTGAGGGTGGAGATCCTTGCTTGGAGGGCCCCAACCATCATCCGGACCGTCCGGATCATCCAATCGTCAAACCGATTTAATCCAACCGTCCATCCTTTGAGGTGAGTGCAAGGGGTACATAAATCCCCCATTATCTTCTTTCCCTTCATTTTTTCCTTTTCCTTTGGGCCCACCTGATGGTGGACAACCTGATGGATGGATTGGATCATCCATGAATGGGCCCCACTTTGTATAATTATAATAATAATAATAATAATAATAATAATAATAATAATAAAAAAAAAAAAAGAAAGAGAGAGAGGACTGCCGCTGGACAGCCAGCGTCCAGGGGACGCTGCTGCCCAGCAAGGGCAGCCGGTCGGCCAGGAATAGGGCCCCCACACGTGGGACCCACCTTGATGAATGTACTAGATCCATGCCGTCCGTCTGTTTCTCCAGCCCATTTTAGGGCTGTGCGCCAAACCTGAAGAAGATCCAGATCTCAGGTGGACCACACCATAGAAAACAGTGGGGCTGATGAAGCCTACTGTCGGAGTTTCTTGGGCCCACCGTGATGTTTGTGGACCATATTACCTGCCCAATATTGGGCTCGTTGGGACCCCAATGAGCTGGGGGACATGATGAACGGGGTGGATCGCCCCTAAGTGGGCCCCACATGAAATGACCTCAAGAAAAGAAAAGAAAAAAAAAAAATAAAAAAATAATATATATGTATGTGCTGGACGTCCAGCGTCTGGACGTCCTGACGCTGGAACGTCCAGCCTCACTTGGACGCTACCATGGGGTCCCACTCGTGGGACCCACCTTGACGTTTGTGTTCCATCCACGCCGTCCATCGGTTTTCCCATATCATTTTAGGGCCAGGGCCCAAAGATGAGCCAGATCCAAATCTTTAGTGGACCGCACCGCTTGAAACAGTGGGAATAATGATTCCTACTGTCAGAATCTTTCGGCCCACCTTAACGTTTCTAGACGGAATTACATAGCCAATATGGGGCTTGTTGGGTCCCCCACGAGATGGGGAACCTGATGAACGGAGTGGATCAGACCCATGTGGGCCCCACTTGATATAAGCACAAAATAATAAAAAGAAAAAGAAAAGAAGAAGAAAGAGGAAGGACGAGGCTCTGCCTCTGGGCGTACCAGCGTCCTTGTACGCTGGCTCGGCCAGCAGGTGGCCTACATGTGGGTCCCACCGTGATGCATGTGCTGTATCCACACCTTCCATCCAGTTGGGGAGATCATTTTAGGGCATGACCCCCAATAATGAGTCAGATCCAAGTCCCGAGGGGGCCCCACCACAGAAAACAGTAGGGACAGTGCCCCACCGTTGAAACCTTCTTATGGGCCACCGTGATGTTTATTTGAGATCCAACCTGTTCGTAAGTTCACACGTACATGGAGGAAGGGACATCAAAAATATCAGCTTGATCAGGAACTCCTGTGGGCCCCACTTATTAAATAAATAAAAAAAAATATATAAATATTAAAAAAAAATAATAATAATAAAAAAAAAAAAAAAAAAAAAAATATATATATATATATATGCTGCTGCTGGACAGACAGCGTCCAGGGGACGCTGCTGCCCAGCAGCCTGTCTGTATGGGCTTTGGCAATGGGCCCCACTCGTTGGGCCCACCTAGAATGTATGTGCTGTACCTATCCCGTCCATATGTTTTTCCAGCTCATTTCAGTGGGCTATGCCACGGGTCAACGGTGGGAATAATGATCTCTACCGTTGAAACCTTCCCAGCCCTACAGTGATGTTTAATTGTCATCCAACCTATTTTATAAGTGGCCGAGCCCAAAAATCTTAGCATATCCAAATGACAACACCCGGTACGGTACCCTGTTGTCACCCTTATTATTAGAGGTGGTACTTTGGAAGGATCTGGGTTTTACTACAAATAAACAGTGGGTTGGATAGGTATTCACCGACCCGGGTTTTAAATTCGTATAGAATTACAGTTCACCTGGTACGAAGTCACCTTTATTATTAAAGGTTGTAACTTTGGAAAGATCCAAGATGTCACTACAAATAAACGGTAGGTTAGCCAAGTATTCTAGTGTACCAATACATACTTTCCTTTTTGTGTTTATAGACGAACTAAGTTTGAATAACCCTAGTCAAGCCCAGGGTGAGAGACATATATAACCCGGTAAGTTCCGGTTGTCATGTACTATACAGACCATTATACGATCATATGAATCGACCTATCCAGTGTGACTATTATACGAATCACATTACTTATAGTATGGGTAAGTAAACATGTATGCGTAGTATACATACGGACTGACACCTGCTACAGCTAGTATCGTATACGGAATATCGATGAGATACTTAGGGGACCCGTATGAGATAGGGTCACCCTACATGATCGCGCGGTATGCGCAGGTTTGGTGCATGGCTTTAATAGTGTGACTCATGCATCTCGCATTATACATGTCATGATCAGATTCTCACCCCAGCGGCATCGGGGTTTTGGACCACCACAGTCACATCGTGGATGGTAGGAATGGACACCGGAAATATGTTCTAGCACTTGGGCGCCAAAGATGTCCTTGGGTGAAAGTCCCTAAACCCTGTGGTACCAGTAGGATGCTCCAATGTCTAGACCGAGTGGATTTATGAGCGCATGAGGGCCAAATACCAGTAGGCCGCGTCTCCCACTGTGTCGGGGTCGGTTGGAAGGGGGTGTGACCTTACCCGCCCGGGTGCAGAGGGCTATATACTAGGTTGAGTTTGACCAGCTCGTGAATGGGTTCGCTATCGACGAGCCGGGTGAATTATCTTATATGTCATTGACGAGGCGGATAGTGAGGTCTCTTCCACTCGCTTGGTTATGCGCGCGATGGGCGGCAACCAATGTCTGAAGTGTACTAGACCCCGGTGATGTCCCAGTTGTAAACCGTATGATATATGACAGTTGAGGATTTACATGCGCACATGGCATCATTAGCATATGACACTCGGCCATATAGGCCCATTGCATTGCATAGCCTCGAGATGGCTAATGACATTCATAGACTTGGTAGTGTAGCCTGCCATCATTTCCGCTTACTCTGATATCTGTATACCTGTCATATGCATTGCGCACACACCACGCACTTGCTAAGCTTCATAGTAAGCTTATGCACGTTGTTTACGTGCAGGTCATACTACAGCACGACAGCAGTGAGACAGGGGCGCGCATTTGATTTTCAGCTTTCAGTTATACCTTGTATTTCCTTTTCTACAGCATTGTACTCAAAAGATTATCTTAGTGGATATGTGATGTGATGCTTTTTGGTTTGGTATACTTATGTTTATGCTCATCTATAAAAAAAAAATTTACCTTGAAAATCCTCCTTGTGGGATCCCAGGATCGGAACCTGGCGTATGGGAGCTAGGGGCCGAGAATGGGGTACTACGGAGGCTGTTGGCACCGGATTCGGCGGCCGGAAATTTAGTAAGCCCGGTCCCCGAGTTTGGGGCATGACAGGAATGCTCGAAATACCCAAAATATGCCCAAACGGGGCCCGAAAACGTCACAAGATGAAGATTTAAAGGTGTTGAAATGGACATTCAGAGTGCTGATTTTTATGATCCGCTGGCCTGATTTTATTGATGCGCTGGGACCAGCGCGTCCAAAATGATTGTTAAAGTGTTTGATTTTTCTGATCCGCTGGGCTATTTTTGTGATGCGCTGGGGCCAGTGCGTCAAAAAATGACTTGTTTTAAGATGTGTATTTTTTTAATCCGCTGGGCTATTTTTGTAATGCGCTGGGGCCAGTGCGTCTAAAAATGACTTGCTTTAAGATGTGTATTTTTTTGATCTGCTGGGCTATTTTTGTGATGCGCTGGGGCCAGTGCGTCAAAAAATGACTTGTTTTAAGATGTGTATTTTTCTGATCTGCTGGGCTATTTTTGTGATGCGCTGGGGTTAGTGCGTCAAAAAATGACTTGTTTTTATAAACGACTGATTTTCCTAATGCGCTGGGCTATTTTTCTGATGCGCCGAGGGTCAGTGCGTCGATAAAACAAGTTTGATTCAACGTATTTTGCGATGCGCCACTATACTTGTATAATTTTAGGTTATTTCTTCACCAGACCTACTGTGGTTAGAAAAAGCATTTTCGGCGGTCGGAAAAGGATTCCGGCGAGGGATTCCGGCGGTTTCTCAAAAACCCAAAGGATAAAACTCTCTCTCTCTCTCTCTCTCTCTGAATTCGTTCAAATGAACCGTAAAGGAGGATATTTATACCCAAAAATGTCGAAAGTCGGCCAATAGGATGTTGCCACGTGTAGCGCGTCGAGAAAATAGGTCGGCGGGTCGAGAAAATCATTCGGCACGTCATGAAATGTCTTAGTTTAAATGCTGATTTTTAGGGCGCACTGGCTGTCAGTGCATCTTGAAATTCCTGAAAATGCCTGATTTATTGGACGCGCTGAGGGTCAGTGAGTCCTGAAATTCCTGAATTTTTGGATGCGCTGGACGAATTTCTTGATGCGCTGAGGGTCAGTGCAGTCCTGAAATTCAATCTGCAAAACTGTCTGAATTTCTTGATGCGCTGGGTGAATTTCATGATGCGCTGAGGGTAGTGCGTCCTGAAATTTACTTTGTAAAACTGTCTGAATTTCTTGACGCGCCAGGGTGAATTTTCTGATGCACTGAGGGTCAGTGCGTCTTGAAATTCAGTTTGAAAATGACTGAATTTCATGATGCGCTAACCAAGGATTTCTTGATGCGCCGACGTACTTATTTGTGATTATCTTGGAAAAATGAGGGTTTGTGGGGCCCGCTTTGCAATGAATGCTGATGCACTGGCTCTATTTGTTCATGATTGAACTTACCCTCCCAACTTTGGAGGGTTCTGATCATGATGAATGGTGGGGCCCACCACTGGGTCAACTTTCCATTTTTGGCCAAGTCTAGTGTGTATTGTGATTTTGTTGAATTTTTCTGATGCACTGCCCTAAACCTAGTTAGGTGATGGTTTTCACATTCATAATCCTTGTTTTGGAGATCCTGACTTTTGGGACCCCAACAGATGCCCCTCCGATGTGTTGACCGTGGAGCATGCAGGAATTATACACTTGGTTAATAACAAAGGCAATATCGAGTCTTGTAAAAGTCATATATTGGAGAGCGCCTACAACACTTAGATATTCATTAGGATAAAGGATCACCATCATCCTTAGAGAGTTTAGAGCTGAAGATAATAGGAGACCTCAAGGGCTTTGCTCCCTGCATATTTGTGCAGCGTAAGAGATCTTTAATACACTTGGATTGGGCAAGATATATATCTGATGTAGTACGAAGCACTTTGACACCAAGAAAATAATGAAGTGGGCCCAAATCTTTCATTTTAAAACCTTGCCTGAGATCTTTTAGGAGAGAGGTAAGAGCATTATGACAACCTACCAGTGATGAAAATATCATCCGTATAGATAAGTATAATAGTGAATTCCTATTTGGATCATCAAACAAAGAGAGATGTATCTGTAGAGGAGATGACAAAGCCTAGGCCTTGAAGATAATTGGCAAGTCGTAGATACCATGCACTCGGGCCTACTTAAGTCAATATAATATGATGAGGATGAGATGTATCCACAAACCCTTAGGGATATGTTATGTAAACCTCTTCGGTAACTACCCCATGAAAAATACACATTTTGAACATCAAGCTGTCAAATGGGCCATCACTAATGAAGGAAAATAGAAAAAACCAACCGAATTGTACTATGCTTGACAACTATGCCAAGTGTCGTACCATAATCAATTTCAAGCTACCGATGTAAGCCTTTAGTGAAAAAAGGGCCTTATAATGTTTAATAAAGCCATCAGAGCATTATTTCACTTGAAAGACCTACTTACAACCCACTACATTTTCGTCAGACATATGCAGAACCAATCTCCAAGTTTCTTATTGTTGTAAAGCATCAAACTCAAGAGCCACTGTGAAACACTACTTAACTGATTTCACTACCTAGGTGTAACTGGTATGCTCAATTGTAGCATGGTTAACTTGAAAGGCTTGGGTCAATGGGTACGTTGTGCCGAGAAGAATTTTTAGTTTAAAAATATCATCCTTGGCCCTTGTTCTCATAGGATGTGATGGTTTAAAAATACCCACTATAAAATTTTATGTGTTTTCCTGTGTTTGCGTATGGCGACTTAATAGACTGCTTGAATCAGCCGATGAGAGAGATGAGTTGGTAATGCTAGGCTGGTGATGTCGAGGATGTTGGCTTAAAGACGGGCTCACTGTGATCAATGGCACAACAGGTGTACAAAGGCCCAGTGGACCACTATGAAGACCGATGGATCCAATGAAATGATTAGGAGGATAAGAAAAAGGATAATTTTCCTCTATGGCCTTGATACCATAAAGAGAGTTTGATAAATTATACAAACCAATGCGATAATGGATTTCATGAATCCTTTGATATTTTATAAATGAATATGATTACAAAAATCTTTGAATAAATTATAAATTTAAATTGAATTTAAAATTTTCATTTTTATCTTGCTAATCATTCAGAGATAGTTGCGACAGAGATTTGGATAAGTTGTTAACATGTAAGAGAGCTCTTATTTTCATGCTTACGAGTGCTCCTCGATAATTCCCTTCTCATCATAGCTTCAACAATTGGGCTTGTTATTGCCAATGACATGCTCTTCTAGCCCTTTTTGATCCCCTTTCTTTAGAGGTATATTTTTTCTTTCTCTTTTGCTTCCTTTCTTTTCCTCTTTTCTTTCTCGCACATAGAGTCTAGGCTCTCTCCCTGACATAAGATGTGGATTTCTTGTTGTGTGCGTGCCTTGGATTGTATACAATTTAGGAGATAGAGTAGGACTTTGTTAGTACGACTGACAAAGTGAAGGGTTTCTTAACCAAGAGCAGAGCAGAACGCTGCGATCCGATCAACAGCTACTATCAGTCAGATTGACAGAGATCAACGATCCAACTTAATTACGTGGTTTTGCGTAAGTCGGGGTATTTAAGTTCGGTTTCGATTAGGGCTTGGTGAATATGAGTGTTTTCTCTAAGAGAGTAATGGTTTTGAAAGGTGAGAGAGTTTTTTTTTAAAACTTGTAAGGGCTTGGGAAGAGATTTTCTCAAGGGTTAGGGTTTTCCCAGGATTGTGCATTGCAAGGGAGGATCGATTGCTTCTATAATTGGAGAAGGTAAGTGGTATAACTCTAAGGTTTCAATTATAGTGGAGATCTCTGTCGCTTTGTGCCGTGGATTTTTCTTGCAGGGGTCTCCATGTTAAAATCATATGTTCGTGCTTTCTTGTTTGGTTTATTCAATTGCGATTATTCTATATTCGTTGAACGTGCTTTTGCAGAGCACATAGATTGACAGTGGTATTAGATCCAAATTTCTAATACCTAAAGTTCATCCGGGTTTGTTGTAGCTTGAATTACAACAACGTGGTATCAGAGCATCAGGTTAAGGGCGTTTCGGATTTTAGCAAAGATGTCAAGGTCAAAGTCGATATACAAAATTTGATGAGAAGAACAATTTTAGTTAGTGGCAGTGAAAGGTTAAGGATATTCTAGTGTCAAAAGTGTTAAGTTTATGAGGACCAATGATCTACCCCTAGGGTGATGGCTTTAAACCAGGGCCCAAGCGGCAAATGTGCGTAACAAGCCGTCGAACCCACACCTTTGATCTGGGCTACGGGTATTGTTTCACCTTACACTACTAGCTCGAGCTTTTAGCACAACGGGTGGAACAATGCTCTTTCAAGTGGTATCAGAGCAGTGAATAAAGGGTTCAAATCCCTATCTAGGGGTAGTTCCTTATGGGGTCGGGGATTGTTAGGTCTATGGGGACGAATGATTTAACCTTGGGGAGATGGCTTCAAACTAGGACCCTAGCAACAGATGTGTGTGACGAGCGGTTGAACCCACGCCTTTGATCTAGGCTATGGGTATTATTTTACCTCGCACTACCAGCTCGAGCTTTTAGCGCAACAGGTGGAACAATGTTCTTTAAAAAAGGGTTGTGCAAGGCATTGTTGAAGACTAAAGCGGAGAAGATGTCAGAAGATGACTAGAGAAAACTCAGGGAGAAAGCTTTGAGCATTAGCCATATGTGTCTATCAGATGAAGTCGTGTATAACATTTTGGACAAGGCATCAGCCTTGGATATGTGGAAGAAATTAGAAGATATATACATGAAAAATCCATCACCAATAAGTTGTTTATGAAGAAACAACTTTACAGGCCACGAATAAAGGAATGATTTAATCTTCTGGAGCATATGAATTCATTTACAAAGATATTCAATGAGTTGTTAAAGCTCGAAGAGACTATCAAGGATGAAGATAAAACGTTGTTACTTCTAGAATCGCTTTCCACATCATACAGTCATCTCGTTATTACTTTACTATATGGGAAGAGTACTATGAAGACGAAGGAAGTTATCGCGACTCTTGTGTCTAATGAGCTGAGGAAGAAATCAAGCAATGGAGATCCTCAGGTGGAAGGGTTAGTTGTGAAAGGGGGTCACGGACGTAGGAGATCTATGGGGCGATCTCAGTCTAATAAGAAGAAAAATCTAGATCAAAATCGAAGACTAAGGACGGATGCTTCTTCCGCAGCATAAATGGGCACTTCAAGAGAGACTGCTAGAAATGAAAGGATGACTTAGAAAGTAATAATAAAAAGAAAATGAATGAATCGGCTAGTGTAGTGCAAGATAGCTCAGAAGGAGATCTCTTCTCGATCTCCTCAAGTACAACTCATTTTACAGATACGTAGATACTCGATTCGGGATGTTCGTGTCATATGTGCTCAAATAAGACTTGGTTCGTTACCTACAAATGTTGAGCTCTGAATTGTGCATAATCTAACCCTAATTCATCACAAATTATGTATGACTTTTATGTTTAAAGACTTATCTAATGCATGCTTATGCGATTGTAGGAGTGAGAGAGAGACTTCACCAAATTGATGATAAAAGACCTTTCTAATACATGTTGAAGATCAAAGGAAGAAAGGTCAAGAATGGAAGAAAGAATCCATTGAAGATGGAATTGAAAGATAAAGAAAACCATTGAATAAATCATGTTAAAAGACCTGAAAGGGCCAGAAAAACCAAAGTACAGAGCTGCATGGCTAGAAAATTAATATGTAGAAAGTTGCAATTCTGAAGATTGATCTAGATATTGATTCAGCAATTGATCTCCCAACCTGAGCGATTGATCTCCCAGCCTGAGCAATTGATCACCTAGCTTGATCGATTGATTGATAGAGCCTGTAGATCAATTTACAGAATGCTGATTTTGGCATATTTGTTGCTGGACTAAAGTACGGATTGTCGATTGATCTCCCAACATGAGCGATTGATCTCTCATCCTAAGCGATTGATCGACAGAGCCTGCAGATCAATTGACAGAATGCAGATTTTTGAAAATTTATTGTTGGAACTCTCTGGACACTTTTTTGGACCCAGCGATCAATCGCCCAACCACTTGCGATTGATCGCCCGATCGCCTAGATGTCCAAATTGCAGTTTTTACAATTGGCCCGAAAAGTTGATTGATCGCCCAGCCCAACAGATCAAACGCCCAGACGTAAAAATAGAAATTTCTAAGTCTGGCTTCCGATTTTCTTTGCACGGTGCGTAACTTGTACGCTAATTCTTAAAGATTCTTCATTTGTGGAGTGTAAAAGCTATAAAAGGAGACCCCCACTTCATTCTTAGGGCATCTAACAACGTGGGGAGCAAATGATTTAAGACTTAGGAGGCTTACAACTAATTTTCTTCTTCTTCTAGTTCTAGTTTTAGTTTGTTTTTATGTTTTTCATTAGTTAACCTCTTAGCTAGAGATAAGAGGTGAAGCTTATAGTTTTCTTAGATGGTTTGATTTGTTTTTAATGGTTTCAAGTTGAATTCTTAACATTGAACAATGGTTTGTTGAGTTTTAATAAAGTTCTAAGTAGTTTTTCTTAATCTTATGATGACTCATGGATATTTGGAAGAATTGTCTTAGATCTTAGTTGTTTTGCAAAACTCTAAACCTGTATGCTCCGAGGAATCAGATTCAAGACGCTTTACCTTGGATCTTCATGTGGGAACTTCAAACCAAAGTTCTATCGTTTTTTAGGAAATCTTAAATATGTCTTGGTTGTTTATGTGATTTGAATCAAGTTCAAACCATGATATTCGTTAAGCTTAGTGACAGGGTTTGATGTTTATCATAGTTGTGATCTTAATCTATTGGAACTAGGATTGACCTATGTAATTTAGTGTACTCAAGTCCTAACTTGAATTGAAGGAGTCATGTTGATGAACAACACATGTGATCAGGTTGTTTTGATAATATAACCGCTCTATAATCCGGTTAGATAGGATTTGTTTTCGATTCTAGTTGAGTAATTGAGAGACCTGTAGGAATTATACATCAATGAGAGCTATAAGTGGATCCTTGATGCTCTAGTTATCCTTTTATTCTTAGATTTTTCCTGTTTGATGTTTAAAATTGATTTCATAAACCCCTATTAAGATTCTAGTTATTAGGATAGTTTGAATTTCTTACCTCCTTCCCTATGGATCGACCTCGGTCTTACTGAGTTTATTCCAAGATCGTAACCCTACACTTGGGGAGCGAACAACAAGTCTTATGATGGTGGAAGTGTTCTGATGGGGAATGATGCTGCACGCAAGGCCAACAGAATAGGGACCATCAAATTAAGTATGTTCGATGGAGTCGTATAGACTTTAGGTGATGTCAGGAATGTCCTGGACCTGAAAAAGAATTGATATCCTTGGGCATTCTAGATATGAATGGGTACATATTCACCGCATATGACCATGTAATTAAGGTCACCAGAGGTGCATGGTGTTGATAAAGGGACATAAGACTGAAAATCTGTACAAGTTGGTTGGGAGTATAGTTATAGGTGAGGCTGCTACCACCTCACCCATAGAATCCGACATAGATGACACTAATCTATGACATATGTGTCTAGAGAATATGAGTGAGAGGGGCATGATGAAACTCTATAAGTGGAAACTGTTGAAGGGAGTTAAGGAGTGCAAGGTGGATTTCTACAAGCATTGCATTTATGAAAAGTAGTGCAGGGTAAGGTTCAAGATTGTTACACAAACTAGAAGCAGGGTGCTCGATTACATACATTCTGATGTCTGGGGGCCAATGAGAAGTATGATACTTTATAAGTCTCATAGATGATTACTCGAGGAAGATTTGAGTTTACTTCTTAAAGCACAAGTCTAGGTATTTGCCAAGTTCAAGGAATGGAAGGTGGAAGTAGAGAAGAAAACTGGGAGACAGGTTAAGTGTCTCAGGTCAGATAATGGTATAGAGTACAAAGAGGTGGAATTTATACAATTTTGTAAGGAACATGACATTACAAAGCACTTCTTAACTCCAAGGACCCCATAGCAGAATGGGGTGGCAAAGAGGATGAATAAATCTTTGTTAAAGAGGGGGAGAAGCATGCGTAGCTGCCTAAAAGCTTTTGGGTAAAAGTTGTTAACGTGACATGTTTTTATTGTAAATCAGGTCACCATCTACTAGAGCTGAACTTCAAAGTTGTATAGGAAGTATGTAAAGGTAAGGACGTTGATTACTCAAGGTTGAGGATATTCGGGTGTCCAGCATACGTCTATGTGTAAAGTGGACAAATGATGAAGTTAGATCCCAAATTGAGAAAGTGAATCTTTATCGGGTATGAGAAATGTGTTAAGGGTTACAAGCTTTAGTATACAGTTTCTCAGAAGGTGGTTATTAGCAGAAATGCCATCTTCGATGAGGCATTTATATTGATGGTCAACAAGGACACTGCAGAGAAGTTGGAAACATACGGTGAGGCAGAGAGATTGTCGGTGAAGGTGGAGCCAGTTAAGCCGGTTATTGAAGGAGAAATTTAACAAGAGGAAGAAACTAACCAAAACGATAAGTAGGGTAACCAAGGGAGTTTAGTGAGGAGTAAGGATAGATAAATCATTAGAGCCCCAATTCGATATGAGTTTGAGACATGGTTTCTTTCACATTGTTTACAGGGAGTGGAGATCCCCCACCTTTCAAGAGGTTAAATTTGGAAATGATGACAATAAGTAGATGTCGATCATGTCCGAGGGGATGGGATTTTTACACAGGAATTAGATATGGAGTTGGTGAAACTTTCAAAGGGTCAAAGGGCTACAGGGCGCAAGTGGGTATTTAAGAAAAGAATGAAGCACTAACAGAAAAAGGGTACAAAAGTACAAGGCATGACTTGTAGCAAAAGCATACTTATAGAGGGAATGAGTAGATTATAATAAATTTTTCTCTCCGATTATGAAACATATGTCAATCAGAGTGTTACTGGCTATAGTAGTGGAATCCAATTTAAAATTGGAGCAGCTTGATATGAAGACGACGTTCCTTCATGGAAACTTGGAGGAAGTTATTTGCATGAAGCAACAAGAAGGATTCGAGGATCTTGGTAAAGAAGATCACATGTGTAGGTTGAAGAAGTCACTGTATCAGCTGAAGCAGTTTCCAAGGCAGTGGTACCAGCAGGTTTGGTTCCTATATGGTAGAGACTGGGTATATTAGATGTGAGTACGATTGTTGTGTATATTATAGGGTGTTTGAGGATGGGTCCTACATTCTATTGATGCTATTTGCTGTTTGCTCTGAAAGATAAGAAGGAGATACTCTTCCTTAAGTCTCTATTACACAAGGAGTTTGATATGAAGTATCTAGGCGCTGCAAAGAAGATCCTATGCATGAAGATTCATAAAGACAAAGAGTCTGGGAAGCTGTGACCATCTTGGAGGGGATATGTGTAGAAAGTTCTTGTGAGGTTCCACATGGAAGGTGCTAAGATAATAGGAACCCCTATAGCTAGTCACTTTAAGATGTCAGCTAAGTCATATCCAAGCTCAGAAGAGAAGATTTCAAACATGTTACGGGTGCTATACTCGAGTGTAGTGGGGAGTCTCATATATAAGATGGTTTGCATGAGGTTAAATATCTCACGGGCAGTTAGTGTAGTCAATAAATATACGATGAATATGAAAAAAGAATATTGTAATGCAGTTAAGTGGACTTTGAGGTATCTCAGGGGCACAGTTGACACTGCGATCATGTTCGGAGGACATGGAGCTTCTGTTAGTGCACTTTTCTATGGTATACTAGTGCACCTTGTTTGTCAATCACTTAGGTCAGTGAGTCTAGTGTCGGTTAAGCTTAATGAAGACGAAGACCGAAGACTCAAGTGGCCATGCTGCATCAAGGAAGAAGATACAGGTAAAAGTGATGCCTTGGTGTGCCTTAACCTTGACCAAAACCTAACCCTTAACCTCTTTGATGACCTTGACAATATTAGAAAACCTTTAGTCATCAAAGATTGGCCCTAGGTGTCCTAAAAGATTACCCATACTATGGCCAAGGTGATTGGGTTGTGAAACCAAATTGGCTGAACCCAAGCCTGTCCTACCGGTCACGACCGGTCGGTTGGATTGGACCGACCGGTTAAGACCGGTCGGACTAGCCCCCAGTCCAGACAGCATGTTACTGTAGTGTGCAGGCCCTTGGGCCTACCGGTCGGCAGGTCTGGTCCTACCGGTCGGACAGACACCCCCTCTAGACAGTATGTTCACTGTCTTGCCTGGCCGTTGGCTGACCGGTCGGGACAGGTCGGGACTAGTCATTTTTTGCCTGTTTTCTGTCCATTTGGACTTCTTTTATAAAGGGGCTTGGCTCATTTTGAGGGGTAAGAAGAAAAATTTTGAGAGGAGTGAAGACACCATTATTGAAGACCATTTAAGGCTCATTCCCGACCTATGCAAGGCATCTTCCTTGTGCTTTAACACAGGATTGGAGCATTCCAAGCTCATGAAGAAGATGACCTTCATCCCCTCTTGATCTCTAGAGTTTGGATCTTCTTTGATAGGCATATCCTTATTCAAATCTCTAAGATGAGATCATTGTAGGAGAGAAACTCTAGGCAACCCATTCCTATTAGTTTTAGAGTTCTCAACCCTACCCTCTGTTCGCTCGCCTCAAGTCTAAGGCTGCGATGTAGTAATAAATCTCGATAAGACCGAGGTCGATCCACAGGGAAATAGAAACACTTTTCAAACTACTCCAGCAACTCAATTTTACAAGAAAATCAGATTTAATTGGGTAATTAACTAAAACAGTAACTTAATGGAAATTCAGTGATTTAAAGTACTAAGGCATTCAAGGATCCACTTGTAGCAATCCCATGTCAATTCAATCAATCCAAGTAGAGAACACAACTAGATTTGAAGTCCTATCTCTCATCTAGTTGGAAAATAAAGCATTCACACACAATCAATCCAAATCAAGTAGAACTTCCAAGTTCTAGTCCCATTCAATCAATGTAGAATTCAAAACCATAGCCTTTGGAGTAACAGCCATGCCTATGGACTATGGCCTGCTCAAGGATTACTATAATTCGAATCTAAACAAGCATCATATGATAATCTCAGAGAATTGCAAGGAATTCATGTCCGGAGCACATGAACTCTCATAAAACATCTCAAACTACCACTTTAAGAACTAGAATATGAAAAATCCAAACTTGAATTGAAAATTACTTGAATTAACTTGAATCAAACATGAAATTAGCTACAAGCTTCACCTCTCAGCCTTAGCTGAGAGATTCTAACCGAGTATTGCCATACTACAACTAGAACTCAAATAAGAAAACATAAAAACTAGAAAAACCGAAAATTGGAGGGTTGCTAACGCTCCACGACGACTTTCGTCCTTTCCCACGACCTTCCTTGGCTTCTATGATGACCTAGGAAGAGCCCCTAGGTGTCCTTTTATAGTGTGGAAGCCCCTTGCGTCGGAAACATCCAGAAATTGCGCAAGGTTACGCACTGCGCAGAAATTCTCGGAGCTTCACGGAGAAGCTTCATTACGCAGACGACCGGTCGCACGACCGGTCTGAGCTCCCTGACGACCGGTCGCAAATCATCAAAAACAGTCCAGAGAGTTTCACCGAAATTTCGATTTAAAATTTTTATTCAAGGATAGGTCACGCGACCGGTCTGGGCATCGGACGACCGGTCGTAAACAGTCCAGTGACCTTCTCTGGAAAACTTCCTTCTGTGCAAAAATCGGACCGGTCGGACGACCGGTCCTGGCGATGGACGACTGGTCGCACGACCGGTCTTGGCCTCTGTTTCTGCTTTTCTCCTTTTGCTTCTTTCTTCCTTTCTTCTCCTCTCTTTCTACTTTCTTTGGTCCTTCTTTCTTCTTCATCCAATGGCTTCAAATGGCCTTTTTAGTCTCCAATTTGGTGAAGTCCGCTCTCATTCCTGAAATCACAAAACATGCGTTAGATAGGCCTTTTAAGCATGAAAACCGTGTATATAATGTGATGTACTGGGCAATGCAATGTATAAATTGGAGGTTCAACACACCCCCCAACCAGCTTTTTGCTAGTCCCGAGCAAAACATGCGTGAAACAATTTCAAACCTCCAAACTCAACTCTCTTTCAGAAACCATGCTTCTATCCATTCCAAGACATATAAGTATAAAATTTGGAAAAACTAGGTGATAGAAATTGCAAACTTAAACTCTCGAAACATAAAAAGTGTCTATATGAAATTCCCGCTGATTGATTGATAAATAGAAGGACTCGAACAATTTCAACCCAGTGTGCATAGTGAAAGTTCATCTCATGCGTCTCTGGGATTACCTTCTTCATAGATTGAGTAAACCAAGGATTTTAAGGTGCACAAAGCAACAACAAGCCTATGACAGGAATTTACCTTACCGTCCTTCCGACGGCTTTCACACTACGTCCCATTTCCGGCTTTGGTTACGGTTCGACCATCCCCCGGTTGGTAATAGGTAGCCCTTTTCAGAATTTTCCACCATTTTTCCTTCATTCCCGATTTCATCCTTTCTTTCCTTTTTCTTTTAAATTAGATAGGATTTTTAAAAATCCATATCTTTCATTATTTTCCCATGGACAAGGATGGACAAAATACCCCGGCTTGGCTTCTCAACACCTTTAAATCAAAGTCTAGCTAATCCATAAATCACACAATCCTTTCAACTTATGAAAATCGTGTAATGTGAACTAGGTGTAAAAAGTGTTCAAGTTTTCTATTAATCACAGCAATAGGGGAACTAACATATAAAACCATTATGTTGGGAGAAATTCAAGACTACAATATCACACACTTCGTATCTCCTCTTCTTATACTCCTATCATCTCGAATGTATGGAAATAAGGTTTTCTAAAAGAGTTTTGAAATTTTAGAAAATTCAAAAAAATTTGCGCATATGAGGCTCGCTCGAAATGTTGCATCATGCTAGATGAAGGATCTCATCTCACCCCCCAACCAAATCTTGCATTGTCCTCAATGTAAAAAGATATGCAATTAGCATGAACATGAGAGCAATGATAAAATTTGAGAGAGTGAGAACAATAGTACCTGAGAGAGCGATCATGGAAGTATACAACCCAACAACTAAAACCTACTAAAACAGTAAAACTAAATAAAACTAAACCTACCTATGCTATACCTCCATCAGACTAGGAGATCAATCATCCTGATACATAGGATCATTCAGAGTGATGGACATGTCCTCTGAATCAAATTTCTCAACAAATGGTTTAAGGCGTTGTCCATTAACTTTAAAACAGTTACCATTCGCTGCATTCTCAATCTCAACAGCCTCATGAGGAAAAACTTCTTTGATAATATATGGGCCGGTCCATCGAGATCGTAATTTTCTCGAAAAAAGATGAAGTCGGGCATTGTACAAGAGCACTTTCTGGCCTTCATGGAGAGATTTTCTTAAGATGTGCTTGTCATGAAAGGCCTTCATCTTACTCTTGTAAATTTTGAATTCTCATACGCATCGTTCCAGATCTCATCAAGCTCATTTAATTGAAGTTTGCGAAGCGAGCTAGCCTTGTCAATGTCAAAATTTAAAGCCCGAATTGCCCAATAGGCTTTGTGTTCTATCTCCATAGGCAAGTGGCAAGCTTTCCCATAGACAAGTCTATAAGGGGACATTCCAATGGGTGTCTTATAGGCGGTACGATGAGCCCAAAGTGTATCATCTAATCTTAGGGACCAATCCTTGCGATCTGGTCTCACCGTCTTTTCTAAAATCTGCTTGATTTCCCTATTGGAGATTTCAGCTTGCCCATTTGTTTGTGGGTGGTATGGGGTACTCACTTTGTGCCTAATACCATATTTCTTCATTAAAGTTTCAAAAGGTCTATTACAAAAGTGAGAACCACCATCACTAATGATGGCTCGAGGCGTCCCAAATCTAGAAAGTATGTTTTCTTTGAGGAACTTGAGAATCGTACGATGATCGTTGGTTCTACATGGGATAGCCTCTATCCATTTAGACACATAGTCTACGGTAAGCAAAATATAGACATGTCCAAAAGATGAGGGAAATGGTCCCATGAAATCGATGCCCCAACAGTCAAAGACTTCAAGATGTTGAATTGGGGTGAGAGGCATCATATTTCGACGGGATAAACCTCCTAACTTTTGGCAGCGCTCGCATGCTTTGTAAAACTCGTGGGTGTCCTTAAATAGCGTGGGCCAATAAAAACCACACTGCAGAATTTTTGCAGTTGTTTTCTTGGCTGAAAAATGACCCCCACATGCTTGATCATGACAGAAGGAGATGACAGAATTATGTTCATCGTCAGGGACACATCTCCTTATAATTTGGTCTGGGCAATATTTAAACAATAGAGGTTCATCCCAGAAAAATCTGCGCACTTCCCTTAGAAATTTACATTTGTCCTACGCAGTCCAATGAATCGGCATCGCACCTGTAGAAAGATAATTGGCTATATCAGCGTACCATGGTGGATGCATAGCAACGAAGAGTTGCTCATCAGGGAATGAGTTCTCAATAGGTGACTCGTCAATGGAATTAGGTAGGACTAGGCGGGATAGATGATCCGCCACCACATTTTCTACCCCCTTCTTGTCTTTGATCTCTAAATCGAATTCTTGAAGGAGTAGGATCCATCTAAGCAAACGGGGCTTAGCATCCTTCTTAGAAAGAAGGTGTTTCAGCGCCGCATGATCCGTGTAAACAATAACTTTGGATCCTATTAAGTAAGGCCTGAATTTGTCCAAGGCAAAAATGACAGCTAGGAGCTCTTTCTTTGTAGTCAAATAATTAACTTGGGCGGGATTCAAGGTCCTACTTGCGTAGTAGATAACATGGGGCTTCTTATCCTTCTTTTGGCCTAACACCGCCCCAATAGTAAAATCACTCGCATCGCACATCAACTTAAAAGGAATGGACCAATCTGATGGTTGCATGATAGGAGCGGTTGTCAACATGTCTTTTAGCTTTGAAAAAGCTAATTGACATTCGACACTCCACTCAAATTGGTTCTCCTTTTGTAGAAGGTTACATAAAGGCCTTGAGATATGACTAAAATCCTTTATAAATCTTCTATAGAAACCGGCGTGTCCAAGGAAGGACCGCACATTGCGTATGCTTTTGGGTGGTGGTAGATTGGAAATTATGTTAATTTTTGCCCGATCTACCTCTATTCCATTGGACGAGATGATATGTCCAAGGACTATTCCTCTTTGTACCATGAAATGACACTTTTCCCAATTTAAGACGAGTTTCTTCTCCTCACACCTCATCAAGACCAACTCCAAGTGCTTGAGACACTTATCAAACGTACAACCTAAAACAGAAAAGTCGTCCATGAATACCTCAAGAAACTCACCCACCATGTCCGAGAAAATACTCAACATGCATCGTTGGAATGTGGCGGGCGCATTACATAACCCAAATGGCATTCTTCGGTAAGCGAAGGTGCCGAACGGGCATGTAAATGTGGTTTTCTCTTGGTCCTCCAGAGCTATCTCAATTTGGTTGTATCCGGAATAGCCATCTAGGAAGCAATAATAGGAATGGCCTGCTAACCTCTCCAAAATTTGATCCATAAATGGTAGAGGGAAGTGGTCTTTCCTAGTAACCGTGTTGAGCTTCCTATAATCAATGCACATACAGCCAACCGGTGGTCACCCTAGTCGGTATAAGCTCGTTGTTGGCGTTTTCTATGATGGTAATACCAGATTTTTTGGGGACAACTTGGGTAGGACTCACCCATTGGCTATCTGAGATGGGGTAGATGATGCCCACAGGTAATAGCTTTAACACCTCGGCTTTGACAACCTCCATCATGTTTGGATTTAGCCGTCTTTGAGGTTGTCTAGTTATTTTTGCATTTTCTTCAAGGTGTATACGGTGAGTGCAAACCGAAGGATCTATCCCTTTGAGATCCGCTATTGTCCAACCTATGGCTTCCCTATGTTCTTTGAGTAACTCAATCAACTTGAGCTCTTGGTCTTTCTCTAGGTGAGAGGCAATGACAACTGGGAAAGTTTCCTCTTGACCCAAATATACATATTTAAGCTCAGATGGCAATGGTTTAAGGTCAAGCTTCGGTGGTTTGATGTTAAACGGTAGAGGCCTTGATGTGGTTGGTGGCAATTTTTCAAAATGGGGCCTCCACCGGCTAGCACCAACTACCGGTCTTTGTATATTCAATGCTTGCACAATTTCACTATTGATGGGGTCTTCAGAATCCATGGAATATGCTAAGCATGTCTCCAAGCTTTCTAGTGGTTCAAGTTGGAGGAGTTCTTCTTCTTCAAAAGTTTCAATCATGTTTACCTCGAAGAACTTATCATCATCGACATCCCTATGTCTTTTGCCCAAGTGAAACACATTCACCTCTAGTGTCATGTTTCCAAAAGATAGTTGCATCACCCCATTCTGGCAATTGATGATTGCGTTTGATGTGGCAAGGAATGGGCGGCCTAATATTACCGGTATCTGGGTGCTAGCATCCAAAACCGGTTGTGTGTCCAAGACGATAAAATCTACTGGGTAGTAAAATTTGTCAACTTGGACTAGAACATCCTCAACTATCCCCCTTGGTAAACCGATGGATCTATCAGCAAGTTGCAACGTGGTTTTGGTGGGTTTTAATTCACCAAGACCCAATTGCTCATATACCAAGTATGGGATTAAGTTCACACTTGCCCCCAAATCTAACAAGGCACGCTCAATCCGGTAGTCTCCAATGATACATGAGACGGTGGGACTACCGAGATCTTTGAATTTTGGGGGGGT
Organism: Liriodendron chinense; assembly: GCA_003013855.2. Classification (NCBI taxonomy): domain Eukaryota; kingdom Viridiplantae; phylum Streptophyta; class Magnoliopsida; order Magnoliales; family Magnoliaceae; genus Liriodendron; species Liriodendron chinense. The sequence goes on along the minus strand of ML058327.1, from coordinate 7,520,944 downwards.
CTTTTGAGTGAGGATGGCACTCACTTGCTCAGTTAAGAAGGCCTTTTACTGCACATTTATTTGCGTTTTGTTGTGCATAAGTCTTTTAGAAACTTGGTATAAGAGGGGATTTGTTTGATGGCATCAAGCAAAGGGATATTAATCTTGACTTGTCTGAAAATCTCTAGAATATCATGAGAGTTTGGAAGAGATTTTGGGGCAACCAATCTTGAAGGGAATGGTGCTACAGGCTTGTAAATGCGTTCCGGTTCTTGTGGGGCCAAGTTAGATCCATCCTCATCCTCTGAATTTACCGGATCATTAGGCTCATCGGCCTTCATCGGAATAGATTTGTCAATTTGTTTACCACTTCTAAGAGTGGTGATGGATTTGGCTTGCTCCATGTTTTGGTTTGAGGGATTAGGGATGCTTACTTCATGTACTTGCTTTGGATTGGGCTGAGGTTGGGCTGGAAAGGTCCCTTCCCTAGCATTCAAGCGTCCCTTAATCTCATCAACCGAGATTTTAAGCTCTTGGAACATTTGCTGATTCGTTTGATTGATTTGCGTTTGCCCTTGTATAAACGCTTTCAAGGTATCCTCCATTGAGAACTGAGGTGGGGCCATATTTTGCATGGGTGGCCCTCTTTGAGAGTTGGGAGGATTGCCTGTAGGAGCATTCTTCCAACTAAAATTTGGGTGGTTCTTCCAACTCTCATTGTACGTATTACCTATGGTCCATTGAAAGGCCGTTGATACCCATATGTGGCGTTTGCATGTTCATGTAATACCTCTTGAAATGCAGGAATTGTGGGACAATCTTGCGTAGCGTGTAAATCAGTGAGGCAAATACCACATATGGTTTCAATAACTTCATTGGACTTTGGAAATCCACTTTTACTAAGTTCCATGGCCTCAACCTTTCTTGTGAGGTTGGCTATCCTTGTGTTCACGTCGTCTTCCTCCTTAAGGACATAGATCCCTCCTTTCTCTTGAGTGGGCTTGGGGTTATTGGGTTTATCCGAGGTATCCCAAGATTGGGCATTTTCAGCCAACATGTCCAAATAACTCCAAGCCTCATCTGGATTTTTACTCATAAACTCGCCATTGCACATCATCTCTACAAATTGGCGCATATTGGAACTTAATCCATCATTGAAAAAATTTATAATTCGCCAACTCTCATAGCCATGATGTGGACAAGCAAGTAGGAGGTCCTTAAATCTCTCCCAACATTGAAAAAAAGATTCACCCTCTTTAGCTGAGAAATTCATTATGGCTCTTCAAAGGGTGTTCGTTTTATGAGCCGGGAAGAACTTTTTCAAGAATTCCCGGTTCATCTCAACCCATGACCTAATCGAATGTGGTCTAAGAGAGTGAAGCCAATCTTTGGCTCTTTCTTTCAATGAAAAGGGAAAAAGTTTAAGTCTGATGGTATCTTTGGAAACATTGGTGTAATGCAAGGTAGCCACCACTTCTTCGAATTCTTTCAATTGTAAGTATGGGCGGTCAGAGTCTAGCCCATGGAACTTTGGTAAGAGTTGAATTACACCCGGTTTTATGTCAAAGTTTCCACCGTTTGCTGGTAGAACCACGCAAGAGGGTGCAATTGCACGGGCGGGTTGTAGGTAGTTCCGTAGTGATCTCATTGGAGGAACATTATGTACCTCATTCTCTCCTACTCCTTCCTGATTTGCGTTTGTAGTTGGAGTAGGGGGGGAGGATTCCTTAAAGGTGTTTGTTCCATACTCCCCAAACTTTCACAATGCTCTTGGTAATTTCGGACTCGTCTATGGACTGACAATGGTCCAACTAAACCACCTTCAGATTGGAGACGATTTGAGTGGTTACGTTCCCAACGGGACATAAACCACTCAACCAAAAACTGACTAAAACTAAATCCTAAAAATCTGAAATCTGAATTTAATCTAAAAAAAATATGCAAAAAGCTAAGTTAGAAAGGTATCACCTGATGCGCTTGAACTAGAGAAGAATTCCTACAAAACAGAACAATTTGTTAGTTCTAAGAAAAATCAGAAAACCTATCTACTTCTATTTCTACAGCTACTGAAACTAATTGAAAACCGTTATCTAAGATTCCCCGGCAGCGGCACCAAAAACTTGTTCTCTCACCTCAAGTGTAAGGCTGCGATGTAGTAATAAATCTCGGTAAGACCGAGGTCGATCCATAGGGAAATAGAAACACTTTTCAAACTACTTCAGCAACTCAATTTTGTAAGAAAATCATATTTAATTGGGTAATTAACTAAAACAGTAACTTAATGGAAATTCAGTGATTTAAAGTACTAAGGCATTCAAGGATCCACTTGTAGCAATCCCATGTCAATTCAATCAATCTAAGTAGAGAACACAACTAGATTTGAAGTCCTATCTCTCATCTAGTTGGAAAATAAAGCATTCACACACATTCAATCCAAATCAAGTAGAACTTCCAAGTTCTAGTCCCATTCAATCAATGTAGAATTCAAAACCATAGCCTTCAGAGTAACAGCCATGCCTATGAACTATGGCCTGCTCAAGGATTACTATAATTCGAATCTAAACAAGCATCATATGATAATCTCAGAGAATTGCAAGGAATTCATGTCCGGAGCACATGAACTCTCATAAAACATCTCAAACTACCACTTTAAGAACTAGAATATGAAGAATTCAAACTTGAATTGAAAATTACTTGAATTAACTTGAATCAAACATGAAATTAGCTACAAGCTTCACCTCTCAGCCTTAGCTGAGAGATTATAGCCGAGCATTGTCATACTACAACTAGAACTCATATAAGAAAGCAAAAAAACTAGAAAAACCGGAAATTGGAGGGTTGTTGACGCTCCACGACGACTTCCGTCCGTTCTCATGACCTTCCTTGGCTTCTATGATGACCTAGGAAGAGCCCCTAGGTGTCCTTTTATAGTGTGGAAGCCCCTTGCGTCGGAAACATCCAGAAATTGCGCAAGGTTACGCACTGCGCAGAAATTCTCGGAGCTTCACGGAGAAGCTTCATTACGCAGACGACCGGTCGCACGACTGGTCTGAGCTCCCTGACGACCTGGTCGCACGACCGGTCGCAAATTGTCAAAAATAGTCTAGAGAGTTTCACCAAAATTTTGATTTAAAATTTTTATTCAAGGACCGGTCGCGCGACCGGTCTGGGCATCGGACGACCGGTCGCACGACCGGTCGTAAACAGTCCAGTGACCTTCTCTGGAAAACTTCCTTCTGTGCAAAAATTGGACCGGTCGGACGACCGGTCCTGGCGATGGACGACCGGTCGCACGACCGGTCTTGGCCTCTGTTTCTGCTTTTCTCCTTTTGCTTCTTTCTTCCTTTCTTCTCCTCTCTTTCTACTTTCTTTGGTCCTTCTTTGTTCTTCATCCAATGGCTTCAAATGGCCCTTTTTAGTCTCCAATTTGGTGAAGTCCGCTATCATTTCTAAAATCACAAAACATGCATTAGATAGGCATTTTAAGCATGAAAACCGTGCATATAATGTGATGTACTGGGCAATGCAATGTATAAATTGGAGGTTCAACACCCTCCTATCACCTTGGGCATCTCAAAGGCATCACAAGTAAGGTGATTGATCTAGTGTAGCTGAGGCATTGACGACGCAACGGCAACACGATCAGGGGAGCAAGGGAAGCTGATTGAAGCACGGGAGAGCGGAGATCAAGCAATCCAAACTGACGCTGAACAAGGGGCTCATCCGACAAGTAAGGTTGTCTTTGTTGAGAGTCCCTCTACTCTATTCCCTATGGGAGTTGAGTGTAGAGTTTGATTGTCAAAATCCAACTAGGAACGTTGGCCGTTCCTTGACCTATTTGTCGGCCTAAAGTCTAGGGGTTGTTTGGCACTCATTGGCCCATTTGCCTGGCCTAAACAAAGTCTCCAAGGGGGAGATTCCAACACGAGAGTGAACGTGCGTCAGGTTGAGAGTTAGCCTATGTCCAAAACTCCGTACGGGTTGAGAGTTAGCCTTTTGTCCAAAACTCCGGTTATAGTTGAGTGGTGAATTGGTAAAACCTTCGTGTAAAGGTTGATAGGTGAACCTCATTTAAAACCTCCAATAGTGAATGCCGGTGTGCTCAAAGGAGTTGAGTACTTGAACCGGGAGTGGAGTAGACCCAAATTCGAACCACTATACATGCTTGTGTTTGTGATTGAATTGAGCATATTGATATCTTAGCATTGTATGTTTAATTGTGTAATTATGAATGCTTGATAGGAATGTATGCTAGCCACTAGATAGGCACATCCACACACAAAATGTGCTTTCACTAAGTAGTATAGACTTGAGCTCATCGATCCATTCTCATAAGTCTACATAGGTTGCATAGGTTAGGATCTTGATTAGTTAAATCATTTTATTACCTATGCATGCTTAGACTAGGTTGTTTATTGCTTAAACCATATGCTAGTCTTGTGATTGGACCCACTTAGGCTTGGAAGCCTAAGTGTTCTTGTTTACTTAGTTTAATATGTTAAATTGTGTAAGTAGGTGAATTTTTTTTCAAAAGGTCCTAATCACCCCCCTTCATAGGACTTAGCCATAATTCTAGTTGTTCTTTAACCTTCTGCACATACGAAGGTGTCGTGTTAGACTACCGACGTAATTTCAGCTTCAAGTGGAGTTGTAGGCTTCATGGATGAGGATTATGTAGGAGATCTGGACAAAAGGAGGTCCACTATGGAATATGTTTTTGAAATTGCGTCGGGTAGTCTAACACGACACCCTATGCATACACGTGCGGAAGCTTAAAGAGCAGATATAATTATGGCTAAACCTATAGAAGGGGGTGATTAGGACCTATTTTGAAATTCTTTTCGCCTACTTATATAATTCAACAAATCAAACTAAGTAAGTAAGAACACTTCGGCTTCCAAGCCTAAGTGGGTCCAATCACAAGACTAGCATATGGTTAAGCAATAAACAACCTAGTCTAAAGCATGCATAGGTAATCAAAAGATTTAACTAATCAAGCTCCTAACCTATGCAACCTATGTAGACTTAGGAGAGTGGATCAATGAGCTCAAGTCTACACAACTAGTGAAAGTACATCTTGTGTGTGGATGTGCCTAATAAGTGCCTAGCATACATTCCTATCCAGCATTCATAATTAGACAATTAAACCAACAATGCTAAGATATCAATGTGCTCAATTCAATCACAAACACAAGCATGTATAGTGGTTCGACTACTTGTCTACTCCACTCCCGGTTCAAGTACTCAACACCTTTGAGCACACCGGCATTCACTATCGGAGGTATTAAATGAGGTTCACCTCTCAACCTTTACACGGAGGTTTTACCGGTTCACCTCTCAATCGTAACCGGAGTTTTGGACAAAGGGCTAACTCTCAACCCAAACGGAGTTTTGGACATAGGTTAACTCTCAACCCGACTCACATTCTCTCCCGCGTCGGAGGCTCCCCCTTGGAGACTTAGTTTAGGCCCGGCTAACGGGCCAAGGAACGACTGATGTCCCTGAATTTAGGCCGACTAACAGGCCAAGGATCGGCTAACAACCCTAGATCGAGTTTGACAAACAAGCTCTAAATGGACTCTCAAAAAGGACAACCTTACTTATCGGATGAGCCCTTGTTTAGCTCCGGTTCGGGGTGCTTGATCTCCGCTCTCCCGTGCTTCAATCAGCTTCCCTTGCTCCTTCGATCGTGTCGCCGTTGCGTCGCCAATGCCTCAGCTACACTCGATCAAACACCTTGCATGTGATGCCTTTGAGATACCCAAGGTGATAGGAGGATGGTTGAATCTCCTACATGGGATATGTAGCTTGTTCTAACTAGGAGATTCACCTAGAGGGTCTTCTAGAGGTCTTGGACAAGGGATATGCCTATATGGAATAGTGTCTCACCTCTAGAATTGAGAGAGGAATCAAGTCATCTCTAGATTGCATTTGAATGCCCTCACTTGTGTTTAAACACAAGGGATATGACTTGAAACTCTTCCTCTTTAAGGCTTCATATGATGTACAAAAGGTGTGGGAAATAGGCTCTCAAAACCCTCTCTAATTGCCCTCAAAACAAGCCAAGCCCATTTATAAAAGAAGGTGCAACGGATACAAAACGGGCAGAAAACGGCTATTGCCGACCGGTCGTACGACCGGTTGGCTAGGGGCCACGACCGGTCGTCCAGGGTCCACGACCGGTCGGCCATAGGCCAGTGTAAAGACAGAGGCTTGCTGTCTTAAGGAGGATGGCCTACACGATCGATCTTGACCGGTCGGCCAAGGGTCCACGACCGGTCGTCCAGGGTCCACGACCGGTCGGCCCTATGGCCTGCACACACCAACAGCCTGCTGTTCATATTGGACTGTCTGTCCGACCGGTCTTGACCGGTCGGCCAGGGTCCACGACCGGTCGTGACCGGTCGGACAGGCCTGGGTTCAGCCCACCGTTTTGCTGACCCATCCATTCTTCAACCCTCTCACTTAAGCCAAGATTTAGGTGATGTTTTGGGACACCTAGGGCCAATCTATGATGACTAAAGGTTCCCTAATATGGTCAAGGTCATCAAAGAGGTTAAGGGGTTGGGTTTTGGTCCAGGTTAAGGCACATCAAGGCACCACTTTTACCTGATTCTTCTTCCGTGATGCAGCAGGGCCACTTGAGTCTTCGGTCTTCGTCTTCATTAGGCTCAACTGACACTAGACTCACTGACGTAAGTGATTGACAAACAAGGTGCACTAGTATGCCACATAAAAGTGCACTAACAATCTCCCCCTTTGTCAATTACTTACAAAAACCTAACCTACCAAAACAAAATACATGTTCAAGATATTACATTGATAATGAATTAAATACAGGACTCTTGACATGCCTAATCTAAGCTGCTCCTCTTCGGTTTGCTCCCCCATAACCTGTCAATCCTTACATCACAAAACATAGCAAACTAGTTTTGGTGGGACTTGATCTTTCGGCCAGGGGCCACGACTGGTCGCCTAGGGTCCACGACCGGTCGGCCATAGGCCAGTGCAAAGACAGAGGCTTGCTGTCTTAAGGAGGATGGCCTGCACGACCGGTCTTGACCGGTCGGCCAGGGGTCCATGACCGGTCGTCCAGGGTCCACGACTGGTCGGCCCTATGGCCTGCACACACCAACAGCTTGCTGTTTATATTGGACTGTCTGTCCGACCGGTCTTGATCGGTCGGTTAGGGGTCCACGACCGGTCGTGACCGGTCGGACAGGCCTGGGTTCAGCCCACTGTTTTGCTGACCCATCCATTCTTCAACCCTCTCACTTAGGCCAAGATTTATGTGATGTTTTGGGACACCTAGGGCCAATCTATAATGACTAAAGGTTCCCTAATATGGTCAAGGTCATTAAAGAGGTTAAGGGGTTGGGTTTTGGTCTAGGTTAAGGCACATCAAGGCACCACTTTTACCTGATTCTTCTTCCTTGATGCAGCATGACCACTTGAGTCTTCGGTCTTCGTCTTCATTAGTCTCAACCGACACTAGACTCACTGACGTAAGTGATTGACAAACAAGGTGCACTAGTATGCCACAGAAAAGTGCACTAACAGTTTTCACATTAGTAGGCAGACTAATATGTTGGAGATCTATACTACATTCTACGATAGTGTTGTTTACAACCGAGGCAGAATATATGACTGCAATTGAGGTGTCAAAGGAGGCATTTTAGTTGATGGGTTTGATTGGAGAACTCGGGTTAAAGGAGGCGATTCGATTGCATTATGATAGTTAGAGCGCTTCCATCTAGCATTGAATCAAGTGTATCATGCAAGAACTAAACACATCAACGTGAGGTTCCACAAGATACAAGAACTCAGTGCTTTGAAGAGATTCAGTTTTAAAAGATTCACATGAACGAGAATGCCACAGACATGTTGAAAAAATGAGTGACCACTGGCAAGTTCAATGACTGCTTTGGCTTAATCAATCTCACCAGCAATTGATGAGATTGGGCACTATTGCAAAGGGGTGTGGATGGATCTGCGTTCCAGGTGGAGGATGCAGGGAGTGGTCTACGGTCAAGTTGGAGGTTGGCACAGGAGTTCTACAAGGCGACTTGGTAGAATACAAGTTAAGGTGGAAATTTTTGTGAGGGTGCCTTGGATTCTACACAATTTGGAAGAGAGAGCAATGTTAGTGTACTTTTTTATGGCATACTAGTGCACCTTATTTATCAATCACGTGGGTTCTTGTGTTGTAATGTCAGTTGAGCCTTGACAAGCTGAAGACAGAAGATTCAACTGGGCCAGAAGTATTAAGGAAGAAGAACAGGTAAATGAGATGCCTTGGTGACCCTAACCCTTTGAACCAAAACACCCAAAACCTCTTAGATGACTTGGACCAATTAGAAAAAACCCTTAGTCATCTTCATTAGTCTTATAACACTATGAAAAATATGATAAGTTAGACTAATTAAAGAGGTGAAAGCTACAGTAAACAATTCAGCTCAAACAATAATTTTCGATTGATCTCCGATCAATCGGATATTGGTTCCGATATGACTCTGATCCATTGGACACAACTTCTTATCAATCGAAATTTGTTCTAAAGGATTTGAAAAATTCACTGGACATATTTTTGATCAATCAGACAATGTCTCCAATCAATCGAATGAGGTCCTTCGATCAATCAGAATTTGTTCTAGAGAATTCTCTAGACATATTTTCGATCAATCGGATAGGTCTTCGATCAATCGAAAGTAAGCTTCGATTAATCAGACATTTTTCCGATCAATTGGAGATATGCGAATCTGCTCATTTTTTGAGTGTTGGAAGAAAATTTATAAAAGCAAGGGGATTCATTTTTGGGCTTAAGAGAGGGATTTTGAGGAGATAGAAGCTACCATTGTTGAAGACCATTAGAGACTCAATTCCCAACCCATTGCAAGTCATTCTCCTTGTGATTCATTAAAAGCTTGTGGCATTTAATGCCAAAATGAGAATGGACTTGTTCCCTTCTTGATTTCTAGGAGTTTAAACACCTTGATCATTGATATATCCTTTGTTTAAACACCATCTAGGAGTCCATATAAGTGTAACTCTCCAGGAAACCTATTTCTTACCATTTGTAGAGGTTTCACCACCTCCTAGCACCTTGGGCATCTCTGTCGGAGCATCATATGCAAGGTGGTTGATCGTGGAGCTGGAACAGTGGCGACGCAACGGCATCAAAGTTCGGGGGAGCATAAGGGGAGCTGATTGAAGCACGGGAGAGTGGATATCAAACAACCCGAAGCGGCGCACAACGGAGCTCAAATCTGACAAGTAAGGTTGTCATTTGTTAGAGTCCATCCACTCTATTCCCGGTGGGAATTGAGTGTAGAGTTTGTCTTCAAACTCGATAGGTTCAGTTGTAGGGTCGAATTTAGTCTCCAAGGGGGAGCATCCGGCGGGAGTGAACGCTAGGTTCGGTTGTAGGACCTTAGCTCAATTGTAGAGCCTAAAACCATTAAGGTTCGATTGTAGGACCTTGACTCCTGAGTGGAGTCTAAATTGAGGTTCGGTTGTAGGACTTGACTCGGTTGTAGAGCCTAAACAAGTCTCTAAAGGGAGCCACCAACACGGGTGTGAATGTGTAGGTTAAGAGGAACCTGTAAACTCTCCGGTTGGGTGGATCCAATTTAAAACACCTTTGTTGGGAGGAACCACATTTAAACTTTATTAGGAATGCCGGTGTGCTCAAAGGGGTTGAGTACTTGAACCGGGAGTGGAGTAGACCCAAAGTCGAACCACTATACATGCTTGTGTTTGTGATTGATTTGAGCACATTGTTATCTTAGCATTGTATAGTTTATGGTTTGGATCATGGGTTTGATTAGTCATTGGAACTGGTCCAATATGATCAACTTGTGAGCTCGGGGTGGGGTGTCTACAGATGCCCCTCTTTGGCATAGGCTGCGTGCAACGAAATGCTGAAGCGAGTGGAAACCCTACCATTACTAGTCAATCATGGGTTGTGGTTCGAATTCGTTGTCTGCCTTTGTGTCTGTGTTAGTTGGTTGCCTGAAAATAGATAACTCACACATATCATGAGGGTTTGTGGAAAATGTTGCGATTGTATTCGATCAAGGTACACAAATATCCACGCCTAGGTATATGCAGGGTGACCTTTTTCCATGCAATCTTCTAGTTTTGACACTTGAGTTACAATTCATCATTTTACCGTTTAAGTGGTTTCTTCTGACTAGGTTTTAATCTATCGTCAATCCTTGTATTAGCATTTAGTATGACCGTTCTGTCATTGGAGTCCAGACTGATTGCACTTTGGTGTGCATTCGAATCTGATAGTTTCCAGGGAGACCCTAAGACATCGGATCTTATTTGATTTTGTGTTAGCCCCCACCTAAAGGTATAAAAGACCTCTTAGCGCCTCGAAATCCTAGGCTTTATTTTGAATTTTTTTATATGATTTTTAAAAACTCACCCCCTTGGGGAGTGGTACTCCGTAAGGTTCTTATTGTAAAGTTGTTTTTTAAAAATAGGTCAAGTTCGCTTGATTGCCTCCACCGGGAATGCTTGTAGGACTCTCAGTGGGTTGGTTCTTATTGAAAGCATATAAAGGGACCAATCTGTCTTTTTGTAGGTGATGACTATGATCAGGATGAGTTGTTATTGGAAATGCATGTTTTGTGATTCTTGGGAAGAAATTTGGTTTGTCATCTCACAATCCGATTGTTACGATTGAGATCGACTCTGTTGGGGATATGTGAGATTTTTAGATTTTATTGCTTTTGAGATTCGATGGTTCTGATTAGGTTTGATGTCATTGGAGATTTTATTTTTCCATCAAGGGCTAGGGTTTTCCTAGGATTGTGCATTATAAGGGGATATCAATTGCTTCTGTAACTGGAGAATGTTAATGGTGTAACTCTAAGGTTTCAATTATAGTAGAGATCTTTGTCGCTTTGTGCCGTGGTTTTTTCCTGCAAGAGTTTTCCACGTTAAAATCGTGTGTTTGTGTTTGCTTGTTTGGTTTATTCTTTGGTGATTATTCTATATTCGTTGAACATACTTCTGCAAAGCACACGGATTGATGGTGGCTATTAGATCAAAATTTTTAATACTTAGGGTTAATTTGAGTTTGTTGTGGCTCGAAATTACAACATTTCTCCTCTCTTCTTCCCTTGACTGGGAGTGTGATTTTTTTCCTTGACCTAGTGGTGTGGGTTTTTCTTTTTTCTTTCTTTCTTTCCTTTCTTGGGTTTTGGACCCTTTTGTATTGTTTAGGCTATGCGCCATTTGAGAGGAAATAAGAGTCTCCTTTTACTTGCCTTCCAAAGAAAAAAAAGTTAATAGGCATTAAAATGCCAATAAATCCTAACCACCAATTTGATACTCGTAAATATTTTCTACTCATTAGATACCACCTTTTGAGAGAAAATAAGAGTCTTTTTCCTTACCTTCGTAAAAATAAAGTTAGTCGGCAACAAGGTACCGGTAAATGCCAACCATCAATTTAGAAATGAGTATTGCCATATATGTCCAAATTCAATAAAAAAGGTCAACCAATTAAAGTGGCCAAATTATGTCACTCGTGCAATTTTTGGTACCAAGGCATCATGGTAGGGCCCACAAGAAAGATTTCCAGTTATGGTGGAAAGGTGCACCCCACCTCTCTAAACAAGTGAAAGCAACCCCTCATCTTTTGACAGAGAAAGTAAATGGTCCCTTAGTGGCCTTGTATCTAGTTTTCATCTCCTTGTACATTGTACGTGGGTGCTACTATTTGGCATGATATGTGTATGATGATCCAAACCCTTCATTCATCAATATGCTACACAAATGGACGATCGACTGAAAATCAGGACAATTATCTTACCAAATCTTTATCTGCGATTTAATGAATTTTATGAAAGCTGAAGTGGGTCACACGTGGTGAAGACATGATCAATAATCAAGGTGGATCTATCGGACTTTCACAATGAATGTACCTTGTGTTAGTGCACTTTTCTGTGGCATACTAGTGCAGCCTTATTTGTCAATCACGTGAGTCCATGTGTTGTAATGTTAGTTGAGCCTTGAAAAGTTGAAGATCTGAAGATTCAAATGGACAAGAAGCATCAAGGAAGAAGAACAGGTAAATGAGATGCCTTGGTGACCCTAACCCTTTGGACCAAAACACCCAAAACCTCTTAGATGACTTCGACCAACTAGGAATACCCTTAGTCATCCTTATTAGTGTTAGATCATATAGAAAAATATGATAAATTAGATTAATAAAAGAGGTGGAAGCTGCTGTAAACAAATCAGCCCAAATAACAATTTTCAATTGATCTCCGATCAATCGGACAGTGATTCCGATGGGACTCCGATCAATCTGACAGATGTTTCGATCAATCAGAATTTATTTAAGAAAGTTTAAAAAACTCATTAGACAAATTTTTGATCAATCAGACATACCTTTGATTAATCGGATAGGGGTCCTTCCGATCAATCGGACCTATGATTCTGATTAATCGAAATTTCTTCTAGAGAGATTGAAAAACTCATTGGACAGATTTTCGATCAATCGGATGTGGCTTCCGATCAATCAGAGATACGTAAATCTGCCTGTTTTTTTTACCGTTGGAGGACAATTTTATAGAGGCAAGGAGATTCGTTTTTGGGCTTAAGAGGGAGATTTTGAAGAGATAGAAGCTACCATTGTTGAAGACCATTAGAGGCTCAATTTCCAACACATTGCAAGTCATTCTCCTTGTGATTCATCACAAGCTTAGGGTATTCAATGCTAAAATGAGAATGAACTTGTTCCCTTTTGATTCCTAGGAGTTTAGACACCTTGATCATTGGCATATCCTTTGTCTAAACACCACTTAGGAGTCCAAATAGGTGTAACCCTCTAGAAAATTCATATTCTATCATTTGTAGAGGTTTCACTACCTCCTAGCACCTTGAGCATCTTTGTCGGAGCATCATATGCAAGGTGGTTGATTTTGGAGCTGGATCATTGGCGACGCAACGGCATTAAAGATCGGGAAAGCACAAGGGGAATTGATTCGAGCACAAGAGAGCGAGAAGAAGCAACCTGAAGCGGCACACAATGGGGCTCAAATCTGACAAATAAGATTGTTATTTGTTAGAATCTATCCACTCTTTTTCTATGGGGAATTGAGTGTAGATTTTATCTTCAAACTCAATAGGTTCGGTTGCAGGACCTAGACTCGGTTGTAGGGTTGAATTAAGTCTCCAAGTGAGGAGCCTCTGGCAAGAGTAAACGTTAGGTTCGGTTGTACGACCTTGGCTCGGTTGTCAGACCTTGGCTCGGTTGTCAGGCCTAAAACCATTGAGGTTCGGTTGTAAGACCTTGACCCATGAGTGGAGTCTAAATTGAGATTTGGTTGTAAGACTTGGCTTGAGTAAGCCTAAACAAGTCTCCAAGGGGAGCCACCAACACGGGTGTGAACTGTGTAGGTTGGGAAGGAACCTGTAAACTCCCCGGTTGGGTGGATCTGAGTTAAAACACCTTGATTGGGAGGAACCAAATTTAAACTCCCTCGTGAATGCCGGTGTGCGCAAAGGGGTTGAGTACTTAAACCGGGAGTGAGTAGACTCAAAGTCGAAGCCACTATTCATCAGTTTTGTTTATAATTATATTTGAGTACATTTCTTATTATGCGCTGTGTTTAATTTTTTAATTATGAATGCTTGATTAGAATGTATGCTAGGCACTTGATGGGCACATCCACACACACAAGATGTACTTTCACTTATTTGAGTAGACTTGAGCTTATATGATCCATTCTCATATAGTCTACTTAAGTTGCATAAATTAAGTGCTTGATTAGTTTAATTATTTGATAATCTATGCATGCTTAGACTAGGTAGCTTATTTGATTATCATATGCTAGTCTTGTGATTAGACCCACTTAGGCTTAGGAGGCCAAAGTGTTTTTGCTTAGTTTAAATTGTTAAAACTGTTAAGTAGGCGAAAAGAATTTCAAAAGGTCCTAATCACCCCCCCTTTAGGACTTCGCCATAATTCTAGTTGCTCTAAGCTTCCGCACGCATACGCGTCCGCAAGTATAATCAAAGTGACGCAATTTCACCTTGACTATCAAGAGTAAAGACAATGTAATCAAGAACGAACACTCAAGAATTCAACCACTTTTATTACGGGTGATTAATTAATATGGTTATAAATAAGGGAAGGAAAGGAAAAAAGGTCGGCAACTCAGATAGGCCCCATTATGGTGTTTATGTGAGATTTACGAACGCGATTTGGCCACTTAAGTTGCTAATAGGTAGTGCTCTATGGGAACTACCATGATATATGTGTTTCATCCATGCTATTTGGGAAAAAGTGGTTAACATGTGGGGCTGTCTAAAAGCTTCTGAGTAGAAGTGGTTAACAATGCATGTTTTTTTTATTGTAAATTGGTCACCATCTACAACGCTGGACTTTAAAATTGCAGAGGAAGTTGGATAAGTAAGGATGTTGATTAGTCAGGGTTGAGGATCTTTGGGTGTCCATCATACTTCTACATGTAGAGTGGACAAAGGACGAAGTTGGATCCCAAATCTAGAAAGTGCATCTTTTTCGAGTATGAGAAAGGTGTAAGGGTTACAAGCTTTGGGATATAGTTTCTTAGAAGGGGTCATTAATAGAAATTCCATCTTTGATGACGTATCTATACTAAAGGCCCATAAGGATGCTGTAGAGAAGTCAGAAACATATGGTAAGGCAGAGAGATTGTCGGTGCAGGTGGAGCTAGTTGAGCCGGTTAGTGAAGGAGAAATTCAGGAAGAGCAAGAAACTGACTAAAATAATCAGCAGGGAGTAAAGATCCCTCCACCTTTCAATCAGTGTGTACGTTTCTTTCGCATTGTTGACAGGGAGTAAAGATCCCTCCACTTTTCAAGAGGTTAAGTCTGGAAAGGATGGTGTCAAGTGGATATCGGCCATGGCGGGGGAAATGTAGTATGTACATAGGAATTAGACATGAGAGTTGGTGGAACTTCTAAAAGGTCAGAGGGCTATAGGGTGCAAGTGGGTGTTAAAAAAGAACGAAGCATTAACAGAAAAGAGGGAAAAAAGTACAAGGTGCTTGTAGCAAAAGGGTACTCGCAGAGGGAAGGAGTAGATTATAATGAAGTTTTTTCTCTGATTGTGAAATATACATCAATCATGGTGCTACTGGATATGGTAGCTGAATTCAATTTAAAATTAGAGCTGTTTGATGTAAAGACAACATTCCTTTATAGGAACTTGGAGGAAGTTATTTACATGAAGTAACCAGAAGGATTCGAGGAGTTTGGTAAAAAAAGATCATGTGTGTAGGTTGAATAAGTCATTATATGGGCTGAAGAGTCTTCAAAGCAGTGGTATAAGCAGTTTGATTCCTACATAGTGGAGATTGGGCATATCAGATGTGAGTACGATTGTTGCGTATATTACAAGGTGCTTGAGAATGAGTCCTACATTTTATTGATGTTATATGTTTTTTTATTTATTTTAAAGTTAGTCATGTAACGCACCCACCCTGTTAGGTGGGGCAACGCTCCCACTTGGTTAGTCACACAATGCACCCATCCACCAGTGGGGTTAGTGTGTCTCCTTAGCATTCGAACCCGAGACCTGCTGTTGAAACACCTAGGCGTCTTTCAGCTAGGCTAGCAGGTGACACACTGTTGTTATATGTTGATGATATGTTAATTGCTGCGCAGGACAAGAAGGTGATACTTGCTTGAGTCTCTGTTAAGCAAGGAGTTTGATATGAGGGATTTGGGCACTGAGAATAAGATCCTAGGCATGAAGATTCACATAGACAGAGAGTTTGAGAAGCTGTGGCTGTCTTAGAGGGGATATGTGCAGAAAGTGTTAAGAGGTTCCACATGGAAGGTGCTAAGGTAGTTAACACGCCTCTATCTGGTCACTTTTAAGTTGTTAGCCA
The DNA here is from genome assembly GCA_003013855.2 of Liriodendron chinense. Taxonomy (NCBI): domain Eukaryota; kingdom Viridiplantae; phylum Streptophyta; class Magnoliopsida; order Magnoliales; family Magnoliaceae; genus Liriodendron; species Liriodendron chinense. The sequence continues at coordinate 7,505,066 of ML058327.1, read as the reverse complement.
AGTCATGTTCAAGCTCAAAAGAGAGGATATTTCAGAGATGTCATGGGTGTCATCCGTGAGTGCAGTGGGGAGTCTCATGTATGTGATGGTTTATACGAGGCATGATATCTCACGGGCAGTTAACGTGGTCTGTAAATATATGATGAATCCAAAAAAAGAGCATTAGAATGTAGTTAAGTGGATTCTCAAGTATCTCAGAGGCACAATCGACAATGAGATTATGTTTGGAGGACATGAAGCTTCAGGTGGATTTGTAAGCTACGTGGGTGTAGATTATGTAGGAGATTTGGACAACAGGAGGTCCACTATGGGATATGTTTTCACATTAACAGACAAAATAATATGTTGGAGATCTATATATGCTATAGTCTACGATAATGTTGTCTACAACTGAGGCAAAATATATGGCTATGATGGAGGTGTCAACTGAGGCATTATGGTTGAAGGGCCTGAGTGGAGAACTCGGGTTGAAGCAGGAGGTGATTCGGTTGCATTATGATAGTCAAAATGCTATCCATCTAGCGTTAAATCAAGTGCATGTATCATGCAAGAACTAAGCACATCGACGTGAGGTTCCACAAGATATAAGAAGTCATTGCTTCGGGAGAGATTCAGTTTTAAAAGATTCACATGGACGATAATGTCATATACATGTTGAAAAAGATGGTGACCACAAGCAAGTTCAAGTACTTCTTAGGCTTGATCAATCTCACTAACCATTGATGAGATTTAACACCCTTGCATAGGGGTGCAGATGGAGTTGTGTTCCAGGTGGAGGATGCCAGGAGCGGTCTACACTCAAGGTGGAGGCTAGCACGAGATATCTTTAGGGTGACTTGGCAGAATACCAGTCAAGGTGGAGATTATTGTGCGGGTGCCTTGGATTCTGCACAGTTTGGAAGTCATAGCAGGACTCTGTCGGTCCTACCGACAGAGTGTAGGGTTTCTCAACTCGGAGCAGAGCAGGACATTGTCAGTTTGACTAACTGCCTTGTCGGTCCGATCGGTAGTTGCCATCGGTTTGACCAATGGATTGACTTAATTATGTGGTTTTGCATAAGTTGGGGTATTTAAGTCCAGTTTTGATTAGGGCTTAGGTAAATACGAGTGTTTTCTCTTCTAGGGCAAGGGTTTTACAAGGTGAGAGAGTTTTCTACACTTGTAAGGACTTAGGAATGAATTTTCTCAAGGGTTAGGATTTTTTTAGGATTGTGCAATGCGAGGGGAGATCAGTTGCTTCTGTAATTGGAGAAGGTGAGTGGTGTAACTTTAAGGTTTTAATTATATTGGAGATCTCTAGTTGATTTGTGCTGTGATTTTTTTCCGCAAAGAGTTTTTCATGTTGAAATCGTATGTTTGTGTTTGCTTTCTTGGTTTATTCTTTTATGATTATTCTATCTTCATTGAACATGCTTTTGCAAAGCGCATGGATTGATGATGGTACTAGATCCAAATTTCTAATACCTAGGGTTGATTTGGGTTTGTTGTGACTCGAAATTACAACATTTCTTATCTCCTCTTCCCCTTACTATGGGTGTGGGTTTTTTTCCTTGACCTAGTATTTTTTTTTCTTAGGTTTTGGCCCTTTTTGTATTGCAAGGGCTATGAACCATTTCAGAGGAAATAAGTCTCTTTTTACTTGCCTCTAAAAAAAAAGTAATTTATTAGGCATCAAAACGCCAATAAATCCTAGTTGTCAATTTAATAGTCTTTATATTTTCTACTCATTAGACACTGCCTTTTGAGAGGAAATAAGAATTTTTTACTTGCCTTTCGGAAAAATAAAGTTAGTTGACGTAAAGATGCCGGTAAATCCCATCCATCAATTTAGAAATGAATATTTCCATATATGTCCAAATTCAACAAAAAAAAAAAAAGAAGTCAACCAATCAAAATGGCCAGGTTATGTCACTCGTCGGATTTTTAGAACAAGGCATCAAGGCATCAAGGTGAGGCCCACAGGAAAGATTTCCAGTTATGGTGGAAAAGTTCACCCCCTCTCTCTCTAAACAAGTGAAAGCAACCCCTCATCTTTTCACTGAGAAAGTAAATGGTCCCTTGGTAAGAAAAATTTTGCTACACCCACGAGTTAGCTACGCTAGCTACACCGGTTGTAGAAATGACCCCAACTTGATGCATGTGTTGTATCCATGCCGTCCATCCATTTGGCGAGTTCCTTTTAGGGCATGACACAAAAAATGAAGCAGATCCAAAGCTCAAGTGGACCCCAATAATTTTTTAATGGTTGGCGTTCAATCTCCACTATTTTTTGTGCTGGGTCCACTTGTTCTTTTGATCTGCCTCATTGTTGGTGTCATGCCCTAAAACGATCTTGCCAAATGGATGGACGGTGTGGATATAACACATACATCAAGGTTGGGTCATTTCTACACCGGTGTAGCTAGCGTAGCTAACGCGTGGGTGTAGCAAAATTTTTCTCTCCCCTGGTTGCCTTAGAATCCGGTTTCCATCTCCCTGTACATTGTACGTGGGTGCTACTGTTTGGCATGGTATGCATACGATGATACAAAGCGTTCATTCATCGACATGCTACACAAATGGACGATCGATTAGAAATCATGACAGTTATCTTACCAAATCTTTATTTGCGAGTAAGTGAATTTTATGACAGCCGAAATCGGCCACACGTGGTGAAGAAGTGGTCAATGATAAGGTGTATCCACAGGCTTTCACAATGAATATACCTTCACTATCGTGAGTTAAGACAATGGAATCAAGAACCAAAGCTTAGGAGTATAGTCCGCAATCAACCACTTTGATAATAGGTGATTAATTAAGATGGTAATAAATAAGGGAAGGAGAGGAAAAAAGATCTGCGGCTCAGGTAGGCCCACCACCATGGTGTTTATGTGAGATCTATGGATGCAGTTTGGCCATGGATGCTGCCAATAGTCAGTGCTCTATGGGCCCACCATGATGTATATGTTTCACCTATGCCGTCCATCCATTTTATCATATCATTTTATGGCATGAGTCAAAACATGAGGCAGATCTAAATCTCAAGTGGACTACACATCACAGGAAACAATCTTGATTGAATGCTCACCGTTAAGAACTTTTGGGGGCTACAGAAGTTTTGGATCAAGTTGATATATGTTTGTTTTCCCCCTTCACCAAGTCTGTATGACCTAATCAAAAGGTTGGATGGCAAATAAACATTACAGTGGGCCCTGTGAGTTTTTTTAATGGTGGACATTCACTCACTATCTTCCTGTGGTGTGGTCCACTTGAGATTTAGATCTGCCTAATTTTTGGTTCAAGCCCTAAAATGATCCCGAAAAAATGGACGGACAACGTGGATAAAACACATACATCTACCGGTTGAAATTGAGCCTCTCTCTCTACCAGACACCATTGGGCATTTTCATTCTCAACGTAGGCCATTCATTTTCTAAGTGCTTTTCGCACTAGCATTTTTAATGTGTAACTCATTGAAATTAAGGATCCCATTAATGTGTTAAGAGGGGAGGTGGGCCCCACACTTTGTACACCATGTTTTAAATGGTTCGGATTGTGTGATCACTCTAAAATTTTGTCCATAACCAATCCATTATTGCTCCCTCATCAAATGAAGGGTTTGGATCATCGTCCATATATCCTACGTTAATGGTACAGAAAATGGGAGCAGCTGGACCCGATCACCTGCCTTTACAGATTCGTTCGTATTGTTATTCCGTCTGCAAGTCCAGTCACTATCATCATCAGTTACGAAAAAGGCCATCCAGCTTCGTGGAGGAGTGCTTTGGCCTTTCTTCCTTCATTATCCAGCGACCGGGATTGGGCAGAGTCCCGTGTAACCCCTTTATGGGCGAGTCCTTGATCGTGGGGCCCACTTTGATGTATGTGTTGTATATCCACGCCGTCCATCCATTTTCCAGATCATTTTAGGGCTTAGTCCTAAAAAATGAAGCAGATGAAAATCTCAGGTGGACCACGCCATAGGAAACAATGGTCGCTGAACGCTCACCGTTAAAAACTTTCTAGGGTCCTCCGTAATGTTTATTTGACATCCAACCTTACGATAAGATCACAAATACTTGGATGAAAGGAAAACACAAATATCAGCTTGATCCAAAACTTTTGTGCCCCACAACACTGTTTTCTGTGGTGTGGTCCACCTGAGATTTGGATCTGCTTTAGTTTTCGGCCCGTTCTGTAAAATTAGCTGGAAAAGCAGATGAACAGTACGGATATACGACACATATATCTATGTGGGCCCCACGGTTAATGGACTCGCCCACGAAGGACTCACCTAATCCGCCCCCATTATTCAGGGAGGGCAAGTCCATAGAGCATATTTCACTACTTACCATTTTTTGGTGGTGACTGATGACTCATCCATGGTACACGTGGCACACGTGGGTCACCTTGCATGTTGAACATGGTACAAAACCGATGCTGATCTAATGATCCTAAGCGCCTAATTTGTGGAGATGGGTAACGATAAAATAATCAACGGTCCAGATTCAATAAGTTTCTTCAGAAGGTTAACATCATGAAATCAGTATAATTTTTAGATTGGTGTCAAACAAAGTGGGACCCAAGTCCCGGACGGTCCAGATTGGTGTTCGTGCATGGTGGACGGTCACTATCATTTTTAAAAGGGGGTGCACTATTTCACAGCTAGCAAAAGGTCTGAAGTTTGTAGTTTATACCTGTTAACGGTCAACACACGATCCAACACATCAAGGTGTGTCCTACCACATGCCGAAAATATACGGTTAGGATTGTTTTGAGTTTTAAGATGTTGGGTGTTGACGACCATGCGGATTACACATTGGGCCCCACCTTGAATCGTTCAAAAAACGTACACGGGTACACCTTGAATTCTTAGCGTCTTTGCTGCCAATCTGGAAAGATTTAACGGCGGGAGTCCCCATCTCTACTGTCGTGTGGCCCACCTGTGTTTCGAAATGGCCTTATTTTTGGGAATAACAGGACGGACTCGGATTTACGTAGTGTAGCTACTGTGTCATGCGGGAAAAGCTCTGTGGGCCCACCATAATGCATGTGTTTTATCCAAGCCGTCTATCTATTTTTCCAGCTTATTTTAGGGGATGACCAAAAAAACTGAGGCAGATCCGAATCATAGGTGAACCATAGGATAGGAAACAGTGGTGATTGAATGCCCACCGTTGAAAACTTACTCGGGCTACAAAAGTTTTGTAATGTGGGCCCATGTGTAATGACCTCTCATGACAGATGTGATTGCCACTGTTTCCTATGGTGTGGTACGCTTGAGATTTGGATTTCCTTCATCTCAGGGCTCATGCCTAAAATGAGCTCTCAGCGCAGATGGATCGTGCATATTAAGGTGGGCCTCACAGTCACGGCTTGACTGAACTTGGTGCTACCATGACTTGAACAGATCGTGTTGGGAGTCTTACAAAACTCTGCAAAAATAGTGACCATCGATCAGTTGGCCATTGGACAGTTTGTCATAGAAGGACTGGACAGATTTCTGGGGTCTCGGACCTGTTGGCCGACCGATCTGCAGGAGACTCTGACAGGTCGCCCGACCGGTCGTATTATGAGGTAGAAGGACAGTTTTAAGGCAAAACTCGATGGGTAGTTTTAGTCGGTCGTTGACCGGTCAGTCGATTGGTCGACCGATGTGCAGTAGATTTTTCCTCTTACGCATTTACATATTGCAGTTTCCAAATCGGGATGAAGTCCTATTTAAACACCTCCTAATCGTGTTGGGAGGTATCCAAATCATGTCTTAGGTGTCCAAACTTGAATTAAGGCTTTGAGGGAGTGATTTGTGAGGTTAAAGGTAAGTTTTGTTCATGTTTGGGATTTACTCGGGTAGATTAGCTTCGTAATCATTTGAAATTCATAGTGGAGGTGTCGGTTTGTGCCGTAGTTTTTTCTGATAAGGGTTTACTATGTAAAATTCGATTGCTTTTTCGTTGATTACTTATGTAGCTGTGTGGTGATTGTTTGATATTCTTCGATGCTTCTACTAACCAATTTCCAATATATGGGCTCCCGAAGAGGGTTATGGTGTGGGCCCCACCTTCTGGGACGAGTCCGGTGACTACGACAGCAGGAAGACGAGACAGTTAGCCGTCCAAACGGCTGCCTTCGCTGAATGGTCAGGTCGTCCAGGCTTGGCTTGGCAGGGGTGGGACACCCAGTGTACGGATCACATGCTGGATCGGCCGGACCGTCTGGTCATCCAGGCTAGCAGCTATTGGTGGGGCCCACCTTTATTGCGTAGAACGTGAAATGATAACGTACGGGAACCGTACGTGAACTTGCCACACATGCCCATCCATCTCGCCATGTGTACATATGCAGTATATGACGCGGGTTGGATACTGCCGTGGGACGCGGATTGGGTACCATCCCCCGCCCGTCCTCGGTAGGAATGGACAGCGTCTCTGAGGGCCTACCCTGATGCATGGGTTTCATCCACACCGTCCATCTATTACGTCGTATCATTTTAGGCTACAGGTCCAAAAATGAAGCAAATCTGAGCTCAAGTGGACCATACCAAAAGTGGCCTTGTGGTGAATCACAGCCTGCCCCATCATGCCCATGCTGGAATAGGCATGGGTACCGGCCGGAATACCCAATACTCATCCATGGTGATCTGTATTTCAAATGAGGACTTGAATTGGGTACTGTGGTGCTTGTATGAAACTTGGCACAAGCACACAGTTGTGGAATTTGATTGGATGGCAGGGTCTTATAAGAGTGAGCCCACACTAGGTAACCAGGTATATGTTTGAAAGATGATCGATTCGGTATTTAAATGGGGCAAACTTTAGGTTATTCAATCAAATCCTACCACATCGTGACTTATGCCTACGTTGATCTTGGTAGACGCAGAGCAATACAATCTCTATCCTTTAGATAGATGTAGATTGCCACCACCAACTTTCATGCTAATCTTATTTGGTGAGATTTGATTGGGCCACTTGACACAAATGGAGCTACATAAAACATGTTTGAAAGAGATGTGGGTTGGGTATTATCCCTGTTGCATGCTATGCAGGACTTAATTAGATGACAAGCTACCATTCGAGATGGGGCTAGGCAAAGTAAGAAGTAGATTGGCTGCGGCCTCCATTTGTAAAGTCAATGTAAGCATGATGTTATGGGATTTTATTGGATGACAGGCTGTTCTAAGAGATAAAGTGGACACATAACATGTTTAAAAGTTGTTAGATTGAGAATGGCCTGACCCTAACAGTAGCCTTCAATCTTACCTGCTAGCTCAGTTGGAAGATGCATAGGTGTTTCAACAACAGGTCACAGGTTTCAAAATGCCTAGGAGACACTAACCCCACGGTGGGTGGGTGTATCGTACGACTAACCGTGTGGGTGCATTGCATGACTTAAAAAAAAAAAAAAAAAGGAATCCCACTACATCCGTAGGAATAGTTCTAAGTATGTATCCTGCATAACATGTTTGGAAGTTGCTCAATTCTGAACGTACTTGACCTGGATTCATCTTGGTGTGCCATCCGATGGAATCCTGCCACCTCCTACTCGTACCAGCATCAATGCAAGCAAGTGCAGTACTCAATCCAGCTCCCTTGAAAAGTTGTCACCCAGCATCTTAATTCAATTATACAATGCCTCAACGGCAGGGTTACAGCAAGCGGTCCCTTTCAAGCCTGCTTTGTCCCTAAATATTTATCTCTTTTATCGGTATCTATATCTGACAACGTCACATGACTCAATTAAACTAATCTTACCATGTGTCTGCGATAGCATGGGCACCGTGCAATCCGCATCCAATATCCAAGCCACCCAAAAAGGAACCACATAGTGAGAGATCACATGGCGCTGACCATCCTATAAGGCATTACCCAATGTCGAAATCAATGGATGGATAATAACTGAAGGTACACGTGTGGCTCATCTGATAAGCAGATCCTCCTGTTTTTCATGTGAGGTGATCTTCACATTGGAAGCAGACCTACACTGCTCTGATTTTCTACACATTGCAACACGTCCGCAGGAAAACAGGGCTGTCTGTGAAAGTACTCATTCTACCCAGAGTGCGCGCGTGTATCTGATCATTACTGTGTGTACAGAAATACAGATAAAAAGGCTCGCAAGATGGACCACAACAGTCTACGAACCTGTTTTAAGGCAGCCCCTAAAACAACCAAGCTCTGTGGGTCCTCCATGTCACATACGTAAAACCCACTCCGTCCATCAGTTGAGAAGTATTATGTTCACCGTACATACAAAAGATCACCCGAGAGAAAAAAGCAGGTGGGACACATAAATAGGAATAATGTGAAATTGCACCTAAAAGAAAAAGAAGAAATGATACAGGGTTCTGGATCATTCATTTGGTGGGCCTCATGGAACTTGGAATGGCATGGTAAAAAAAAAAAAAAAATAAATAAAGAGAAAAATATGTGCTTCACTTATAAGGATGAAATCATAATCCGTTGCCTTTTTTTTTTTCACCATCCAATAAAAGGAACTTTTTCCACTAAACGTGGACCATTTAATACCAGTTGCTAATGATCCACAATCAACTTACACATGTGGCTGGCTTGGTACGTGGACAGGCCGGATTTTCACACTAGGTCATCTTCATGGTAGAGCCTAACTTATGCACGGCTCAGATCTCCTGGATGAATGCTAGGTTAGCACGTGTGTGCCCAGATCTCCACTAGCTATACTTGGTCTTGATTTTTTGACCCGACTAATAAACCATCAGAATCAAAGCTGAGGTATAGCCAACTGGATCCAATGGCACAAGATGGCTCTCAACGGCTAGTTGGGCGTGGCTTAAGGTCCATAAAATAAATGGGCCACTTCAACTGATCATTGCATGATTCAGATCAAACCCTCCAACAAGGTTATGCTGGACGGCTGCTTTCCAAATCCTTGTAAATGTGGTTTGTTAGAATACATCCCAATGTCTTGCAATGGGAAAGCGATTGCATTTTAGCAATTGGATTAGTCCTTCAAAAGTTCCAGACTGTACGATGAAGATACCAAAAATAAATGTTAGCCTGGAATAGTTTACCTCTTTGATTATTGAAAGGTTCTGGAGATCATCCAAATTTAAAAGTGATGTAGAGCAGGCGCATGTGTATTCTTCGCACAACTATATCAAAAGAAGCCTAGAAGGAATCAGAAGTAATATGTTTGAATGGGAGTCTTGGGAGTCTTATATACGGCATGGTGTAACTGGGCATCAGGAGTGTTTGGTTCCAAAAAGTTCATTTTAAATAGGGAGAAATTGTCATTCAAAGTGTGGACCATAAATTAGCTATAGCTTTTAGTCCTGGCATCGTCATGAAATTCATGGCATATCAATATGTATGTAATGAGGCTTCCAAGCCAACTGGCCTGCTACATTGGCTAAATCCATTTGTTTTGCCAAAGATGCACGCCTTCGGTTTAACATTACGATTTTAGAAAAATTTAACTATTTTTAAAAATTTGTATTTTCATCCGATCTAAGAATAATTTAGAATTTCTATATTATTTGAAATTTCTTGTAACAATGGTGGGAATGCTTTGGTAAAATTTATTTAGACATTTATATTTTTAGTAAATTAGGCTTTTATAATAGATTTTCTATTGTGGATAATTTCCAAATGAATTAAGGTTTTGTTTTGCTTTTTCTTTATAAGTGATGTAATCAAGAATTCTAGGATCATCTCTCAATACAATTTCAAAATTTTCCTTTCTTTTGTCTTATGGATTCAAGAACTACCTTGTGGATTTAAGGTTTTTCCTCCTTGAGGAAGATGGTGATCTTCTTCTCCCTTATTATACATTTTTCCCAACATTAAATAATGTAGTAATGCAAGGTAAAAATATTCTAGTTTAATAGTATTAAATAAGTTATTTATTTTTTAACAGTCTTTTATCCAAGGCAAAGTCAACCGCACCAACAATTGAGATTGTTGAAACATGATTCTAGATTAGATCTAAAAGCTAAGGGGTTGTTTTGCTTTGTTTTGTTTGTTTTTCTACATTATCAATATATGGTAAATATGCCATTATTTCTCCCTACATCCCTTTGATTTTATGGGAGTTTCCGTCTTAAAAATCGGTCCGAAAGGACTGACTTACAATTGTGCAAGCTACTGTGATGTATGTGACATATATATCCATGTCATTCATTTGTTTTACTAAAACATTTTAGGGCGTGAGCCCAAAAATGAGGTAGATCCAAAGCTCAACTGGCTCACAACACAAGAAACAGTGGTTGTAAAACTTCCATCATTAAAAGGGTTTTTCCTTCCTAACGCTCATATTAATGTTCATTTGTCATCTAATGTGTTCATAAGGTCACACGAATATAGATAATGGGAAAACACAAATATCAAATTGATCCAAAAGTTTTGGAGCCCCCAAGAATTTTGTAATGGTAAGGCATTTAATTCCTATTATTTCCTATGGTGTGGTCCACTTGAGCTTTGGATCTGCCTCACTTTTAGACTCATGCCCTAAAATCAGCTAATAGGAACAGTTGGACAACTTGAATAAGCCATATACATCACAATAACAATAGTCCCCTCATGAAATTCAAACCCCCTTTCAATTTTATAGTTAAAAATGCAAAGAGTCACTGCTAGCCTTGAGAGTGGTGTTAGAGATATGTGGTAAATAATTATTATCAATTTACATATATTTACAATGATGAATTAGAAAACAAACAACCCCTAAAGTTCCATAATATCTTTGTAACGCTCCGAATTTTCGACTCTCGTGGACAACACGATCTGTCGAGTTTCGGGTGTTAACTCCTGTGTGTTAACATCATAATTCCATACACACATACTGTACATATATACATTCATGGCATTCAAGCAAAATGACGGAAAATAAATATCTTATTTCATAATTTTCTACTCTAAGTTCAAAAACAAACATAAAACATGCTTAACAAAATGTTCATTTAAATGTCCCCATAAAAGGAAACTTATTTCAAATTCAAAGAATTAATCTTTTCTCTACTAAAGCAATAAATAGATCATCATCAATCTACGTGAGCTTCGTCATTCGCCATTTGCTGCCACGAGCCTTCATATTCGTCACCTTGCAGATCAGGCTCACCTAATGGATCGTCACCTGCAATGTCTGGTGGTGTTTTAAACAAAACACCGTCCCAGAAGGACGTGAGTTGCTCGCGATCTACTTAGTAAGGATCACTAATTAAGACTATTACAATAATATCCAAACAATGCATATATCATACAAAACACAAAAAAAAAAAAAAAAATCTTGATTAATGCTATGCATGAAATGCATGCTCTAGTTCAGGCACCCTGACCAATGAGAAGGGATCACTCCACTCTTCTCACCTAGTCACTAGCAACCAGAGGTTCTAGTTAGGACGGGATCACTCGACTCTTCCCATACACCAAAAAAACAATTAGTGAAACGGGCCCATGCACACTTTCACTAGCAACCGATGTATGCATGATTTAGTTCCACATTTAGTTAAGTAGCTTATCATCCAGCAGTTTTAGAGATGTTTTTATCCTAAGGTCGCTCTACACCCCATCCATGGTCTGTCATGACGTAGAATAGCCGTTTCCTCTCAATAGGGGCCAACCACGAAAAGGCGTACACATCTTAGTCAAGATGAGACACATGGCACCTAAAACATTTGTATATAACTCAAGAGTCCATTATTTACTCATTCACATAAATCCTTGGCACTTCGTTAACATCACGATCATGGTCTTGCCAAAACACACCTCATGGGTTTCTTACGAATTCATCAATTTTCATATATACAGTTATACTATCCATGGGGTAAGGGCTTCCCTTAGGACGACATCCATACATACAACCACCCTCATACATGAATCATAATCTCAATCTTTTACATGTGAACAACAAGTTGAAATATGAAGCAAACATAATCTCATATACACATGTGAACAAGCATTTTGAAGCATGTTGCATACATATTCTCATATACACATACAAATAAATCATCATTCTTTCTTTAACCCTCAGATCTGACATACCATCTATATAAAATAAAATTTCAGTAATTAATATCAAATATATTCATCAAAACACGATTTCATAAAGGATATATTCACAATCATTCATGTTTTAAGTACATACCACAAAACACAACATTAAGACACAATTCGACCTATCATGCGATATTACTGTAAATGGGCTTAAAAAGAACTCCTTACCGTAGAATTTGAATGATATGATTCATAAATAATGTGCACCTCCTCTAGGTCCTAAACCTAGTATAATCGTGGAAAATAAGCAAATCAGGAATAATTTCAACATGGTATACAATATTATGGACATCTACAGTTGGGTTCACCATAAGGTTTAAATGTAGGCTGTCTATATGGGACGATATTATGGGACGATATTAAAGAAGATGGGGCCTACCTCTTAGAATTTCTGGTGCTGGCTGAGTCGACTCGGTTTGGCTCGGTTCGACCCGATTTGGCTCGAGATTTCTTCTCCTTTCTCTTTCTTCTCTTTTCTTCTTCCTTTCTCTTTCTTCTCCTTTCCTCCTCCTTCTCCTTCCCTGGACAGAGTCCAGAAACAGCCGTCCAGTGACTAGTGACCGGCAGCAACCGTCCAGCGGCAGCCGGCCTCCTCTCTCTCTCTCTCTCTCTCTCTCTCTCTCTCTCTCTCTCTCTCTCTCCTCTCTTTCTCTCTCTCTGACGGCTTCTCTCTCTCTCTCTGACGATCATGGAGGCTATGGAGAAGGAAAATAGGTTTTTATACAGCTCGAATTAGGGTTCGGAGGAAGCCTCTAGGTTCCGGTTCCGTACTTCACAAGGAAACGGCGATGGGAAGCTCGGATCTCTCTATACACCGGTCCCTTACGCATGAGGACCGTTCATAGTGAAGGGAGGGTCCACAAGAAGGTTTGGGTGAAGTATGGACGGCCCATGCAAGGCGGAGGTCCAGATCTTTGCGATTCTTTGATTTGGACGGTGGTTAGGAGCGGGCTACACAATCAAGTTTCGGTCGCCAAATTTATGATGGTTGGGTTTTGGTGGGGCGCTGTCAAGATGGACGGTATGGATGCTGCACACGAGGCCCACATAGAGGAGGGTGAGGATCACCCAAGTGGCAGCGGTCGTCCGCTGTTACAGAGAGTCGTGAAGAAGAAGAAGTCTTCTTTAAAAAAAAAAGGTTCTTATATCGTGCGTTGCACGTACACGGGCATTTATGGCTGCTCTCACAAGCGGGGTCCACTCCAAGTGGGTCGGGATACTTTGATCCGTCCAACATGTCGAAATCATCATTTTAACCACTGAAAACAAAATTGAGGCAGATCCGAGTTAAGGTGGGCCACTTATGATCAAATTTTTGATTAGGGCATTTGCACAATGATCGGGGATTTGATTTTCGACGTGTACGGTTAATTTGTGTTAAATAGGCTATATACTAAGTTTAGGGTAAAAAATGATTGTGGAAAATGGGTTACTTAAATGGTGGGGTTTTAGAAGTGGCATAAAAAATACGAAAAAATACGGAAAAAATACGGGGTGTTACACTCCACCCCCCTTAAAAACAAACTTCGTCTTCGAAGTTTACCTATGATTGGTCGGCGAAGAGCTTGGGGTAATCCTTCCTCATCTCCTCTTCATTCTCCCACGTTGCTTCTTCTTCACCATGGAAGGACCATAAGACTTTGACTAGGGAGATGACTTTCTTGCGGAGGGCGTGTTCCTTTCGATCCAAAATGCGCACTGGTTCTTCCGCATAAGATGCATCATCTCAAACCTCGATCTTCTCCCACTCGATCACATGGGAATCATCTCTTTCGTACTTCCTTAGTATGGAAACGTGGAAGACATCATGGACATTTGACAATTGAGGAGGTAGAGCGAGACGGTATGCCACTTCTCCTACACGCTGCAGAATTTCGAACGGGCCTATAAATCGTGGTGCTAGCTTGCCCTTCTTCCCAAATCGCAACATACCCTTCATTGGTGATACTTTCAAGAATACGAAGTTGCCTTCTTTGAATTCGAGATCTCGACGTCTGATATCAGCGTAACTTTTCTGTCTACTTTCGGCGGTCTGCAAACGTCTGTGGATGATTTCAATCTTTTCTGAGGTAAGCTGCACAATTTCTGGTCCAAGCACACTACGTTCTCCAACTTCTGTCCAGCAATGCGGTGCGCGGCACAGACGACCATAAAGGGCTTCAAAAGGTGCCATGCCTAGACTTGCTTGGTAGCTATTGTTGTAGGCGAATTCAGTGAGGGCTAGATAGTTTTCCCATTTTCCTTTAAAATCCAACACGCAGGCTCTTAACATGTCTTCCAATATTTGGTTCACTCTCTCGGTCTGACCATCGGTTTGGGGGTGGAAAGCTGTGCTATACTTAAGAGAGGTGCCCATCACTTATTGCATTCTAGACCATAATGAGGATGTATAGCGTGGATCTCTGTCTGAGATGATCGATGCTGGCACACCATGTAAACGCACTACTTCTTTAACATACAACTCTGCCAATTCTGAAACTGGGGCGGTCACACGGATCAGAATGAAATGAGCTAACTTGGTGAGGCGGTCCACGATGACCCATATCGCGTCGTGTTTCTTATTTGACCGGGGTAGTCCTGTGATGAAGTCTATTGAGATATGCTCCCATTTCCACGTGGGGATTTCTGGTTGGGTTAACAACCCGCCTGGTTTCTTATGTTCGGCCTTTACTTGCTGGCATGTGAGACATTTTGACACAAATTCGGCTATTTCATGTTTCATGTTATTCCACCAATATTGTCTTTTCATATCTTGATACATCTTTGTGCTTCCTGGGTGAATTGTCAATTTAGATCTATGTGCATCTTCCATTATTTCACGTTTCAGCTCTGGGTCATTTGGTACACATAGGCGATCGCGAAAACAAATTCCCCCATCGGATCCTATTCACCAATCCTTGCTGTGTTCTGGATCCCTTGCCTTGGCTATTTCTTCTTGGAGGTCCACATCTTGACTTTGAACGTCTATGATTTTTCGTATCATTACTGGTTCTATTACGATATTACTCAAGTATGCAGTGCGCTTGTCTAGGCTCAGTTTGACTTTGAAGTCCTTAACAAAATTTAACATTTCCCACTTCTTCACCATGCAAGATGCTGCTACCTCATGAGTTTTCTTCCTGCTTAGCGCATCAGCTACTGCGTTTGCCTTGCCGGATTGTAACATAATTCAATTTGAAAATCCTTCAAGGTTTCCATCCAACGACGCTGCCTCATGTTCAGGTCCTTTTGCTGAAATAGATACTTTAGGCTCTTGTGATCCGTATTTAACTTAAACTGTTAGCCGTACAAATAGTGTCTCCATATTTTTAGTGCTAAAATCACAGCGGCTAGCTCTAAGTTGTGAGTGAGATAATTCTGCTCGTGAGGCCTCAACTGTCAAGAGGCATATGCTATCACCTTGTCTTTCTGCATCAATACACATCCCAGTCCGGCTCTTGATGCATCGGTGTACACTACGTAGTCGACTCCTTCTTCTGGCAGGGTTAAGACTAGGACTGATGTTAATAGCTCATTCAGTGTCTGAAATGCTTTTTTAGCCTTATCGTGCCATTCGAATCGAGCGCTCTTCTTGGTGAGCTCTGTCAAGGGTCGGGTAATTTTAGAGAATTCTTTGATAAATCGTCTGTAATATCCGGCTAGGCCAAGAAAACTACGAATTTCTGTGACGGTTGTTGGTTGACTCCAATGTCGGACTGCATCAACTTTTGACTGATCCACTGCTATGCCTTCACGCGTCACTACGTGACCAAGAAATTTCACTTCTTCTTTCTAAAAGTCGCACTTCTTAAGCTTGGCGTATAATTGGTTATTCTTCAGAGTTTTCAAGGCGGTCCTTAAGTGCTCGGCGTGCTCTTCTTCACTCTTGGAGTAAATTAGGATATCATCGATGAACACAATTATGAACTTGTCTAAATAGGGTTTGAACACGTGATTCATTAAATCCATGAATACGTCAGGGGCATTTGTCAACCCGAAGGGCATGATTAGGAATTCATAATGACCGTATCTTGTTCTAAAAGCAGTCTTCGAAATATCCTCCTTCTTTATGCGTAGCTGATGATACCCATACCTTAAGTCAATTTTTGAGAAGAATCTTGCTCCACGCAGCTGGTCGAAAAGGTCTTCTATGCGCGGTAAAGGATATTTGTTCTTGATGGTGGCTTGGTTCAGCTCCCTATAGTCAATGCATAGACGAAGTGAACCGTCCTTCTTCCGCACAAATAGGACAGGGGCGGCCCAAGGAGAAACGCTTGGGCGAATAAATCCTTGGTCCAGGAGTTCTTCTAACTGCTTCTTGAGTTCTTGTAACTCTACTGGTACCATCCGATATACGGGTAGAGCTATTGAAGATGTGCCTGGCATAAGATCAATAGTGAAGTCTACCTTACGCTCAGGGGGTAAGCTGGGAATATCTTGGAAGACTTCTGGGAACTCCACTACTATGGGAATTCGCGCAATCAATAACTTGGCCGACTCTTCTTCTACTACGCTCATCAAGCGTACAATGACTTCTTTTCTCCTTTTACCTTGAAAAACTAACAGGTCTCGTCCGGGAGGGCTAAAGAGATAGTCTTGGCGTGGCAATCCAAGATAACGAAGTGTTTAGAAAGCCAATCCATGCCTAAGATCACATCGAACGTCCTCATATTCATCACTATAAGATCAGCCTTAATGGTGACTCTGCTGATATTCAAGGGGCATCCTCGGCATATTCTTCGCAATTCTACGATCTGGCCTATAGGAGTAGCTACTACAACTGACTCATCTAAGCGATCAATCTGAAGGTCTAATTGTGTTAGCACGAATGCAGAGATAAACGAAACAGACGCACCACTATCAAACAACACTACTACCGGAATGTCGCAAATGTAAATAATACCTTCGACGGCTCGAGGTTCCTCTTCCACTTCTTCTGATGCTGCCATAGCAAAGAGACGGCTCGGGTTCTTCTGGTTTGAGTTCGTCGTCTCCTTTTTCTGGGCTGAAGGGCGGGCAGGTTGCACTGGCCTTGGGGCCTGTTGAGGTTGCTGAGTTCGGTTATCCCCACGCGAAGCAGTCCTTTGTTCATCTGCTAACTTCTTAAGACATCTGGCGGCTAGGTGTCCGGGCTTCCCACAGTAATAACAGTCTCTACTCTCTGGAATCTGACGCTGATCTGGTGCATTACGCTGAGGGTAGGTCGCCCTAAATTTCTTCTCAGGAGCAGGTGGGGCATTTGGCGACGCCTTATTCTTTGGTACAGAGGGTCTGGCCTGGCTACGCAGCTGTAAATAACGTTCTGTGTCCTTTTCTGCAATCATAGCACAATCTACTATCTCTTCGTACGAATCGAGCTTCAGAATGCTAATCTTAGATTGTATGCTCGACCTTAATCCTTCTTGAAACTTGTGAGTTTTGTACATTGGGTCTTCTACTGTTTCAGGCATGTAACTGGCCAGTTCAACAAATCTGTCTTCGTACTGGGCCACAGACATGTTTCCTTGTTCCAACCTGAGGAATTCTGACATCTTCTCCTTTCGATAGGCCTCCGGGAAGTACTTATCATAGAACTTGATACGGAATGCTTCCCAGGTCCACTGATAATCCACCGGGGCGCACCTCTTGGTCGCTTGCCACCAAACATGTGCGGCACCCTCCAACATGTACGCGGTTAGAATCACTCTGTGATGGAGTGGGCATGCGAATGTGTTTAACTTCTTGGCTATCTGCTTGAGCCAATAATCTGCCTTGATGGGGTCTAGTCCTCCAAAGAATGCATCTGGGTGCAATTTCATGAACTTCTCGATCATGATGGTTTCTTCCGGTAGCGCGAATCTTGGCTGCATTGGTGGTGGTGCTTGACTGGGCGCTGGAGGTGGCATTCGGGTCTCTAGATTATCCTGAGGCACAAAAGGCACTCGACCGGGTGCTAGAGGAGGTGTTTGGGTTGGGGCCTGGCTTGATGTCACTAAGGTCACGAGTCTTTCCAAGAGGGCCTGTTGTCTAACTTGTTGTTCTTGCTGTTGTACTTGTTGCTGATGTATCATGCCAGCTAACAGATTGAAAGCTCCGAACATGTCCTCCCACGGTTGAGGGCCAGTTGGCATTGGTGGTGGTATAGAATAAAATCCTTATGCACTGGGTCTCGTCGATGGTCCGGCTTGAGGAGGTGGGGTCCCCATGGGAGTGGATTCTTGATTTGGGGCATTATTTTCAGATGGTGGGGCGATTGCGGGGATGGAGAGTACGCTTCTATTTTTCCTTCTTGGGGCCATCGATAACTGAAAGTAAGTATTAAAATAATTAGGAGAATAGTCCTAGGGTGAAATTAGACCCTCAAGTAAGCATTTTTTTTTTGCTCACCTTAATGTAGAGTGATTAATCTGGAATTCAGAACCTAGTTGCGCTCCCAGATTTTTATCTCTCAGCTTGGATGTCGGTTTTTGCTGAAATTTGAAACATAGGTAGGGTATTAGGTGGGAAAGATGTCAAAATTTTATTAAGTCCAGATTCGAACTATAACTTAGGGTTCCTGCCACTTTTACCTCGAAATTCTCTGCAGATCAGCGCTGGATTTCGCAGGATCTTGCCTACTGACGAAATTTTTGTGATTTTTGTGTTCGTCGGAAAAATATGAAAATTTTTAGAGGTATTTTAGGTTGAGTTAGGAGTTCAGAAATAAAATTTTAAAATTTTTATAATCTCTGATTATTTACTTATGACCGAATTATCATGGATAGGTCTGGAATCCTGCCTTTGGGAATAAAAATCGTTGAAAGTTTAAGATTTAAACTTTCTGATGGGTATACCATATCCTAGTCAGCGTGTTTGCTGAGATAATAATGGGGAATAGATGAGAGCCCCAAGGAATGAATATATATTTTTATTTTTGTAGGATTTCCCCTGCTCGAAGTTCTAGATTCAAGTTTCTATGTTTAATGACTATTCTAGTGATTCCAAGGAAACCTAATGTGGGTTTCTAAGTTTGAACACTTCACACAACCATTGGTGGCGTATCTAGGATGATTGTAATTAGTCATCAAGGGGTCTAAGTCCTATGGTGAATTTATTATGTAGTGGTTTGGGTGTCACGCCTAAGGTCCCATTTATGCTTTGATACCAACTTGTAACGCCCCGAATTTTTGACTCTCGTGGACAATACGATTTGTCAAGTTTCGGGTGTTAACTCCTATGTGTTAACATCATAATTCCATACACACATACTGTACATATATACATTCATGGCATTCAAGCAAAATGACGAAAAATAAATATCTTATTCCATAATTTTCTACTCTAAGTTCAAAAACAAACATAAAACATGCTTAACAAAATGTTCATTTAAATGTCCCCATAAAAGAAAACTTATTTCAAATTCAAAGAATTAATCTTTTCTCTACTAAAGCAATAAATAGATCATCATCAATCTACGTGAGCTTCTTCATCCGCCATTTGCTGCCACGAGCCTTCATATTTGTCACCCTGCAGATCAGGCTCACCTAATGGATCGTCACCTGCAATGTCTGGTGGTGTTTTAAACAAAACACCATCCCAGAAGGACGTGAGTTGCTCGCGATCAACTCAATAACGATCATTAATTAAGACTATTACAATAATATCCAAACAATGCATATATCATACAAAACACGCAAAAAAAAAAAATATCTTGATTAATGCTATGCATGAAATGCATGCTCTGGTTCAGGTACCCTGACCAATAAGATGGGATCACTCCACTCTTCCCGTACACCAATAAAACAATTAGTGAAACGGGCCCATGCACACTTTCACTGGCAACCGATGTATGCATGATTTAATTCCACATTTAGTTAAGTAGCTTATCATCCAGCAGTTTTAGAGATGTTCTTATCCTAAGGTCGCTCTACACCCCATCCATGGTCTGTCATGACGTAGAATAGCCGTTTCCTCTCAATAGGGGCCAAACCACGAAAATGCGTACACATCTTAGTCAAGATGAGACACATGGCACCCAAAACATTTGTATATAACTCAAGAGTCCATTATTTACTCATTCACATAAATCCTTGGCACTTCGTTAACATCACGATCATGGTCTTGCCAAAACACACCTCATGGGTTTCTTACGAATTCATCAATTTTCATATATACAGTTATACTATCCATGGGGTAAGGGCTTCCCTTAGGACGACATCCATACATACAACCACCCTCATACATGAATCATAATCTCAATCTTTTACATGTGAACAACAAGTTGAAATATGAAGCAAACATAATCTCATATACACATGTGAACAAGCATTTTGAAGCATGTTGCATACATATTCTCATATACACATACAAATAAATCATCATTCTTTCTTTAACCCTCAGATCTGACATAACATCTATATAAAATGAAATTTCAGCAATTAATATCAAATATATTCATCAAAACACGATTTCATAAAGGATATATTCACAATCATTCATGTTTTAAGTACATACCACAAAACACAACATTAAGACACAATTCGACCTATCATGCGATATTACTGTAAATGGGCTTAAAAAGAAATCCTTACCGTAGAATTTGAATGATATGATTCATAAATAATGTGCACCTCCTCTAGGTCCTAAACCTAGTATAATCGTGAAAAATAAGCAAATCAGGAATAATTTCAACATGGTATACAATATTATGGACATCTACAGTTGGGTTCACCATAAGGTTTAAATGTAGACTGTCTATATGGGATGATATCAAAGAAGATGGGGCCTACCTCTTAGAATTTCTGGTGCCGGATGAGTCGACTCGGTTTGGCTCGAGATTTCTTCTCCTTTTCTCTTTCTTCTCCCTTTCTTCTTCCTTTCTCTTTCTTCTCCTTTCCTCCTCCTTCTCCTTCCTTGGACAGAGTCCAGCAACAGCGGTCCAGTAACGACTGACCGGCAGCAACCGTCCAGCGGCAGCCGGCCTCCTCTCTCTCTCTCTCTCTCTCTCTCTCTCCTCTCTTTCTCTCTCTCTGATGGCTTCTCTCTCTCTCTCTCTCTGACGATCATGGAGGCTGTGGAGAAGGAAAATAGGTTTTATACAGCTCGGATTAGGGTTCGGAGGAAGCCTCTAGGTTCCGGTTCCGTACTTCACAAGGAAACGGCGATGGGAAGCTCGGATCTCTCTATACACCAGTC
Source organism: Liriodendron chinense (assembly GCA_003013855.2). Classification (NCBI taxonomy): domain Eukaryota; kingdom Viridiplantae; phylum Streptophyta; class Magnoliopsida; order Magnoliales; family Magnoliaceae; genus Liriodendron; species Liriodendron chinense. The sequence continues at coordinate 7,483,929 of ML058327.1, read as the reverse complement.
CCTTACGCATGAGGACCGTTCATAGTGAAGGGAGGGTCCACAAGAAGGTTTGGGTGAAGTATGGACGGCCCATGCAAGGCGGAGGTTCGGATCTTTGCGATTCTTTGATTTGGATGGTGGTTAGGAGCGGGCTACACAATCAAGTTTCGATCGCCAAATTTATAATGGTTGGGTTTTGGTGGGGCGCCTGTCAAGATGGACGGTATGGATGCTGCACACGGGGCCCACATAGAAGAGGGTGAGGATCACCCAAGTGGCAGCGGTCGTCCACTGTTACAGATAGTCTTGAAGAAGAAGAAGAAGTCTTCTTTAAAAAAAAGGTTCATATATCGTGCGTTGCACATACACGGGCATTTATGGCTGCTCTCACAAGCGGGGTCCACTCCAAGTGGGTCGGGATACTTTGATCCGTCCAACATGTCGAAATCATCATTTTAACCACTGAAAACAAAATTGAGGCAGATTCGAGTTAAGGTGGGCCACTTATGATCAAATTTCTGATTAGGGCATTTGCACAATGATCGGGGATCTGATTTTCGACGTGTACGGTTAATTTGTGTTAAATAGGCCATACACTAAGCTTAGGGTAAAAAATGATTGTGGAAAATGGGTTACTTAAATGGTGGGGTTTTAGTAGTTCCATAAAAAAATATGAAAAATACGGAAAATACGGGGTGTTACAATCTTGCAACAATATCATAATATATTCTAGTAAATTTCTCGCTTGGAGGTATGCTAGAATACATGCTGAAATATTGCTATTTAGGATAGGCAGGAAATAACTTTAGCCTTTAGAACTTGATTCATCTTTCAATGGTCCAAATTGTTTATATGATGAGCATTGCTTTGATTTAAAACGAAGCCATTTTACGATAATAATTCAAACTTTTGATGATTTGACTTCTTTTTTCTTCTTCTTTGGAATGCGGATTGTTCTCTTAATTTTGAAAAACTAAAGACTAAAAATGTGGTCATCTCATTTTAACTAAAAGTAAGAATGTATTAAAGATTTTAATCTTGAGATACATAAGATCAGGATCTCTAACATAACTATTATTAACTAAAAGGAGATAAAGTCAGTTTTAAGCGTGTTGGTGTGGTTTTCAGCTTCGCAGAACAAGTGCATTGGTGTGTGCATGCCAGGACTAATGAGGCTAGGTCCAATCTAAACCGTGATCACCATTGAACCCTGACGTTGAGATAGAGTAGGTCCGGGTCTATCAACCACCTGATAAGCACATAATTTTGTATAATGAACCCTAGTTACTTAACACATCATTGTTTTCCTGGTTAATTATCCCTCGTTACATGAATTTTCAATGTTCAAGTGATTTGGAGATGTTGGACAAGATCTGAGTCAATTAGGGCATCTACATGCCCAAAAGAGATCAGGATCAAGTGTGGAAGCGATCCAAAAAAAAGATAAAGGGTTTGACCACATTCAATGGTGGAGATGAAGATTTGAGGATTAGAAGACCTCACTAAAAGCCGCAAGATTGGAGAGCTGGAAATGGCTTGACCCTAACAGCAACCTTCAATCTCACCTGCTAGCCCAGTTGGAAGATGCATAGGTGTTTCAACAGCAGGTCACAGGTTCGAAATGCCAAGGAGACACTAACCCCGCTGGTGGGTGGGTGTATTGTATGACTACTATGTGGGTGCATTACATGAATTAAAAAAAAAAAAAATCCCACTACATCATGTAGGAATAGTACCAAATCTGTATCCTGCATAACATGTTTGGAAGTTGCTCAATTCTGAACGTACTTGACTGGATTCATCTTGGTGGGCCATCCGATGAAATCCTGCCACCTCCTGCTCCTACCAGCATCAATACAAGCAGGTGCAGTACTCAATCCAGCTTCCTTTGAAAGTTCTCACGCAGCATCTAAGTCCAATTGTACAATGCCTCAATGGTAGGGTTACCGCAAGCGGTCCCTTCCAAACCTGTTTTGCCCATATATACCTCTGACAGTGACACATGACTCAATTAAATTAATCATACTACGTCTGGTGTCTGTGATAGCATCGGCACCGTGCAATCTGCATCCAATATCCAAGCCACGCAAAAAGGAACCACATAGTGAGAGATCACATGGTGCTGACCATCTCATAAGGCATTACCCAATGTCGAAATCAACGGATGGATAATAACTGAAGGTACACATTTGGCTCATCTGATAAGCGGATCCTCCTATTTTTCATGTCAGGTGATCTTCACATTGGAACAGACGTACACTGCTCTGATTTTCTGCACATGCAACACGTCCGCAGGAAAACAGGGCTGTATGTGAAAGTACTCATTCTACCCAGAGTGCGTGTATCTGATCATTACTGTGCGTACAGAAATACAGATAATAAAAAGGCTCGCAAGATGGACCACAACAGTCTACAAACCTGTTTTAAGGTAGCCCCTAAAACACTCAAGCTCTGTGGGTCCTCCATGTCACATACATAAAATCCACTCTGTCCATCTCGAAGCTTCCTTTGAGAGAGGAAAAAGCAGGTGGGACACATAAATAGGAATAATGTGAAATTGCTCCTAAAATCTCGAAGGTTATGTGGTGTCCTGCTGCGTTTTGGTTCAAGAATGATTTTTGTATTTCTTCTTCATCCTCGCGAGTTGTACATGATTAATGGGTTTGATGAAAGATATACATCAGGGAAGCCCCACATACAAACCTATGGTTGGATCTCATCCCCATTGTTCCCTGTGGTGTGGTCCACCTGAGATTTGGATATAGATGATTTTTGATCCCAAGGTCTGGAATCCAGTAAACCACATGATGGACGGCGTGGATTTTACATATGCAGAATGGTGGGCCCAGAATATGGTCTGAGCCATAGATTGGGCCTGCTATTGGGTTTGAACACGGCTCGAGGGCTTTGGCTGTCGATGCATGGCCCACTTATGTCGATCATGGGCGAACTATGATCAAATTTGTAGGACCGTACGGTGGGCCAGGCTGTAATTCGGGCCCAAGAAATAAACTGGCTAGGCATTTACGACTCCTGGTTTTCAAGCCGGTGGCCCCTTGAGGGCGTTGACGTGAACCGTTCATGTAAGTTACTTCTCACTGACTTGCTGGTGGCCGGTTTTCCTTCAGACTATCACCACCTTACATGCTAGCAGAAAAAAAAAGAGAAGCAATGATAAAGGGTTCTGGATCATTCATTTGGTGGGCTTCATCGAACTTAGAATGACCATGGTAAAAATAAAATAAAATAAAAATAAAAAGAAAAATATGTGCTTCACTTGTAAGGATGAAATCATAATCTGTTGCCTTTTTTATTTTTTATTTTTTATATTACACCATCCAATAAAAGGAACCTTTTCCACTAAACGTGGACCATTTAATACCACTTGCCAATGATCCACAATCAACTTACACATGTGGCCGGCTTGGTGCGTGGACCGGCCTGATTTTCACACTAGGTCATCTTCATGGTAGAGCCTAGCTTATGCACGGCTCAGATCTCCTGGATGAATGCTAGGTTAGCACGTGTGTGCCCAGATCTCCACTAGCTATACTTGGTCTTGATTTTTTGAGCCGACAAATAAACCATCAGAATCAAAGCTGAGGTATAGCCAACTGGAACCAACGACACAAGATGGCTCTCAACGGCTAGTTGGGTTTGGATTAAGGTCCACAAAATAAATGTGCCACTTCAGCTGATCATGGCATGATTCAGATAAAACCCTCCAACAAGGTTATGCTGGACGGCTGCTTTCCAAATCTTTATAAATGTGGTTTGTTAGAATACATCCCAATGTCTTGCAATGGGAAAGCGTTTGCATTTTAGCCATTGGATTAGTCCTTCAAAAGTTCGAGACTGTACAATGGAAGATACCAAAAATAAATGTCAGCCTGGAACTGTTTACCCCTTTGATTATTCAAAGGTTTTGGAGATCATCCATATTTAAAAGTGATGTAAAGCGGGCACAGGTGTATTCTTAGCACAACTAGAACAAAAGAAGCCTAGAAGGAAGTAGAAGTAACTTGTTAGAATGGGAGTCTTATATAGGGCATGGTGCAACTGGGCACTGGAGTGTTTGGTTCCAAAAAGTTCATTCCGAATAAGGAGAAATTGTTATTCAAAATGTGGACCATAAATCATCTATAACTTTAGTCCAGGCATCGTCATGAAATTCATGGCATATCAATATGTATGTAATGAGGCTTCCAAGCCAACTGGCCTGCTACACTAGCTAAATCCATTTGTTTTGCCAAAGACGCATGCCTTTGGTTTAACATTACGATTTTAGAAAAGATTTACTATTTTTTAAAATTTGTATTTTCATCCTATCTAAGAATAATTTCGAATTTCTATATTTTTAAAAATTTCTTGTAACAATGGTGGGAATGCTTTGGTAAAATTTATTTAGACATTTATATTTTTGGCAAATTAGGCTTTATAATAGATTTTCTATTTTGGATAATTTGCAAATGGATCAAGGTTTTGTTTTGCTGTTTCTTTATAAGTGATGTACTCAAGAATTCTAAGATCATCTCTCAACACAATTTCAAAATTTTCCTTTCTTTTGTCTTATTGATTCAAGAACAACCTTGTGGATTTAAGATTTTCCTCCTTGAGGAAGATGGTGATCTTCTTCTCCCTTATTATACATTTTTCCCAACATAAAATAATCTAGTAATGCAAGGTAAAAATATTCTAGTTTAATAGTATTAAATAAGTTATTTATTTTTTAACCGTCTTCTATCCAAGGCAAAGTCAACCGCACCAACAATTGAGATCATTGAAACTTGACTCTAGATTAGATCTAAAAGCTAAGGGACTATTTGTTTTGTTTTGTTTTGTTTTTCTACATTATAAATATATGGTAAATATATCATTATTGCTCCCTACATCCCTTTGATTTTATGGGAGTGTCTGTCTCAAAAATCGTTCCGAAAGGATTGACTTACGATTGTGCAACCTACTGTGATGTATGTGACATATATATTCATGTCGTTCATTTGTTTTACTAAAACATTTTAGGGTGTGAGCTCAAAAATGAAGTAGATCCAAAGCTCAAGTGGCTCACAACACAAGACACAGTGGTTGTAAAACTTCCATCATTAAAAGGTTTTTTCCTTCCTAACGCTCATAATTTTTTTCATTTGTCGTCTAATGTGTTCATAAGGTCACACGAATATAGATAATGGGAAAACACAAATATCAAATTGATCCAAAACTTTTGGAGCCCCCAAGAATTCTTTAATGGTAGGGCATTTAATTCCCATTATTTCCCTTGGTGTGGTCCACTAGAGCTTTGGATCTTCCTCATTTTTAGACTCATGTCCTAAAATCAGCTAGTAGAACAGTTGGACAACATGAATAAGCCATATACATCACAATAACAATAGGCCCCTCATGAAATTCACACCCCTCTTCAATTTTATAGTTAAAAATGCAAAGAGTCACTGCCAGCCTTGAGAATGGTGTTTGAGATATGGGGTAAATAATTATTATCAATTTACATATATTTACAATGATGAATTAGATAACAAACGCCCCTAAAGTTCCATAATATCCTGCAACAATATCAGAATATATTCTAGTAAATTTCTTGCTTAGAGCTATGCTAGAATACATGCTGAAATATTGCTATTTAGGATAGGTGGGAAATAACTTTAGCCTTTAGAACTCGGAGTCATCTTTCAATGGTCCAAGCTGTTTATATGATGAGCCTTGCTTTGATTTAAAAGGATAAAGCCATTTCACGATAATAATTCAAACTTTTGATGATTTGACTTCTTTTTTCTTCTTCTTTGGAATGCGGATTGTTCTCTTAATTTTGAAAAACTAAAGACTAAAAATGTGGTCATCTCATTTTAACTAAAAGTAAGAATGTATTAAAGATTTTAATCTTGAGATACATAAGATCAGGATCTCTAACATAACTATTATTAACTAAAAGGAGATAAAGTGAGTTTTATGCGTGTTGGTGTGGTTTTCAGCTATGCGGAACCAGTGCATTGGTGCGTGCATGCCAGGACCAAATAGGCCAGGTCCAATGTAAACCGTGATCATCATTGAACCTTGACTTTGAGATAGAGTAGGTCCGGGTCTATTGACCACCTGATAAGCACATAATTTTGTATAATAAACCCTAGTTACTTAACGCATCATTGTTTTCCTGGTTAATTATCCCACATTAGGTAAATTTTCAATGTTTAAGTGATTAGGAGAGGTTGGACAAGATCTGAGTCAATCAGTGCATGTGTGGAAGCGATCCTAAAATAAAGATAAGGGGTTTGACCACTTTCGATGGTGGAGATGAAGATTTGAGGCTTAGAAGACCTCATTAAGAGTTGCAAGATTGGAGAGCTAGGAATGGCCTAACCCTAATAGTAACCTTCAATCTCACCAGCTGGCCCAGCTGGAAGATGCATAGGTGTTTCAACAACAGGTCACAGGTTCAAAATGCAAAGGAGACACTAACCCCACTGGTGGGTGGGTGTATCATATGACTAAGGTGCCTTGCATGAATTAAAAAAAAAAAAGCAATGCCACTACATCATGTAGGAATAGTACCATATCTGTATCCTGCATAACATGTTTGGAAGTTGCTCAATTATGAATGTACTTGACTGGATTCATCTTGGTGTGCCATCCAATGGGTGGAATCCTGCCACCTCCAGCTCCTACCAGCATCAATGCAAGCAGGTGCAGTACTAAATTCAGCTCCCTTTGAAAGTTGTCACGCAACATATTAGTCCAATTGTACAATGCCTCAATGGTAGGGTTATAGCAAGCGGTCCCTTTCAAACCTGTTTTGTCCATATCTATCTCTGGCAGTGACACATGACTCAATTAAATTAATCTTACCACGTCTGGTGTCTGTGATAGCATCGGCACCGTGCAATCCGCATCCAATATCCATGCCCCCCCAAAAGGAACCACATAGTGAGAGATCACATGGCACTGACTATCTCATAAGGCATTACTCAATGTCGAAATCAAAGATGGAAAATAACTGAACGTACACGTGTGGCTCATCTGATAAGCGAATCCTCCTATTTTTCATGTCAGGTGATCTACGCATTGGAACAGACCTACACTGCTCTGATTTTCTGCACATGCAACACGTCCGCAGGAAAATAGGGCTGTATGTGAAAGTACTCATTCTACCGAGAGTGCATGTATCTGATCATTACTATGCGTACAGAAATACAGATAATAAAAAGGCTCGCAAGATGGACCACAACTGTCTGCAAACCTGTTTTAAGGCAGCCCCTAAAGCACTCAAGGTCTGTGGGTCCTCTATGTCACATAGGTAAAACCCACTCCGTCCATCAATTGAGAAGTATTATATTCACCGTGCATACAAAAGATCACCCGAGAGAAAAAAAGCAGGTGTGACACATAAATAGGAATAATGTGAAATTGCTCCTAAAATCTCTAAGTTCACGTGATGTGTCTTGCTGCGTTTTGGATCAAGAATGATTTTTGTATTTCTTCTTCATCCTCGTGAGTTGTATCTGATTAATGGGTTTGATGAAAGATACACATCAGGGTGGTCCCACATACAAACCTATGGTTGGATCTCATCCCCATTGTTCCCTATGGTGTGGCCACTTGAGATTTGGATATAGATGATTTTTGACCCCAAGGTCTGGAATCCAGTAAACCACATGATGGACGGCGTGGATTTTGCATATGCAGAATGGTGGGCTCAGAATATGGGCTGAGCCATAGATTGGGCCTGCTATTGTGTTTGAACACAGGCTTGAGGGCTTTGTCTGTCGATACATGGCCCACTTATGTTGATCATGGGCGAACTATGATCAAATTTGTAAGACCGTACGGTGGGCCAGGCTGTAATTCGGGTCCAAGAAATAAACTGGCTGGGGTTTTACTAATCCTTCTGGTTTTCAAGCCGGTGGCCCATTGAGGGCATTGATGTCAACCGTTCATGTAAGTTACTTCTCACAGACTTGCTAGTGGCCGGTTTTCCTTCAGACTATCTCCACCTTACATTCTAGTAGAAAAAGAAATGAAGAAGCAATGATACAGGGTTCTGGATCATTCATTTGGTGGGCCTCATGGAACTTGGAATGGGCATGGTAAATAAATAAATAAAATAAAATAAAAAGAAAAATATGTGCTTCACTTGTAAGGATGAATTCATAATCTGTTGCCACCTTTTTTATTTTTTTCTTTCTTTCTTTTCACACAATCCAATAAAAGGAACTTTTTCCACTAAACGTGGACCATTTAATACCATTTGCCAAAGATCCACAATCAACTTACACATGTGGCCGGCTTGGTGCGTGGACCGGCCTGATTTTCACACTAGGTCATCTTCATGGTAGAGCCTAACTTATGCACGGCTCAGATCTCCTAGATGAATGCTAGGTTAGCACGTGTGTGCCCAGATCTCCACTAGCTATACTTGGTCTTGATTTTTTGACCCGACTAATAAACCATCGGAATCAAAGCTGAGGTATAGCCAACTGGAACCAACGGCACAAGATGGCTCTCAACGGCTAGTTGGGCTTGGATTAAGATCCACAAAATAAATGGGCAACTTAAGCTGATCATGGCATGATTCAGATCAAACCCTCCAACAAGGTTATTCTGGACGACTGCTTTCCAAATCTTTGTACATGTGGTTTGTTAGAATACATCCCAATGTCTTGCAATGGGAAAGTGTTTGCATTTTAGCCATTGGATTAGTCCTTCAAAAGTTCCAGACTGTACAATGGAAGATACCAAAAATAAATGTCAGCCTGGAATAGTTTACCTCTTTGATTATTCAAAGGTTTTGGAGATTATCCAAATTTAAAAGTGATGTAGAGCGGGCACATGTGTATTCTTAGCACAACTAGATCAAAAGAAGCCTAGGAGGAAGCAGAAGTAACATGTTAGAATGGGAGTCTTATATAGGGCATGGTGCAATTGGGCACTTGGAGTGTTTGGTTCCAAAAAGTTCATTCCGAATGGGGAGAAATTGTCATTCGAAGTGTGAACCATAAATCAGCTATAACTTTTGGTCCAGGCATTGTCATGAAATTCATGGCATATCAATATGTATGTAATGAGGCTTCCAAGCCAACCGGCCTTCTACACTGGCTAAATCCATTTGTTTTGCCAAAGATGCACGCCTTTGGTTTTACATTACGATTTTAGAAAAAAATTTACTATTTTTAAAAATTTGTATTTTCATCCTATCTAAGAATAATTTAGAATTTTTATATTTTTTGAAATTTCTTGTAACAATGGTGAGAATGCTTTGGTAAAATTTATTTAGACATTTATATTTTTGGCAAATTAGGCTTTATAATAGATTTTCTATTTTGGATAATTTGCAAATGAATCAAGGTTTTGTTTTGCTTTTTCTTTATGAGTGATGTAATTAAGGATTCTAGGATCATCTCTCAATACAATTTCAAAATTTTCCTTTATTTTGTCTTATGGATTCAAGAACTACCTTGTAGATTTAAGGGTTTTCCTCCTTGAGGAAGATGGTGATCTTCTTCTCCCTTATAATACATTTTTCCCAACATAAAATAATCTAGTAATACAAGGTAAAAATATTCTAGTTTAATAGTATTAAATAAGTTATTTATTTTTTAACCGTCTTCTATCCAAGGCAAAGTCAACCGCACCAACATTTGAGATCATTGAAACGTGACTCTAGATTAGATCTAAAAGCTAAGGGGCTATTTGTTTCGTTTTGTTTTGTTTTTCTACATTATTAATATATGGTAAATATGTCATTATTGCTCCCTACATCCCTTTGATTTTATGGGAGTTTCCGTCTCAAAAATCGGTCCGAAAGGACGGACTTATGTTTGTGCAACCTACTGTGATGTATGTGACATATATATCCATGTCATTCATTTGTTTTACTAAAACATTTTAGGGCGTGAGCCCAAAAATGAGGTAGATCCAAAGCTCAAGTGGCTCACAGCACAAGAAACAGTGGTGGTAAAACTTCCATCATTAAAAGGTTTTTTCCTTCCTAACACTCATAATATTGTTCATTTGTTATCTAACTTGTTGATAAGGTCACACGAATATAGATAATGGGAAAATACAAATATTAAATTGATGCAAAACTTTTAGAGCCCCCCAAGAATTTTTTAATAGTAGGGCATTTAATTCCCATTATTTCTTGTGGTGTGGTCTACTTGAGCTTTGGATTTGCGTCATTTTTGGACTTATGCCCTAAAATCAACTAGTAGAATAGTTGGACAACATGAATAAGTCATATACATCACAATAACAATAGGCCCCTCATGAAATTTACACCCCTCTTCAATTTTATAGTTAAAAATGCAAGGAGTCACTATCAACCTTGAGAATGGTGTTAGAGATATGTGGTAAATAATTATTACTAATTTACATATATTTACAATGACGAATTAGAAACCAAACGCCCCTAAAGTTCCATAATATCCTGCAACAATATCAGAATATATTCTAGTAAATTTCTTGCTTAGAGCTATGCTAGAATACATGCTGAAATATTGCTATTTAGGATGGGCGGGAAATAACTTTATCCTTTAGATCTCGGAGTCATCTTTCAATGGTCCAAACTGTTTATATGATGAGCCTTGCTTTGATTTAAAAGGATAAAGCCATTTCATGATAATAATTCAAACTTTTGATGATTTGACTTCTTTTTTCTTCTTCTTTGGAATGTGGATTGTTCTCTTAATTTTGAAAAACTGAAGAATAAAAATGTGGTCATCTAATTTTAACTAAAAGTAAGAATTTATTAAAGATTTTAAACTTGAGATACATAAGATCAAGATCACTAACATAACTATTGTTAACTAAAAGGAGATAAAGTCAGTTTCAAGCGTGTTGGTGTGGTTTTCAGCTACGCAGAACAAGTGCATTGTTGCGTGCATGCCAGGACCAATGAGGCCAGGTCCATTCTAAACGGTGATCACCATTGAACCCTAACGCTGAGATAGAGTAGGTCCGGGTCTATTGACCACCTGATAAGCACATAATTTTGTATAATGAACGCATCATTGTTTTCTAGTTAATTATCCCTCATTAGGCAAATTTTCAATGTTCAAGTAATCAAGAGAGGTTGGACGAGATCTGAGTCAATCAGGGCATCTACATGCGCAAAAGAAAGCAAGATCAAGTGTGGAAGTGATCCTAAAGTAAAGATAAAGGGTTTGATCACATTTAATGGTGGAGATGAAGATTTGAGGCTTAGAAGACCTCATTTAAAGCCGCACAATTGGAGAGCTGGGCTGCATAATTTTTGAATGGTCAAGTTTGGGTGCCCACTTGATGGACGTATGTGTACAACAACATGCATCAAAATGGACCTCCAGCACATCAGATCTATCATCTAAACACCAAGGTGGGTCCCACCTTCTCAGCACAGGAGCAGCAATCAACGTGCAAGTAGCTGCCCAGATATTCGAGCCGTAGTGGAGATCAAATCTCCACCGTCCAAGGACAGTGGCCTTATCACATGAGCAGCATCGTCATTAGTGGACGTCACCAACTTCCCATGACCAACAGCCAAGGAGATCATCTTCTCCATCTAGTTTCTCCAACTATAGATTCATTCCATCACAACCATGGGGATCAAACCGTCCAGGCCATCCCCAACAGCCATCCAGTGGCCAGATGATCATCATCAACACTGTCAAGTGGGCTCCACCAGCTAAACATTCAGCCCTCACACGTGATCATTAGTCTCCTGTTGGAAAACCGGTCAGCGGAAGCAACGAAGAAGATTAAACAATCACCACAAAGCCACACAAGCACTCAACGCAAAAGCAAATGAATTTTACGTGGAAAACCCTTGCGGGAAAAAACCACGGCACAAAGCGACAACTTCCACTATGAATTCAGATGATTACAGAGCTAGAACTACCTGAGTAGATCCCAAAGACGAACAAAAGCACACAACCTCTCAATCCTCTTTCCCAATAACTCTAATCCCGTTTAGAACAGCTAGGTATTACTTAGCATTAGGTCTAGCACGATTAAGAAACATATATATAAGAGGAAACCCGAAAATAGAAACAAGTAGCGTGAAAAACCGCGCAACACTACAATCTCCGCAGACCGGTCACACAACCGGTCTTGACCAGTCCAGAGAGGTGTGCCGGATGCTGCCTCAACTCAGACCTGTCCTCAGACCGGTCTGAGCAACCTGCGAAGTGAACTCACCACCATTATCGGTTCTCAAAATTTTCAATTTCTGCCCTGACTGATTCTCCACCATCGCGTTCCAATACTTGAAGGTCGTGAAAACATCAGATTTATTTTTCAGAAAATAAACCCAAAACTTCCTTCTATAGTCATCGATAAACGACACGAACCACGATGACCCACCAATAGAAATAACGGGCGACGGCCCCCATACATCGGAATGGACATAATCAAGCACCCTTTTACATACATGTTTCACCCTTTTAAAAGACAATCTAGACTATTTCCCATACATGCAGTGTTCACATATACTAAAGTCTACAGATTTAAAGGAAGGAATCAAAGATCGTTCAGATAGTACCTTCATGCCCGGCTCGTTCATGTGGCCTAAGCGTGCATGCCACATATGTGCAGACGTGGAATCCGCTACAGTTGCTGCAGCTCCACCTACTGAAGTGCTCCCAATTAGCCTGTAAATGTTTCCATGCCTCTATCCCTTCATAATTTCAAGGGTCCCCTTTGAAACTTTGCAGAACCGGTCAAAACCAGTGAACCTGCACCCCAATGCTTCGAGTGCACCAAGGGAGATCAGATTCTTCCTCAACCTTGGAACGTGCCTTACTTCCGTCAAGGTCCGTTCGCTCCCATCGAACATCTTGATGCGTACTGTACCAATCCCCACAACCTTGCAGGCATAGTCATCGCTTAGAAATACCGAGCCTCCCTCATATTCCCTGTAGGAAGTAAAGACGCTCCTATCTGGGCACATGTGATATGAGGCCCCAGAGTCCATGATCCACTCATCACAGAGAGGTCCAGCCTTTGACACTGTCAAGACTTCACACACATGACTACCACCTTCCTCGGCTTCAGCGGTATTGGCTTCCCTAGAAGAATCACCTGACTTCTCCTTCTTATACTTATGACTCTTGCAGTCCTTCTTCATGTGCCCAACTTGGCCACATCCCCAACACTTCAACTTGCCTTTGCCCTTGCCCTTCGATTTGGATCGAGAACGCGACGATCCTTCACCTCGCTCAGAATTCCTTCCTCTCATAAACAATGCTTCAGAGGAGGAATTAGTATCACCGCTCTTCTGTCTCATGGCCTTCGATTGAAGGGCTGAGACAACGGTCTCAACACTAATAGTGTCCCTACCCGCGCACAATGAGTCCCTAAGTGACTCATATGAACTAGGAAGTGAGTTCAACAAGATCAAGGCTTGATACTCGTCTTTCATCTGCTCACCAAAATCGAGCAACTTGCAAATCAACTTGTTGAATGTGCTAATGTGGTCCTCCACATCTGTCCCCTCCGTCATCTTCAAAGTGAAGAGTTACATCATTAGATACATGCGATTTTCTAGAGACTTCTTCGCATAAATGTTTTCTAGCTTGGTCCATGTTTCTACAGCGGTCTTCTCCTTCATGACGTTATAGAGGATGTCATCAACAAGGCACAATTGGATTGAGGCCATTGCCTTCTCATCCATCTTCGTCCACTCATCATCTTTCATCTCGGCAGGGCGCTTTCCAAGGGCGTTCACGACCCCTTGCTGAGTTAGGACGGCACGCATCTTCACCTTCCATAACTCGAAGTTATTTTTGCCCGAGAACTTCTCAACGTCGAACTAGGTCCTTGAAGCGATGAGATTGTTTCAGAAAACTTCTTCTTCAACCCTCCAATGATATCTCTGATACCGCTTGTTGGAAAACCGGTCAGCGGAAGCACCGAAGAAGATCAAACAATCACCACAAAGCCACACAAGCACTCAACGCAAAAACAAATGAATTTTACGTGGAAAACCCTTGCGGGAAAAAACCACGGCACAAAGCGACAACTTCCACTATGAATTCAGATGATTACAGAGCTAGAACTACTCGAGTAGATCCCAAAGACGAACAAAAGCACACAACCTCTCAATCCTCTTTCCCAATAACCCTAATCCCGTTTAGAACAGCTAGGTATTGCTTAGCATTAGGTCTAGCACGATTAAGAAACATATATATAAGAGGAAACCCGAAAATAGAAACAAGTAGCGCGAAAAACCGCGCAACACTACAATCTCCACAGACCGCAGACCGGTCGCACGACCGGTCGTGACCAGTCCAGAGAGGTGTGCCGGATGCTGCCTCAACTCAGACTTGTCCTCAGACCGGTCTGAGCAACCTGCGACTGGTCTGGCGACCGGTCTGAGATCTCCACAACCGGTCTCAAAATGGCCAAAATCGTCCAAAGAGTTTTGGACTCAAAACTGCATATCCTGTCCACTGGCCGACCGGTCGTGCGACCGGTCGGTGGACTCTGTTCATGCACAGTAATGAGGCCTTCACAACATTTCCCAGCATCCATCCATCTGATGTTGCATCCAACGGTCCAGCAACAATCAAGCTAAACATGTGATGGCCAACAATGCAGATGGGCCGTCCATCCTCTCTTTCAAGTCAGATCTCCACTCACAGGTCAACCATCCATGGTGTCCACCGTGCAACCAGCACATCTTCTCTAAGGTGCTAGCACACATCTTCTCCACATCCATCTAACGTGCTAGCACCATCAAGTTGTGGACCCCACTTCCTGCTAACGTCAGCCACACATCCAGCCGTGCATCAAACTCATGAATGGTGGGCTCGCTTTTCACTTATGAGGTCAGCAATTCAGTAAGGTGGACCTCACTATGATGGACCCCTCTAACAGCTCGCGTCATCAGCAGTGGACATCTCAGGTTCCACACGAGTGCTGTGAACATCATTAGCTCCATCCTCATCTCAGGATCCCAGCCATCCATGGTAAGCATTTGCTCAATCCAACGTCACTGTCCATCTCTAGCTTCCAAATAGCACAGAAGCCATGGGCGTCAATCTGTGCAGCTCCACATGTATGATCTCCAAACCGTCCCTCATCCTACTCACTCCATCAAACCATCCATGCCTCAATCCAGCTGCATCAAGCAAAGCCAGCAGGTGAACAATGCCATTGATCAAGGGCCAGCTGTTGAAGATCTTACCTCAAACGTGGAGCTCCAATCCACCTCCATCTACCATCTCAGCGTCCATCACGTAGCAAGTGGAGATCTCAGCCGTCGACTTCAGATACTTCACATGTACAGTGCAACCATGGAGATCAAATCCCAGCCATGCAGCATAATTTCAGTCGTCCATCCACTGGTCGTCCAGACTCTACATGTTCAGCTTGTGGACCCAGTCAACCCAACTCATCTACCCAATTAACTCAACCAGTTAACTCACATCGCGATCTTCCATCCTTGGGCTAAGAAAACTCCCTCTCTATCCTCTTCTACGCATGGGCCCCAAAAGCAAAATGGAGGAAGGTATACTCGAAGCCTAGAGAAGTTAGCTCTAGGTTTGGAGTGAAACCTTAGCTACTCCAAGCCTCCCCCTCCCTCATTCTCATCATCAATCCCATTCTTTACAACTCTTTTCTTCTCTAGTTTTTCATTCATTCTTTTTTTTCTGTTGTAGTTTTATAATAGTTTAGTTTTTCTTTTGTATCAATCTTTCATTTGTAGAGTGGTAAACTAAACTCCTAGCTAGGGCTAGGGGTGAAGTCTTTGGTGAGATTTGCAAGCTTTGGTTCTCTTGGTTCAATAATGGTGGTGTGAATGTTGGAGTTCTTTGTTTGATTGGTGTGGTTATCTACCTTAGTGAAAGCTATTGTTGTGCATGTCCCTTGATCCATCGTCGACTCCAAGCACAATGGATGCTTATGATTCCTTGCATACTAATTAGCTAGTTCATGATCGATAAAGTCCTTTGATCTATCGTCGACTCCGGGCATGATGGATGCTTAAGATTTTTAAGATCATCAAGCTAGTGAAGGTAAAGTCATCGATCTGTAAAATCCCTTTATCAATTATAGACTCTGAGTACATTGGATGCTTTGGATTTCTTGCGATCGATAGACAAAATCTTAACAGTTGGATCGATCAATCAAAATCTTCTATCTTGTAAGTATACATTTGATCGTATAATTTGTGATCTTATTAATTGATGTTTTGGCAAAGTTATTGATCTGTATAATTACTTGATCTATTGTCGACTCCGGGCACAATGGATGCTTGGAATTCCCTGCGATCAACTAACGAGTGCTTCATAGATAAATTAATTGGTTTAGATCACTATTTTTATGAAATATTAAAGTGGTTTAACTGTTTCAACTTCCAATTGGAATGTATTTTTATTCGATTCCAGTTGAGTTATAGTTGAACTAACGAATCAAACATTATGAATGAACCAAAGGTGGATCCCTAATGCCTTAGCCGTTTCCTATTTTTATCTTTCAACACACACATCTTGCTCCACTCACGTGGATTAAAATCATTGTAATCTCTCCCACTTAAACTAATTCCTCTAAGTATTCTTAACCTTAATCCCTATGGTTTAACCTCGGTCTCACTGAGTATTTTACTACTTCGTTGCCTGCACTTGGGTGTGCAATCTTTGGATTATAGCACCACCATCTATTCGGCTAACAATCTTGCGCTTACTATGAAACCAAGCGATTTGCAGAGGCTGGGGTTCCCCTTCTAATGAGCTCTTTTTGCCTTGTCAATCAAGGACTTGCGAATGTGTAAGACTTAT
Organism: Liriodendron chinense; assembly: GCA_003013855.2. Classification (NCBI taxonomy): domain Eukaryota; kingdom Viridiplantae; phylum Streptophyta; class Magnoliopsida; order Magnoliales; family Magnoliaceae; genus Liriodendron; species Liriodendron chinense. The sequence continues at coordinate 7,467,187 of ML058327.1, read as the reverse complement.
ATGATCGAACGGGCATAAGTATGCAAGAATGGAAATGGATTTCGAAAAGTAATTGATTACAATCTCTTAACACACTAAGGCGGGATTCACTGACCTTATCTGAGAGTAGCAAGAAAGTGCTGATGAGCGTAGGCGAACAAGTCCTAAAGCTAACAATCTTCCTCCAAATCGTCTCACGAGCATAGATGGGAGGGAATTACAACTATTGGTGCTAAGGCTACGAGTTGGTTCGACGTAATCGCAGAGACGGACTGATGCTACTCTAACCTAAAAATTCACTGCCGACGAGCAGTGGAAATGAACTAAGCTAAGGTGCTATGCTAAGATAATGATGTAGAATGGGTCATAGATACATTCATGGCTTGGATGGACCGGAGGAAGGAATCCAAGAGAAGACTATAGAAATCAACATAGTTCGGGTGACCAACCAAGTCTAGCTAGTCGGTCACATGAAATTGCGCTAGGAAGTCCAGAAGCTTGCTGGACAATTTTGGTCTAGCTCGATCGACCGACTGATCTTGTCGGTTGCTCGAAAATACGCTGAAAATCCTAGTTTGGTCTTTGAACATTTTTGGAGCTTTTTAGTTGTTTGACCAATCTCCATCGGTTTACCGACCGATCGCTCGAAAGCTCAGATCGGTTGCCCAACCACAATCGATGGGCGACATCTGTTTTGCGTGTTTTCTTGTTTTATTTCTTTATTTGCTTAAGTAGCTTCTTAATTATATTTAGGGTTTGTTTAGAGTATTTAAACACTTTTTAGATTCATTGTTAGGGTTAACTCTTTCATAATTCAATATAAATTCTTGACTTTCGTCATTTTCTCTCATGGATTCGAGAAAGTTCTGGTGGATTCCAGAGAACCTTATAGATTCAAGGTAGTTATCCCCCTTGAGGAAGATAGTGATCAACCTCATCACGTCTTTCCTTGTGCCAAGTGGTATCAGAGTGAGGAATTCCCCTTAAATCAATGGCAACTAATGAAGGTATGGATAATAATCCCGTGGATGGTGATCCAGGGATCCCTTATCTAAGGAAAGGGTAGAAGCTTTCCAGTGGGAGAGTCGATTAGCTATGCAAGGGCTGTAGGCAACCCTCGACCATATCGTAGAAGTGCTAATCCCACCTCGTGTTTGGGGCGATAATCAGCCTCTGGTGATTGCTGGGCCACAAAATCACATCGTTCGCGGAGCACTTCTAATGGCGAATCACAGGGCTACGCCTTATGATGCTAGCTTCGACGATGAAGAGGTTGGAGATATGATCCTCCATTAGCCGGTATGTGGAGATGATCGGGGAGATCAAACAGATTAGGATTTCAAGATCAAGGCCGACCTCCTGAGCTTCAACGGTGAGTTACATATTGAAGAGTTCCTTAATTGGCTGACGGAAGTCAAATGTTTTTTCGACTATGTGAAAGTGTTGGAAGAGAAGAAGGTGAAGCTTGTCGCTTACAAGCTTAAGGGCGACGCTTCAGCATGGTGGGATCAATTACAACTTGCCCAAACTCGACAGATGAAGGGGCCCATTTGTACATGACAACGGATGAAGAGTCTACTACATGCGCAATTCCTCCCCAGCGACTATGATCAGGTATTGTTTCAACAATATCAGAATTGCTGATAAGGTAACCGGCCAGTGCGAGAGTACACCGAAAAGTTCCAACATTTGGTGTCACGAAATGACTTGGTGGAGACTGAGTCATAGCAAGTCGCTCATATCATTAGAGGTTTGCGATTACCAATCCAGGATCAGATTCAGATGAATCAAGTTTAGACGATTGATGAAGAGGTCAAGTTGGCTATTAGGGTTGAAACCCAGCTTGAGAGGGCCAATGTTTGGGCTTACCCTACGACGTGGGCTCCCATGACGGGTCCTTTGCAGAATACTTCGCTGGCTAAGGGGAAGAAGCTAGTAGAGGGTGTATTCAACCCCCTACGATCACAAACCATGAAACGCGGAGTAGCCCATTGAGACCCCAATGCGCAACAACAACAACCTGGGGTCCGAGTAGGATTCTGAATCCTTATGGTCAGCCGAGGCCGGACCATTGTTTTCGATGTGTCACTTCTCTAATGCATGTCTTCAATGTCCCGCAACCCACTTAGCCATCAATGAAGGGGGTGTTGAAGATGTGGAAGAGGATCTAGAAGTTATTGAAATGGACCCGATTGGTGATGAAGAAGTGGATGAAGGGAATTGGGTGGTGGAAGATCACGATTAGTTTTTAGTCATAAGGAGACTTTTGTACACTCTAAGAAAAGAGGTGCACCCACAACGACATAATATATTTTGCACACACTATACCGTGAACAACAAAGTCTATGATGTAATCATAAATAATGGCAACAACGAGAGCATCGTCTCGAGAGTTATGGTGGAAAAATTGCACGTAAGGACAGAGAAACACCCTGCCCCATACTCGATTGGTTAGATCAAGAAGGTGAATGAGACTAAGGTAACTAAGTAGTGCACCATCCCTTTTTCGATTGGTAAATACTATAAAGGTCAGGTAGTTTGTGATGTCGTCGACATGAAGGCTTATCACATGTTGTTGGGTCGGCTGTGGCAGTCGGATCATGATACGATTAACAGAGGCCAAGATAACGTCTATATTTTCACCAAGGATGGCTGGAAAACAATTCTGGCCTCTATGGGCTCGAAAGCACACCCTGAAGCTTCTAAAGTGGATGGACGTTTTCTCCTAAACATTTAGGACTTTGTTTAGGAGTCTAAGGAGACTGGAGAGGTGTATGCTTTAGTTCTGAAGGGTGAAGATGTAGAGCCAACAAATATACCGACCAAACTGAAATTGTTGCTGAATGAATTCAAAGGAATTTGGCCCGAAGACCTTTCCGATGGATTGCCCCCCATGCAGGATATCCAACACCATATAAACCTTGTCCCAGGGGCTAGCTTGCCTAACCGCCCTCACTATTGGATGAGTTCGAAGGAGTGTGGTATTCTTTAGGGATAAGTGGATGAAATCATCCATAAGGGTCTGATGCAAGAGAGTATGAGTCCATGCATTGTTCTGAAATTGTTAACTCCTAAGAAGGATGAGAGTTGGCGCATGTGTGTCGACAGCCAAGCAATTAATAAAATTATTATTAAATACTGATTTTCGATACCATAGTTGGATGAAATGCTGGATATGCTCGAGGGTGCCAAGATGTTCTACAAGTTGGGCTTGAGAAGAAGGTACCATTAGATTCGAATATGGTCGGGTGATGAGTAGAAGATGGCCTTTAAGACCAAGGAGGGGTCGTACGAATGGTTGGTTATGCCTTTTCTGTCTTTTAAATGCGCTATGCACATTCATGTGGTTGATGAACCAAGTTCTGAAACCGTTTATTCGACGGTTTGTGGTGGTTTACTTCGATGATATATTGATCTATCTTAGAATGAGGTGGACCACATGGGGCATCTTAGCCAGGTTCTATAGGTCCTGACAGACAACAAAGCTATACCTTAACTTGAAGAAGTGCAGCTTTTTAATAGAGAGCTTGTTGTTCTTAGGTTTTGTAGTGATGTCCACGGGCATCCATGTGGACGATGAGAAGGTGCGACATTAGAGAATGGCCGGTCCCGAAGAATATCCATGAGGTGAGGAGTTTTCACGGGTTAGCGACATTTTACCGTTGATTCGTGCGTAATTTTAGCACTATCGTGGCACCAATTACTGACAGTATGAAGAAGAGGCCATTCCAGTGGACAAAAGAAGCCGATAGGAGCTTTGTAAAGATTAAACATAAATTTCCCACGACTTCGGTTCTTGTACTTCCTAGCTTTGACAAGTTGTTCGAGGTAAGTGCGATGCTTTGTATGTCGGAATTTGGGGAGTGTTATCACAAGAAGGTAGGCCGATTGCCATCTATAGCGAGAAGCTCAGTGATGCACAAAAGAAATAGTCGACGTATGAGCTTGAGCTGTACGTAGTGGTTCAGGCAATGAGACATTGGTGGCACCAACGGGAGTTTGTTCTCTACACTGATCATTAAGTCCTAAAATTCATCAATATCCAAACTAATATGAATCATGTCCACGCTAGACTGAATCTCATTTGTGCAGGAATTCACGTTTGTTTTGAAGCACAAAGCAAGGTAGCAGAACAAGGTGGTTAATGCACTTAGCCGTCGTGCATCGATACTGATCACATTGAACAATGAGGTAATTAGGTTTGACTGCCTCAAAAAGTTATATGCTGAAGATGAAGACTTCAAGGAGGCATGGTCTAGATGCTAAGAGGGTCATCCCAGTGGCCTACATGTCCAAGATGGTTTCCTCTTCAAAGGGAATTAGCTGTGCATTCCATAGAGTTCTCTGAGAGAGTAAATTATCTAAGAGCTACATGGTGGTGGTCTTGGCAGTCACCTAGGATGAGACAAGACAGTTGCTCATGTTGAGGAGAGATATTATTGGCCGTAGTTGAAGCGAGACATCGAAAAAGCGGTGCAGCGTTGCCACACATGTCAGTCTTCAAAAGGGCAATCTCAAAACACGAGTCTCTACACCCCATTGCCTGTACTTGACGGCCTGAGAGGATTTATCTATGGACTTAATATTTGGCCTTTCGCGAACTTAGCATGGCATGGACTCTGTGTTCATGGTAGTGGACAGATTCTCGAAGATGACACACTCATCCCGTGTAAGAAGACTCTCAATAAGACACACGTTGTAAATTTATTTTTTCGAGAGGTTGTGCAATTACACGGTGTTCCCAAATCTATCACTTTTGATCGTGACATGAAGTTCTTCAAGCACTTTTGAAGGACTTTGTGGAAGCGATTCGACACACAACTTCAGTTCAATAGTGCGTATCACCCGCAGACAGGTGGGTAAACTGAAGTCGTGAATCGTATGCTTAAGAATCTCATCTGGTGCATTTAAGGAGATAAGCCAAAGCAGTGAGAATTGGCCTTGGCTCAGGTGAAGTTTACCTTCAATAACATGCCAAACCGCTCCACAGGCAAGTCCCTATTTGGGATTGTGTATCGAAGCGTGCCCCGTCATACTCTCAACTTGGTTCCTTTGCTTAAGCTCTCGGGCATGAGCGTAGCTGCAGAGAATATGGTGGACCGAATCGTGGGTATCCATGTAGATGTTCAACCCAGGTTGTGAGCTTTAAACGATAGATACAAGGAGTATGTTGATAAGCATCGGCGTTCGAAAATGTTCGAGGTGGTCGATAACGAGATGGTTCATCTGTGAAAGGAAAGATTTTCGATTGAGACATACAATAAGCTGAAGAATAAGAAAATTGGTCCGGTGTCTATCCTCCGCAAGATCAATGATAACCATACGTTGTTGATCTTCTGGATGACATGGAGATCTCGTGTATATTCAACGTTGTAAACTTGTATAAGTATCGTGAGATGACTTTTAAAGATAACTCGAGGATGAATTCTTTTGAAGTGGAGGGGACTGATGTAGAACGGGTCACGGACACGTTCATGGCTCGGATGGACTGAAGTAAGGATCCTAAGAGAAGACTACAGAAATTAGCATAGTTCGAAGCTTGTTGGACACTTTTGCCCAGCTCAATCGACCGACCATTCTCGTCGGTCGCCTGAAAATACTTCGGAAATACCAGTTTGGTCTTTATAAACTTTTGGAGCTTTTTGGTCGCTTGACCAAGCTTCATTAGTCGATCGATCGATCGCCCAAAAGCTCGGGTCGGTTGCCTGACCACAATTGATGGACAACATCTATTTCATGCGTTTTTCTGTTTTGTTTCTTTATTTGCTTAAGTAACTTCTTAATTATGTTTAGGGTTTATTTATAGTATTTAAACACTTTTTAGATTCGTTGTTAGGGTTAACTCTTTCATAATTCAATACAAATTGTCGACTTTTGTCCTTTCTCTCTTATGGATTTGAGCAAGCTCTGGTGAATTCCAGAGAGCCTTGTGGATTCAAGGTAGTTATCTCCCCTGAAAAAGATGGTGATTGACCTCATCACGTCCTTCTTTACGTCAGGTAACCATCCTTTTAGATATAGATTTGATTTGGTTTGTTGGATTTGTGTTTATGCTTCTTTGCTATTTGTAGCATAGATTTGATTTGGTTTGTTGGATTTGTGTTTATGCTTCTTTGCTATTTGTAGCATTTGTATTGAATATGGAAGATAACCGATAACTTATGTGGCGTCCTCAGATATGTCCAACTTAGGAGGGAGTGGTTATCCTCTCTTTGATCATGGCCTACTTTGCCGAACGTACTTTAGCGCCGACAAATCCGCAACAACAGCTTGTCTTCGTTTGGAAGCTTGCTTAGCTGACGTGGCAAACACAAAATCTCTCTCTAGATACCTGCGGTGCCATGCAGTTGGACACATTGTGCATGGCATGTAGAGCGATCCATGCGGTTGATCCAATTTGTCAGATTTTGGTACAAACATGGCGTCCACCAACCAGACCTTAGTAGTTAAAAATGAAATTGCCATGTAGAGATGCCCACCATTGAAACCTTCCCGGGCCCACTGCTATGTTTATATGTCATCCAAGCCATTCGCAAGATGAATCCCACCAGATGAAGGGAAAAATCAAATTTGGGCCAGATGCAAGCTTAAGTGGTTTTTGTGATTGGCGACCCATCCCCACTTTTCCATACTGCGTGCACAACTTGCATTTTTGGGCTCATGTACTAAGTATGATCCAGTACAATTGTTGGACGGAATGGACAATAACACACATCACTAAATACTTCTTTGGGCAGCTCACTTATTGGATTGCTACAACTACAGCCCCTGATAATTAGTAGATGGCCGATCCATGTGATGGCCCACTAGAACAACCGTTCCGATCACTACGGTTTGCCACATGTACCATAAACAGCAAAACCGGCTGGTGAGGTCGGCTTTTATTGTGTCTCGCCTGCTAGCCCAGCTGGAAGATGCCTAGGTGTTTCAACCGCATTGGGTCTTTATAGGAGCTGGAAAAACGGATGGACGTTGTAGATGTATAAAAAAATCATCAAGGTGGCCCCACAGGTCAGGGTAGCACCTAATCCGCTCTCGGACTCGGGTCTTACTACCGAGATCTCGTACCGGTCGGTGCTGTGGGCCCCACCATAATGTATCTGTTTTATCCATTCCATCCATCCATTTTACCAGCTGATTTTAGGGCATGAGTCCAAAAATAGAAACCGCATTTTCTAATGAGTTACTCATTACACTTTTATCGTACTGAGTAAACTCAGTTTGGCCCGCCATAAATGTATGTTGTTTATCCACACTGTCCATCTGTTTTTTCAGCTCATTTTAGGTGTTGAGCAAAAAATTTAAGCATATCCAAAGCTCAAGTGGACCATACCACAGGAAACAGTGTGAATAATGATTTCTACCGTTGAAACCTTGCTAGGGAACACAGTGATCTTTATTTGTCATCCAACCTATTCACAAGCTCACAAAGGTAGGGATGAAGGGAAAACAAAAATATCACCTTGATCCAAAAGTTCCATGGCCCCAAGTTTTTTTCAACGGTAGATGTTCAAGTCATACTATTTCCTATGGTGTGGTCCACTCGAGCTTTGGATATGCTTCATTTTTTGGTACCAAGCGCTGAAATTATCTGCTAAACTGGATGGACGGAGTGGATAAAATACATAAATCATGGTGGATCCCATAGAGTTTACTCAATCCACTTCCCAAAAAATGAGGTAAATCAAAATCTCCATAGACTACACCATTGGAAACAGTGGTGATTGAACACCTTCCACTGTAATGTTTATTTGTCGTCCAACGTGTTGATTAAGTCACACAGACATGGACAATGGGAAAACACAAATATCATCTTGATCCAAAACGTTTATAATCTCATAAAGTTTTTAATGGTGACCTTAGGTATTATAGGTAATTCAAGGTTTGCAAAATCAATCACTTCATCTATCTTCCTTTTATACTTATAACATCCCAAGTGCATAGAAACAAAATTTTCTAAAAGAATTTTGAAATTAAGAAAAATTAAAAAATTTCTACATAATTGCTCAAAATGTCACAAAAATCTAATTAGATTTATCTTAGGAATCTCACCTCCAACCAAAATCTTACATTGTCCTCAACGTAAAAATTAGATATGCGATACGCAAGACATGAGAGCAATGAAATAAAACAAGGGAGAGTGAGAACGAGAGTATCTGAGGTAGCAAGTTGATCAATTCTAGCATCTTCCATTGTCTCTATGAGACTTATTCAATCCTAAATGTAGAAAAATAAATCCTAACCTACATTTGATCAGTTCGATCGACTACATGATCAAATTTGAGTAGGATCCTCATGAATTTCAATAAATTTCTCATGAGGACAATTTAAAGTCCTGCTTGACAGTAAACATGAGTGTTTGCATCATTGAAGTCCAATCGTAATGTGCACCACATGCATGAAAGGAGGAGATAAGAGTAGTAAAAAGATATCTCCTTAAATTCTGAGTTTGGTTGAGGTTGATTAGAAACGGGTCCTCCCAATCAGAATTTTTAATGGGCTGAAGGACCCATGATGGTGGAGAGACGTTCATTAAGTATTCTACAGTTAAAGTTGTCTCCTCCACAATTTCAGAATTGCACGGTGCTTCCACAAACAATGGTGAAGAGTGTAAATCAGTGGAATGATATTCTTCAGGCACCAACACTGTGTCTAATAAAATGTCCAACTCTTTAATCATCTCATCATCAAGATCATAGGAGTGGGCCAAGCATTCCTCTAGAAAATCGAGATAGTCGGATGAAGGGTCCTCGTCCTCCCTTAGTGATTGCAAAAATTTAATTTTTATGATGAGGGATTCGCACTCCATGGAGTGGAATTCTTCCAAGCTAGGTTCCTCATAACTAGCATGGGGCACCAAGTCGGGAGTTTGCAAGGCTTTAACAATCTCTTGAATAATGGGGTCTTTTGAATTTTCAAAGTGAGCCAAGCATTCCTCCAAAGAATATGAATTTTCACTTAAAAGGGAAATCCTCCACAATAGAGTTTGGCATGTGTTGTTGATGGAATGACTAAAAAAGATGGACTTCGGCCATCTTTCTAGCATGCATATCTTTTAAATATTCATAAACTTTCAGCCCTTGGGAAAAAGGAATCATGGGTTCACAATCATCCACCGACCCTCATTGTAGTCAATCGCACTGTCACTTTCAAATTTTGTATATTCCTCGGGTTCATCAACCGTCATTGAAATCTCTTCATCATTAAAATTAGGATATCTAAATGAGATAGTTGATTCACCATAATTGATAATGATATTGGGGTTACCGAGATCAATATCCTCTAGAATTTAGTCATTAAATTTAGAGAAGGTTAGACTTGGATAGCCTTATTCTCCTCATTGTTGTGGATTGATTCGGTAATCCTAATCTTGGGCTCAATATCTTCAAGAGATGACGAGTAGTTTTGAATTGATTGCTCATACTCGTACTCTTTCTCTAAGTCCTCGAGGATATATATATATATAATAAGAGGAAGACGTTTTATAATGATTGTTAATTACCATGGTTGGTTTTTCCTTTGGACTAGAGGTGTGATGACTCTTCCGATGAAGATCATACATGTTGTACGACAAAGTTTGATATGACGGTTGATAGGCATAACCGTACAAGTGATCACGTAGTGTCTTTACCGATTGGTCATTACTCCCCCGGTCTGTTTTCTTATTTTTACCTCCTGTCAAACTCGGTAGAACATTCATGTTATTTTCAATCCGGTAATCACGTATTGTTTTACCTGGCTGACTATTATTTGATTTTGCTTCGTTCCGGTATTCTCCCATCGTCTTACGCCATGTCCCATGATGTGTATCACGGTAATCGCACAGCGTTCTACGTTGGGGGTAGTAGAGGTTGGTTGAATATTAGAAAAAATATACATACTTGGAGGGGTTGCAATCATAATGAGTTTGGGTCCCACAATCCGATGTCTCATCCTTCAAAAAGGGACTTATATACACCATTTGTCCAATCATGTATGATGAAATTAAAAGAAGTCGAAACCTAACCTAATCTAGGAAAAAGAATAAAAAGAAGGGAGATGGGGAGATGTTATCTAATAGAGTGAGATCTATGTCAGCAATAATGTCCTACAAAAATAAAAAAATAAAAAAATAAAAAGTTGTTAGTAATCTAAAAAAAATCAAAAAACCTTCTAGAAAAACTGGAAGTCCTACCTAACTAAAACTACTCTATAGCTACTAGAACAATTAGAACTGTTTAACCTAGATTCTTCGACAGCGGCACCAAAAACTTATTCACTCGCCTCAAGTGCAAGGCTGTGATGTAGTAATAATTCTCGGTAAGACCGAGGTCAATCCTCAGGGAAGAGGTAAACGAATTCAAATTATCCTAATAACTAGAATCTAAAAGGTTTACAAAATTATTTTTTTAAAAACTAAATATAAAACAAGAAAAATTTAAGAATAAAGAGACTAGAGCATCAATGATCTTCTTCTAGTCTTAATCACATTCAATTCAATGATTCGATTCAAGCACAACTAAAATCGAAGTTCTATTTCTATTCAGCTGAGAGATGTAATAATCAAAGCACATAAATAATCTTAAATAGATAGGTGTTTATTGATTTGATTCCCTCAATCAAGCTTAGGCCTTGGGCACACTCAATTGTATAGGCGAAGCCTCTTTCCAATCTAATTGAAATTCACAACCATAAATTTCATCAAATCCTATCACTAGATTCGACTACGACCAATGATTAGAACTTTAATCCATAATTCGAAATCAAAGAAATAAACCATAACTAAAAGCTAGAAGATTCACCTCTCAGTTCTAGCTGAGAGAACTAAAAGAAAAACTAAAAATAGAACTAGACGAAGAAGAACTTGTTTTAGGAGGCTAGAAAGCCTCCTAGGTCTTGATCTCTTTGCTCTCCACGTTGCTAGATGCCTTAGGAAGGGAGTGGAGGTGTCTTTTTATAGCATAGAAGCGCCACCGACTTGGAAAAATTGCGGAACTACAGAGTCCTATCGCACTTGGAAAACCAGAAATTCAAATTTAAAAAGTGCGATTTGCACTCTATGTGTGGTTGACTGGTTGGATTTGCCTCTTTTTGGTCTAGCAAGTTTACTCTTAAAACTCCACAGCTCTAGGAAAATACGACCGATCGGATGACTAGTCATCAGTGGTGGCCGATCGGTCGGATGACCGGTCGGTTTTGTCCATTTTTTGTCCAGCAAGGTTAGCTGCAAAGGGCAGTTCCATTTGAGTTTTCGACTGGTCAGACGACCGGTTGGCAGTGTATTTTTCTGCAACTTTTCTTCTTTCTTCTCTATTTACGTTGTATCTTTCTTCCACCATTTGACACTTAATCTTTTGATATTCAATGTATACAAAGTGACTCATTTAGCATCAAATTGGTGAAGTCTCTCTCATTCATACAATCACAAAACATGTATTAGAATAGCCTTTTAAACATGCAAACCATACATAATGTGTGATGAATTGGGGTTAGAATATGCTTAACAATGTCAACTGCGCTGTGATCACCTTTACTTGTAGGAATCTCCTCTTTCTACAAGCTTTCTATCTCTCTTTTTTTCCTCTCTTCCTCTTTTTCTCTCTCTCTTACCCTGGACGTGTAAACCTCTTATGAGGATGCTTAGGTCTCGAATTGGAAGTCAATATATAGCCCCATGTAAGAGTTAGACCCAAATTAGGAAACTACAAAATCGCCGTTCGTGCGCTGTCGAGTGCCCAACCAGATACTACCGGGCGCCCAATAATGGAGAAAAACTGTCCAGTGACATTTGAGAGAAAACTTTCGAATTTCGACCACACAACCCAATATGGTCGGACGCCCGATGGCCTATAGTCGAGCGCTTGACAGTCTTCAAAATTGTCTAGGGACCAACTGTTCATTCTGAGTGAATTTCGATCACCCGACCTTGACTGGTCAAGCACTCGATAACTCCCAGGATGCATTATCTCTCCTCAACTCCTCAGGAGGAAAACCCCATCAGTCTAATTATTAGAACTGTCTAGAAGTGGGCAATGATCCGGACCAAGCCGAGTTAGCTCTAGTTTGGAATATTGGCTTGTTTTTGTGCCACCCTAGTTTGTGGATCGGCCCAGTTTGGGTTTCGGGCCAACCCAAGTTGCTTGAGTTTGGTTTGCTCAAAAAATATTCGGTTTGGGCTAGGATTGATTTGGTAAAAAATTTCGAACTAGATTAGACCTAAGTTTGAATAGGTAGTGGCTCTTTATTTTTTGTTTATTTGTTTGTTTAAATATAAAGGAAATAAAAAATTTAGAAATAACAAAAGAAAACAAAAGTATCTTACTACATGCTGTTTAACAACTTTAAAATAGACATGTAAGAGCCTTTTTCAAACAAAAGCATACAAGCATGGCTTTACAAATGCAAGGAAACAACAGTGCATTCATTTATATGTATTATGTATTATCTACGCTGTCATGTATACTTATTATCCATGTTGTCCATCCAATTTTACATATCAGTTTAGGACATGATTCCAAAATTGAATCATATCCAAAGCTCAAGTTTATCACACCATAGGAAATAGTGTGCTTACAATCTAGGAGCCTAATCAAACCGAGCTAAATCAAACTGAGCTTCGAGCCTTGCTGAGCCGGTACTCCTCTAGTTTGAGCTTGGTTTGTTTTTTTAAACTAGCTTGACTCTGAGGCTTGGTTTGGTTTGAACTTCTGTTCGAACCAATCCAAGATATGCTTTTTCAAACCAATCCGAGCCAAGCTTTCGAGTTGGCTTGGTTTGTGCCGAGCTCTAGAACCGTCCATCTTCTCTGTGTTACCGTGATGGAGGATGTTTTTAACCTCTCGTTTTTGAATTTGAATGCATACCATTGATTTTTTTTTTAATAGTCTACATTTACCTCCACATAGCCATGGTAGCTAGGAAACAAGGCGTTTTTTTGTGGGTGGACCGTATAGAATATGGACGGTTTTAATCATCATACCATCTCAGCATGTGGGCTCCAGTGGGGCTACACATGCTGTTGGTCCTGAATCCCGACAAAGGCAAAACGAACTCTTTTAAAAATGACAAAAAAACTGATTAAAGAGACAGTAAACAGTATCAGAGTAAGTGACGGAAAAGGAGCCCTCACTTTTCATAATATAAATAAAGAGAAGGTTTTATAGTCCAACCGGTTTGACCAGTTTTAGTGATCCTAGTTGCATTGGATAGACAGTCCAAACCATTGATCCAAACTGCTAATCAGGTCCAAGGCACATTTAATAGGCTACCATGAAAACGTCACATTAATCTCACAAATATTAACCATTTGATTAATGCCCCTTAGTTTGGATGGTCAAGATTGTTTTACACAAGAATATATAGGTCCAACGAAAAATTCGATCCATCTATTTGTTAGGGTCCATTGCGGATTGGGAATAGTGACCATTCCATCCATGGCTTGGAAAATGTATGGCTGTAGGAAACAGCCTAAATCAAGGACAGATTGGATCATCCGATATGTGCAATTTTTGCCTTGTAGTCCATTGTATGTGTTCTCAACTTAATAGACAGTTCAGATCGGTTGATTGGACTGTCCAAGTGAACCAGTGCAACTAAGAGAACTATAACTTAAGAGTGCTATGGAGCACTGGATCATTAATCAATAAAGAAATATACCACCAATCAAGGCAGATCTATGTTTGATAATTTATAAGGGCATGTACATCTGTTACTAGAAGCATGGTCACAGCTCATGTTGTCATCAATTTCTCGGCCCATAAACTTTGGGTGATTTTCAAATTATAAGGTGTATATACTATGTGCTTCCCATGGGGTCGAGCTGTGTGGGCCCCACTGTGATGTGCATCAAACATCCACACCAGGCATTTGGTGGATCCCTTCTTGGTTATGGGATATGTCAAAAATCAGCTATATCCAGAACTTAAGTGGGCCATACCAACTGAAACAGTGTAAAATCATGCTTTCAACATCTAAAAGAACTTGTTGGGGGCCCACCTGAGTTTTGGATATGGTTGAAACTTGGTATGACCACTTGCTTAATTGGGACAGCGCATAATGGATGGGCTGGATTTCTCAACCACATCTCAATCAATCCTATAAACGATCATAAAGGTTTCAAAGGGTGGATATCCACTCTTAACTGTTGCCTATGGTGTGGCCTACCCAAGTCATGGATTGGACTGAGTTTTAGGCTCATGGCCCACCACGGAATGGTACATCTGACTGATGGTCTGGATGCCCATCAGACATCACAAGGTGCCCACACAACTGGACTTCATGGGAACTTCCCATGAGGTCGAGCCCATAGTACATTTTTCATATATATATATATATATATATATATATATATATATATATATATATAACGGTAATATGAGGTCGGCCTCATGATGGGAGCTTTCCATGAGGTGAGTTGTGTGGGCCCCACCGTATCCACCCCATCAATCAGATGCAGCATTCCATAGTGAGCCACGGGCATAAAATCAGGTCAATCCATTACTTAGGTGGGCCACACCATAGGCAACAGTTGGGAGTAGTTACCCACCCATTGAAACTTTTGTGATCCATAGAGATGTGGTTCAGACATCCATCCTATCCATTGTGTGTGTCCCACTTCAATAAGGGGTCATGTCAAGTTTCAGCCGCATCCGAAACTTGGGCGAGCCACACCAAGCTCTTTTAGATGTTTTAGCATGTTTTCACAAGCTTTTAGATGGTGTAACCCACCTGATCTTCCATATATAGCTGATTTTTTAAATATCCTAGAACCTAGAGGGGACCCACCCAACGCAAGGTGTGGATGTCCGAAACACATCACAACGGGGCCCACACAGCTCGACCTCATGAAAACCTTGAAGTACCATTTCACACACACGTAACAAATTCTTGAAGATTTTTATTATGTTTTGTGATAAGTTCGTCACAAAAACACAATATTTTAAAATCTAACACGCTTGTGTAAATTAGCTGATTTTCAAAATGTCAGCCATATTTTCAAACTGATTGAAAGAATTCCAGGGGCGGGTTGAATTTTTGTGCAACTGGTTTACGTTTGGAGCTTACCATATTGGTGTGTATATGGCATCCAACTCATATAGCACCAACGCCCAAAAATCAGGGCGATCCTATCGTCAGGTGTGGCAGTCCATTGTTTTTTAGGGCGTACTAGCTGGAGTCTGAGCTTTGGACATTTACTTCACATGATAGAGTGACCATTCCGGATGGGATTCAATCAATGCATAATATATAGATGCGCCCACGACAATGGATAGAGGAATTTCATAGCTGCTCGTTTGTTAGGATGCATGAAAAAGAAAAGAAGAAAAATATGCAATGATTATTTTTATAAGCATTTATTAATACATTGCAGTTTTATTTTGACAGAGGTAAAATTCTTATTTTTATCATAATTATGAAAGAGTGTAAGAACATTGAATACTGAGTTAGCATATTGAGTGAACTCTGTGGAGCCCACCATAAGTGTATGTGTGTTATCCATACTGTCCATTTGTTTTACAATTTCATTTTAGGGAATGAGCCCAAGATAGAAGCATATCTCAAGCTCAAATGGACTGCACCATTGGAAAGAATGTGAATTGAATGACTACCAGTGAAATTTTTTTGGGGGACACAGAACTGTTAGATCAAGCTGGTATTTGTAGTTTCCCTTCATCCATGTCAGTGACCTGATGAATAGGTTTAATGACAAATATAGATCACTGTTGGCTCTAAGAAAGTTTCAACAACGGACATCACTATCCCCACTGTTTCCTGTCGTGTGATCCAATTGAGCTTTGGATATGCTTCAATTTTGGGATCATGCCCTAAAATGAGCTGGAAAAGGGGACCAACGGCATGGATAAGATACATAATCCATGGTGGTCCACAAAGTTTACTCAGTACACAATTCACGTCCTTTTCTTTACCACCCCAACGTCTCCAATAGTCACATAGTAGAAAATCATTTGTCCTTTTTAATTGTTTTCCATGGTGTGTGTGTGTATATATATATATATATATATATATATATATATATATATATATATATATATATATATATATATATGCTTATGTGGCATAACTGTAACTTTTACCAATAAAACAAAGTAAGAGCCTAGACCATCACGTGTGGACATGTGAATGCATTGCCAATGTTCTTTCTAATTTCTATCAGTAATTATTGTAACCTGTTGTTGAAAAGAGGAAGTACAGTGTTTGCTCATCACCACACGTATAGCCTTGCTAAAATTCCTTAAATATAGGGCCCATGGCTTCATGATCCAATCTGTAGATCCGATTAGACCCATGGCAAATGTATGTTCTCTCTAAGATCTTACTTACAATATATCAATATGGGTGTATGTGGATATTGTAGAAATGAGGAAACGAATACCTCAATATGGATCCGTGTGTGTGTGTGTGAAGTTATAGTGTATAAATTACATAAATGCCCATAAACATGATTATGATAAATGTACAATTACAGTATATTAATAAATAGATGGCAGCGAAGGAAAATAGAGGGAACATCTACATTCATCACAGAAAAGGAAAAATATTAAATGGCTTGGATCTTTCAATCATTTGGATGACAAAACCACTGGACCTCATGGGCTAAAGAGCAGGATAGCATGACTCTTCTTCATTAAAAGGTTGAGAATATATATATATATATATATATATATATATATATATATATATATATATATATATATATATATATATATATATATATATATATATTAGATAGAATTTTCTAGACCATTGGTAAGGTGGGCTCCACAAAAGTGGATTACATTATGTATACATATGAATTACAACGATGAGTTGTATTCCATGTACTATGATTAACAAAAGCGTCAGAGGTACCTTGTGTTAGTAAAGGGGGTGTACCTACTCCTAAGACACTAATGTAGGGGATGACTTTATGTAAATGATACATTCATAGATTAGAAGTGGACTGCACCATTGGAAAGAGTGTGAATTGAATGCCTACCATTGAAAAAAAATTCTTGGATCAAGCTGGTATGTGTGGTTTCCCTTCATCCATGTTTGTGACCTAATGAACAGGTTTGATGACAAATGCACATTACTATGGGCCTTAAGAAAGTTTCAACAATGGATGTCACTATCCCCATTATTTCTTGTGGTGTGATCTAACTGAGCTTTGGATATGCTTCAATTTTGGGATCATGCCCTAAAATGAGCTGGAAAAAGGAACCAACGGGAATGGATAAGGTACATAATCCATAGTGGCGCTACCAAGTTTACTCAGTACGCAGTTTGCAATTCCGCATCTTTTTATTTGTCATCCCAGCATTTCAAATAGTCCCATCATAGAAAATCACTTTTTCTTTTTAATTGTTTTCCATGAAATCCCTTATATTCAAACTTGGCTTAGGTGGCATAACTGTAACTTTTACCAATTATAAAAAAAAGTAAGAACCTAGACCATCACATGTGGACATGTGAATGCATTGCCAATGTTCTTTCTAACTTTTATCAGTAATTATTACAGCGTTTGTTCATCACCACACATATAGCCTTGCTAAAATTCCTTAAATATAGGGCCCATGGCTTAATGATCCAAACTGTAGATCCGATTGGACCCATGGCAAATGTATGTTCTCTCGGAGATCTTACTGGCAAGATATCATCCGTTTAACATGGATGTGTGTGAATATTGTAGAAATGAGGAAACGAATTCCTCAATATGGGTCTCTCTCTCTCTCTCTCTCTCTCTCTCTCTCTCTCTCTCTCTCTCTGTGTGTGTGTGTGTGTGTGTGTGTGTGTGTGTGTGTGTGTGTGTGTGAAGTGTCAGATTTCACGAAATACGCAAATTTATGATGATTATGAAAATGCCATTAGTTAAACTTAAGTTAAACTGATGATTTTAAGTATGCCAGTTTCTGATGATCAGTTTCATACAAAAGTTCATATAATAGTTTAGGGGCAGATTTTAACCATACGTGTCAAATTTCAGCCCTCCGATCATCCTACAAATACCCTAATCAGAAATCAGGCCATAAGTGGGCCATCTAACCTCGGATCTGCCTCATTTATGGTGTCA
This sequence comes from Liriodendron chinense, assembly GCA_003013855.2. Classification (NCBI taxonomy): domain Eukaryota; kingdom Viridiplantae; phylum Streptophyta; class Magnoliopsida; order Magnoliales; family Magnoliaceae; genus Liriodendron; species Liriodendron chinense. Next base: position 7,449,159 of record ML058327.1, on the reverse strand, counting down.
TGCCCTAAAACTCCGTGGCCTACCTGATGGTCGGAGTAGATTTCTTACATACATCACGGTGGGACCCACGTGCACTATGTGCACAAAACGTGCTCCCGGTCAAACGCGCATTGACCGCGTTTTATGAAGATGACCCATCTTCCTCGTCCGCCGCTGCAACAACGTGCAGTGCTGTCCTTCCGAGCCATCCACGCCGTCCGTCTGTGGGCCCCACATCTAAAATCCAAGCCGTCCATTCGATGCCCCTACCCCACGCATGGAGTCCCCTTGAATCTTTTTCACATCGGTCGTCCATCCGATCTTCTTCAAATTGTCGTTCGAATCAAAAGAGGTCAAGATCTAGACTGTTACTTTGCATGGTAGCCTGGGAGCTGCTCTGTTAGAGTCGTGGGGATCCCACCTAGGTTTCCAACGGACCTTGTACGCCAAGAAACTTCGGAGGAAAGAAGATACTTCCTTCTCCAACACAAATTACGTTCGTAAGACGTATCGCAAACGCCTACCGTCCAAGCCTATCTAGGGTCGTCCAAACCTATCTAAGGTGTTACATAAACTTCCCTAGGTGCCTCTTTCCCTTCCAGAGAAACGTAGAGAGAGAGAGAGAGAGAGAGAGAGAGAGAGAAGAGGAAAGAAGAAAGAGAAGAAGAAAAAGAAAGAAGGAAGAAGAAGGGAGTAGGTGAGTTGCTCTCGTATTTTTTACATCATGTATTTCTAGTCGGTTTTATTTAATTATTTACTTTAATTTTTCAGCGTATGAGAAGGATTTGATTTGGTTTATAATGTTTTAATTCATGAACTACATTGTTGATTTTCAGATTTTTTTTCTGTGAATTATGTTATTGAGATTTCATTTGAATTTGATAATCAAGTAGGGTTGTACATGTGTGAGACGATTTTGAGTTTCTTGGAAAAGGTTTGAGGTATTGATTTGATTCATGCATGGCACTGATTTGAGGACTCTAGTTATTACGAAGGGTGAGCACTCGAGTGTGTGCAATAGGCCCTGTGAACTTTTGTGGTTGAGCGCCCATGTGTGCGCGATGGATTGTATCCCCCCATCGGTTGTGGCCGGTAGGTTGAGCACCCAGGTGTGTGCAAGAGATCGCTATGCAGACTGTTTGGGTGTTCCGTTGATTTTGCCTAGTTGGGTGAGTATCGTGCAATAGATTGCTATGCAGACCATTGGAATGGTTGTGGCCGGTTAGGTGAGCACATATAAGAGACCGCTATGCAAATCATTGGAGTTGGTTGTGGCCGGTTGGGTGAGTGCTATGCAAGAGACCGCTATGCAAACCACGGGGTTGGTTGTGGCCAGTTAGGTGAGCATGGTACAAAAGACCGCTATACAGATCAAAGGATAGTGGAGAGAGTGGATAGAATTAGCCCTAATGTTCTATTGAGGACTATACTGGAGTTGATTGAGATATAATTGCATATCATGCATCATATGCGTTTTTTAGAAATTTTGGATTATTAGTGAATTGTATTTTAACTGTTATGCGGCTTTATGTATTGAATTACATGTGTTAAATTGTACGAGATTACTCATCGGCTTTTATAGCTGATGCTAGTGTTATGCAATTAACCGCAGTGACAGGTAATGACTTAGAGACTTACGAGGGAGCGAATCCAGATGAAGAGACACCTTAGAAGAACTTTGAGAAATTTATTTATTTTACGTTCTTGCATTGAAGTTTGATGTCATAAGGCCCGTTAGATGGCCATTAGTTTAGATAGTTTGGGATAGTATGGTGAACTCATGGATTTATGATTTAATATTTCAAGTTTGGTTTATTTTGATTCTATATTTTTTGTACCATGCAATGGAAAGATAAAAGTATTAGTTGAGAATGTGATGAGTTCATTCATTATTTACATAACACCCTTGATTTCGAGATTTGAGTTATATACTCGAGTGTCAAATTTTAGGGGGCGTTATAGTGTGTGTGTGTGTGTGTGTGTGTGTGTGTGTGTGTGTGTGAAGTTATAGTGTATAAATTACATAAATGCCCATAAACATGATTATGATAAATGTACAATTACAGTATATTAATAAATAGATGGCAGTGAAGGAAAATAGAGGGAACATCTACATTCATATTAATAAATAGATGGCAGTGAAGGAAAATAGAGGGAACATCTACATTCATCAAAGAAAGGAAAAATATTAAATGGTTTGGATCTTTCAATCATTTGGATCACGAAACCACTGGACCTCATGGGCTAAAGAGCAGGATAGCATGACACTTCTTCATTAAAAGGTTGAGAATATATATTAGATAGAATTTTCTAGACCATGGTAAGGTGGGCTCCACAGAAGTGGATTACATTATGTATACATATGAATTACAACGATGAGTTGTATTCCATGTACTATGATTAACAAAATCGTCTGAGGTACCTCGTGTTAGTAAAGGGGGTGTACCTACTCCTAAGACACTAATGCAGGGGATGACTTTATGTAAGTGATACATTCATAGATTAGAAGTGGACTGCACCATTGGAAAGAGTGTGAATTGAATGCCTACCATTGCAAATAATTCTTGGATCAAGCTGGTATGTGTGGTTTCCCTTCATCCATGTCTGTGACCTAATGAACATGTTTGATGACAAATGCACATTACCGTGGGCCTTAAGAAAGTTTCAACAATGGATGTCGCTATCCCCATTATTTCCTGTGGTGTGATCCAACTGAGCTTTGAATATGCTTCAATTTTGGGATCATGCTGTTAGTGCACTTTTCTGTGGCATACTAGTGTACCTTGTTTGTCAATTACTTAGGTTAGTGAGTCTAGTGTCTGTTGAGCTTAATGAAGATGAAGACCGAGGACTCAAGACGGACTTGCTGCATCAAGAAAGAAGAAACAGGTGAATGTGATGCCTTGGTGAGCCTTAACCTTGTACCTACCCAAAACCATGAACCTCTAGATGACATGACCCAATAAGCATACCATTAGTCATCTTAGATTGGCCTTAGGTGTCCCAAAAGACCACCGAAAGAATGACCAAGAGGTTGCATGATCTTCTGCAAAACAATAGAAAATCATGCCTAGCCTGGGCGCCCGACCAAGTGTCCACCGGGTGCCCGACCTACAGAGGAATCTGTCTAAGAGAGTTGGCCATATATCCAGATGGTCATCAGGCTCTCGACCTAGTGTTCACTGGGCGCCCGACTAGTGCAAAACATGTCCAACAGCACAGACCCAATTCTGGACTGAATTCCGAGCACCTGATGCAGGGAGGACGTGGTAGGTCGATCACCATCTCCCTAACCGAGTGTTTCTCGAATCCACGAGAAGAAATAAAATGATAAAAAGAGGAAATTAATTCTGAATAATTGTTTTTTTTTTATAATTGAATGAATAGAAACGGAATTACAATGCATATAAATAGGAAACTAAACCCTAGGTAAAATATCAGACTCCAACTCAAACTCAAACTCCTAGATAACGTAACTTACTATAAATAGTAAACTTATTATTTATAGAAGTCGCTCAATCTTACTAGAACTCTTGGTTTTCGGCCAAAAATAGGAAGTTATCAAACGGGCCCAACCATGTTGTTCTACTAAATATTCTAAGCCCTTTCTATGTTGGGCGCTAACTCTAAAACCCTACAGATCCAAAGTTATGATAGAATTAAAACTTACTATAAATAGTAACACTGAAAATAAACTAGCCTAATGACCGTCGATACGGTCGAATCTTGCGATTCCGGCATGGGGAACCTGGCGTAGCTAGGGTTGGTTGGCTAAAGTAGCTCGAGCTACCCCAAAATGATATATTATATGTCCCGAAACTCATTCCGGATTGCGAGATACGACCGGTTTACGGTCTTGACGATCTGAATCACTTTCGACCCAGACCGGTCTTCTTTTAGTCCATCTTGGCCATGAAATAATCAGCGACCCGTTCTACATCACCGCCCGACAAAAGTGACCACGGAGCGCTCACCAGTAAATATTATGGTCATCAGGCGCCCGACCACACCTTAACTGGGCGCCCGACCAGGTCCAACTCTATCTAGCAACTAAACATTTTAAATAGACCAGATTTTGGGCTCCCGGCTGTTGAGCTCTTAATTGTGCATATTCTAACCCCAATTCATCACTCATTATGCATGGTTTATATGTTTAAAGGACTACTCTAATGCATGATTTGTGATTGTAGGAACAAGATGGAGATTTCACTGGTTGAAGGCTTAAAGATACTATTTACAAGCATTAAAGATCACAAGACTAAGCATGAAAGGAGAGAAGAAAAAAAGACAGAGAAATATACCCACGACCTGTCGTGCGACTGGTCGTTCAAAGCCTAGGACCGGTCGTCCGACCGGTCCTGACAGCTCAACATAAGAGACCCCTCTGCCAAAGTTCACTGAACTACCTGCGACCGGTCGTCCACCACTCAGAACGGTCGTCTGACCGATCCTTGAATAAGAACTCTGGTTTCGAATTTACGAAAAACTCACTGGACGATTTTGGCAGTTTTGAGACCGGTCGTGCGACCGGTCGTCCATAGCTTTAGACCGGTCGTGCGACCGGTCGTCAGCGTAACAGTTTGTGTGGGAAAGCTTCGATTTTCTCTGCGCAATTGCGTATTTCCTTGCGCAATCGGGAATCTTCTGTGCCAAGCTATAAATAGGGCTTCTCCTCTTCATAACCAGGCATGCTAGGACGTGGGGATCATCAAGGAAGCTTAGGAGACGGATTCTACTTCAAGTTTTCTTAGTTTTTCTTCATGTTTTAGTTGTTTTTATGTTTTTGAGGCTTCTAGTTCAAGGATGTTAGAGATGACCTAAAACCTCTTAGCTAGGGCTAAGAGGTGAAGCTTTTGATTTATTTTTGATGGATTGATACAACCTAGGTTTCCTTTTTATGTTTTAATTGAAGAATTTAGTTCAATATGAGTTTGAATCAAGTTCTAATTTGGTTTTACTTTGATCTCTTGATGACTCCGGGCTCATGTGATTCTTAGTGATTCTAAACTTAGTAGCTTATCTTCTGAGCATTGGTTATGCTTGTGTAGTTCATTGATCTATCATCGACTCTGGGCATGGTAGACCCTTTGATTGCCTTGTGTACAATGACTTGATTTTCATGTGGGAACTCATTCAACTAAAGTTCTTATCTTTTGTTATAATCTGAAATAGCTGTTTGCTGATTGATTTTGATTTAATTAGAATTCTAATCATTGGTTATAATCAAGTCTAGTGACAGGATTTGATGAAAGCTATGGTGTGAATCTCGACTAGATTGGAAAGAGGCTTGGCTTGCACAATTGAGTGTGCCTAAGGCCTGAACATTGCTGTGGGAATCGAATCAATGAATAAGCAACTGTTTTAGATAATTATTGATTGAACCGCTCTATATTTCGATCGGATAGAGATATGAATTCGATTCCGATTGAGTTATGAGAGACCTAGTTGTATTGATGCATTGAAACTTATCAAAAGTGGATCCTTGGTGCTCTAGTGCCTTTTTAGATTGATATTACCTTACACATTCACTGTTTAAACCCAAATCATTATTTTTCAGCTTTAGTTCTTAATAGGATCTTAATTATTAGTTATTTTAGACAAATTCTGAGAATACCCATTCATAAATCTTTGTGGGAATGATACTCGGTCTTTCCAAATTATTACTACTTCGCAACCCTACACTTGGGGAGTGAACAAGTTTTTGGCACCGCTGCCGGGGATTTCTATGCAGTATTTTTAGAATTTTCTAAGATAACCTTTAGTTGAGATTATGTTAAGATAGGTTTAGGATTTTTTTTTTTCTTTCTAGGGTTGGTTTTCTTCTAAAATCATAATACTAACTTATTTTTGTTTTGATTTTACAGGATTTTAACATAGATTTACAATTCAGGGATTTTTAGGAAGTTGAAGAAGAAGTAGGCATCTTAAATTCTCAAATCAGGTTTTATCCTTCTAACCTTACTCTTCTTCTTCTCCTATTCATTCCTATCATATTCATCTCTTGTAGAGTGGGTGGAGACTCCTTTTGGATCTCTGATAGGTTGGCCTTGTGCCGCCTTGATTCCTATTGGTCGGCACTGCCGTCTTGGATCACCTTGTGCTAAGAGATTTCTCTTCTCAATCTTATTCCTCTTTCTTCTTTTTCTACACTTTTCTCAAAAGACTCAAAGAGTGGGTGGGGAGTTCTCTGAACCCCTATTGACCAGGAGAAATCGGTCTTTATCCTTGCTTCTGGCTCAGCCATTGTAAGACACCTTGTGCTTCGGTCTTAGAGAGAAGTAAAGGATGGAAGAAAGAATTCCTTTTTGTTTCATTCTTTTAGGATTTGCATGCCACATTGGGTTCGGGATTCTAATAACCGACTCATTAGTGACGGAGTAATTGTTGAAGGGATTGATAGAGAGCCTCGTGCTAGAAAATGTCAAAATTTTCTTGAAATTACTAGAGAGAGGGCTGAAAATCAACCAAATCAAGGTGCTAATCAACATCAAAATCAAGCCCAAAACTTTACTGAATTGGATGAGAATGAAGTGGGGGATGTACCTCAACCTAAAACTTTACGTGACTATTTACAACCAGCTAGGACGAGTACTCCATCTTGCATAATTTTCCCTCACAATGTGGGAAATATTGATTTTAAACCGGGGTTGATCCAACTTCTTCCCAGATTCCATGGACTCGACTTCGAAAGCGCTTATCTACACATTATGGAGTTCGAAGAGGTTATTGCCACACTAAACTTTGACAATTAACCAAGGATACTATACAACTCAAATTATTCCATTTTTCCTTGAAAGAGAGGGCTAAATCATGGCTACATTCCTTAAGGCCAAGGTCTATTGGGACATGGGCTGAGATGACTTGGGAGTTTCTAAAAAAATTCTTTCCTACTCATCGAACCAATGCACTAAGAAGGGCCATAATGAACTTTGCCCAAAAAGAAGATGAAACTTTTTTCCAATGTTGGAAAAGGTATAATGAGCTATTAAACGCATGCCCACATCATGGCTATGAACGGTGGAGGTTGATTAGTTTCTTCTATGATGGATTAAACTCAACCATGCGCCAATTTGTGGAGATGATGTGCAATGGGGAGTTCATGAACAAGGAAGCGGAGGAATCTTGGGACTATTTTGACATGTTGGCTGAAAACACACAATCATGGGATACATCTAAGCCGATAAGTTCAAAACAACCCCAAGCCAAGGAAAATGGAGAAATTTACGTTTTAAATAAGAAAGATGATCTAGGTTCTAGAGTAGCTAATCTCACACGAAAGGTTGAGGAGATGGAATTAAGGAAAGTGGATACAACCCAACAAAGGGGGACTGTTGAAACTATTTGTGGTATTTGTGCTTCCAATGTACATCAAACGCTGGATTGTCCAACAATTTATGCGTTTCGAGAACTTTTATATGAACAATCGAATGCTTTAAATAGTTATCAATGACCTTTTAGTACTCTGAATCCAAACATGAACAATTCTAGTTGGAGAAACAACCCTAACTTCAATTGGGCAAATGGAACCAACCAAAGTAATCCTCAAAAGGGGCCCCCAATGCAATTTCCTATGGCCCCACCTCAAATGCCTATAGAGGATACATTGAAAGCATTCATGGAAGGTCAAGCTCAAATAAATCAATCAAACCATACGATAATGCTTGAGCTTAAAAATTCGGTGGAGGAAATCAAGGCTCTCTTAAACGCAAGGGAAGGGACTCTTCCAGCCCAACCCCTTCTAAATCCGAAATCACAATGCCGAAATAAGCATGCCTAGTTCCTCTAATCAACACATGGAACATGCTAAGGCCATCACCACTCTTAGAAGTGGTAAAATTATTGAAAAATCTGACCCAGTGAAGGCCTCAACGCCTAATGATCTGGTATCTTCCAAAGAGGATGATGGACCTAGCATCACCATGAATGAGAAAGAACCATTGAAAGAATATAGGCCCGTTGCTTAATTTCTACAACGCTTGATTTCAGCCAAACCTCAAGATAAATATCAGGAATTTTTGGAGATTTTCAAGCAAGTCAAAATCAACATCCCATTGTTGGATGCAATTAAACAAATACCGTCATATGCTAAATTTTTAAAAGACCTTTGCACGGTGAAAAGAAAAATACATGTGCAAAAGAAGGCATTTTTGACAGAGAATGTAAGTGCCATTATAAATCACGGGATGCCCAAGAAATACAAAGACCCTGGTTGTCCGACAATATCATGCGTAATTGGAGACTATCGGGTGAAACATGCTTTACTCGATCTAGGGACAAGTGTGAACTTAATTCCCATTTCAGTTTATGAACAATTGGGTTTAGGTGAATTAAAACCCACCAAAACCACGTTATAACTCGTTGATCGATTGATTCGTATTCCGAGAGGGGTGATTGAGGACGTTCTTGTCCAAGTTGACAAGGTCTACTACCCGGTGGACTTTATTGTCTTGGACACATGACCCATGGTTAACATTGGCCCTCAAATTCCTGTCATACTTGGCCGCTCATTCCTAGCTACATCAAACGCTATCATAAATTGTAGGAGTGGGGTCATGCAAATGTCTTTTGGCAATATGACGATTGAGTTGAATGCTTTCAATATTGACAACCAACAAGAGGATGAAGATGAGGAAGTACACGAAATAAATATGATCAAATCTATTGTGGAAGATGAGTTCCCTCTCACCTTTTTACTCTGGTCACTTAAACGAAGATGTGACTTACTCCCTTGATAAGAACGATGATGTGATAAGGGATATGGTCACACCTTTAGAGTCGGTATCAGCATATGACCTTCGCCGAAAGAAGGATGTGGAAACAACACCCTGTTATGCTGAGAAATCAATTCATACTTCCACACCTCTATGGATCATGCATACCGAACTCTACCAACCTGGGATGACCCATACTTGCAATATCAATGCCTAGGAAAATCTGAATGGAGACATATTTTTTCTGACAAATATGATGATGTCTCCTCGTATGCATGTGGTGAAAACATTAAGGAACATGTTGAAATTCCTTTTCGGGATTTTCAATGGCTTATCTGGATCACTCACACACTTGTATATTGTAAAGTAGGATATTGGATGACTTTATTGCAAAACCTTTTGATCCATCTAATGATTCTGCTTGACTTTATGCTTTTGGACGAGTTGTTGGGATTAACCTCCTAGTCTGATAGAGGATGATTTTAAATAGTTTTCTTAGAATGGTATCCCATTAGGATTTGCTTTGATCAGTCGATTTAGTTGTGAAGAAATCCATCTCCAAAAGCTAATCTTGCCATGAAATATATTCCTCAGGTGATATCTTTCTTTCTAACTCCCTTTATTTTGTTATTGCTCTCATGTGTTGCATTCATTGTATATTTTCTTACATTGAGGACAATGCAAAGTTTTAGTTGGGGGGGAGAGATTCCTTAGATGAATCTATACTAGCTTTTGTGACATTTCGAGCAATGATGTAGAAAATTTTAGATTTTTCTAAAATTCAAAACTCTTTTGGAAAACTTTGATTCTATGCATTTGAGATTATATGAGTATAAGAAGAAGAGATAAGAAGTGAGTGATGTTGCAAGATTTGAACGTCTCTTAATATAATGGTTTTATATGTGAAGTCCCCTATTTATATGATTGATAGAAAATTTGAATACTTTTACACCTAGTTCACATTACACAATTTTCATGATTTGAAAGGATTATGTGATTTGTAGATTAGCTAGACTTTGATTTGAGGTGTTGAGAAACCAAGCAGGGGTACTTTGTCCATCCTCGTCCATGGGAAAATAACAAAAGATATGGATTTCTAAAAATCCTATCTAATTTAAAAGAAAAAGGAAAAGGAAGGATGAAATTGAGAATAATGGAAAAATGGTGGAAAATTCTGAAAAGGGCTACCTATTACCAACCGGGGGATGGTCTACCCGTAACCAAAGTCGGAAATGGGACATAGTGTGAAAGCCGCCAGAAGGACGGTAAGGAAAATTCCTGTCATAGGCTTGTTGTTGTTCTATACACCTTGAGATCTATAGTTTAGTTGATCTATGAAGAAGATAACCCCAAAAACTCATGGGATGAACTTTCACTATGCACACTAGGTTGAATATTATTCGAATTCTTCTATTTATCAATCAATCAGTGGGAATTTCATATGGACACTTATTATGTTTTGAGAGTTTACGGTTTCAACCTCTATCACCTAATTTTTCAGACTTTTACACTTGTGTGTCTTAGGATGTAGAGAAGAATAGTTTCTGAAAGAGAGTTGGGTTTTGGAGAATGAAACTTGTTTCACGCATGTTTTGCTCAGGACTAGCAAAATGCTGGTTGGGGGGGTGTGTTGAGCTCTTAATTGTGCATATTCTAACCCCAATTCATCACTCATTATGCACGGTTTACATGTTTAAAGGACTATACTCCTCTAATGCATGATTTGTGATTTTAGGAACAAGATGGAGATTTCACTGATTGAAGGCTTAAAGATACTATTTACAAGCATTGAAGATCACAAGACTAAGCATGAAAGGAGAGAAGAAAAGAAGACAGAGAAATATACCCACGACCGGTCGTCCTGACTGGTCCGACTACTCAACATAAGAGACCCCTCTGCCAAAGTTCACTGGACTCCCTCCGATCGGTCGTGAGACCGGTCGTCCACCACTCAGACCGGTCGTCCGACCGGTCCTTGAATAAAAACTCTGGTTCCAAATTTACGAAAAACTCACTAGACGATTTTGGCAATTTTGAGACCGGTCGTGCGACTGGTCGTCCACAGCTTTAGACCGGTCATGCGACCGGTTGTTAGCGTAACAGTTTGTGTGGGAAAGCTCCGATTTTCTTTGCGCAATTGTGTATTTCCTTGCGCAATCGGGAATCTTCTGTGCCAAGCTATAAATAGGGCTTCTCCTCTTCATAACCAGGCATGCTAGGACGTGGGGATCATCAAGGAAGCTTAAGAGACGGATTCTACTTCAAGTTTTCATAGTTTTTCTTCCTGTTTTAGTTGTTTCTATGTTTTTGAGGCTTCTAGTTCAAGGATGTTAGAGATGAACTAAAACCTCTTAGCTAGGGCTAAGAGGTGAAACTTTTGATTTATTTTTGATATATTGATACAACCTAGGTTTCCTTTTTATGTTTTAATTGAAGAATTTAGTTCAATATGAGTTTGAATCAAGTACTAATTTGGTTTTACTTTGATCTCTTAATGACTCTGGGCTCATGTGATTCTTAGTGATTCTAAACTTAGTAGCTTATCTTCTGAGCATTGGTTATGCTTGTGTAGTTCATTGATCTATCATCGACTCCAGGCATGGTAGACCCTTTGATTGCCTTGTGTACAATGGCTTGATCTTCATATGGGAACTCATTCAACTAAAGTTCTTATCTTTTGTTATAATCTGAAATAGCTGTTTGCTGATTGATTTTGATTTAATTAGAGTTCTAATCATTGGTTATAGTCAAGTCTAGTGACAGGATTTGATGAAAGCTATGGCTGTGAATCTCAACTAGATTGGAAAGAGGCTTGGCTTGCACAATTGAGTGTGCCCAAGCCTGAACATTGTTGTGGGAATTGAATCAATGAATAAGCAACTGTTTTAGATAATTATTGATTGAACCGAACCGCTCTATATTCTGATCGGATAGAGATATAAATTCGATTCCGATTGAGTTATGAGAGACCTAGTTGTATTGATGCATTGAAACTTATCAAAAGTGGATCCTTGGTGCTCTAGTGCCTTTTTAGATTGATATTACCTTACACATTCACTGTTTAAACCCAAATCATTATTTTTCAGCTTTAGTTCTTAATAGGATCTTAATTATTAGTTATTTTAGACAAATTCTGAGAATACCCATTCATAAATCTCTGTGGGAACAATACTCGGTCTTTCCAAATTATTACTACTTCGTAACCCTACACTTGGGGAGTGAACAAGTTTTTGAAATCTCTATCTTATTCCTACAATCACAAATCATGCATTAGAGTAGTCCTTTAAACATGTAAACCGTGCATAATGAGTGATGAATTGGGGTTAGAATATGCACAATTAAGAGCTCAACACCGACCCTGTGCGAATTTGCCCGTTATTTAACCATTGGGAGAAACTTTATAAAAGTGGGGGGTTCATTTTTAGGGCAAAGAGAGGAGACTTTGAGGAGATAGAAGCCACCATTGCTAAAGACCATTAAAGACGCTACTCCAAACCCATAGCAAGTCATTCTCCTTGTGTTTTGATCACAAGCTTAGGCTATTCAATGGCATATTGAGAATGGACTTGTTCCCTATTGATTCCTAGGGTTTTAAACACCTTAACTATAGTTAAATCCCTTGTTTAAACACCACCTAAGAGTCTAAATAGGTGTATTCCTCTAAGAAACCTATTTCCTACCATTTATAGAGGATTCACCATTCCCTAGCACCTTGGGCATCTCCAATGGAGCATCATATGCAAGGTAGCTGATCTTGGAGCTAAAGCCTTGACAAAGCAGCGACATCAAAGATCGGGGGAGCACAAGGGGAGCTGACTCAAGCACAGGAGAGCAAGAAGAAGCAACCCAAAGCGGTGCTACAAAGGGGCTCAATCCGACAAGTAAGGTTGTCTTTGTTAAGAGTCCATCCACTCAATTTTCTGTGGGAGTTGAGTGTAGAGTTTGTTAGACAAACTCGAACTAGGGTCGTTTACTGATCCTTGGCCTGTTTATCCGCCTAAAGTCTAGGGACATTAGCCGTTCCTTGGCCTGTTTGTTGGCCTAAAGACTAGGGGTTGTTCGACACTCCTTGTCTCGTTTGCCAGGCCTAAATTCAGGGACGTTAGCCGTTCCTTGGCACGTTTGTCGGGCCTAAACAAAGTCTCCAAGGGGAGCCACCAACATGGGTGTGAACGTATAGGTTGGGACGAACTTGTAAACTCCCCGATTAGGTGGATCCGAGTTAAAATACCTTGGTTGGGAGGAACCAGATTTAAACTCCCTAGTAAATGCCGGTGTGCTTAAAGGGGTTGAGTACTTGAACCGGGAGTGGAGTAGATAAGTAGTTGAACCACTATACATGCTTGTGTTTGTGATTGTACTTGAGCACATTTCTCTTTATGTATTTTGTTTAATCAGTTAATTATGAATGCTTAGTTAGGAATGTATGCTAGACACTTGATAGGTACATCCACACACACAAGATGTACTTTCACTCATTGAGTAGACTTGAGCTTAATTGATCCATCCTCATTTAAGTCTACTTGAGTAGCATAGATTAGGTTCTTCATTAGGTTAATCATTTATTAATCTATGCTTACTTAGACTAGGTTGTTTATTACATTTATCATTTGTTAGTCTTTTGATTGGACCCACTAAGGCTTGGAAGCCGAAGTGTTAATCGCTTACTTAGTTTAATTTGCTAAATTTGTTAAGTAGGTGAAAAGATTTTGAAAAGGTCCTAATCACCCCCCCCCCCCCCCCCCCCCCCCCCCCCCTCTAAGACTTAGCCATAATTCTAATTGTTCCTTAAGCTTTCGCACGCGTATGCGTAGGGTGTCTTATTAGACTACCCGATGTAATTTCAATTGGTATCAGAGAGGTTTGCTCTTCAAGGTAAGATCCGATACCAGAGCACTAGCATCATGTCTAACCGAAATGAGAATACTGTTAACCGTCCACCATACTTTGATGGCTCTAACTACGCCTATTGGAAGGCTAGAATGAGATTTTTTCTTCAATTCATTGATCGATCCGTATGGGCAGGAACATTAAATGGATATTCCTTGCCCACTGAACAAGTGGAGGTTGATGCAAAAATCATTGCCATTCCCAAAGATGATGAGAAATGGAATGTCAATGAGAGAGCTCAATATGTGGCAAATGCCAAAGCTCTCAATGCGATTTTCTGTGGTGTTTTTCTAGAAGAATTTCAACGCATTCTCACATGTGCAACTGCAAAAGAAGCTTGGGATATATTTGAAGTAACCCACAAGGGAACTAGCATAGTAAGACGCTCAAAGCTTCAGCTCTTAACCACGAAACTTGAAAACATTAGGATGGAAGAGACTAAAACCTTTATGAATTTTTATACTGAATTTTCTAATATTTGCAACTCCATGTTTACCTTGGGAGAAAGGATTTCGGAAGGAAGGTTATGTAGAAAAATACTTAGATCCCTCCCGGAAAGATTCAGAAACTAAGGTAATAGCCTTAGAAGAGTGTAGAGATATAGATAACATGAAAGTAGAAGAACTTATAGGTTCCCTACAAACTCATGAACTACACTTTAGGGCCCTCTTTAAAAAGATAGACTTCGCTTTGAAATTCTCACATAGACACTCATATAGACAAAAGAAAATTAAGAGTGAGTCGTCCGAAGATAGCGATGATGAGAATGACGATCTTAACAAAAGATTCAAGAAATTTCTCAAATTTGATAGAGGGAGTAGTCGTGACAAGAAAGACAAGAAGGGTGATAAACATAAAGGAAAATCATCCAAAACTTCATCCGTCCGATGTTTTGGTTGCGGTTAACGTGGCCATGTTACCCCGGATTGTCCGGAAACGCCTAAACCGAAAGGTAAAAAGGCCATGGTAGCCACGTGGGATGATATGAAGGAGTCAAATTCTGAATCTAGCTACTCCAATAGTGATGAGAGCTAAGATATAGTGAGAGCTCTCATGGCTTCTACCACTACCTCTCTTCCCCCTAATCTAAGAGAGGATCCCGACCGCTTTCCCTTCTAGGAGAAGAAGGAGTTCTCAACCCCTCACCTCATGCTACATTCCATGAGAGTGTTGTGGAAATTAGTTACCCTTAAGCTAATCAAACTAAACATAGTTAGTAAGAGTAGTTAGAAATGCTTCAATAGGAAAATCTGAGGATTTCAGCCTCATTTTTGTGTGTATGAGAAAATCAAAGGATTCAAGTCTCATTAGCCCAAAATTTGATAATTTAGCCTTACTTTTAATTGATATATTTGCTTGCTAGATTATCATCATGCTTACATTAGCTAATCTTGCTGAATTTCATGCTTAATTATATGCTAATCTTTACTTTTTATTGGTTTTGATAT
Source organism: Liriodendron chinense (assembly GCA_003013855.2). Classification (NCBI taxonomy): domain Eukaryota; kingdom Viridiplantae; phylum Streptophyta; class Magnoliopsida; order Magnoliales; family Magnoliaceae; genus Liriodendron; species Liriodendron chinense. The sequence goes on along the minus strand of ML058327.1, from coordinate 7,434,131 downwards.
ACCATTTGGGGAGGTTGGTTGATTGTGCTAGAAGCCCTTGAGCTTTGAATGCTTAATATATATCATAGATGACCAATTGTGCATGATTAACTATGCTTAGAATAATACATTTTCTTGTTAATTATGTTCCCATGCATGCTTCATGTTTTATATGTTCATGCACCCTATACTCTCTCCAGTTAGCATGTGCTTATAGTTATAACTGCGACATACTATCTTCTCTTACCTTAACCTAAATTGATGTATCATTAAGGGAGAGAGAATAGTTTGTTAACTGCTGACAAAAAGGGGGAGAAAGATCAAAGTCCTACCAAAACTAGTTTGCTATGTTTTGTGATGAAGGGATTGACAGGTTATGAGGGAGCATTCAAGAGAAGCTTGCTTAGTTACATGTCTTAGTGTTTCGAGTTGTAAAATTTATTTAAATTTTGACATGTAATGTATTTTGTTTTGGTAGGATAGGTTTTTGTAAGTAATTGACAAAGGGGGAGATTGTCAGTCCACTTTTCTATGGCATACTAGTGCACCTTGTTTGTCAATTACTTAGGTCAGTGAGTCTAGTGTCGGTTAAGCTTAATGAAGACGAAGACCAAGGACTCAAGACAGACCTGCTTCATCAAGAAAGAAGAAACATGTGAATGTGATGCCTTTGTGAGCCTTAACCTTGTACCTACCCAAAACCATGAACCTCTAGATGACCATGACCTAATAGGCATACCATTATTCATCTTAGATTGGCCTTAGGTGTCCCAAAAGACCATCGAAAAAACTGGCTAAGAGGTTGCATGATCTGCTGCAAAACAACAGAAAATCATGCCTGGCCAGGCGCTCGACCAAGTGTCAACCGGGTGCTCGACCTACAGAGGAATCCGTCCAAGAGAGTTGGCCATATATCCAGATGGTTATCGGGTGCCCGACCCAGTGTTCACCGGGCGCTCGACCAGTGCAAAACATGTCTAGCAGCACAGACCCAATTCTGGACTGAATTTTGGGTGCCCGACCAAAGTGACCACCGGGCGCCCGACCAGTAAAAATTATGGTCATCGAGCACCTGACCACACCTTGACCGGGCGCCCGATCGATTCCAACTATGTCTAGCAACTAAACATTTTAAATGGACCTGATTTCGGGCACCCGACCGAAGTCAACCGGGCGCCTGACCTTGCGCGAATCTGCCCGTTATTTGACTGTTGGGAGAAACTTTATAAAAGCGGGGGATTCGTTTTTAGGGCCAAGAGAGGAGATTTTGAGGAGATAGAACCCACCATTGCTAAAGATCATTAAAGGCTCTATTCCAAACCCATAGCAAGTCATTCTCCTTGTGTTTTCATCATAAGCTTAGGCCATTTAATGGCATACTGAGAATGGACTTGTTCCCTCTTGATTCCTAGGGTTTTAGACACCTTGACTATAGTTAAATCCCTTATCTAAACACCACCTAGGAGTCTAAATAGGTGTATTCCTCTAGGAAACCTATTTCCTACCATTTGTAGAGGATTTACCATTCCCTAGCACCTTGGGCATCTCCAATGGAGCATCACATACAAGGTAGCTAATCTTGGAGCTGAAGCCTTGGCAAAACAGCGGCATCAAAGATCGGGGGAGCACAAGGGGAGCTGATTCAAGCACGGGAGAGTAAGAAGAAGAAACCCAAAGCGGCACTACAAAGGGGCTCAATCCGATAAGTAAGGTTGTCTTTGTTAAGAGTCCATCCACTCAATTCCCTATGGGAGTTGAGTGTAGAGTTTGTTTGACAAACTCGAACTAGGGTCATTTGCCGATCCTTGACCTGTTTGTCAGCCTAAAGACTAGGGGTTGTTCGGCACTCCTTGGCTCGTTTGCTGGGCTTAAATTTAGGGACGTTAGCCGTTCCTTGGCATGTTTGTCGGGCCTAAACAAAGTTTCCGAGGGGAGCCACCAACACGAGTGTGAACGTGTAGGTTGGGAGTAACCTGTAAACTCCCCGATTGGGTGGATCCGAGTTAAAACACCTTGGTTGGGAGGAACCATATTTAAACTCCACAGTGAATGCCGATGTGCTTAAAGGGGTTGAGTACTTGAACCGAGAGTGGAGTAGACAAGTATTCGAACCACTATACATGCTTGTGTTTGTGATTGTACTTAAGCACATTTCTCTTTATGCATTGTGTTTAATCGGTTAATTATGAATGCTTAGTTAGGAATGTATGCTAGACACTTGATAGGCACATCCACACACATAAGATGTACTTTCACTCCTTGAATAGACTTGAGCTTAATTGATCCATCCTCATTTAAAGTCTACTTGAGTTGCATAGATTAGGTTCTTCATTAGGTTAATCATTTATTAATCTATGCTTGCTTAGACTACGTTGTTTATTGCATTTATCAGTTGCTAGTCTTTTGATTGGACCACTAAGGCTTGGAAGCCAAAATGTTAAATCACTTACTTAGTTTAATTTGCTAAATTTGTTAAGTAGGCGAAAGGATTTTGAAAATGTCCTAATCACCCCCCCTCCAGGACTTAGCCATAATTCTAGTTACTCCTTAAGGTTCTGCACGCATATGCATAGGGTGTCGTGTTAGACTACCTGACGTAATTTCACATGTCCTAAAATGAGCTGGAAAAAGGAACCAACGGGCATGGATAAGGTACATAATCCATAGTGGCCCCACAAATTTTACTTAGTATGTAGTACGCAATTTCGCATCTTTTTCTTTATCATCCCAGCATTTCAAATAGTCACATCATAGAAAATCACTTTCTTTTTAATTGTTTTCCATGAAATCCCTTATATTCAAACTTGACTTAGGTGGCATAACTGTAACTTTTACCAATTAAAAAAAAAAAAAAGAACCTAGACCATCACGTGTGGACATATGAATGTATTGCCAATGTTCTTTCTAACTTCTATCAGTAATTATTACAGCGTTTGCTCATCACCACACGTATAGCCTTGCTAAAATTCCTTAAATATAGGGCCCATGGCTTAGTGATCCAAACTGTAGATCTAGTTGGACCCATGGCAAATGTATGTTCTCTCGGAGATCTTACTTGCAAGATATCATCCGTTTAACATGGATGTATGTGAATGTTGTAGAAATGAGGAAACAAATACCTCAATATGGGTCTCTCTCTCTCTCTCTCTCTCTCTCTCTCTCTCTCTCTCTCTGTTCTGTGTGTGTGTGCACGCTCGCGTGCAGTGTGCGTGCATGCGTGCGTTCGTGTGTGTGTGTGTGTGAAGTTATAGTGTATAAATTACATAAATGCCCATAAACATGATTACGATAAATGTACAATTATAGCATATTACTAAATAGATGGCAGCGAAGGAAAATAGAGGGAACATCTACATTCATTAGAGAAAATGAAAAATATTAAATGGTTTGGATCTTTCAATCATTTGGATCACGAAACCACTGGACCTCATGGGCTAAATGGCAGGATAGCATGACTCTTCTTCATTAAAAGGTTGAGAATATATATTGGATAGAATTTTCTAGACCATTGGTAAGGTGGGCTCCACAAAAGTGGATTACATTATGTATACATATGAATTACAATGATGAGTTGTATTCCATGTACTACGATTAACAAAAGTGTCAGAGGTACCTCGTGTTAGTAAAGGGGGTATACCTACTCCTAAGACACTAATGCACGGGATGACTTTATGTAAATGATACATTCATAGATTAGAAGTGGACTTCACCATTGGAAAGAGTGTGAATTGAATGCCTACCATTGAAAAAAATTCTTGGATCAAGCTGGTATGTGTGTTTTCCCTTCGTCCATGTCTGTGACCTAATGAACAGGTTTGATGACAAATGCACATTACCGTGGGCCTTAAGAAAGTTTCAACAATGGATGTTGCTATCCCCATTATTTCTTGTGGTGTGATCCAACTGAGCTTTGGATATGCTTCAATTTTGGGATCATGCCCTAAAATGCTGGAAAAAGGAACCAACGGGCATGGATAAGTTACATAATCCATAGTGGCCCTACAAAGTTTACTCAGTACTGCAATTCAGCATCTTTTCCTTTAGCATCCCAGCATTTCAAATAGGCACATAATAGAAAATCGTTTTTTTCTTTTTAATTGTTTTTATGAAATCCCTGATATTCAAACTTGCCTTAGGTGGCATAACTGTAACTTTTACGAATTAAAAAAAAGGTACGAACCTATACCATCACGTGTGGACATGTGAATGCATTGCTAATGTTCTTTCTCGCTTCTATTAGTAATTATTGTAATCTGTTGGTAAAAAGAGGAAGTACGGCATTTGCTCATCACCACACGTGCTAAGATTCCTTAAATATAGGCCCTTGATTTAACGATCGTAGATCCGGTGGGACCCATGGCAAATGTATGATCTCTATGAGATCTTACTTGCAAGATATCGGCCGTTTAACATGGATGTATGTGAATATTGTAGAAATGAGGAATCAACTGCCTCATTTTGGGTAAATTCATGCATGTACATATATGTGAAGTTATAGAATACAAGTTACATAAATGCTTTCAATAAATGCACAATTACATAATATTAATAAATAGACGGCAGCCAAAGAAAATAGAGGGAACATCTACATTCATCAGAGAAAAGGTAAAATATTAATTAAATGGTTTGGATCTTTCAATCGGTTTGGATCACGAAACCACAGGACCTCATGGGCCAATGAGCAGGATAGCATGATTCTTCTTCCTTAAAAGGTTGAGATTGGATAGAGTTTTCTAGACCATTGGTAAGGTGGGCTCCACAAAAGCCGATCACATTATGTATACATATAAGTCCTTACAACGATGAGTTGTATTCCATGTACTAAGATTATCGAAAGAGCCAGAGGTACCTCGTGCAGGTAAAGGGGGTGTACCTACCACTAAGACACTAATGCTGGGGATGACTTTCTGTAAATGAGATCCATGATCTATACATTAGGATCTGTACTCCAATTTTGGCATTGACTCCAAAAATCCAGCTAATCCAAAATTCAAGTGGGCCGTGAGTTGTGAAATAGTGGTTAGGCATGATTTTAAATTGTTTTCCATTATTGCTCACTTGAGTTTTGTATAGAGTTATTTTTTGTGCTGCATAAGCACTCGAAAGATGCACTTGGTGCACCAAGTGGATGTCATGTGCACAACAAGATAGATCCCACAGTGCTTAGGTGCTGTAGAGGATAATGGTCCATTTTGGTGTGGTGGTCCATTGCTTTCTAAAGTATACTCAATTGATGGAACCCGAATTTTGGGCATTTATTTGCCATGATAGAGTGACAGGTTGGATTCATTACATGCAACACAGCCGAGCCTAAGCATAACTAGTTGCATGAAATTCTCATGTAGGAACCAAGTTAATCAACCTTAGAATTGGACATGTATGTTTGGATGCATGAAAAAGAAAAGAAAATAAAAAAAAAATGCGATAATTATAAAATAAGTATTTTTATGAGCACTATTAAAATATGGAATTGATTTTCAAGGGTCTTATTTGAACAATAGTGAAAATTGCATTTTAACCCTAATTATAAAAAGGTGTTATGTTTGTTTCGAAGAATACATGCTTTTCTTTATCATTCGTACGTTCAAATAATTCCATTGTAGAAAATCATTTTCCCTTTTCACTTGTTTCCACAAACACGGCCAATTCAATAAAAGAAAAAGAAAAGTAAGAACCAATACCCATCACGTGCCGGCATGTGAACATTGGCCAATGTCCTTTCTAGCTTTTATCAGTGATTATTGTAATCTATAGGTAAAAACAGAAAGTACGGCATCTTCTCATTCACACATCGTATAATCTTGCTAAGGTTTCATAAATATAGGGCCCATGATTTAATGATCCAAACGTAGATCTAGTGGGACACATGATGAATGTATGCTGCCCCAGAGATCTTAGTACTTGCAAGATATCAACCCTTAACATGGATGCGTCTGGCCCTCATGTGCTAATGAGCAGGAGATTGAGATCTTCCAATCTGAGAGATCTCTGGACCCTGGGCAAGGTGGAGTTCCACAAAAGTGGATTCTGTCATTTATGCATATGAATTGCAATGATGAGTTGTATTCCATGTGCTAGGATTAGTGAAAGAAAGTGTGGTAGCTCATGTGGGCATAGGGATTTTACCTACCAAAGGCATGGGGAATGACTTTATGTAATGAGATCCATTTCATACATTAGGCTCACCACTCTCTTCTTGGCATTGATTCCGAAAATCTGCTGATCGCCCTTGAGTTTTGAAATAGTTTTGAGTTTTGGCGTGTCACTTCATACGCTAGTGAGGCGATCGACCTTGAGTTTTGAAATAGTTTTGAGTTTTGGTGTGTCCCTTCATACCCTAGTGAGGCGCCTGGTTTGAATGGCATATAACCCCAGCACTCAGAAAAATAATAATAATAATAATAATAATAATAATAAAAGAAAAAAGAAAAAACTGCACTGGGTCCTTACTCATGTTTCAACATGAGTTCATGGGTTCGCATTATGGTGTGAGTCTGTGAGGGTGTGGGTGCATGTTTAAAAAAAAAAAGAAAAAAAAGAAGAAAAAAAAAACAGCACTATTAATGGTGGGCATCCCATTACCATCTGTTCTCGGTCTACCTAAGTTCTATATCGGCCTGATTTTTCATTCCAATGGATACAGACGTTGAAAATCCCTTCTAACGAAAACGAGCCCATGCACAGTTATGGAATTTCGAAGTTTGCATGCTTATCAATGGATGGTTCAGATTTTACCCACTCTAATAACCGTTCGTGCCATTTCTTTTCCCTTTTTTCATGTTAGTAGCTACGCCCTTTCTCCCTCTTTACGGAGTGGAGCCATGACTCTTTTTGTGAAGCCAACAACCGCTCTTATCTTTCTTTCTCCGTGTCGCTACACTCTCTTTCTCTCTCTCTCTCTCTCTTCATCTAACCTTCATCCTTTTTTTCTATTCTCTCCCCTCCTTTCTACTTACATAGCACATGCCATGCCATGGCCCACTAGCAATATTTACTTAAAATATTTTACGTCAGTCCGTCTTAGATCCACATGACTTAATAATTTATTAAGCGTTATACATATACAAACCCTCTTCTCTATAAGCCAAGAGCCCCTTCCCATTTCCAACAGCACACTTTGTTTTATTTTTTGAAATGGGTCTAAAAACAACCTGCAGTTCGTTGACTGGATGGAAAAGCCTAATTGCAATTAATTTTAGTTAACATTTTTTAAAATGACTAAACTTCCCCTTCAATTACCTGACTCTTCTACCAAAACCCTTTCAACCATTTTCACCAGGCCCTTTCACCTCTTTACCAAACCCTAGCCCCAACACCAACCCTAGCCCTAACACCAACCCTAGCCCTGCTCTCTCTCTCTCTCTCTCTCAAGTGGCGACGGCCACACCGTCCTAGCCCGTAGCATCTAAATCATATGTCAAAAACGCTTAAATAATATAAGAGGTTTGATAAGCCCACACGAGTGTCCATGGCAGCTGATGGACATGCCACCTTATATGCAACTTGGTAGACAGGTACAAAATTCACCGTGTGGTCCACTTGATCCTTGGATCTTCCTTATTTTAGGTTCATGATTAAAATGATATGAAAAAAAATGGATGGACGGTGTGGATGAAAGCTGTACATCATGGAGAACCCTCGGAGCTCCAACTCATTCTGAGCTTGGAACAAGAAGGGCTAGTACCAAATCTACATCCCCATGGTAAACAATGGTAATTGGAATCAATGGCAAAGGAAATGTAGTAAAATCATCTGAATTGGAATCCTCTCTAAATGCAAATGCTAGAAATGGTTTGAATTTTTAAAGTAGGCCCACTTTTATGGTCCACCTGAGGCTCATAATTTTTTTTTTTTTGTTTTTTGTCAAAATATATTAATAGGCTTATTATAATTGTTATGCCAAAATTCACACATACTAATTTAAGGTATTAAAACTCATTAACTTAATGCATACTTCCCAGCATCCAAATGCAATTTTTAAATTCTAGTGTTTTTTAATTACAGGCTTCCAAATACAATTGAAGATTCCAATTCTCATAGATTCCATTTACTATGTGATTGGGATTCAATGCATTCCAACTATAAGCATCCAAACAAGCCCTAGCGAGAGTTAAACCATCCAAATTCGTAGACCCAGTGCCCTAGGTTATTATCCTAAATTTTATTTAATCGAAAGATCCTAACCTCTGATTAGCATGCATTTGTTTGCTGTAATGGGACTGTTGAATATTCTTTTTTCACTTCAACTGTACCTTTAAATGTCTACCAATCGGCTACTTTGGTATCTAACACAGTGAAAGTTTTGATTTATGGACCATCTAAATTGGGTATCATCATATGGAAACTTTGATTTTGGTTATCTGCCTGCCACGCGTAGAATTTCTCAGTGGATGTCTATCAACCATCATGCTCATCAAAGTATCAAAGTTTCTAGGAATTATGCTGCGCTCAAGGACCCTCGATTGCACACTGACACTGCCAGCAATGAGATGGTGCTCCGTGAGCCCTACAATGATGCATGTGTTTTATCCACGCCATCCATTTATTTTTTCAGCTCATTTTAGGGCATGAGCCCAAAAATTTAAAATGAAGCATATCCAAATCTCATGTAGGCCCACACCACAAGAAACAGTGGTGGTTAAAAGCTTATTAAGGGCCACAAAAGTTTTAGATCAAGCTGATATTTGTGTTTTCCCTTCAGCCAAGTCTGTATGACCTAATCACCAGGTTGGATGGCAAATAAACACTACATTAAGGTATTGTAGTGAGCCCTAGGAAGTTTTGAATGGTGGGTGTTTAATTACCATTATTTTCCTGTAGTGTGGTCCACTTGAGATTTAGATCTGCATCATTTTTTATTCCATGCCCTAAAATAATGATCCAAAATACGGCTCGGATAAAACACATATATCATTGTGCAGTCCACAATGCACTGTCCAATTGCGGCATTGCCGGTGGCATTGTCAACATGCAATCCATGACCCATGTCCATAGTCTAGACGAGTGTGGTGGATCGTACTCATGCACATGGTGGATGAGTAGTACGTATAAAAAAGATATTGGAGTGTAAATATCAACCCTTGAAATAGAATACATCCAATATTTTCCACTGTATATTAGGGCAATTTTACGCAAGTAATTGAACTTTGGAGACTGAGACATTGGACTGGATTTGTAACAAAAGTGGGAATTCTTGGTCCGAGGATCCAGTGCCACTTCAATCTTGCGGGAAAGCCCTTTAGACCGCACCATCTCTCACTGCTTTGCTTATAAGGGCATTCTTTCTATCTTCCCATAGGTCTTGCACATTTTTTTCCTATGTTCTGTGTGCACCACACATTTCCTTGCGGGATATTGGTTTTTCTAGATTTAAAATATTAAATATTTTAAAGAAATGATAAAATACTTTAATTAAAATAAAAGATATTTTATAAAATTGAAAATGTTGCTAATATCTATAAGTCGGTTCATATTTCACCCACAAAAGCTAATTAAGGAACTATTTTACCCACATTAGCAGAGCTGCTTTTTTCCTTTCCCATTTCTCTCTTCCTTCCTCTTTCTTCATAGACAGTACACCTGCCCTACACCCTACTTTTCCTCGAGATCTCTCTCTCTCTCTCTCTCTCTCATGCATTGCATGTGTCATATGTGAAGGAAATAGTTGAGGAAATTAATTAAAAAAGTTTATTGATTTTTTCTAGATACATGGAGAGATATTTATAGATATTGAGAGAATGAGAGTTGTTAACTCTCAATATAAGAGATAAGATGTTCCGTAGAACACACCTATTTACATGGGAGAGGAGAGTCTTAATCATACATGTTGGGGTCTAAAATAGTGGATGTGTTGGAAGATGAAATGACCTAGGAGAAGTTGAACCGTCGCATGCAGGAAACAAAGAGACAGACCAGATGCACGCAAACTGAGGTGACAAGGTGTACACGTAGGTGGATGTATTGGGAGCCACTTAGTACAAATGCGGGGCCTGTTGATGCTGGAAATTAGTCAACAGATGAGAATGAAGATCCTTCGATCTTGACGATTGGATGATGTTGATCTTCTCCTTGAGAGAAGCCTGGATCTGAACCAAAGATTTCCTGGATCCTGTAGAACACAAAGGGAAAGGCCAAAAAAAGGGGGGTGGCTGGGGTCCAGCCGTTGGCCCTCCGATGCCTAAGTTAGTAGAATTTTTGATAGTCGAATCTCACTATTTTTATCAATATTAGTTTTTCTTACCTTGACAATGGAGGGAACATACTCATTTATAGGCTTAGGTAGTAAGAACATTTTCCTTTTGGAGAGTCATGATTCTTGCGGGTTGCTAACTGGGAATCCGAGATCTTCGGGTTTTTCCATAACAAACAAAGATACTTATCCCTATTCGCTGTGAACGACGATCTTTCCTCCTGATATCTCGGCGTAGGCCTAAAATCACGGATTCATAATTTAGCTCGCTCGAGGTCAACCCCATGAACCTTTTGCCGAGACGATCTTTATCACGTCGGATTAAGCCGAGCAACTTTTATCGGGTCAGCACGACCCGACTTGTATCCGGAGCCTCAAACGGGTCGGCTCGGCCTTTTCAGGTCGGTATTGACTTTGCTCTTCAGGTCGGCTCTTTACCCACAACAGAAGCCCCCTTTACCCTCGAGCGTAGTTTGCTTGGCTCGGGGGTAAAATGTAAGAGGAAATTGCCGACCTAAATTTTTTTGTCGTTTAGTATTCGTGGCGCCGTCGTTTCGATGAGCGGGAAAGTGACATTAAATGTGACTTTTGAAATATCGAGAAACCATCATTCATCTGTACGGCGTGATGGTATCGCTATGATTCAATCGAACGGGGTATCGCCACATGTCTCGTACGGCGCTGCTTTTTGTAATTCCCAGTAGGGCTTACCACGTGCCGCCTTCACATTAAATGCGGTGGTACCCAGGCTTTTCCCCGAGTATATAACTCAAGACTTAGCCAGTTTTTAGAAATCTCTCCCCATTCTCTCTAGCACAAATCCTTGAACATTTGTTCTTCTTCTCTCTTTCTTTTCTCCGATTTTCTTCTCCATTAGGCGTGCCAGCACTCTGGTATGCTACCCTTCTCCAAGAGACTTCTTCTTTTGTATTTTCTTTTCTTTTTTGTTAGAAAATGTCGGAACAGAGACTTCGTGTTCTGAGGCGATCCTCAAAGTTAGGTTTGAGGATCGCGAGTCTGAGTTACCCCTTTCACACCATGAGGGGGTAGATTCCGGTGAATCGGAAGCTCCTGTGAGAGCAGATGAGGCTGCCGATGAGGGAGAGTCTAAACCTCTCGGGTCGGCCGTGGGTAGTGCGATAGCTCAGAGGGAGTCCTTTGAGTTGGATTGTATGGTGTCACAAATTACCCAAGACGAGCTGGATGCCGCAAGGGAAATATACGAACTCCCATACTGTATAAAGCTTAGGGTTCCTGACCGAACTGACAGGCCGAGCTGACCTAGGGCCGGGGAGGTGGTAATTTTCCTGATGCACATGGATGTTGGGCTAAGATTGCCCTTACACCCTTTTGTGCGTGAGGTCCTCTGTGTGTTGGGTCTATCTCCAAGTCAACTGCAACCGAACGCGTGGAGATGTATGGTCGGATGCTACATTTTGTGGCAGAAGTTAGGAAACAAAGAGTTGACTTCGAACGAGCTTTTCTCCATGTACATTCTGAAGTCCTTGGGTGGCCAAGGGCTCTATTATTTCTCCTCCCTACCCGGTCAGGGCGGCTCGATGATTACCTGCCTGCCTTCTTCCACCAAAACCTGGAAGAGGAAATGGTTCTTTGCATCGGGTAGTTGGGAATGTATGCCAGACGAGCCCCAGCCCTTGAGCTTCCGAGTCCAAGCTGACTTTGCTTTACCAGGTCGGATGAAACTCCGATATAACAGAATTCTTTTTTTTTTTAATTTTAACCCCTTTTTTTTTCTCTGACGTTTATCTGTCTTCTTTCACAGTCTCGGCGACCATCAGGGTAGCATTGTCTTCTGCTGAAGAGAGACAGATTCTCAAGGCTCGAGCTCTCCCCGTTGAAGAGAGAGACTTCCGCCGACTGATAACCTTCAACTCCATTCTTGAATCAGGTCGGCATAAAAACTTTCTTTTTTTTGTCTCCTTACTTTTTTCTTTTTATTGGACAGGGATGGCTCCAAAGGCGGTCTCCAAGACACGCAAGATACCGGCTCGATTCCTCGACCGCGGACAGAGCTCCGCTGAGCCTCTGAGAAAAAAGATGGCCACTGCTGAGGCACCGAGACCGCCCCGTCTGCCTTAGTCCTTCGTGTGCGGATCCGGGCAAGTCCTCGGCTCGGATTCATCACAGGACAGGACCGACCCACTGGTCGCCCAAGCGACAGCTTCGGAGACCCTGGTCATCAACGTTCCAGATGATTCAGGGTCACGAGCCGAGCCTTCCCGCGAGTCCGTACCTTCAGCTAACCCTTCCCACGCTCCGGCTGAAGATGGTTCCAGTCAGCCCGCTTCTGCCGCCGGCCCGTCTCGTCCTCCTCAACCACGAGTTCCTTCAATCGCTCCTATTGGGGGTGCCGAGCAGAGAGAAGATCAGGTCGAGATGCCTCCGTTAACGGAGCAGTATTCGTCTTGGATGGAGGGTGTCAACGCATACATGCGTGTCAACCACAGCATCCCCCAAGACCTGAATACTATAGCTTCCTCCGACCCGGACCAGATGGTCGGGGTTGCGATAGAGAGCAGCCTCAGGGTAATTTTAATATCCTCTTTGTTGTGTGCCTGTGATGTTTCTTTGACTTGCATGCTAACTGTATCACTTTTGCAGGATTCGGCTCTGCTGATCATGATCCACTAGGTGATGGCGGAGCGGACTCGCCAGATGCAGAAGGCTTTGGTTGCTGCTTCCTCTTAGAAGACAAAGGCGGAGGCTGTGAAAACCGAGCTGAAGAAATGCTGCCTTCTGCTCAAGGATGCACAGACCGAGCTGAAGTCTTCCCAATCAGAACTTAAGGTTGCGCAATCGGAGCTGGAAGTATCCCAGGCGCAGGTCCAGTCCCTGGAGGAGGCTTTGGGGGAGGCAACGGCCAGGGCTCAATCTGGGGAGAACAGAGCAGATTCTTTCGAGGCTGCTTTGAAGACGGCCGAGGAGGAGAAGGCGAACTTAGTTGGGCTTCTGAAGGAGGTCCAGCTAAAGTCCTTGGCTGAGGTCAAAGGGGTGAAGGCTGAGCTTGAGAAGCTCACTGCAGTTTCTGAGGAGCTATATAATGACGGCTTCCAGGAATGCAGGCGCCTCGTGCTCAAACACTTTCCCACCCTTGACCTTAACGTGGATGAGGACGAGGAGGAGGACGAAGCTCGGGCCGAAGATACCGGGGCAGACCCGTCCGGGGCTGGCAAGGAATGAATGGGAACGTTGTATTTTTTTTTCTTCTTTTTTTTTGAAAATGTATACAACCTTCTGTCTTTAATACAAGCCCTTAAGAGGCAGATTTTGCCAATCCATTCATAGAGTTCGTTTTTATATCAATGTTGATGTAATGTGTTTGCGTTGTTGTACTGACCTGGAGTCGGATAGCCAGGTCGACCACCTACTGCTCCACGTACTTTTGTAAATTCAAATATACGATTTTTTGCTCGAGATTAGGTCGTACTGAAAGAACGTCGTAAAATAACATCTGGGAGAGGATTTTATTGAATGACTGTCCTGACTTACATACTTTGTGCAGGGTATAGCCCGTTGTTCATGGATAGTAGATTTTGAGATGTTCGGCATTCCATGGATGGGGAAGAGGTTTGCCCTCCATGTTTTTGAGCCAGTATGTGCCAAGACGATACGAGCAGACGACCTTATATGGTCCTTCCCAATTGGGACCGAATAAGCCGGTTTTGTCGTTTATATTCACTTTTTTAAGGACGAGGTCACCGGCTCGGAATCGTCGCTCTTTTACTCTTGAGTTGTAGTATCACCGAACCCTCTGCTGATATGCGGCTACCCGTACTTGAGAAGTTTCTCTTGCCTCGTCGAGTAGGTCTAGGTTCTTTCGCAGCTGATCTTCGTTTTGGTCGGGCCGATGATAGCTTGTCCTACTTGTGGGAATTCTGATTTCCACTGGCACTACGGCTTCGGCTCCAAACGCGAGGAAAAAGGGTGTCTCCCCGGTAGTGGACCGAGTTGTGGTTCGGTAGGCCAATAGCACCTCGGGAAGTTCTTCCGTCCAAGTCCCCTTTTTCTCCCCGAGCTTCGCTTTAAGATAGTTTTTGATAATTTTATTGATCGCTTCGACCTGGCCGTTGGCTTTTGGGTGGTGAGGAGACGAATATACATTTTTAATGCCCAATCCTCTGCAAAATTCGCGAAATCCTTGATTGTCGAACTGTCGCCCATTGTCTGTTATTATGATATTCGGGATGCCAAAACGACACACAATCGCCCTCCAAATGAAGTCCGTCGTCTTCTTTTCTGTGATGGTAGCTAGTGGTTCTGCTTCTGCCCACTTTGTGAAGTAATCGGCGGCGACGATTGCATATTTCACTTGTCCTTTCCCCATCGGGAGAGGGCCAATGATATCGACTACCCATTGAGCAAACGGCCAGGGTCCAGCCATAGGAGTGAGCTCCTCAGGTGGCAGGTGAGGGATTGGGGCGAATCGTTGGCATTTATCGCATCTCTTAATGGTCTCTCGGGCATCTTGCTGGATGGTGGGCCAATAATATCCTTGCCGGATCGATTTCTGCGCAAGTGCTCGGGCCCCGGAATGATTCCCACAACATCCGTAGTGGATTTCTCGTAGCACGTAGTCGGCTTCTTCAAGTCCTAAACAGCGTAGACACGGGTGGGAGAATCCCTTCTTGTAGAGGACTTCATCTATCAGCGTATAGCAGGCTGATCTATAGCGGATGCGTCGAGCTTCTTTTTGATCGTCGGGTAACTCGCCCGATTGTAAAAATCGGATGATAGGATCTCTCCAATTTGGAGTTGCCGATATTGGAAAAATCCCTGCGAATTCGTTTGACGATATGCTTCGTTGAGGGAGGAACTCGATGGGTACCATCCTACCGAGCTCGTCGTTTGCTGATGACGCGAGCTTCGCGAGGGAATCTGCATTCGTGATCTTATCTCTTGGGATTCAAATGATTTCATAATGGTCGAAACACGATAGCAGCTCCTGATCTCTCTTCAGATATGCAGCCATTCTTCCTTCTTTTGCTTGATATTCCGCAGTCACTTGGTCGACCACAAGTTGCGAGTCGTTGTACACTCTTACTGATCAGATTCCTATTTCCGAGGCGAGGCGAAGACCGGCTAAGAGGGCTTCATATTCAGCCTCGTTATTTGAATCTCGGAATCCGAATCGAAGTGCATACTGAATTTTGATCCCGTCAGGTGAGGATAAGACGAGGCCGGCTCCACTACCTTGTGAATTGGAGGATTCATCGACGTGCAATAACCAGAAAGGTGTGACATGATTTACCTCCGGATCATGGACAAGTTTGCTATCGCACTGAGCTTCGTGGGGCTCGGTGAATTCGACGATGAAGTCGGCTACAGCTTGCCCTTTGATTGCAGCACGAGGTCAGTATCGTATATCGAATTCGCCTAATTCGACGACCCATTTGACGAGGCGACCCGAAGTCTGGGGATTTTGAAATACCTGCCGTAGTGGCTGATCGGTTAATACAGCTATCAGGTGTGCTTGAAAATATGGCCTCAATTTTCGGGCCAAGGTGATTAAAGCCAGGGCCAGCTTTTCGATTTGAGGATATCGTGTTTTCGAGCCGAGCAGGGCTTTACTCGTGTAATAGATGGGCTGCTGCATCCCCTCGTCGTCCCGAACAAGGGCCGAGCTAACTACTGCTCCTGAGACCGCTAAATATAAAAGTAGTTCTTCGTTATGCATCAGTTTGGACAATAGCGGTGGGGAGCCGAGGTAAGCCTTCAACTCGATAAAAGCTTGCTCGCATTCTGAAGTCTAGGTCATTTCCTTACATTTACGCAATTGTTTGAAGAAAGGGAGAAACCGGTCAGTAGCCTTTGAAACGAATCTGTTGAGTGCTGCAATCTTTCCTGTGAGCCGCTGGATTTCCTTCACTGTGCGAGGTGAGCTCATGTTGAGAAGGGCCTGAATTTTTTCGGGGTTAGCCTCAATTCCTCACTGATTTACCATGAAGCCTGTTGGGGCTTAAATTTGTACCCATTATAAAATGGTATTCAACGGTCCATCTACGATGATTCGGACTGATTTCGAGATCCGAAATACTCAAAAAATGCCAGTGCCGCCCTAACATGCGCAATCGTGACTGAAACCTATGGATGCTATTTTGGGGTGGAATCGGACATGCGAATTACCGCCAAATGATCCGAACGCCCTAAAACCCTTAACCTGCAAGTTTCGAGGTCGCACGATGCATATTTTTACCAGCGCGCTTCCAAATGCATTTTTTTTACCCTGACTTATCCAACTATAAGGGCCCAAAAGCCTACAGGTACCATTTCGGGCTGGAATCAGACATGCGGATTACCGCCAAATGATCCGGAATGTCCAGAAAACCTTAAGTAGCAAGTTTGAAGTCATTGCGTGCATATTTCCACATGCATTTGTTCACTCTCTCTCCACATGCATTTGTTCACTCTCTCTCCACATGCGAATGTATTAAGGAAACATGCATTCACTCTCTCACCACATGCGCATGAGAGCTCTCTCTCTCCCTTTTCAATATTCTAAATAAAATAAAAATTACAAAAATCATGAAAATATGCTAAGTGGGGCCACATGCGACCAAAACAGAGGCCACATGCGCCCATACCAGTGGCACATGCGCCCATGCTATGCCACATGCGCCTGGTGCATGGGGACATGCGCATGATCCCATCACATGCGCGTGACTCGTTTCTCCAAATATTTCCATGCGCATGATCCCCACAACATGCGCATGACTCGTCTCTCCAAATATTTCCATGCACATGCCCTCCATTTTGCAAACCACATGCGCCCAGTACCCGAGTAGCTACCCGATTAAGTGCTATAAATACCCCACTCACTTGTTGAAAAGAGAAGAGAGACTTCATTATCTGGAAAGGATCGGCAGAGCAAGGTAAAATCCTTGCCGAATCCTCAGTCGACTATCCACATGCTCCCACACTTCGCCGGATGCCTTGGCCGGAAAGGGGTTTCTCCCACCGGAGCAAAATCCTCCAAGTCACATAGTGACATGCGCTCACCCATTCTGGGGAGGGGAAATGCGCAAAAATCCCTAAGTACCATGGGACATGCGCCCATAGTTGGGATGTTGGACGCATGTGCATTCACATGCGCTTGATAACCATGCATTTGTAGCATTCACATGCGCCTAATAACCATGCATTTGTAGCATTCACATGCGCTTGATGCATTTGTAGCATTCACATGCGCCTGGGGTGGACAACATGCATCCACTTAAGACATGCGCCCATGTCTAATGAAACATGCGCCCAACCCAACCTCCCATGCGCCTGGACGCTGATGGGGAGGTGGGGCCTTCCATGATGTGGCCCGCCTTCTGATCGCGTCAGCACTCCTAGACACACATCAATGTCCTCTATCCATCCCCCGGACCGGATTCACCAACGGTCGATGTTAAGTGGGCCAAATCAGCAATTTGATCAAAATGGCCAACACTTAGCCAATATTGCAAACCTCGAAATCCTTCCGAAAGAGCCGGAAATGGCCGAAAGCGAGAGGAATCGTGCGGAATTTGACCGAAACCGAGAGGGAGACTTCTCTCCGCCATAACATGATATACCATAATCATGCATTAAAATGAGATTACCTGATCTCAGGATCTCTGAGAAACCTTGATTAGACCATAAACAGGTCCACTACTTAGTCGTTTTTAGCCCTGGGAAGTGCCCTGTTGGCTCAGAAATTGACCCATGCTAAACAAATCGAAATACGATCGCACTATGACTCTCGTGGACATAATCCGCCTCTATCCAAAGACGATCTGATAGGAATTCACCAAATCCTCCGATCAGATCGTAAACAGGCCCTGGGAAGTGCCCTGACGGCCCGAAAATCTACTAATGCCAAATGAAATCAATCGCGATCTCAAAGACGTGAGGGCAAAACATCGATGACACAAAGATACATACGAAGCCGATTGATCAAATCAAATGCATAATTTGTCTGATACACTAAGCATCTAGCATAAATGCAATCTTCTCTTGAGCATGCATAAAACATAGTTACTCTGTACTGTACTCATTTGCATCCATTGTATGAATATATTTCATCTCGGATCAAGATACAAAACTAAATCAAAGGGGACTATGGTTATCATCGAAAACCATAATGAAAGAATTCTAAACGTGTGAAATACTTCATCGTTGAGACCAGTTGATGTGCGTCCTGTCCAAGGCGGGATCCGTCAGTTGAGTGGCTAAGGGAATGAGTGCCTTCCAGTAAGTCACCCGTCCAGCTGAGACGGTCACTGGCCCTGGTTGTAGTAAGTGGACGCCGTGGAGTGTATTTCTGAAAGTCATATCGTCCATAGAGACACGTCATGACACTGAGATATACGACTCGGGCGAAACCCTGTTTGCACAAAGACCCCATGGAGTGCCCTCCAGTAAGTCACCCGTCCAGCTGAGACGGTCACTGGCCCTGGTTGCAATAAGTGGATGCCGTGGAGTGTATTTCTGAAAGTCATATCGTCCATAGAGACGCGTCATGACACTGAGATATACGACTCGGTCGAAACCCTGTTTGCACAAAGACCCCATGGAGTGCCCTCCAGTAAGTCACCCGTCCAGCTGAGACGGTCACTGGCCCTGGTTGCAGTAAGTGGACGCCGTGGAGTGTATTTCTGAAAGTCATATCGTCCATAGAGACGCGTCATGACACTGAGATATACGACTCGGTCGAAACCCTATTTGCACAAAGACCCATGGAGTGCCTCCAGTAAGTCACCCGTCCACCTGAGACGGTACTGTCCCTGGTTGCAGTAAGTGGACGTGGAGTGTATTTCTGAAGTCATATCGTCCATAGGACGCGTCATACGCTGAGATCCAAACCGCCTCGGGACTGAGACACGCCTGGTTGAGCCGGGAGGATTCTGAACATATCGTCCATAGAGACGCGTCATGACCTGAGATTACGACTCGGTCGAAACCCTGTTTGCACAAAGACCTATGGAGTGCCCTCCAGTAAGTAACCGTCCACTAACGGTCATCCTGTTGCAGTAAGGCCCGTGGAGTGTATTTCTGATGGTCATATCGTCCATAGAGACGCGTCATGACGCTGAGATATACGACTCGGTCGAAACCCTGTTTGCACAAAGACCCCATGGAGTGCCCTCCAGTAAGTCACCCGTCCAGCTGAGACGGTCACTGACCCTAGTTGCACTAAACGGAAACCGTGAAGTGTATCCCTGAAAGTCATATCGTCCATAGAGACGCGTCATGACACTGAGATACACGACTCGGTTAAAATCCTGGTTGCTACTCAACTAGGAATACCCGAGGAGTATGGGACCAACATCTAACTGATCTTAACGGTGAAGTATTCCATAATAAATCCTAGACTTGGTCTCGGTGACCATGAACTCGAGACTATAATCCCTGACGATTTAAACTACTTGCTCGATCTATCCGAGCTTTATCCCTTTGATATTCCATCTACTGTATAACTGAAATTCATAGTGGAATCTTGTCGCTTTGTGCCGTGGTTTTCTCCCGTAAGGGTTTCCACGTAAAAATCTCTGTGTGGTCTATGCTGTGCTTTATTTATATTTATGCTTCTTTAATGCTTTATTTAATTCATTTATGATACATGCATGCATTTACTTTTGCCTTTTAATCAAGGGTGATCATCCTTTGATGTAATTAAGGGTTCGTGACCAGTTCACAGCCCGGAATGTAAAAGATCTCGGAATCTCTGGAATAAAACTCACCTCTCGGTGCTTTCTCGCGTACACTTTGTGATTGCTAATGATTGTCTATGAATGTCTCTATACTCAGAATTCCCCCAGAATAAAAGAAACATGAAAGAAAGGAAGAAAGACTACTGACGAGTAGATCTTTATCTTCCCGCTTTTTTCTAAGTTCTAACAAACTGGCGACTCTGCTGGGGAATCGAATAATACCAGAATCGCTGGTTATCTCTGAGTAAAGAAACATCCTAAGATAAATCATTCACAAACACAGATGTATACGTAAGAAAGTTCCGCTAGGAGAAATGTTCGGCGCCTTTACGGGCGCCAAACTGGCAACTCTCAACGGGAACGTTCTTCCCTTCATCTTTAAAGCAAAAGTTTTCCAAAAGAATTTCAAAATCTTGCATGGCATGCATATGATTCGTACTTATATGCTTCTGTCGATCATTGAGCCATATCGCGATTGGTAAGGACGCATCTTCTCTCCTTTTGGAGGTGCAGGATCTTCTAATGTGCGTGTGACTGTGCAGAAAGACAGAAAAGAATCAACCATCAAAACTATACAAATGACAGCCACTATGTTCTTCCTAGCTTCTGGGGGATTTTACTTCCCTCACCTCATGACAACAGAAACGGTGATTCCTGAAGCCGATTGGCAACTCGTCCAGAGACGCCGATCACCAAAGAAAGCCGAAAGCAGACAAGTAACTTCAGTTAGAGCAGAAACAGTGAAGACACAAAGCAGTGTGAGGAAACAGTGGAAGCCGGTCCGCAGGAATGAAACCCGCAATGCTATTAGAGCTATCGTGTCACCCAGGCCAGAATTCTCCTTCGTCGCTGCCGATTTCCCGGTAATGACGGGAACAACACTATCAGTCAAAACACCGAATCAATTTACTATCCGGGGATTGACCGAGACTGCAATGAAGGCATGCTCTACTGAAACCAATATGACCAGTGCTAGACCACAGCGAGTGCAGGTTGCAGTGGTGCAAGTCGTAGAAAGGGAGGAGAGCGAGCAAGATACAGAGCTGCCTCCGAACTAAGAGCAAATAGATGAAATCATTCAGGTCCAAGAAGACACAGCCAGAGAGATCAGAGAAATAAAAGAAGCATTAGTGGCTCTAGTCGCCCAGGGGGCAGTCAGAAGCCCAACCGTTCCCTTTGGACAACCACTGGGAGAGTCACAAGATACAACAGGAGAACCAGTAGCCGTAGAACCACAAATTCACCCAAGGAATGTTGCATTCGAGCGTGCACCGCAGCAATCATCTCAGGCCACGAAAGAAGAGTTGTCCCAGACAGTCGCGAACCTGATGCGTCAGGAAAGAGAAAAGGATAAGATAGGAAAATATATATATCGGGTACCGTATCCGTCCGAAGTTAACGAAATCCCATTCCCTGACGAATTTAAGCATCCCGACTTACCACAATTCGACGGGAAAGGGTCACCAGAGGAACATATGATCCAATTCATGACGGTGCTAGGGAATTTGTCTGTAGTACCTCAATATTGCCTCCGATTGTTTGGGTCGACGCTGACTGGAAAGGCATTTCAATGGTATATGTCATTACCCGCAGGGTCCATCAAGACCTGGGATCAGATGCAAGATTTGTTCATTTCCAAATTTTTCTCCACTGAGCGAGAAGTCTCGCTGACGGATTTAGCCTTAGTCCATGCTACAATCCGAAGATTGCACACCCAAGTGCAGGTAGCGAAGTAGTAAAATACTCGGTAAGACCGAGGTCGATCCACAGGGATTGGGGTTAAGAACACTTAGAGGAATTAGTTTAGGTGAGTGAGATGAAATTTGGTTTATCCACGAGAGTGGAGCAAGTTGTGTGTGGTGAAAAAATAGAAAAGGGGCTAAGGCATCAGGGGTCCACCTTTGATTCATTCACAAGATTTGATTTATTGGTCCAACTATAACTCAACTGGAATTGAATAAAGATTCATTCCAATCGGAAGATGAAACAATTAAACCATTTGCATATTTCATAAAAGATAGTGATCTGAACCGATTGATTTGACCATGAAGCACTCGTTAGTTGATCGCAGGGAATTCCAAGCATCCACTGTGCCCGGAGTCGACAATGGATCAAGGAATTGTACAGATCAACAACTTTGCCAACAAGTCAACCGATAGGATCACAATTCATACGATCAAATGCATACTTACAAGATAGGAGGCTTTGATTGACCGATCCAACCGTTAAGATCTCGTCTATCGATCGCAGGGAATCCAAAGCATCCAATGTGCCCGGAGTCTACAATGGATCAAGGGATTTTACAGATCGATGACTTTACCTGCACTAGCTCGATGATCATAGGGAATCCAAAGCATCCAACGTGCCCGGAGTCGACGATGGATCAAGGGACTTTATCGATCATGAACTAGCTAATTGGTGTGCAAGGGATCCCAAGCATCCAACGTGCCCGGAGTCGACGATGGATCAAGGGGCTTGCACAACAATAGCGTCCACCGAGGTGGATAATCGAACCAATCAACCAAAGAAAACTCCAACATTCACACACCAATGTTGAACCAAAAGAACCATATCTTGCAAATTTCTTCAAAGGCTTCACCCCTAGCCTTAGCTAGAGGTTTAGCCAACCATGCTACAATGGAAGACTAAATTCTCTACAAAAGAGAAAATTCTACACTACTCTACTTCTACAAAGAAAAAGAAGAAAAGAAAAGAAGAGAAGAGAGGAGTTGTAGAGAATGGGATGATTCAAATGAGGAGGAGAGGCCTCCTTTTATAGCCTTATGAGGAGCTTCCAAGCCTCCTCCCAATCCTAGGTGGCACACCAAAAAGTCTCTTTAGGTTTGGGAATGGAGTTAGGCTTGGAGTGCCCAAAGCAAACTTTGCTTTTAGGTTTGGGCTTGGAGTTAGGCTTGGATGGACATGTGGCAAGAAAAGTACTCCAATCCTAGGTGTCACTCCAAGCCTAAAGCAACTTTTCTTTTAGGTTTGGGCTTGGAGTGAGGCTTGGATGATGAGGTGGCATTCCAAGCCTTACACATGTGTGGAGAGAGAGAGAGAGAGAGAGAGAGCTCCTCTCTTGTTGCATGTCAGCTGGAGATGGGGCCCACTTTTGCTGGAGACATGTTCACAAGATGGAGTGGTCCACCTGATGCACATGTGAGAAGGCAGCTGCAGTGGACGGTGCAGATGGAAAGTTGTAGTTGAAGGCATCTGATGGTGAAGAGGAGGTGGACGGCCGATCCTTCAACTGCTGTGATCGGTGATTGTGAGCTGGATGTTGGAGCTGATGTGCATCAGAAGGTGGCCCACTTGAGCTAGTGAAATGGACGGCTGGATGTTGGTTCAGCTGCACTGATGGACGGCTGCAATCTGTTGGATGGATGGACGATGGACAGCTGGTGATGGAGAGGTGTCCAGCAGGTGGAGCTGATGGTGAGGCAGCTTGCTGCAGATGTGGTCCACCATCTGGACGGTTGAAGCTGGACCGTGGATTGGATGGGACCTCTGCACGTGTGGTGACTGGAGGAAGTGGATGGTCCAGATGCTGGGACTGACGTCCACTGCTGCTGATGGATGCTGGACGTAGTGAAGATGAAGAGGACGGCTGGAACGTCCATGGCTTGGACTGCTGAAGGTGGAGATCTGCTGGACGTTGAAGCTTGCTTCCACACATGCTGGAGAATGTGGTCCACCATCTGGACAGATGGACGGCGTTGCTGCTCGTGCAAGGTGGCCAGGTGATGGACGGTGCTTTTGGGACGTCCAGATCTGGACGGTGCTGCTTCTCATCAGATGGGATCCATGGATGGACGTTGTTGGTGGGCCACTTGATGGACGGTTGTTGTCTTGGCAGCTGCTGCTGTTGAGATCTGGATGAACGGCTGTGCTGGAAGCAGCTGCTGCTTGGACGGTGCAAAAGGTTTGCACGTGTAAAGAAGTGGGGTCCATGATCAGCACGTGTGCTGAGCTGGACTGCTGGGCCTCCTACACGTTGAGCTGCTACTTGATAGACGACTGGAGTTTGCTGCACGTGCAAGGTGGGGACCACCTGATGATGGACGTTGTTGCTTATCAGCTGGCCACTGAGTTTAATGGACGGCTGCTGGTTCAGCTGCACGTGCAAGGTGGGGCCCACTGAAGTTGATGACGTCCACCGCTGGAGATGGTGGAGCCCACCAGATCTGGAGACGTCCAGTTTGGATGTTGATGGACGGCTGGAAATGGTCTTGGACGTCCAGCCCTGCTGGACGATTGCAAATGACGGTGGGTCCACCTGCTTGATGGACGACGTTGATGTGCGGCACGTGTTGCATGTGTGAAGCTTGGATTTGCTCCACCATGGATGGACGGTAGAGATGAAGATGGTGGCCAGCTGAGATGGTTGGACGCTGGAGCTTTGGGCTGACCGCTGATGGCTTTGGATGGTTGGTGATTGTTGGACGTGCTGCACCGTGTGGGCCCATCTTTGTTGGTGATGGTGGAGATCGAGGAAGGCTGTAGCTTGACATGTGTGCAGCTGGAAGGATGGACGTTGATGCAGCTGCAGATGCAGCTGGACTGCTGTGTGGCCCACCTTGTTGATCTGGCACTTGTGAGGCTGGTGGACGTCCATCCTTGCTGCACGCTGCACATAGTGGTGTCCACCTTGGACAGTTGCAGCTGGATGGTGATGATGGGTCCATATATGTCTAGGATTTGATCAACGGTTAGAGAATGGACGGTCATCTGGAATGTGCAGTTGTTGTTGACCGTTGGAGCTTCTTCAATGGACGAGTCCACCATGGATGGGCGGTGATGGACGGTGAAAGTCCTGAGGCACCTTGGCTTGGTGGTCCACCTACTGTGAACCTGCACTACCTGGTACCTTACTACCACTACTCCTGTAGGTTGGGGACCTAAAAGTTTACTTGTCAACACTACGCCAGGTGGTATCTTGTACTAGGTAGGAAGCTAGAAATGCCAGACTAAAGGAAGGTTCGACGGGACTACCAACTAGAACGAAAGAAAACCCGGAAATTAACGGAACTAACCGAGCCTAGAACGCGTTGGAGAGGACTTGTGGACTTCTGTCTTTTAATTGGATTACTCCCTATTAATTGGTCTTTTCGTTACTATAACGAGAATTGTTGGTCCCAATTAATATGTTATAATCCATGAGTAGTCAGGTAGTCTCCGTTCCTCTCAGTTAGCTCCGCAAATAACTATCTACCCCTCGGTATCGTCGCGCTACGGCTCTCAACGGATCGCTCGGACTCGTTCAGTTCTACACATGCGTTCGGTACCTGGGTTATTAGAGCAAGCCAAATAGACCTGTGTTAAACAGTTGTAAGTCCCTGGATCGCTGTTTGGCCCATATGGTAGAGGAAGCCGCGCTGAGAACGCAGTTCAAAGCAGAAAGACCGAAGCATGAGGTCTGGAAGATGGCCACATCAAGTTACGTCGACAAAAGCAAAGCCTCGAAAGATCGAAAACGGTTACATCCAGAACACAAGATTAAAGGTAAGCCAGCAGAAATTCAGTTTAGAGCCGAAGGGCCAGGAAAATTGAAGAAGATAATGATCGTCGGACAGGGCAGGGTAGAAGGACGTTACTCGTTTGACCCGGAAGACCTTGTTCCAATAATGGAACACCTAGTCGAAGAAGGGGAACTACAATTGCCAAGGCTGATCCGACTAGAGGAAGCAGGACAAACGGATGCCCCCAATTATTGTAAGTATCATCGAATCCTGGGACATGAGACGGGGGAATGCCTCATCTTGAAAGGGAAAGTGCAGAGATTGATCGACCAGGGTACCATTAAGCTAATGACAGAAGAAATCAGTCGGGCAACATCAGCAGTAGTGACAATAACACCTATGATACCACCAGTTCATGATGAAAGACTGGTACAAACAACAATGGTGCAGGCTGTCGAAGAAAGGGAATCGGCAGGACACGATGTCGAATTGTCGGCAATTCGAGAGAAAGTCAGCGAATTGGCCCAAGCCCATATAGAGCTATCCGAACAGATGGGAGAAGTTCGGGAGGCTTTAGCCATCTTGATCTCACAGAAAGCGACCCCTAGTACCTCTATGCCTGTCCAACAGTTGGAAGAAGAAGCACGGGGGGCAGCCCGTAATGTTGTTGAAGTAAGACAACAGAGCCACACTGAACAAGCGAATGCGCGTATGTTGGGTTCAGACTCCATGATCCCATACGAACTGCTAGGCAATATCTCTTTCACCCTTCGTAACCTGACTGCAGAGGTTCGCATGATAGAGCAATCCGTTTCGGAAACACGATCTCAAGCAGAAAAGTCAAGACGCAAAATGAGAAAGAGGACACAGGTAGACGTAAGAAAGAGCCCTAGAAGCCGAAAACGACCGAATCCAGGACATGAGGCAGAGTCCAGTGTAATGAGGACACAAGACAAGGGCAAAGAACCTCAGAACTCGCGGCACATGACAATCAGCGAGCTAGACGAAAAGAACGGACCGTATACATTTGACATTAAAGACCTTGTCCCAATTATGGAGCGGCTAATCGAAGAAAGAAAATTGCGACTCCCAAAGTCTGTTCGACCAGCAGAAGTAGGACGCATGGATGATCCCAACTATTGCGAATATCACAGATGCATAGGCCATAAAACCGAGCAATGCTTCGTTCTGAAAGGAAAGATACAAAAGATGATAAACCAAGGCGTCGTCAGTTTGAAAATGGAAGGGTCCGATGGAACCCCGGCCAGTACGGTTCCAATAGATATCACTTAGGAAGAACTTCGCTCGAAGAACTCCGTTTCCTAAGCTTCAATAGTCGTGAACGTTTACAAATAGTTCTGGCAGTTTATAAAGTAGATAGGAATATACTTATGTTCTCTCATGCATCTATTTCATCTGTATGTTGCGCTTCATACTTGTTTACAGGCTCACTCACATCATACTGTTGTGCATATGAATATAAAATGTTCGTAGAGCTCTTCTTAATGACATGTACCATAGTCGGAGAATATTAAAGAATCGACTCCACGAATCATCAACCGACTTATTATATCCTCATCAGACCGGTCAAATCAGGAGAGAATATCTTATAGAAAGTCTACGCAAACCACAACATCCCCATATTATGGTATCTTCGTCACAGGTTCTCATATTAAGTATCCTGGTATTCCGGCGTTCCTCTGCTTAATAGGAGAATACTTCAGAATTGATGGATTCTCATATATATGTATATGTGGTTCTCTACATGAGGACGGCCGAGATACTCTATTATTATCGATCTCTTATACTTATGCACAATGTTTTATATGAAGATAATCGGAACATCGCTATCTATATCCAGCTTTCGTATTATGTCATGGATCTCCCATCATTGTCGCATTATTCTTCTACTGAATATGAAGATAAGTCACGACTGGGAATCTCCTGTATACATATTTATATATACGGCCTTGTATGAAGACGATTAGAGCATTCTATTACGTATCACCTCACCTTGAAAATATCGACAACTTTCTCTTATGAAGAATTCTGCGACAAGAATATGCAATTAAAGATTATGATCGGACGGGTATTTGGCACGGATTCCTAAAGCACAAGATCTGTCTCATTAGAATGAAGTGGCCTTGCAAAGTGATGAGCCGGATGCACTGGGGGCAAGCCCCAATATATTATGAGAAACTCGAGTTTATAAGAAGAAGACGACTGGGAGCGAGCCCTAATATATTATCGAAATATCAAGTCTGCAGAAAGAAATGACTGGGGACAGGCCATGAAGGATGGCATATAAACCTGAAAACATGGAGCTAAAAGAAAGTTTTGGACTTATGACACAAATGTCTCTCGAAAGTGATGACCCAAGGATACACAGGTTGAGTAAAAAGGGAAGTATTATTCTTACGGGTTCTTCCATTTTTATGCTTTGGTATATTCAACTTACATTAAATCCGTACATAATACATCATTTCATGCATACTAGTCTTAAACACATAACACCAAGTAGTGGTTTAGCAAAAGAATCATTGTCATTATTTTAGATCATGAAGCATGCAGCTAACAAGTTCTGATGTCAATTACGTCGGATACAAGTGACAGTTGGGTATTCAGGACAGCTGTCTAATACTATTTTTGTCTGACAATGACCGTAAAAGAAAGCAAAAGAACAGAATTACAACTTCTCCAGGCATCCTGTTATGAACTTCATCACATCCTTCCGCGTTGCCTCCATGGTGGCCTTTACCTCCGTTAGCGTTAGCGCAGGATTCGGAATATCACGAAGTTTGATTTCTAAATCTTCCACTTACTTGCGTGCCGCCTCTCCTTCACTCTCGAGTTGTGCAACCTTAGCACGGTTTTGATTGACGACAAGATCAAGGCGGGCAACCTCAAGATTTATGGCCGTTTCTTCCGCTTGTAGCCACGCGATCTCAGATTTAACGTCAGCAAGATGATTAATACACCCGCGACGTTGAGTCTCACTATCTTCTAAGGTTGTTCTAGCATTAACCGCCGAATGTTCTCGCTGCTCTATGACAGGCCGCAAAGAAGACAGCACTCGCCGTTTCTCCTCAGTCGTAGGGTCAGGTTCAATCCGTTCAGTCATAATAACCTGCGTAACAGAATCCTCGAAAGAAGAAATACGACAGACTATTTCGGATACATCAGGCCCGATTACTCCTGCACAAGCTTCCAATGCCTTCACCCCTGCTCCTAGTGTATGCCACTCGCTTGGTTCAACCAACGCCCTTGAAATATTGGATAGCAAACCCCTTAGTACGCTCTGCCCGAAACAGTCTAAATGATCGAAACAGGGAACATCTAATGCTCCGTGGGCAGCCGCCTCAAAATTGACAGTATCTGCAACAAGAGGAACAGAGCGAGTATGCAATGAAATGACAAGTATAGAAAAAGAATACACCAAGGAACTATGAAGGAACTATACCGAAAGATGGGTTGAATACAGGTTCTGAGGAAGTTGCAGTATGTATCGTCGCATCAAGGAAAGGCTTAATAGTCTCAGTCAGTGGTGTCGAGATCACATCCAGAAGTTCAGTAGTGTCACTATCAGTATCGATTATTTCAGTTACCGCTGGCGAATCCGCCATACCCTCAACACTGGAAGCACCAGGGGCTATAGATACAGTCGTGTTATTCCCCGGCGTAGTGGACCCTCGCAGATTATCCTCTCCAATCGGCTCAGCCTGCTCTCTCATGCTAGCATGGTCTGATATTGCCTTCGTTGGCCCAATCATCGTCGGGTCATCATCACTAATTAACCGACCGGCATCCTTATCACCTCCAATCACCAGTAGACGTGTGAACCCGGCTTCTTGAGACCATTTCGCTAAAGGTATTCCGAAAGTATGCCAGCCATCCAACGTGGTATCCTCCTTACGATGGTCAATTGACACACTCAGGGAGATCTTATGCTTAATGCTCGACGATAAATACGCTTCAGCCTGCTCTCTATAATAACCCAATCCGTCAACAAGGACCTCTGTCAGCCCTGGAGGAGGAATGTAGAGTGGATCATCAACAGAGCTATTTTTTCGGACCAGAGCATACTGATGCACCCACCATCTCAGCCAGCTATAAGAACCGCTAGTCTTCTGATAGAGGCCGGGAAGCATGAATCTCGCCCCTGTTCGCGTCATCAAAAGTTGATGCCATATCCACTCCCAATGAACAGGACCTGTACCATATACCCGCTCTACTTTAGTTACATCTGGTAACGTCATCGGAACACCCTGATCATACCCAAATTGCCTGGCAAACCGACTAGGGTAATAAGGTTCTCGCCAGAACTCTATTCCTTCGCGTAGCGGAAGTGAGGCAGTACGAATAGACACCAGAAATTCCCTACCAGTGACATCCACAGAATGTTCATTGTCAACGACTTCTCGATCTTCTCCGGCATCAGAAACAGGAAAGTGGTAGAAACAAATCTCCGCCCAATTGCCAATTTTGGAAGCTATCCAATCAGACGACCGCGTTATCATGTTAAGTTTTCTATAGCGATAAAGAGGTGCGTGATCAGTGTGAAAATACTGGAAGAGATCCACTCCGTAAGTCCACAGGAAATATATGCCTAACCATCCGCAGAAGAAATGCCATGGGCAATAAGCTGTGTTCATCCCTCGCCAGGGTTGGTCTTTGTTACTCGCAATATTGCCAAAAGCCCTATATAAACTGCATAACACGGGGTGTGCTAGAGAAAATTGACGACCATTTGCAAGAGCTCCCGCCACGACGAAGCAAGAAACCCTGACACCATCAGCACTCTTGGAGCTAGGCAACATAACTGCTGACAACCAGTATGCTAAGAATCCTGCCAGTTCACAAGACGGTGTAAGCTCATTCGGATTTCGAAACTTTTGTTCAAAACGTTCCTTCATTAAAGCCTGGTCTTCGGGTAAGATCTCATACCCTTCGTAATTAATGCTGCGAGGAGAAAGAAGTGCCCATGTCAGAAACAAAGAAATTAAAGTATGCAGAGCATAAAGTACAAAAGAAGGCATCGAAAGAAGTATTACTTCATCCTCTGGCTGAAGTAGATCAACTAGTCGTCATAGTGAATTTTTGCAATATTGTCGAACTGCGACAACTCAGCAAACAACTCTAGACAAGCCTTTGAATGATACGCATCTCGAAGACTTTTGAGCCGAAACGAAGACAACTCTCCATCAGTTGGGACGTATTCCTGGTAATATTCTCCTTTCACAGACGACCCAGCCATCATCCGGAGATCCCATAAAGTTATGCTCATCTCTCCACATGGAAAGTGGAACGAATTGGTGACGGAAGACCAGTAGTTCAAGAAGCTTCGAAGAATTGTTGGATCTCGGGAGAAATGTTCGGAGGTCGCATCGATAGCCTGGTACAGGTCGACTTGCTTTAAAATCGTCTTATGCCGGATCAAAATCTCTTTTGCCCACGGCTCATAACCAACTCGTTCGTTCAAATGACCCCGCGTATGAAAGCTCTTCGTTGCCCACATCATCGCCTTGTCTACGTGTCGAAACCGTTGCTGCACTGTCTCAAAATAATGGACTGGAGAAGGAGTGTGAGGATCACAAGTAGGCGCAAGGAAAACCATTTCTCTCGAGGAACCTATCCGCTGTTCTCTCCCATCGTCGACCAGTATGGTAGTGAACAACTGCTCGGGGGCAGATGTCCACCTCTCGACTCCATAGAATTGAAAAGGGCCTTGAACGTTGGATGGTTCGATGCTCGGGAAGGGCTTCTGCCTCGTAAGAGATTTCTCATGCAAGATGACTCGGTTGGTATAAGGGTTGACGATGGAGAAACCGCATGTAGTAATGATCTTGTTTCTATTCCAGCCGATCTTCATCCGCTCATTATTCGGATCAATGAGCTGTGGCGATTGCTCCGCCTTGTCAACTTCCTCAGCCGGCTTCTTACCTCGATTTTGTCCCTTCTTCTTCTTACCTTCCTGATCATCCTCGGAATGTCGGCCGCGCACGCTAGAAGGCCTGCCTCAATGACATTGGCAGCATCAGTAAACTGACAATACCAGGCGGACCATTCCCCTTCAGTCCCTTGCGTCGGAGGCTCAGATATGGTTTTGTCCACATAGATACGCAGTAATACTTCATGGGAGAGTTGCTTAATTCGATCAGAGAAATCCTCCACTTCGGATTCGATTATCTCAAAGGATTGCGAATGACACTCTACCGGAGACGGGTTAGCAGTATCTCCAGTCGCCCTCTTTTTACCGCGTCGTATAAATGAAGAGCTGGAAACTTGCGATTTGGAAGCTTCATCAGAAGAACCTGCTGCTGTCGCCATGATTCACTACAATACGCAAACAAAAGTGCATCAAACAGAAGACCAGCGCATGCAACAGGCAACACAATAAGGTAAGCATTGCATCATTCAATCACGGATTTCACACACAAAATACATTAGTAACCACATGCATAAAGTCATGACCCACAGCAATATGGAAACAGTGGAATTCGAGCGCACATCCGACAAGCAAGCGCGCACATATCTTAGCGTAGCAAATACAGTAGCAGCCCTACATGTACACTCTGAGCGGGTGCGAATTCGCACTAACTCCAAATGATGCGAGTGCACCTGCATAGAAGTGCACATCATAGAACCGCTTAAAGAAGCAGTTGCAAGCCATCAAAGACCAGCATAAGCAACATATTATGGGCCCCGAGCACCCGGTCCCAATCATATTCGAGCATTGAGCGAGATAGCCACAAACGGCATCGAATCCGGTCGAGAATAAGGCCAGATGCATGAGTTTTCACCAAAGGCGATGGAAAATGCCAGAATTTAGAAATTTTGGCTAAGTAGTGGAGTCACATGCGCCCAAGCCAATACCCCAGGCGCATGTGACCCCACATGCGCCCACTCCATGTAAATGGAGTTATAAGTTCGTATCATGTGACTCCAAGTGCGCCCATATTTACTTCACCAAAGAGAAGCTCACATGCGCCTACATTAGAGGTTTCCACACATGCATAGGTACATGCGCTTACCCCATAACACTTACACATGCGCCTGGCTCTTAACATACTCCCACATGCGCTAATGCATCAACACAACATGCGCTTGAGTATGAGCACATGCGCCCATAAAGATGCATTATTACATGCGCTTGGAACTAATGGCATGTGCCTGGAGCAATATGCAATATGCCCATTATCAATTGGAAGGGCACATGCGCCCATGAGAAGGCCACATGCGCCTACTCCCTCATGAGGAGCTCTCTCACCTTTGAAATTTTACTTTTTCTTGATTCGAAAATGTGCAAATGACTCAGTGAGTCCACTATTTATACTTGAGCCTGGGGACCGGTGCACCGCACTGGCCTGACATAAGCATCCATCGCAGCGCACCGGGGGGGCACTTGTTGGGGCTCAAATTTGTACCCATTATAAAATGGTATTCAACGGTCCATCTACGATGATTCGAACTGATTTCGAGATCCGAAATACTCAAAAAATGCCAGTGCCGCCCTAACATGCGCAATCGTGACTGAAACCTATGAATGCTATTTTGGGGTGGAATCGGACATGCAAATTACCGCCAAATGATCCGAAATGCCCTAAAACCCTTAACCTGCAAGTTTCGAGGTCACACGATGCATATTTTTACCAGCGCGCTTCCAAATGCATTTTTTTTACCCTGACTTATCCGACTATAAGGGCCCAAAAGCCTACAGGTACCATTTCGGGCTGGAATCAGACATGCTGATTACCGCCAAATGATCCGGAATGCCCGGAAAACCTTAAGTAGCAAGTTTGAAGTCATTGCGTGCATATTTCCACATGCATTTGTTCACTCTCTCTCCACATGCATTTGTTCACTCTCTCTCCACATGCGAATGTATTAAGGAAACCTGCATTCACTCTCTCACCACATGCGCATGAGAGCTCTCTCTCTCCCTTTTCAATATTCTAAATAAAATAAAAATTACAAAAATCATGAAAATATGCTAAGTGGGGCCACATGCGACCAAAACAGAGGCCACATGCGCCCATACCAGTGGCACATGCGCCCATGCTATGCCACATGCGCCTGGTGCATGGGGACATGCGCATGATCCCATCACATGCGCATGACTCGTTTCTCCAAATATTTCCATGCGCATGATCCCCACAACATGCGCATGACTCGTCTCTCCAAATATTTCCATGCGCATGCCCTCCATTTTGCAAACCACATGCGCCCGGTACCCGAGTAGCTACCCAATTAAGTGCTATAAATACCCCACTCACTTGTTGAAAAGAGAAGAGAGACTTCATTATCTGGAAAGGATCGGTAGAGCAAGGTAAAATCCTTGCCGGAATCCTCAGTCGACTATCCACATGCGCCCACACTTCGCCGGATGCCTTCGCCGGAAAGGGGTTTCTCCCACCGGAGCAAAATCCTCCAAGTCACATAGTGACATGCGCTCACCCATTCTGGGGAGGGGAAATGCGCAAAAATCCCTAAGTACCATGGGACATGCGCCCATAGTTGGGATGTTGGATGCATGTGCATTCACATGCGCTTGATAACCATGCATTTGTAGCATTCACATGCGCCTAATAACCATGCATTTGTAGCATTCACATGCGCTTGATGCATTTGTAGCATTCACATGCACCTGGGGTGGACAACATGCATCCACTTAAGACATGCGCCCATGTCTAATGAAACATGCGCCCAACCCAACCTCTCATGCGCCTGGACGCTGATGGGGAGGTGGGGCCTTCCATGATGTGGCCCGCCTTCTGATCGCGTCAGCACTCCTAGACACACATCAATGTCCTCTATCCATCCCCGGACCGGATTCACCAACGGTCGATGTTAAGTGGGCCAAATCAGCAATTTGATCAAAATGGCCAACACTTAGCCAATATTGCAAACCTCGGAAATCCTTCCGAAAGAGCTGGAAATGGCCGAAAGCGAGAGGAATCGTGCGGAATTTGACCGAAACCGAGAGGGAGACTTCTCTCCGCTATAACATGATATACCATAATCATGCATTAAAATGAGATTACCTGATCTCAGGATCTCCGAGAAACCTTGATTAGACCATAAACAGGTCCACTACTTAGTCGTTTTTAGCCCTGGGAAGTGCCCTATTGGCTCAGAAATTGACCCATGCTAAACAAATCGAAATGCGATCGCACTGTGACTCTCGTGGACATAATCCGCCTCTATCCAAAGACGATCTGATAGGAATTCACCAAATCCTCCGATCAGATCATAAACAGGCCCTGGGAAGTGCCCTGACGGCCCGAAAATCTACTAATGCCAAATGAAATCAATCGTGATCTCAAAGACGCGAGGGCAAAACATCGATGACACAAAGATACATACGAAGCCGATTGATCAAATCAAATGCATAATTTGTCTGATACACTGAGCATCTAGCATAAATGCAATCTTCTCTTGAGCATGCATAAAACATAGTTACTCTGTACTGTACTCATTTGCATCCATTGCATGAATATATTTCATCTCGGATCAAGATACAAAACTAAATCAAAGGGGACTATGGTTATCATCGAAAACCATAATGAAAGAATTCTAAACGTGTGAAATACTTCATCGTTGAGACCAGTTGATGTGCGTCCTGTCCAAGGCGGGATCCGTCAGTTGAGTGGCTAAGGGAATGAGTGCCTTCCAGTAAGTCACCCGTCCAGCTGAGACGGTCACTGGCCCTGATTGCAGTAAGTGGACGCCGTGGAGTGTATTTCTGAAAGTCATATCGTCCATAGAGACGCGTCATGACACTGCGATATACGACTCGGGCGAAACCTTGTTTGCACAAAGACCCCATGGAGTGCCCTCCAGTAAGTCACCCGTCCAGCCGAGACGGTCACTGGCCCTGGTTGTAGTAAGTGGACGCCGTGGAGTGTATTTCTGAAAGTCATATCGTCCATAGAGACGCGTCATGACACTGAGATATACGACTCGGTCGAAACCCTGTTTGCACAAAGACCCCATGGAGTGCCCTCCAGTAAGTCACCCGTCCAGCCGAGACGGTCACTGGCCCTGGTTGTAGTAAGTGGACGCCGTGGAGTGTATTTCTGAAAGTCATATCGTCCATAGAGACGCGTCATGACACTGAGATATACGACTCGGTCGAAACCCTGTTTGCACAAAGACCCCATGGAGTGCCCTCCAATAAGTCACCCGTCCAGCTGAGACGGTCACTGGCCCTGGTTGCAGTAAGTGGACGCCGTGGAGTGTATTTCTGATGGTCATATCGTCCATAGAGACGCGTCATGACGCTGAGATATACGACTCGGTCGAAACCCTGTTTGCACAAAGACCCCATGGAGTGCCCTCCAGTAAGTCACCCGTCCAGCTGAGACGGTCACTGGCCCTGGTTGCACTAAACGGAAACCGTGAAGTGTATCCCTGAAAGTCATATTGTCCATAGAGACGCGTCATGACACTGAGATACACGACTCAGTTAAAATCCTGGTTGCTACTCAACTAGGAATACCCGAGGAGTATGGGACCAACATCTAACTGATCTTAACGGTGAAGTATTCCATAATAAATCCTAGACTTGGTCTCGGCGACCATGAACTCGAGACTATAATCCCTGACGATTTAAACTACTTGCTCGATCTATCCGAGCTTTATCCCTTTGATATTCCATCTACTGTATAACTGAAATTCATAGTGGAATCTTGTCGCTTTGTGCCGTGGTTTTCTCCCGTAAGGGTTTCCATGTAAAAATCTCTGTGTGGTCTATGCTGTGCTTTATTTATATTTATGCTCCTTTAATGCTTTATTTAATTCATTTATGATACATGCATGCATTTACTTTTGCCTTTTAATCAAGGGTGATCATCCTTTGATGTAATTAAGGGTTCGTGACCAGTTCACAGCCCGGAATGTAAAAGATCTCGGAATCACTGGAATAAAATTCACCTCTCGGTGCTTTCTCGCGTACACTTTGTGATTGCTAATGATTATCTATGAATGTCTCTATACTCAGAATTCCCCCAGAATAAAAGAAACATGAAAGAAAGGAAGAAAGACTGCTGACGAGCAGATCTTTATCTTCCCGCTTTTTTCTAAGTTCTAACAAAGTCGAGGAATTTTTTTCGAGCCTACTCCAAAGGCACACTTGCTAGGATTGAGCTTCATACGGTACTTCCTTAATATTTTGAAGGCAGTGCAGAGGTCGGCGACATGGTCTTCCAACCGCTTGCTCTTGACGAGCATGTCGTCTACGTATACTTCCATGGTCTTGCAAAGTTGATCTGCGAACATTTTGTTTACTAGTCGTTGGTAGGTTGCTCCGGCATTCTTGAGCCCGAAGGGCATGACCTTATAGCAGTAGAGCCCCCGATCTGTGATGAACGCGGTCTTTTGCCTTTCGGGAGCATACATCTGGATCTGATTATACCCAGAGTAGGCGTCTATAAAGTTGAGGAGTTCGTGCCTAGCAGTTATGTCGACGAGCTGATCTATCCTTGGTAGCGGGAAGGTGTCTTTAGGACAGGCTTTGTTCAGGTCGGTGTAATCCACACAGACCCTCCATTTCCCATTGGCCTTTTTGACGAGGACGACATTTGCCAACCAATCTGGATAACGTATTTCTTGGACAAATCCCGTCTTGCGCAGTTTTCGTACCTCTTCTTCGATTATCGTATATCTTTTCGTGTTGAAAGTACGCCTTTTTTGACGGACTGGTCTGATGGTTGGGTCGACGTTTAGTCGGTGGACCATTATTTCTGGGCAGATTCCGAGCATTTCTTCATGGGACCACGCAAAGACATCTATATGCTCTTTCAAAAAGGTGGTCAAGCTGTCTTGTACCTTGCCCTTCAAACATGATCCGATCTTGATGATTTTGGTCGGATCGATCTTTGATAAGGGAATGTTGATCAACTCTTCGGCGGGTGACCCGCGCTCTTTCTCTTCTTCCCTTGGGTCCAATGAGGACGCATGAGAGACGGTTGATACCGCGCTTTTACTTTTCCCTCGTAGGGAAAGCTCGTAGCAACGACGGGCTTCCTGCTGATCTCCTCTGACTACACCGATTCCTTCGTCAGTTTCGAACTTCATTGCTAGGTGATAGATGGAAACGACAGCTTTGAGAGCTCGCAGGATAGGGCGGCCGATGATGGCGTTGTAGGCAGAGGGGGTATTCACGACAAGGAAATCAACCATAATTATTTTCTGGTTAGGTTATTCCCCTGCGGTAATCGACAGAGTTATCTCTCCTTCAGGCATGATACTGTCCCCTGTAAATTCGGTCAATGCCGTTTTGACCGGCCTCAGCCTGGATCGGTCGATCTTCATTTTCTCAAAAGCTGAAGTGTACAAGATATCAGCCGAGCTCCCTGTGTCAACCATCATCCTGTAGAGTCTCTTGTTGGCTACCACCATCGAAATGACAAGGGAGTCGTCATGTGGGTGTACGATCCCTTGAGCATCCTCTTCGGTAAACGTTATTGCGCGCGAGGTCACCTTTGTGACCTTTGTAGGTCGGCTGGTGATGTTGACTGAGGGCCCTGGTTGGGACGTTCTTCCTTGCCGTACATAGTTTTTGCGGGAGTTTCCGGAATCTCCAGTGGTCGGCCCTCCGAAGATCATGCGGATTTCTTCCACAGGATTATTACTCTGTTCCTCAGTTAGGTTGCGGCTCGACCTTCGTCCCTCCGGCCGTCCGAACGCTGAGCGATGTAGTCTTTCAAAAATCCTTGCTGGATGAGGGCCTCTATCTGTCGCTTTAAGTCAAAGCAATCCACGGTGTTGTGACCGTGGTCTTTATGATATAAATAGTACCTTGATTTCGACCTTCTATTGGGGTCGGTCTTTATCTTCACAGGCCGTTCGAAGGTGTGCTTGCTTTTTTCTGCTAAGTACACCTGTTCGATGGTTTTGTTGAGCGGCGTGTATTTTTCGAACCGCGGTGCTGGTAATTTTGCTCCTCGGGCAGGCCCATTCCGAGCCAGCGATCTCCGCTCCGACCTATGCTTTTTCTAAATGCTATTTTCCTGACGTTCTTTATTTCTGGACGTTGGTCGGTGAGCGTTAACCAGTTCCTCGGCGTTG
The DNA here is from genome assembly GCA_003013855.2 of Liriodendron chinense. Taxonomy (NCBI): domain Eukaryota; kingdom Viridiplantae; phylum Streptophyta; class Magnoliopsida; order Magnoliales; family Magnoliaceae; genus Liriodendron; species Liriodendron chinense. The sequence goes on along the minus strand of ML058327.1, from coordinate 7,395,741 downwards.
ATGTGCTTGGCCGCTCGATCTAAAAATTCAGCCACGGACTGAGGTGGCTCCTCCCCAACAGACCAAAGGAATCTTTGGTCTCGTAACCCTCTAATCATTGTGTGCAATAGCATGTCCTGTGAGAGGTTTTCGACTTGTACTGCTTCGGAATTGAAGCGCGCGAGATAGTCTTTTAATGACTCATCTTCTTTTTGCTTGACTGCAGCGAGATGAGTTGAATGCTTCCTTGGGTCGGTGCTGCCGATGAATTGAGTGGCGAAGGCTCTACTCAATTGGGAGAATGAGCTAATTGTCCTTGGTTTCAAGTTGCGGAACCAAGTCCATGCTGAGCTCGTCAATGACAACGGGAAGGCTTTACACATAATGTGTCCACTGGCTCCGAGGAGTTCCATTCGGACTTTAAAATTTTCTAGGTGTTCCGCCGGATCTCCTAACCCTGAATACTGCTTTAACTGTGGAATTTTGAAGCCTTTGGGAAGGGGCTCTGCACGAACCTCGTCAGTGAATGGTGATTCGGATGAGTCGACCAGTGCGTCTACTACAATAGGAGCCCTGGCCCGCTGTGCCCTTTGAATATCGCCCATTTGTTCCCGAAGCTCTTTCAACTCCGCTTCCAGTGGGCTTATATTGTCGTCCATCCGGTCGCTGGCTTCATGATCGGGTCGTTCATGCTCGAGACGAGCCATCCTCTTTTCTTCCATCTTATGACGTAGGTCATTTGCGGGTAAACCCGTAGCTGGTCGGGATCTCGTCTCGCTTGACTGGTTGACAACTTCATGTTCTTCGACCAAAGATGGCCGATGAGAATGTTGGGGTGCTCGAGTTTGATGAGAGTGTTGAGATCGTAGAGGCTCCTCATGGTCTTTGCTACTTGAAGCTGTCGGGCGGACTAGGCCAGTTAATATAGCTTTAATTTCGTCCAGCCTCTGGTCCACATAGCCGAATCGTTCATCAACACCCCCTAGTCTTTGAGCAACCCCCCCCCCCCCCCCCCCCCCCAACTTGCTCTTCGAGAAGGGACAACCTGATTCCTCGATTGCGAGGCCTTTGTTGCCCCCCCTGCTGAGTAAAGTGAGGGGAGTTCCCGCCACATTGGATGGCAGGGGTGTCAGGGAACGATCCTTCATTGTCGGAGTCTGAAGGTCTGGCGATTGCATGCGCTTTTCCTTTATATTTTCTTTTCCCAGCCATGATAAAAGAAAATATAAAGAAAATATAGAGAAAATGTTGAGATCGTCTTGAGCGTTTGGGTGAGAACACGGACTTCCTGGTTACAAGAAAAATAAACGCGAAGTTCCCACAGACGACGCCAATCTGTTGATGCTGGAAATTAGTTAACAGATGAGAATGAAGATCCTTCGATCTTGACGACTGGATGATGTTGATCTTCTCCTTGAGAAAAGCCTGGATCTGAACTAAAGATTTCTTGGATCCTGTAGAACACAAAGGGAAAGGCCAAAAAAGGGGGGCTGGCTGGGGTCCAGCGGTTGGCCCTCTGATGCCTAAGTTAGTAGAATTTTTTATAGTCGAATCTCACTATTTTGATCAATATTAGTTTTTCTTACCTTGACAATGGAGGGAACATACTCATTTATAAGCTTAGGTAGTAAGACCATTTTCCTTTTGGAGAGTCGTGATTCTTGCGGGTTGCCAACTGGGAATCCGAGATCTTTGGATTTTTCCATAACAAACAAAGATCCTTATCCCTATTCGCTGTGAACGACGATCTTTCCTCCTGATATCACTGCGTAGGCCTAAGATCACGGATTCATAATTTAGTTCGCTCGAGGTCAACCCCAAGAACCTTTTGCTGAGACGATCTTTATCACGTCGGATTAAGCCGAGCAACTTTTATCGGGTCAGCACGACCCGACTTGTATCCGGAGCCTCAAACGGGTCGGCTCGGCCTTTCCAGGTCGGTACTGACTTTGCTCTTCAGGTCGGCTCTTTACCCACAATAGGGCCCATGTGAAAATCACGATGGAAAGAGGCGGGACCGGCTACGTGGTTGCCCATGTCAACTGGTGGGGCCCATGATTGCTTGAAATGAAGAAGGGGCCACCGTTTGGCTCGGTGCAAGTGGATGCACCAGCACGCTAAGGAGCGCGCGCGGTCATAGTCATGGACAAGTTTTATCCACGCGCCGGTGGATGCACCTCCAAACACAACCATCTCAAGTTGGACATGCGGAAGCCAATTTTGACGCTATGAACTGGATGCGCTGAGCTCCTCCGGTGGATGCACACCACATGTCAAGTGCGGATGGGCAGTCCCTTCGCAATTTCTAGCTATAAATACCCTTGTTACGTCATTGATAAGATATCTACAGAAAAGTATGAGAGAGACCTCTTACGACCGATGGGTATTTCACAGCTCATAGAAATTCTCCAAATCCCTTATCAGAATCCTATAGAATCCCTCACCAGAACTTTCAGAAATCCCTTCTCCGGCACCTGCAGGTGCGCCAAGCACCTCGCATCTGACATACACACAAAGATGAAGAAGTACAAGGAGATGAGACGTCCTGCACAGCCTCTAGGAAGTCTAGCGCATGCCATGCGTTCCCTGACACATTGGGTTGAGAGACCATTGTACATGAAGTTGTCAAGTTGCTCGGCGCATGTCCCACGCCAGCCAACACATCCGGCCATATCTTGCGGGTCTGTAATGCCCCCTTATTTGATGGGGGCGCATAGAGGCCAAGTGGCTCGGCACATGCTCCGCGCTCGACCGGCCCCTCCAGCGCACCAGCTAGTGCATCCACTACCAAGCTCATGAAGCCCGCTGGACGCCCTGGGTCCAACGTGTGTCGCCTTTCGGCCTTTTGACAGTTCAACGCCCAGTTCGCTTTGTGTGCGATTGGATCAACTCCATTGCACGATGCATACGCCCGCCATCCAAGATTTTGTTCTCATAAGGCATCACTATGTCAAAAGGGATTGTGATCTACTACTAGAAATTATACAGATTTAGAATCAAAATATAAATACAAAGTCAACGCTAAGGATGACTATCCTACATTAGTCAATGTAGTACCCATTAGAATCGGTATCTGTTGGCTGAGTTGTCCAAGTCCATAGTCGCATTCTGGTCTTCCCGCGGTCCCCGTCTTTGCAATGGGAACAGGCCCAGTGCCGCACCATTCAACTAACACTCAGCTGTCTCTCAGCTTAGGCTCGAAATGACTTGGGACATAGGCATCCGATTTGCCAAATGGATAGTCCTGTCTATACAACGCTTGACATTGGCCCTCAGCGGCCCTACATTACATAAGACATTGTCCCTGCTGACATAGTCTTTGCCTATTAATCAATGGTTATTGATTATTTGATATAATTAAGGACTCGTGTTGGACCACGGCTTAGAATGTAAAGAATTTAGAATTTTTGGAATAAAAGATTATTCTTTGCTCCTTGTATTTTTGCATACTTGTTTATGTTGTTTGTGAATGCCCATGAATTCCTCGATCCCCCAAGTAAAATAATACGAGAATACAAACAAACACCCACAAATTTTTCAAATTGGCCCTGTGATCCGATCCGCAGTTTTAACAATCCACAAACATCAACTTCTAGAATAGTCTTCAACACTCCCCCCTAAAGTTAGGGGTGAGAAATGGATGACGCTCAACTTGCGTAATGAGCTTTATAACCTTAACTGTCCAACTGCTTTTATGAAGCAATTTTCTAGTTGGTCTTCAATTCATATAAACAGAGTAGAAATCACCTTAGCTTGAACATTCTCTATAACAAAGTGGCAATCTATTTCAATGTGCTTTGTTCATTCATAAAACACATGATTAGATGCAATATGTATGAATACTAGCTTAATTGTCACAGAACAAATCAATAGGACTTTCATCATGAAACCCAATGTCTTCAAGTGAAGATGACCTCGTCTCAACACTGAGGTCTAAGTATCGATTCCCACGTGGAGGATGGCTAACATTGCATGGTGACTAACAGTGTGGGTGTGTACTAATAGTGGGATGTGTGTACTAACCTAAAAAAAAGTAGAGCTTTTATCCAGATAAGCTCACATGTAGTTTAGACGATTGCTCTATACTCTGCTTCTCCGTTGGATCGTGCAACAACACTTTATTTCTTGCTTTTCCACGTACCTAAGTTACAACCAATGAAGGGTACACATACTAATTGTAGACCTTCTATCAAAAGGACAACTTAATTAGCATCGAAGTATCTAGGGCTCTCAATGGGTCGGATCTGGATCGGATCCAGTTGGATCCGGCTCTAAGTCCGGATATCTGTAGACAGATTCAGATTAGATTCGGATCCAACTCAGATCCAAAAGGTGATATCCATATCCGATCCATTTATAAATAGTTAGATCCATTTCCAATCCAGAATCCATATAACCATCGGATTCGGGTCAGATCTAGGTCTGAAACCGCCCCATTACAAATTTTAAAAAATATATAATATAATATATTTAATTTAATAGCAAAATGATGGAAATCCCACTATTTACTGTGATATGGTCAACCTGAGAATGGCATGTCTCAATTTTGAGACATGGCCTAAAATAATCTGGAAAATAGATAGCTAGCATGATTATAACATATACAGTAAAGTGACAATGAGTCGGATCTGGATCGGATTCGGATCGAACTCGGATATGTTTCTATGAATCCAAATCCAGTCCATTTAAGTAATTAGATCTATTTTAGGATCCAAATCCGGTCCATTTAAATAATCAGACCAATTTTAAGATCCAAATCGGCATTATACGGATTCAGAGCGAATCAGATCTCGGATATGACCCGCTCTATTGAGAGCCCTATAAGTAGCATGTAATCTTTATATTCTTATTACACTTCATTAACACTTCTTTTCCAGCAAAACCTTTTAGATATCGGCGAATTTGATTTACAACTTCTATATGAATGGAGGATAAACTATGCATGAACTGATTGACTAGAGAAACAGGTTAAGCAATATCTGGATGGGTAATAGTGAGATATATATGAGGCATCTAAATAGTCATTGATAATGCCCAATGCCTTAAATATGTGTTTTTGTGTTCTCAGTAAATTTATCATTGCAATCGATTGGAGTATCGACAAGTTTTACAGCTATCTTTCCTGTCTCCTTAAGTAAATCTAAGACACATTTCCTTTTAAGGAAAATTTTTCCTTTTAAAGAGGTTACTTCTATCAGAAGTATTTCAATTTGCTGAGATCTTTTATGTTGAAATAAGTCTTAAGATTATGCTTTACCTCTCGGATAGCTTAATCGTCATTGACAGCGACTACAATATCATCAACATACACTAAATCAATCATCCATTTGCAGTTATTTACTTGATAAATATAGTATAATTGACTCCACTTTGTTTACAACCAAAGGCAATTAGGGTTGATCTTAGTTTTTTCAAACCAAGTTTTTGGCAATTGTTTAGGCCCATAAATTGCTTTCATTGACTTTTATATTATACTGTGCTTCCCCTCTTAGGGACTTTCGGCAATAGTTTTATATATACTTTTTCATGAAGATCTCAATGTAAAAAAAAAAAAAAAAGTATTATTTACAACTAATTAAGAGAGAGACCACTATTGATTAGCTGCAACATTTAACAATAAGCATATAGAGCTTATCTTAGCCATAAGTGTAACATTTTCTTGATAATCAATACCATAAGTTTGGATAAATCATTTTGTGACCAATCTAGCCCTATACTTTTTTTGTAGTGCAATCACTTTTATATTTAATTTTATAAACCATTTGCAACCAACTTTTTCTTTGCATAAAAGCACTATTTTTCACGTATTATTATTATTATTATTATTATTATTTATATAAAAGCTACTAATTTCTAATTCCCTTCTTCATCTTAAGATCATGCCTCTGCAAAATTGTTAGCTTCGACATAGGTAAAAATGAAGCTTAAGAATGTTATATATTATTAAAATTATTTTCAAGAAAAACATATATATGATTGGATTGGATAAGTAACTTGACATGAAAAATTAGATAAACGAGGAAGAATATAAATGACTCTTAGATATAAAAGGGAGAGGAAAGTCCTAATTATACATAAACATTAACTTCTAGAATAGTCTTTAACATCATACCATTAGTGAATTTGCACGACACTTTATGCAAGAAAGATGGATGATAGTGTTAATGCACTTTTCTGTGGCATAATAGTGCACCTTGTTTGTCAATCACTTACGTCAGTGAGTCTAGTGTCGGTTGAGCTTAATGAAGACAAAGACCGAAGACTCAAGTGGCCCCGCTGCATCAAGGAAGAAGATACAGGTAAAAGTGATGCCTTGATGTGCCTTAACCTCGACAAAAACCCAACCCCTTATCCTCTTTGATGACCTTGACCATATTAGGAAACCATTAGTCATCATAGATTAGCCCTAGGTGTCCCAAAACATCACCTAAATCATGGCCATAGTGAGTGGGTTGGAGTATAAGTGGGTCAGCTAGCAAATAGGCTGAACCAAGGCCTGTCCGACCGGTCACGACTGGTCGTGGACCCCTGGCCAACCGGTCAAGACCGGTCGGACAGATAGTCCAATTTGTACAGAAGGCTGCTGGAGTGGATGGCCATTGGGCCAACCAGTCAAGACCGGTCGGCAGGGCTGGTCCGACCGGTCACGACCGGTCGGGCAGACTCCCTGCTGAGACAGTGTACTCCCTGTCTTGTGTTGGCCTATGGCCGACTGGTCTAGACCGGTCGTGGACCCCTGGCCAACCGGTCGCGACCAGTCGGCACTAGCCATTATTTGCCCGTTTTGTTTCCGTTGCTCATTCTTTTATAAAGGGGCTTGACTCGTTTTGAGGGGCAACGAGAGGGATTTCAAGATAAGTGAAGCCACCATTGTTGGAGACCATTTGAGGCTCATTCCCAACTTATGCAAAGCATCTTCCTTGTGCTTTAACAAAAGATTGGAGCATTCCAAGCTCATGAAGAAGATGACCTTCATCCCCTCTTGATCTCTAGAGTTTGTAACCTTCTTGATTGGCAAATCCTTGTCCAAAACTCTAAGATGAGATCGTTGTAGGAGAGAACCTTTACGCAACCCATTCCCATCAGTTGTAGAGTTCTCAAACCTATTCTCCTATCACCTTGGGCATCTCAAAGGCATCACATGCAAGGTGTTTGATCGAGTGTAGCTGAGGCATTGGCGACGCATCGGCGACACGATCGTGGGAGCAAGGGAAGCTGATTGAAGCACGGGAGAGCGGAGATCAAGTAACCCAAATGGGCGCTAAACAAGGGGCTCATCCGACAAGTAAGGTTATCCTTTTTGAGAGTCCATTTAGAGTTTTTTTGTCAAACTCGATCTAGGAACGTTAGCCGTTCCTTAGCCCGTTAGCCGAGCCTAAACTAAGTCTCCAAAGGGGAGCCTCCGACACGGGAGCAAACGTGCATCGGGTTGAGAGTTAGCCTATGTCCAAAACTCCGTTTGGGTTGAGAGTTAGCCCTTTGTCCAAAACTCTGGTTATGGTTGAGAGGTGAACCGGTAAAACCTCCGTGTAAAGGTTGAGAGGTGAATCTCATTTAAAACCTCCAATAGTGAATGCCGGTGTGCTCAAAGGAGTTGAGTACTTGAACCGGGAGTGGAGTAGACCCAAAGTCGAACCACTATACATGCTCGTGTTTGTGATTGAATTAAGCACATTGATATCTTTGCATTGTTAGTTTAATTGTCTAATTATGAATGCTTGATAGGAATGTATGCTAGGCACTAATTAGGCACATCCACACGCAAGATGTACTTTCACTAGTTGTGTAGACTTGAGCTCATTGATCCATTCTCATAAGTCTACATAGGTTGCATAGGTTAGGAGCTTGATTAGTTAAATCTTTTGATTACCTATGCATGCTTTAGACTAGGTTGTTTATTGCTTAACCATATGCTAGTCTTGTAATTGGACCCACTTAGGCTTGGAAGCCGAAGTGTTCTTGCTTACTTAGTTTGATTTGTTGAATTATATAAGTAGGCGAAAAGAATTTCAAAAAAGGTCCTAATCACCCCCTCCTATAGGTTTAGCCATAATTCTAGTTGCTCTTTAAGCTTCCGCACATACGTGGGTGTCATGTTAGACTACCGAGGTACTTTCAATTGGTATCAGAGCGGGTTGCTCTTTGAGGACGTAACCGTCTAGAGTAACATCCGGTACCGGAGCACTAGCATCATGTCTAACCGAGATGGGAGTACCACCAACCATCTACCATTCTTTGACGGGTCCAACTATGCCTATTGGAAGGCTAGAATGAGAGTTTTTTTTTTCAATCCATGGACCATCCGGTGTGGCTAAGCACACAAAATGGATACACCTTGCCCACCGTGCAAGTGGAGGTTGATGGGAAATGCATTGTCATTCCCAAAGATGATTCCAAATGGGATGACACAAAGAGAGCACGATACATGGCGAATGCAAAAGCTCTCAATGCGATTTGCTGTGCGGTTTCCCCGGATGAATCTCAGCGCATTCTCACATGTGCAACTGCAAAAGAAGCGTGGGATATACTTGAGGTTACCCACGAGGGAATTAGCACAGTAAGACGCTCGAAGCTTCAGCTCTTAACCACCAAATTTGAAAACATTAAGATGGAAGAGTCAGAAACTTTCATGGAGTTTTATACTAAATTGTCAGATATTTACAACTCCATATTTGTCTTGGGTGATCGGGTTCCAGATGGTAAGATTTGTAGAAAAATACTTAGGTCCCTCCCGGATAGATTTGACTCCAAGATAGTTGCCTTAGAGGAGTGTAGAGACATAAATAACATGAAAGTAGAAGAACTCATAGGTTCCCTACCAACTCATGAACTACACTTTAAGGCCTCCTCTAGAAAGAAAAGCATTGCTCTTAAGTCCTCTCACAAACATAAGAAAATTAAAAGTGAGTCAGAGGAAGATAGTGATGATGAGGATGATGAGGAAGAGAAATTGAACAAAAAATTCAAGAGATTCCTCAAATTTGATAGAGGGAGTAGCCGTGACAAGAAGGACAAGAAGGGTGATAAACATAAAGGAAAATCATCCATGCCTTCATCTGTCCATTGTTACGGTTGTGGTCGTCGTGGCCATATTGCCCCGGAATGTCCGGATGGGCCTAAACCGAAAGGTAAAAAGGCAATGGCTGCCACTTGGGATGATACGGAGGAGTCCGAATCTGGTGACTCCGCTTGTGATGAGAGCCAACATAAAGATTTTGCTCTCTCGGCTTCCACCACAACCCCTCTTCCTACTTATCTAAGAGGGGATCCCAACCGCTATCCCTTCTAGGAGAAGAAGGAGTTCCCAACCCCTCACCTCATGCTACATTTTATGAGGGTGTTGAGGAAATTAGTTACCCTTAGGCTTATCAATCTCAACATAGTTAGCAAGGGTAGCTAGAAATGCTTTAATAGGAAAATCTGAGGATTTCAGCCTCATTTCTGTGTGTATGGGCAAATCAGAGGATTCAAGCCTCATGAGCCCAAATCTGGTAGTTTAGCCTTGCTTTGAATATGTATATTTGCTTGCTATACTATTACAATGCTTAGATTAGCTAATCTTGCTGAATTATATGCTTCATTGTATGTTAATCTTTGCTTAGTATTGGTCTTGATATACCAATAGCGGATGTTGGTTGATTGGGCTATAAGCCCTTGTGCTTTTATTGCAAATGTATATCTTTGACCAATTATGCATGATTAACTATGCTTAGATAGTTACATTCTCTTGTTAATCATGTTCCTTAGCATGCTCCATGTTTTTATGTATCATGCATCCTATACTCTCCTTGTTAGCATGTGCTTATAGTTATAAATGCAACATACTATCTACTCTTAACTTAAACTTATTGATATATCATTAAGGGGGAGAGAATAGTTTGTCAATTACTAATAAAAAGGGGGAGAAAGCTAAAATCCCACCAAAACTAGTTTGCTATGTTTTGTAATGTAGGGATTGACAGGTTATAGGGGAGAAAACTGAAGAGAAGCAGCTTAGATTAGGCATGTCAAGAGTCCTGTATTTAACACTTTATCAATGTAATATCTTGAACATGTATTTGGTTTTCGTAGGTTAGGTTTTTGTAAGTAATTAACAAAGGGGGAGATTGTTAGTGCACTTTTCTGTGGCATACTAGTGCACCTTGTTTGTCAATCACTTACGTCAGTGAGTCTAGTGTCGGTTGAGCTTAATGAAGACGAAGACCGAAGACTCAAGTGGCCCTGCTGCATCAAGGAAGAAGATACAGGTAAAAGTGATGCCTTGATGTGCCTTAACCTCGACAAAAACCCAACCCCTTATCCTCTTTGATGACCTTGACCATATTAGGAAACCATTAGTCATCATAGATTAGCCCTAGGTGTCCCAAAACATCACCTAAATCATGGCCATAGTGAGTGGGTTGGAGTATAAGTGGGTCAGCTAGCAAATAGGCTGAACCCAGGCCTGTCCGACCGGTCACGACTGGTCGTGGACCCCTGGCTGACCGGTCAAGACCGGTCGACAGATAGTCCAATTTGGACAGAAGGCTGCTGGAGTGGATGGCCATTGGGCCAACCGGTCAAGACCGGTCGGCAGGGCTGGTCCGACCGGTCACGACCGGTCGGGCAGACTCCCCGCTGAGACAGTGTACTCCCTGTCTTGTGTTGGCCTATGGCCGACTGGTCTAGACCGGTCGTGGACCCCTGGCCGACCGGTCGCGATCGGTCGGCACTAGACGTTATTTGCCCGTTTTGTATCCGTTGCTTATTCTTTTATAAAGGGGCTTGGCTCGTTTTGAGGGGCAACGAGAGGGATTTCGAGAGGAGTGAAACCACCATTGTTGGAGACCATTTGAGGCTCATTCACAACCTATGCAAGGCATCTTCCTTGTGATTTAACATAAGATTGGATCATTCCAAGCTCATGAAGAAGATAACCTTCATCCCCTCTTGATCTCTAGAGTTTGGAACCTTCTTGATTGGCAAATCCTTGTCCAAAACTCTAAAATGAGATCGTTGTAGGAGAGAACCTCTAGGCAACTCATTCCCATCAGTTGTAGAGTTCTCAAACCTATTCTCCTATCACCTTGGGCATCTCAAAGGCATCACATGCAAGGTGTTTGATCGAGTGTAGCTGAGGCATTGGCTACGCATCGGCGACACGATCGTGGGAGCAAGGGAAGCTGATTGAAGCACATGAGAGCGGAGATCAAGCAACCCAAATCGGCGCTAAACAAGGGGCTCATCCGACAAGTAAGGTTGTCCTTTTTGAGAGTCCATTTAGAGTTTGTTTGTCAAACTCGATCTAAGAACGTTAGCCTTTCCTTGGCCCGTTAACCGGGCCTAAACTAAGTCTCCAAGGGGGAGCCTCCGACACGGGAGCAAACGTGCGTCGGGTTGAGAGTTGGCCTATGTCCAAAACTCCGTTTCGGTTGAGAGTTAGCCCTTTGTCCAAAACTCCGGTTGTGGTTGAGAGGTGAACCGGTAAAATCTCCGTGTAAAGGTTGATAGGTGAACCTCATTTAAAACCTCCGATAGTGAATGCAGTGTGCTCAAAGGAGTTGAGTACTTGAACTGGGAGTGGAGTAGACCCAAAGTCGAACCACTATACACGCTTGTGTTTGTGACTGAATTGAGCACATTGATATCTTAGCATTGTTAGTTTAATTGTCTAATTATGAATGCTTGATAGGAATGTATGCTACGCACTAATTAGGCACATCCACACACAAGATGTACTTTCACTAGTTGTGTAGACTTGAGATCATTGATCCATTCTCATAAGTCTATAGAGGTTGCATAGGTTAGGAGCTTGATTAGTTAAATCTTTTGATTACCTATGCATGCTTTAGACTAGGTTGTTTATTGCTTAACCATATGCTAGTCTTGTAATTGGACCCACTTAGGCTTGGAAGCCGAAGTGTTCTTGCTTACTTAGTTTGATTTGTTGAATTATATAAGTAGGTGAAAAGAATTTCAAAAAAGGTCCTAATCACCCCCTCCTATAGGTTTAGCCATAATTCTAGTTGCTCTTTAAGCTTCCGCACATACGTGGGTGTCGTGTTAGACTACCGACGTACTTTCAAATAGTCACACTCATTTATTTTCACTTATATAAAAGTGGTTATAACCCTAAAATCAGACTGATTATCTGATATTAATCGGTTGATCCATGGTCACTTACAGAGGGTTGCGATGGGCTTCTCGTCAAACCTCCATCCAAGGTGGATATATAAAAACATTGGCAAAAAATATTGGCTCCTTAAGGGTGCATTTGGATCATAAATTACTTTAGATAAGCTACGTATGCCACAAGTAGCTTATCTTGGTTTCTACTTATGATCCAAATGCACCATCAAGTTTCTACTTATTCAACAAATAAGTATCCTTGGTAAACAACATACTTAACATGCTTTCCAACGTCATAAAAATTTATTCCTCAAGTCTGTTGGTCCCCCTCACATTCACCATCCATCATGAGGGGCCAACCTTTGGTTTGGACCATTCATCGTGTGGGCCCCACCTTTGATGTGGGTCGTCCATCATGTGGGGCCGACCTTGGATGTGAGCCATTCATCGTTAAGAGCTAACCTTTAGAGTGTGTTTGATTTTCTAATTCTCTGGTAAATGCATTGTAAATGGGTAATAATTACTTACTCTAGTATTTCCAATGCTTCTTTTAACAGTGTACTTTTTAGACGTTAGAATCGAGAAACTCTACAAAATTTTATGGGGCCCACCGTGATGTATGTTGCTTATCAACACCGTCCATCCATCATGCCAGATGACTTTATGTCGTGGGCCAAAAGATGAGGCAGAACCAAAGCTCAAGTGGACCACACCTCAAGAAAAAGGAAATGGAACATGTACCGTTAAAAACTTACTGGGGCCAGTGTTTCCTCTGGTTTGGGCCAGTTGAGTGTTTTATCTTCATTATTTTTTATTACATACCTTAAAATGTTCCTGAAAAGTGGATGAACAGTACAAATACATCATATACACCAAAGTGGGTCCCACGAATTCAAATAAATTCTTTGGGATCGGTTTTCAAAGCAGAAATTCAGATGGATTTTCAAACAGGGTGAGAATGTAATAATTACCCATTTTAAGAGTATTTCCTTGGGAATTGAAAATCATGAACATGCCCTAAATATGCACCATCCATTATGTAGGGCCCACCTTTAATGTTGGTCATCCATCATGTGGAACCCACCATCAATTTTATTGCCCATTATGTGGGGCCTACCTTCAATATCCACCACCCATCATGTGGAGCCCACCTTTAATGTGAACCATCAATCATGTGGGCCCCATCTCTGACATGGGCCTTCCATCATGAGGGCTTGCCTTAGATATAGGCCACTCATCATTAGGGCCGACTTTTGATGTGGACCGTCCATCATGTGGGCCCACCTATGATGTAGATTGTCCATCATGTGGACCCCACCTTTAATGTGGATTGCCCTATTCATATGAGGCTTACCTTGGATGGGCCATTTATCTAGGGGCTTTGATGTGGACGTTCATCATGTGTGACCACCTAGCTGTGGGTCATCCATCATGTGGGGGCCAACTTTAATGTCCATTGCCTATCATGTAGAGCTTACTTTTGATATGGACCGTCCATTGTATGGGCCCCACCTTTCAAGCTTGTCATCCATCATACCCTCCCATTTTTTTTACGTGGGCTATTTAACATTAAGGGCCGACTTGGGATGTGGACCATCCATGAAGTCGGCACACGTTAATATGGGTGATCCATCAAATGAGGCCCAACTTTTATGTGAACTAGCCATTGTTTGGGCCCCACCTTCAATGTGGAGGCCTCCTTTTGATATGGACAATGAGAGAGAGAGAGAGAGAGAGAGAGGTGATATATATATATATATATATATATATATATATATATATATATATATATATATATATATATATATATATATATATATATATATATAATGTGCATTGTGATGTGTGATGGCCATCCACACCATCCGTCAGATGCAACATTCCATGGTCGGCCACGGGCCCAAACCTCAGGCCAATCCATGACTTGGGTGGGCCACACCATAAACAACAGTTAAGAGTGGATATCCACCCATTGAAAACTTTATAATTATTTATAGGATCGACTAAGATGTGGTTGAGAAATCCAGCCCATCCATTGTGCGTGTCACACTTAAGCAGGAAGTCACACCAATTTTCAACCGTATCTAAAACTCAGGTGGACCCCAACAAGTGATTTTAGATGTTGTGGGCATGATTTTACACTCTTACAGTTCGTATGGCCCACTTGAATTCTAGATCCAGTTGATTTTTTGGATATCTGATAAACAATAGGGGACTCACCAAATGCATGGTGTGGATGTTCATTAAACATCACAGTGGGTCCCACACTGCTCGACCTCATGGAAATTTCCTATGAGGTCGACACATAGTACCATTTCCCTATATATATATATATATATATATATATATATATATATATATATATATAAGCACAAAATTACTTTTGCAATCATTCTTACCAAACTAACTTTAAGTGAAAAAAAAAAAAAAAAAAAAAAAAAAAAAAATTATTTGGGTTATCAAAACATGCCTCAATAAGTAGAGGATTTAATGTACTCATGTTAAAGTATGGCAGATCATAGTCGCGCGTACATCCACCACCGTAGATGTGACATGCACGTACATCAATCCATATTCCATACCGTCAGGGTTGTGGATCCCGCAACGGGACGCGGATTGGCTAGTGACCCCAACACCAGCCCCGGGGCTGGTGTCAAAGCTGTGTGGGCCCCACCATGATGTATGTGTTTTATCCACGCTGTCCATCCATTTTTCCACCTCATTTTAAGTCATGGGCCAAAAACGAGGCAGATCCAAATCTCAGGTGGACCACACCACAGAAAAACAGTGTTGATTGAACGTTCACCCTTAAAAATTTCTCAGGGCCCACCTGAGGTTTATTTGCCATCCAACCTGTTGAGAAAGTCGCACATACCTGGATGAAGTGAAAACACAAATATCAGCTGTGGCCTCCAAGAAGTTTTCAACGGTGAGAATTCAATCCGCACTGTTTCTGTGATGTGGTCCACGGCCCATGTCCTAAAATGAGGTGGAAAAATGGATGGACAGCGTGGATAAAACACATACATCATGGTGGGGCCCACACAGCTTTGACACCAGCCCAGGGGATGGTGTTGGGGTCACTATCCAATCCACGTCCCCCGCAACGAATGTGGTGATGCCCAAAATCACACTAGACAATACTGTCTGATTTGTGGTTAGCACATTGGACGTTAAAAAGAATGATCAACGGCCTAATTTCACTTACGTGCATCTTGCTTCTACACATGAACGGTCCATGGTCCCAATTCTATATGCCGTTGTACAATGCTATTTGTAAAAGGTAGCCATTATCTGCACCCACATGAATCGAAAGCACACCCATGCTTTCTACTTTTCGTCCCTAGGCCCTGTCCTTTTTTTTTTCTCCTCTTCTCTCTTTCTTCGTAATGTGTGGGGCCACCTTGATTTATGTGTTTTATATACACACCGCCGTCCATTTGTTTGTCCAGCTCATTTTATTGCATGAACCGAAAATGAAGTAGATTGGAAGCTCAAGTGTACCACACCATAGGAAACAGTCACGAAAGAACACCCACCATTAAAACTTATCGAAGACGACAAAAGTTTTGGATCAAGCTGATATTTGTGTTTTTCCATCATCGTGGACTGTGTGATAAGGTTGGATGGCAACTAAACATTACGGTGGGCCATTGGAGGGTTTTCGCTGTGGTGTGGTTCACTTGAGCTCCAGATCTGCTTCATTTTTTTGTTTCCTGCCATAAAATGAGCTGGCAGAACTGATGGACAGTGTGGATATATAACATATACATCAAGGTGTGGCCCACAGCGACCAACACATCACAACATGACTAGGGCTCTCAATGGGTCGGATCTGGATCGGATCCAGTTGGATCCGGCTCCAAGTCCATATATCTGTAGACGGATTCGGATCGGATTCGGATCCAACTCGGATCCAAAAGGTGATATCCATATCTGATCCATTTATAAATTGTTAGATCCATTTTCGATCCAAAATCTATATAATCATCGGATTCAGGTAGGATACAGGTCCAAATACACCCCCATTACAAATCTAAAAAAACATATGATGTAAAATATATAATATAATATATTTAATTTAGTAGAAAAATGATGCAAATCCCACTATTTACTATGGTATGGCCGACATGGCCTAAAATAATTTGTAAAACGGATGGCCAGCAAGAATATAACATATACAGTAAGGTGACAATGAGTCGGATCTTAATTGGATTCGGATCGAACTCGGATATGTTCTTGTGAATTCATATCCGCTCCATTTAAGTAATCGGACCTATTTTAAGATCCAAATCCGGTCCATTTAACTAATCGGACCTATTTTAAGATCCAAATCCACATTATATGGATTCGGAGCAAATCGGATCTCGGATCCGACCCGATCCATTGAGAGCCCTACACATGACTGCTTGGGTTGGGGTCGGCAACACCACCTAATCCACGTCCAATTGCCGCTGTTTCCTGTCGTGTGGTCCACTTGAGCTTCAGATCTACTTCATTATTGGGTTCATGCCATAAAATGAGCTGAAAAACAGTTGGACAGCGTGGATATAGAACACATACATCAACGTGGGCCCCACACATCACCATACCACGGCTCCACTTTATCCGTGTTCGAATAGGTACGTGTGTGAAGATTTTAAATCCGTCTTTTGAAATTGATAAAAGAGAAAGCATGCAGTGTGAAACTGTAATCAGACCGGTCAATGTCCGTACATGTGGCCCACCTGCAAAATATCTGGACTGTTTATCTATTGCACCCTACATTTCATAGGTCATGACAGAAAATCTCACCAGTCGGTTGTTCCTATCCATTGATGGCGAAATTTCCGCTTGTTGAATGTGGAGTGCTGGTTTGACTTTTTCCTGAATTGTCGTTTGGAATCTTCTACAGTCCTCACATTAGTGGCTAAGATCAACCCTTTTTTCCTTTTCTAGGTGGGCCCTATTCATAGCAGGGTCCAATGGATGAAAGGTCTTCGTCATGGTTAAATGACTCAGCGACTCGGACCAACTGGTGCAGTCCATGGTCAAGTCGACTGGGATGAGTCCGGTTAAGACTGTGACAAGGGTGAATACACAGATGTGGGTGGATCCCTGACTATGAGGCCTACCGTGATGTATGTTCCTTACATCCACGCCGTTCATCTGTTTCAACAGCTCAATTTAGGGTAGGACCCAAAAAATGAAACAGATCCAAATTTTACGTGGACCACATCACAGGAAAGAGTAGTGATTCAATACCCACAATTAAAAACTTCTTAGTAGCCACTGGAATGTTTATTTACCATCCAACCTGTTGATAAGATCACAAAAACCTGGATGAAGGGACCACACATATATCATCTTGATCCAAAACTTGTGGCCTGCAAAAAAGTTTTTACTGGTCAATCACCATTGTTTCCTATGGTGTGGTCCACCTGAGGTTTTGATCTAGTTACATTTTGAGATAATACCATAAAATATCTTTAAAAACATGATGGACGGTGTGGATGTAAGTCACATACATCAAGGTGGGCCCCACAGTCAGGGATCCACCCACATCGGTGTATCGGGGAACACCGATCGGGGAACCACCAAAGCCGCGTCCCATACCATATCTCGATTTGGGCCACTGTTGAGCCTATGGGATGCTTGTGTTATATCCTCTTCACCCATCCGTTATGCCAATTCATGTTAAGACACCACAGCAAAACTCAAGTGGGCCACCATGAGAAACATGGGATTAAATGCCCACCGTTGAAACCGTCTTGAATCCCATTAAAGTTTTGAATTAGGTTGATATTTGTGTTTTGATGTGAATGATCATATGAAAGGATTGGATGGCATGTAAAACATCATCTTGGCCCAAGAAGGTTTCAACGGTGGGTATTTCCATCTCCAAAGTTTTTGTGGTGTGGTCCATTTTAATTTTGGATTTACCTCATTTTTTGCTCATGCTTGCAAATTAAATGGATGAAGCGAATCTGACGTGGACATTTTGGTGGGCTCCACAAAACTTAAAAGGCAATGTTGCAAGAAATTCCACTTGATGGTTTCTTTCGGCAGTTATCATGGGCCCACCACGACTACCTTAGGACTATCAACCGACACGTAGCAGGATGTGCGAGAGAGAGAGAGAGAGAGAGAGAGAGAGAGGTAAGTGCAGCAGAAGCGATGGAGAGATAAAGAGGAAACAAGTTTGGTTCGGCCAATTTGTCCATATCATCTTGTTAAAATATTGGTTTAATATATATATATATATATATATATATATATATATATATATATATATATATATATATATATATATATTAAAAAAGAAAAGAAATTTTGAATAGTCACGGATGGGGGAAGAGAAATTTTTCTCTTTATTAGTAGGGTGTCGTGTACCTTATTAATTTATGGTGAGAGAGAGAGGAGTATTGTGGCTTGTGTGTTCCAGTGAACACTGAAACACCGCGCTTAGGCACAGGCTCGGTGCGAGGGCGTAGGCATGTGAGGCAGTGTGGCTGTAGAGGCGTCATTGGCACACTTGACACTTCTCACAGATGGGTCGCTCCCTTGCGAACCAGAGCAAAACTGGTGCGACAAGAGCTGAGAGATGGGCTAAGTGGCTGGGTTCGAAGTTTAGGAGGTTATGGGATTGATAGAGGAAGACCTATGTGTCTTATATAAGAGCTATAGCGCTTGTTAAAGAGGGTTCTTATGTAACTGCTTATGCAATAACACCCATAACATGCAGAAACTGCTGCATGTGGCTAGCTCAACAGTAAAAAACAGCTAGTCACTATCTCTAAATGGCTAGCATGCAGTAGCTAACTCCCACATGCAAAACGGTCAGAAACTGCCAATAACAATTAGTTTTTTACCAATAGTTAAAAAACGATCATAAAATTAAAGGCCTTGGATCAATACTCCCAGCCACCCCATCTTATATAAGCAGAGATTTGTTGGTTCATTCCAACACACCAACTCCAGCTGAATTCTCTGTAATATCAAACCAGCAAACCCATTTGCCTAAAAAAAAAAAAAAAAAAGGTTCTATCAGAACCAGAGACAGCCAGGACCAAAAGGTCCACAACAAATTAGACCAGAGCAGTGGTCTAATACAAAACGCCCAAACCATTGCAGTGACAAGACCATATTTTTTATTCTTTCTTCTGTTTGGGACTTTTTCTTTCTTATTATCAGCTAACACCAGTGTTAACAGAGTTCTACTAGTGGTTTCTTCGTTGTTGTTGAACGCAAGACCACACTCAGGCTCGTCGTATCCTGGAAGCGGTTTGCCTGCAACCTATCAACAGTCTCAAATATTTGAGAATGGGCAAATAACGCTTTAAGGACAGCGTGTTTTCACGTGCTTCAGCCTGTCCTTCTTAAGCTATATTTTCATTTTTATAATTGAGAAATATAAAGTTTCTCAACAATCTGAAAACGTTATTCTTGTAGAATTCGAACGCGTATCATCAATCAAACTAATGAACCAAGAGCTGATTAGGCTCGACTGGTTCGATCGATGGCACCAACTTTACAATATAGCAAGACAAAATAAAATTTCTTCTGACGGCTTTGAAGATATTCTACATCTTAGATCCGAACTTACAACCTCTGTCTGAAGTAACTGATAAGGACACACCTGAACAAATTACAGCTCGTAACAAAAGAGCTGAGGATGAATTGTTATGTCGTGAACACATCCTGAACGTGTTGTCTGATCGTCTGTACGACCTATACACCAAGACCACTTCTGCTAAAGAAATCTAGACCACTCTCGAGTTCAAGTACAAAGCTAAAGAAGAAGGTACAAAAATTTTTCTTATAGCTAGCTATTCAACTACACCATGGTAGATAATAAACTGCTACTAGCCCAAATCCAAGAACTGCAGCTAATTGTGAACAAAATCATAACTCTTAAAATTGATTTCCCTAAATCATTATAAGTCGGGACTATAATTGCAAAATTGCCCTCGATGTGGAAAGACTATAGGAAGAAACTGTTGCACAAGACCGATGATTACACATTAGAACAAATTCAGAAACATTTAAGAATTAAGGAAGAATCTCGAAACCGTGACAAGAAAGTTGAAAACGGAAATTCCTCGTCCAAAGCCCAAGCAGTAGAAAAGACCTAAAACAAGAATCACGAGAATGAAGATTCTCTAAAACCTAACAAAAGGAAAATTTAAGAAGTCACGGAAGAAGAACGAAAATTTCAAAGGCTCATGTTATGTTTGTGGAAAGAATGGGCATTATGCTCGTGTGTGCCGATTTCGTAAATCGAAAAAGGAAGCAAGTGCAAGTACTGTTGAAGAAGAAATTGTCGCAATGATCACTAAAGTAAACTCTATTCATGAAAAAATTCATGGTTTGTGGAATGATACCGGTGCCACAGTCCATGCCTGCGACGACAAGTTAGCCTTCAAGACCTATGAAGACGCGACTAATGGTCAAGAAGTCTAAATGGGTAATGAAGTCTGATCAAAAGTTGTAGGAAAATGAAATGTGGAGCTAGTATTCACCTCCGACAAGAAAGTGATCTTAACTAACATACTACATGACGTAGACATGAAGCGAAACTTAGTTTCTCGGGATCTTCTGGGAAAACCCGGTATACGGGTAGTGTTCGAATCAGGAAAATTGATACTATTTAAAATGATCACTGAAGTAACCTCTATTCATGAAAAAATTCATGGTTGGTGGAATGATACCGGTGCCACAGTCCATGCCTGCCACGACAAGTCAGCCTTCAAGACCTATGAAGACGCGACCAATGGTCAAAAAGTCTAAATGAGTAATGAAGTCCGATCAAAAGTCGTAGGAAAATGAAATGCGAAGCTGGTATTCATCTCTGGCAAGAAAGTGATCTTAACTAACATACTGCATGTCGTAGACATGAAACGAAACTAAGTTTCTCAGGATCTTTTGGGAAAACCTGGTATACAGGTAGTGTTCGAATCAGGAAAATTTATACTATCTAAAAATGTGAACTTTATCAGGAAGGGATACACTTGTAATGGGATGATAAAGTTTTCATTGAATGAAAGTAGCACTTCTGCATATGTAATTGAGTTTGAAGTTTTATGGCATGGAAAATTAGCTCACATAAGTTATAGTACCCTAAAATTCATAGCTAAGAATGGACTGATCTCATACACTTAAAATGAGAACAATAAATGTGAAGTGTGCATACAATTGAAAATGACTAAAAATTATTTTCAAGTGTTGAGAGATCATCTCAAGTGTCGGATCTTGTGCACACTGACATTTGTGACTTTAACGAAGTTCTTACCCGTGGAGGTAAAAGGTACTTTATAACCTTTATAGATGACTCTTTTAGATATGTGTATGTATATCTACTAAGGAACAAAGATGAAGCATTTAGCATGTTCAAAATATATAAAGAAGAAGTAGAAAATCAGTGAAACAAGAAAATAAAGGTTCTCCATACTGATAGAGGAAGAGAATATTTTTTAAATGAATTCTCGGAGTCAAAGGATAATGAAGTCCAAACTCCTAGAAGTGAACTTACAAGTTTAGCTCAACAAGAAGTTGAAAATCCAAATGAACCTCGTAGGAGTCCGAGAATAAGGGCAAAGAAGATTCTTGACCCTGAATAGAGAGACTCTCAGCGGATCTCTTTTCATCTCGTAAAAGATGATAGAGAGAATGTCATTACAAAAATACGTATAATATTGATTGTAGAAGATGACCCTAAAATATATATATATATATATATATATATATATATATATATATATATATATATATATATATATATATATATATATATATATATAGTAAGGTTATGTCGTCTATAGACTCAGCTTTTTGGAAAGAGGTCATAAATGATGAGATGGACTCTATAGTGTCTAACCAAACCTGAGAACTGGTGGACCTACCTCTAGGTTTCAAGCCTCTAGTAGAGAAATATTACATTAACCGATCTATCCAAACCTTTAAACCTAGATTTGTAGCTAAGGGGTCCAAATAAAAAAAAAAGTGATAGATTATTTTGACACATATTCTCCTGTGGTTAGAATAACTTTCATTAGGATTTTATTTGCACTAGCATCCATACATCATCTTCATATCCATCAAATAGATGTAAAGACAACCTTCTTGAATGGTGACCTCAATGAAGAGGTATATATGGAACAATTCGAAGGGTTTGTTCTACCAGGAAATGAGAAGAAAGTTTGTAAATTGATTAAATCATTGTATAGATTAAAACAAGCACCAAAATAGTGGAATGAGAAGTTCGACTCAAAAATACTATCTCATGATTTCATGCATAATGTAGCTGACAAATGTATATACTCTAAAGTTAGTAAAAATTGTATAACTATCATTTGTTTGTATGTTGATGACATGTTAATAATAATTAATAACATGGAAGGTGTAATTGAAACAAAAAAGTTTATGTCTTCAATATTTAAAATGAAAGCTCTTGAATAAGTGGATACCATCCTAGGTATTAAAGTTAAAAAACATAGTAGGAGTTATGCATTGTGTCAATCTCATTAAATTGAGAAGATATTGAGTAAGTTTAAACACTTGAAAATAAAATAAGTAAAAATCACATTTGATCTAAATAACATGTTAAATGAGAATATTGGAAGAACGGTTGCATAACTTGAGTATGCAAGTGTTATAGGCAGTTTAATATATGTTATATAATGCACTAGACCAGATATCGCATATGCTGTGAGTAAACTCAGTATGTTTACTAGTAATCCCAGTGTAGAACACTGGAATGCAATTAGTAGAGTACTATGTTACTTAAAAGCAACCAAGGACTTAGGGATATTTTACTCAGAGTTTCGGGCTGTATTGGAAGGATATACCGATGCGAGTTTAATATTGAATGCAGGGGACAACAAGTCCATTACAGGGTTGGTCTTCACCCTAGGACGTGCAGTTGTGTCTTGGGGTTTCAAGAAATAAACCTGCATAACTCACTCAATTATGGAGTCTGAATTCATCGCTCTAACTACAAGACCTATGAAGACGTATGAAGACGTGACCAATGGTCAAGAAGTCTAAATAGGTAATTTAGTCCGATCAAAAGTCGTACGAAAAAGAAATGTGGAGATGGTATTTACCTCTGCCAAGAAAGTGATCTTAACTAACATACTACATGTCCTAGACATGAAGCGAAAGAAAACCCAGTATACGGGTAGTGTTTGAATCGGAAAAATTGATACTTTCTAAAAATGTAAACTTTTTTAAGAAGGGATACACTTGTAATGGGATGATAAAGTTTTCATTGAATGAAAGTAGCACTTCTGCATATGTAATTGAGTTTGTAGTTTTATGGCTTGGAAAATTAGCTCACATAGGTTATAGTATCCTAAAATTCAAGGCTAAGAATAGACTGATCTCATACACTTAAAATGAAAACAATAAATGTGAAGTGTGCATACAATCCAAAATGACTAAAAAGTCATTTTCAAGTGTTGAGAGATAATCTCAAGTGTTAGATCTTGTGCACACTGACATTTGTGAATTGAATGGAGTTTTTACCCGTAGAGGTAAAAGTACTTAATAACCTTTATAGATGACTGTTCTAGATATGTGTATGTATATCTACTAAGCAACAAATATGAAGCATTTAGCATGTTCAAAATATATAAAGTAGAAGTAAAAAATTAGTTAAATAAAAAAATAAAGGTTCTCCATAGTGATAAAGGAAGAGAATATTTTTAAATGAATTCTCGGAGTTAAAGGATAATGAAGTCCAAACTCCTAGAAGTGAACTTACAAGTTTAGCTCAATAAGAAGTTGAAAATCCAAATGAACCTCATAGGAGTCAGAGAATAAGGGTAGAGAAAATTTTTGACCCTGAATAGATAGACTCTCAGTGGATCTCTTTTCATCTCGTAAAAGATGATAAAGAGAATGTCATTTGAAAAATATGTATAATATTGACTTTATAAGATGACCCTAAAATATATAGTGAAGCTATGTCCTCTAAAGACTTAGCTTTTTGGAAAGAGGTGATAAATGATAAGATAGACTCTATAGTGTTTAACCAAACCTGGGAACTAGTGGACCTACCTCCAGATTTCAAGCCTATGGGGTGTAAATGGGTATTTATAAAGAAATATTACATTAACCGATCTATCCAGACCTTTAAAGCAAGATTTGTAGCTAAGGGGTTCAGACAAAAAAAAGTGATAGATTATTTTGACACATATTCTCCTGTGGTTAAAATAACTTTCATTAGGATTTTATTTGCACTAGCATTTATATATCATCTTCATATCCATCAAATAGATGTAAAGACAACCATCCTGAATGGGGACCTCAATAAAGAGGTATACATGGAATAACTCGAAGGGTTTGTTCTACCAGGAAATGAGAAGAAGGTTAATAAATTGACTAAATCATTGTATAGAATAAAACAAACACCAAAACTATGGCATGAGAAGTTTGACTAAAAAATATTATCTCATGATTTCATGCATAATGTAGTCGGCAAATATATATACTCTAAAGTTAGCAAAAACTGTATAACTATAATTTGTTTGTATGTTGATGACATGGTAATAATAAATAATAATATGGAAGGTGTAACTGAAACAAAAAAGTTTATGTCTTCAATATTTAAAATGAAAGATATTGAATAAGTGGATATCATCTTAGGTATTAAAGTTAAAAAAAACATGGTGATAGTTATGCATTGTGTCAATCTCATTACATTGAGAAGACATTAAGTAAGTTTAAACACTTGAAAATAAAATAAGCAAAAATCACATTTGATCCAAGTATCATGTTAAATGAGAAAATTGGAAGAATGGTTGCAAAACTCGAGTATGCAATTGTTATAGGCAATATAATATATGCTATACAATGCACTAGACCAGATATCGTATATGTTGTCAGTAAACTCAATGTGTATACTAGTAATCCCAGTATAGAACACTGGAATGTAATTGGTAGAGTCCTATGTTACTTTAAAGCAACCAAGGACTTAGGGATATTTTACTCAGATTTTTCGGCTGTATTGGAAGGATATACCGATGCGAGTTTAATATCGAATGTAGGGGACAACAAGTCCACTATAGGGTTAGTCTTCACCCGAGGAGGTGCAGTTGTGTCTCAGGGTTTCAAGAAACAAACATGCATAACTCACTCAACTATGTAGTCTGAATTCATCGCCTAAGCTCGAAGACATATGAAGACGTATGAACACGTGACAATGGTCAAGAAGTCTAAATGGGTAATGAAGTCCGATCAAAAGTCGTAGAAAAATGAAATGTGGAGCTAGTATTCACCTCTGGCAAGAAAGTGATCTTAACTAACATACTGCATATCCTAGACATGAAGCGAAACTTAATGTCTCGGGATCTTCTGGAAAAATCCGGTATACGAATATTGTTCGAATCAGGAAAATTGATACTGTCCAAAAATTTGAACTTTGTCAAGAAGGGACACACTTGTAATGGGATGATAAAGTTTTCATTGAATGGAAGTAACACTTCTGCATATGTAATTGAGTTTGAAGTTTTATGGCATGAGAGATTAGCTCACATAAGTTATAGTACCCTAAAATTCATAGCTAAGAATGGACTAATCTCATACACTTAAAATGAGAGCAATAAATTTGAAGTTTGCATACAGTTCAAAATGACTAAACAATTATTTTCAAGTGTGGAGAGATCATCTCAAGTGTCGAATCTTGTGCACACTGACATTTGTGAATTAAACGAAGTTCTTACCCGTAGAGGTAAAAGGTAATTTATAACCTTTATAGATGACTATTCTATATATTATATATATATATATATATATATATATATATATATATATATATATATATATATATATATACTAAGGAATAAAGATGAAGCATTTAGCATGTTCAAAATATATAAAGCAGAAGTAGAAAATCAGTTAAACAAAAAAATAAAGGTTCTCCATAGTGATAAAGGAAGAGAATATTTTTTAAATGAATTCTCGGAGTCAAAGGATAATGAAGTCCAAACTCGTAGAAGTGAACTTATAAGTTTTGCTTAACAAGAAGTTGAAAATCCAAATGAACCTCCTAGAAGTAAAACAATAAAAGTAGATAAGATTCTTGACCCTGAATAGATAGACTCTCAGCGGATCTCTTTTCCTCTCGTAAAAGATGATAGAGAGAATGTCATTACAAAAATACGTATAATATTGACTTTAGAAGATGACCCTAAAACATATAGTGAGGCTACGTTCTCTAGAGACTCAGCTTTTTGGAAAGAAGTGATAACTGATGAGATAGACTCTATAGTGTGTAACCAAACCTGGGAACTGGTGGACCTACCTCGAGGTTTCAAGCCTATAGGGTGTAAGTGGGTATTTATGGAGAAATATTACATTAACCGATCTATCCAAACCTTTAAAGTTAGATTTGTAGCTAAAGGGTTCAGACAAAAAAAGTGATAGATTATTTTGACACATATTCTCCTGTGATTAGAATAACTTTCATTAGGATTTTATTTGCACTAGCATCCAAACAGCATCTTCATTCCATCAAATAGATGTAAAAACAACCTTTCTGAATGATGACTTTAATGAAGAGGTATACATGGAACAACTCGAATGGTTTGTTCTACTAGGAAATGAAAAGAAAGTTTGTAAATTGATTAAATCATTGTATAGAATAAAACAAGCACCAAAATAATGGCATGAGAAGTTTGACTCAATAATATTAGCTTATGGTTTTATGCATAATGTAGTTGACAAATGTATATACTCTAAAGTTAACAAAAACTGTAGATGACATGTTAATAATAAGTAATAACATTGAAGGTGTAACTGAAACAAAAAGTTTGTGTCTTCAATATTTAAAATGAAAGATCTTGAATAAGTGAATACCATCTTAGATATTATAGTTAAAAAACATAGTGGGAGTTATGAATTGTGTCAATCTCGTTACATTGAGAAGATATTGAATAAGTTTGAACACTTGAAAATAGAATAAGCAAAAATCACATTTGATCCAAGTATTAAGTTAAATGAGAATATTGGAAGAACGGTTGCACAACTTAAGTATGCAAGTGTTATAGGCAGTTTAATATATGCTATATAATGCACTAGACCAGATATCGCATATGTTGTCAATAAACTCGGTATGTTTACTTATAATCCCAGTGTAAAACACTGGAATGCAATTGGTAGAGTCCTAGGTTACTTAAAAGCAACTAAGGACTTAGGGATATTTTACTCAGAGTTTTCGGCTGTATTGGAAGGATATACCGATGCGAGTTTAATATCGAATGCAGGGGACAATAAGTCCACTACAGGGTTGGTCTTCACCCTAGGAGGTGCAGTTGTGTCTTAAGGTATCAAGAAACACACTTGCATAACTCACTCAACTATGGAGTC
Source organism: Liriodendron chinense (assembly GCA_003013855.2). Classification (NCBI taxonomy): domain Eukaryota; kingdom Viridiplantae; phylum Streptophyta; class Magnoliopsida; order Magnoliales; family Magnoliaceae; genus Liriodendron; species Liriodendron chinense. The sequence continues at coordinate 7,368,306 of ML058327.1, read as the reverse complement.
TGAATTCATCGCCCTAGCTACGAGACCTATGAAGACGTATGAACAGGTATGAAGACATGACCAATGGTCAAGAAGTCTAAATGGATAATGAAGTCCGGTCAAAAGTCGTAGGAAAATGAAATGTGGAGATGGTATTCACCTTTGGCAATAAAGTGATCTTAACTAACATACTGCATATCCTAGACATGAAGCGAAACTTAATTTCTTGGGATCTTCTAGGAAAACCTAGTATACGGATAGTGTTCGAATCAGGAAAATTGATACTGTCGAAAAATGTGAACTTTGTCAGGAAGGGATACACTTGTAATGGGATGATAAAGTTTTCATTGAATGAAAGTAATACTTCTGCATATGTAATTGAATTTGTAGTTTTATGGCATGGGAGATTAGCTTACATGGGTTATAGTACCTTAAAATTCATGGTTAAGAATGGACTGATCTCATACACTGAAAATGAGAACAACAAATGTGAAGTGTTCATATGATCCAAAATGACTAAAAAATTATTTTCAAGTGTTGAGAGATCATCTCAAGTGTCGGATCTTGTGCACACTGACATTTGTGAATTGAACGAAGTTCTTACCCGTAGAGGTAAAAAGGTACTTTATAACCTTTATAGATGACTGTTCTAGATATGTGTATTTATATCTACTAAGGAATAAAGATAAAGCATTTAGCATGTTAAAAAATATATAAATCAGAAGTAGAAAGTCAGTTAAACATGAAAATAAAAGTTCTTCATAGTGATAAAGGAAGAGAATATTTTTTAAATGAATTCTCGAAGTCAAAGGATAATGAAATCCAAACTCCTAGAAGTGAACTTACAAGTTTAGCTCAACAAGAAGTTGAAAATTCAAATTAACCTTATCGGAGTCAGAGAATAAGGGTAGAGAAGATTCTTGACCCTGAATAGATAGACTCTTAGTAGATCTCTTTTCATCTCGTAAAAGATGATAGAGAGAATGTTATTACAAAAATATTTATAATATTGACTTTAGAAGATGACCCTAAAACATATAGTGAGACTATGTCCTCTAGAGACTCAGCTTTTTGGAAAGAGGTGATAAATGATGAGATGGAGTCTATAGTGTCTAACCAAAACTGGGAACTGGTGGACCTACCTCCAGTTTCATGCCTATAGGGTATAAGTGGATATTTAGGAATAAATATTACATTAACCGATCTATCCAAACCTTTAAAGCTAGATTTGTAGCTAAAGGGTTCAGACAAAAAAAAGTAATAGATTATTTTGACACATATTCTCCTGTGGTTAGAATAACTTTCATTAGGATTTTATTTGCACTAGCATCCATACATCATCTTCATATCCATCAAATAGATGTAAAGACAACCTTCCTGAATGGTGACCTCAATGAAGAGGTATATATGAAACAACTCGAAGGGTTTGTTCTACAAGGAAATGAGAAGAAACTTTGTAAATTAGTTAAATCATTGTATGGAATAAAACAAGCACTAAAACAATGGCATGAAAAGTTCGACTAAAAAATACTATCTCATGGTTTCATACATAATATAGCTGACAAATGTATATACTCTAAAGTTAGCAAAAACTGTAAATGACATGTTAATAATAAGTAATAAGATGTAAGGTGTAACTGAAACAAAAAAGTTTATGTCTTCAATATTTAAAATGAAAGATCTTGAATAAGCGGATACCATCTTAGGTATTAAAGTTAAAAAATACAGTAGGAGTTATGCATTGTGTCAATCTCATTACATTGAGAATATATTGAGTAAGTTTAAACACTTGAAAAGAAAATAAATAAAACCACATTTGATCCAAGTATCAAGTTAAATGAAAATATTGGAAGAACGGTTGTACAACTTGAGTGTGCAAGTGTTATAGGTAGTTTAATATATGCTATACAATGCATTAGACCAGATATCGCATATGCTGTGAGTGAACTCAGTATGTTTACTAGTAATCCCAGTGTAGAACACTAGAATGCAGTTGGTAGAGTCCTATGTTACTTAAAAGCAACTAAGGACTTAAGGATATTTTACTCAGAGTTTCCGGCTGTATTGGAAGGATATACCGATGTGAGTTTAATATTGAATGCAGGGGACAACAAGTCCACTATAGGGTTGGTCTTCACCCTAGGAGGTGCAGTTGTGTCTTAGGGTTTCAAAAAATAAACCTGCATAACTCACTCAATTATGGAGTCTGAATTCATCGCCCTAGCTATCATAGGCAAAGAGGCTGAGTGGCTTAGGGATCTTCTTTTAGAAATCCCTTTATTTGCGAAGCCTATTCTAGTTATTTCACTACATTTTGATAGTGAAGCCACATTAGCTAGAGCCTATAGTGGAACATATAATGGAAAGTTCAGACATATTACTCTGTGACATAATTATGTAAGACAATTGATTCAAGATGGAATCATTGCAATATCCTATGTGAGATCAAGTAATAATTTTGTTGATCCTTTTACTAAACATCTAACAAGAGAGGACAGTAAGGATAATATCCAAAAGGATGGGGTTGAAACTCTTCAATCAAAATTTCATCAGTAATGGAAACACAACCCAAAATTAGAAAATCTCTAAGTCTGGGTTCAAAGGGTAGAAACAAGTCACTGATACTGTGAAAAGTTTCATCACTAAACAATAAAATAATATCATCCAGGTTCGCAAGTGTTGGCCATTACAAATAGATGGATGACTCTTAAGAACTCTTAATAGAATCCACTCTAAAGTGTCTTAAAAGTAATGAGGACACTTGAGGGATTTCACTTATATGAACGTAAAGATGGTGCCACCTCTCATGAAAGTTAGAGTTTCTCTCGGGATCGTTCATGAAACATGATAAGCATAAGGCCGTTAAATGTACTGAGCAAGTTTCGTGGGAACTCAAATAACACTAAGTATGTATGTAATATCTCCGATTTTGTCAACTAAGAATAACTTATTCAAAACTACGGCTATTAGATATTCTGACTATTTGTTGTGGTATGGTCCACCTAAGATTTGGGTCAGCTTCATTTTTGGCATCATGCTATCAAATAAGCTGTCAAAATGATTCGACGATGTGGATTTAAAGCGCATATATCACTGTGATCCCCACAGTCAGGGGTCCCACCCACCTTGGTGGATCCGAGGTCTCACCTAATCCACTCCCATGACGTAAGGTGTGGATTTCTAAAAAGACATCAGGGTGGCCCCACTTTCATCACGAGGATCGTGGCCATTGCCGGGTGAGTGACTAACGTGAAAAAGGCGCTTGCCTCTACATGACTAAGCATGCAATAATCCAACCCCCCACCCTCCATAATTCAGGTAGACGACGGCATGAAAAGCAAACCATTTTAAATTGTTCCCTTCGGTGTAGCCTAGTTTAGACTTAGATCACGCTGATATTTTATATCTACAGTAAAAAAACCTAGATAAACCTGATGAACGGAGTGGATTTTACATCGCATAAAACATGGTGGCTCCAAAGAGCTCGAATTTTGTTGCCGCTGTCTAAAACACCGGACTCCGGTTCTAATACATCCTTCTGATTGACAGCGACAACCTTTCCTTTCTATTTATAGCCATACAGTACTACTGTTCTGTACCATTAAATTTCAAAAATAGAAATTTCAGTGCAGCTGGTGTAACTACACCCGCGTCCCTCTCTCTAAATAGTGGCTCCCGTGTGGTAACCCACCCGCCGTTCACTGCTCTCGCGGGTCATACTTCTACAGGATCCAAACCATTTGTCAGGTGGGCCCCACCACTTAGGTTCCCTGGTCCTGAGATCAGACCCATCTGCATTACAGGATAGGCTTCTCTTGATGAACGGTAGGCATCTCTCACACTTGAGGATTGCTAGAATACATCCTCATGTGTTGCAACCATTTACGCTGGGAGCTTAGCCTTTGAATTTGGGCTATCTTCCGTTGATCCAAACCGTTCATCCGATGATTCATGTAAAAAGAAGCTCTTTATTGCATTATTTTAACACTGTGTCTGGAGGTTGAAAATCCAATACAGACCGAGTACATCTGTTAGATCTATGGTCATGTTCTACGTAATCCGAACCGTTGATCTGACAAGATAGATAGTTTTACGCTTAGACGGTCTATTTTCAAAGAGAAAAGAGTTAAATAATCAAATGTTGAGATATTCAAATATGTTTCTTGTAAGAAAAATGACCCTAGAACCAACGGTTTGGATGCATTGCAGCAGCAAACTTCATTTTTAACAATTCAAGAGGGGCACGGTCAGCCAGCATATGCAGTCTAGGCGGCCGTGTTAGCCACAGGTTCACATGCGAATGGTAGGGCGAGCGGCTTGTTGTGATTTTGAGAAAAATAATACATGCGGAATGCTAGTATGCAGGTTGTTGAAAGTTCCATGCAGTCCTCTGCATTTGGTCCACGTGGCAAAATTTCGGATGATAATGACTGTTGATTCGGTAGGCCGCCGTATTGATTAGCTATAGGACAAAAACCACAGTGAATGGACGATTCTTACCATCCTCTTGCTCTGGGTTTTTACTGGTTGAATGTGGACCGCTCCTCTGGCCGTTCCTTCTGTAGGCCACATATCTGATTTCTGCAACTGTCCCGTACCCTTTATTTGGCCATGGTCTATCCACATGGTGGTCCACGTCAAAGACAGTCCTGATGGCCACAAATGTTTGCCACGTGTACGGTGAGAAGTAGGTGATTGGCCCATGACAATTTGGTATAGACCGCTGGGATTTGGGGTCATCCTTCGTCAGAACGGGTATCAGTGAACTCGATCGAGTGCACTTTTTTGGGCACAATGTCTCATATACCATACATATTACAGTGCGATCTGATTCGTTCATTAGTCAGATCCATCAGCTAAATCCCTTACCTAAAATTCAAGATGAATTGATCATTGGTGGATCACAGACGCCCAATTCATCCAACCTTCCATTTATCACTTGGAAGTTTCGCCGATATGTTGTGAATGCAGACGTGAAAGTTTAGTAAAGGCATATAAACAGTGGCAAACGCGTAATGTGAGAGTAAAGAAAAGGGGGCGAGACAGTGAGGAAAAAAATGGAGCGGGCGAGCAAATCAGGTGTTACGCGGGTAGCACCGTTCTGGGTGTTTCTCTGGACATGGTCCCCACCTTGATGTACGTTTTGTACATCGATAACCTACATAAAATTTTATAGATTATTTTAGGGAACTAACCCAAAAATCCAGCATATCAAAATATCAAGTAGACCACACAAAAGTAAAAAGTAGTTACCGTTAAAATCTTTCTAGGCCCTAGTACAATGTTTATTTTCCATCCAACCTGTTGATAAGGTCACGCAGACCTGGATAAAGGTCAAAAAGAAATATCAGCTTGATCTAAAACTCTTGTACCCCACAATAAGTTTTTAATGGTCAATAACCATCGTTTCCAGTGATGTGATCCAATTGACAATTTTATCTCTTAATTTTTTGGATTCATCCTAAAATTAGCTTTAAAAATTGATGAACCGCTTGGATATACACAAAATACATCAAGGTGAGCCCCATGGTCAGTTAAATATTCGCTATGGTATTATCCGGGTAACACCTAGTCCACTCCCAAGGGGTGGTGGGGGTGCATGTGCTGCCTCTGACGTGCCTGCCTGGTTTGCAGCCTTCATGTGGATAGTACGACAGATACCACATTTTCTCGTGTCCCTTTTCTTGGACATTCTCTCTCGCTACCTCCAGCTCCAGCTCCAGCTCACTCGCTCGGCTTCGCTCCTACTCGTGTTTACCAGGTGTCATGTACTGACAATGCGCCGCTGCTAGTGCAGTCGCCGCTACAGTGCCAGCACAAAAGATCAAAGCCGTTCATCAGGGTGGACCTTCTGTGTAATTCATTCCTCTTTACAAAAATAGGTATATTTGCTCGTATATTGGCCACACGTGTAAACTTGAAATGGACGGTTATAAATTAGTCAATTGATTGCGCTGCCCATCAGCTGAGATGGTGGACCTAAATTTTCGCCAGGGAATCGACGCGATGGGACCCACATTATGAGGAGTCTGGTGCTTTGGCGCCTTCGGCCTCGAGCGCGATTCTATAGCTGTGTAGCCAAACATATGCGTTGCAGGAGGATTCATTTGGGTGCATGTTCTTAGGCCATGCTAACCTCAGTGCATAAACATTTAGTGTTTATAGTGGACCTTGATTATTTCTCATCTTAACCTTCCGTTTGGATGCTATAGATTGGGTGGTTGGGGATCTTTTGTCCGGACCCATTTTTTTGTTGTGAACCATACATTATTGGGCTCTATGCAGCGAGTGTACCATCTGCCAGAGTATTCAGTAATTCGTCCAAACAGACAATGTGTTATCCAACCCGTCCAACAGGTGCAACCCATCATTATGATCAGCCGCCCTAAAATCAGGCTAGATACAATAATCAGGTGGGCCACACATGAATAGATGAAGACATTCTATGCAATTATAAGCTTTTACGTAATTCAAATGAGGGAATAAAATTCATGTTACGCACACTCAAAATGACATGATGTACGTTAATTGCCACCTTTTGAGAAGACTAATGTTACTAAAAGGATTTTCGAATCCATGATGCGTGAAATTTATGTGGGGTCCATACACATGGTCATAAATGCATCTTATAAATAATAGGATTCTTAATTTCAACTCGGAATTGATAAAGAAAATCATAATTTTGTTGACATGAATATTTCGACATTTTTTTTAATGGTTTATTACTGTGTATATACATTAAAGATTGCTCATACACAACTAATTATATAAAAGTTCATAGAGCAGTAAGTTCCTTCCTGGCAGGAAATGTGGCAAACTTGCTTGGTGACTGGGACTCTTGTTTGGTCACTACAGTATCATGATCTACTCACGATTAGATGGGTGGGGTATTTATGTTTTGTGACTTATATTTTCCACATGTGTTTCTTTATATATGTGTATAAGGTTAAATGAAAAAAAAAAAAAAAAAAAACAAGAGGAAGACCCTTATTTATCCTCTTATTTATCCTTCTTACATGAGAAGAGAGAGAGAGAGAGAGAGTGATAGAAAAATATTTGTAGAAACTTCAGAAAGATTTGTTCTTTTTCTTGCATAAAGAGAAACTCAAGAAGATTTTTGTACACATGAAAAGAAGATACTCAAATTATGCATAAGAGAAAGCTTGCAATCTCTAAATTATTTGGTCAGTGGTAGACAAACTTTGTTTCAATGCTGAGACTAGGGTATGAGTGCCCATGCGGTGTAAGTGCGTGGGTGGGTGGAGTGTGAGTGTGTGTGTGAAAAAAAAAAAAAGAGAGAAGAGAAAGCTTGTAATCTCTATAAGAGAAAGTATGGGTGGGTGAGACACATTTTGATAGTTATAGTTTGTTGGTGATTACTAGTCATTCATAGATCATTCACAAGTGTTATGGGTAAATCTGGGACGATCCCAAAAGCTGCACGGTCAGAGCAACGTACATGTGAATACTGATATTTTCTATTTTTGCGCCTGAGTACTGAAGCATTCGGTTCATTAGGCCCAAGCGGTCCGTATTTACTAGCTTCCAACTGCTCATGTTAAGCTTGAGAGATCGGTTCTCTCAAGCTCCGGATCAATCGTCTCGAACCTGAATGGTCGGCTTTCTCTTATTTACAACTAACCAATTAACGATGACCAAACGCCCGCCATAACGTTGCATCCGACCAGGCAGTACCTCCCAAACGCTATTCTCCGAACACTTGAGACTTGATTGACATGTACTGCAAGTCATGGGATTTACTCCCCAGGATTACCGTGAGAGATACCCGAGCTGCGCAGATATTCTTGCCTATCTCTTTGAGGCAATCACGTATCCAGCTATGATCGTGACCCATCTTCGTAGGATATCAAATCTTGACAGAATTAGAATCCTAATCAAATACAGTAACAATATATCTTATAAAAGCCCTTCGTGCCACAAAAAAAGGAATGATGAACAAAATACATTGAGCTACTTCGAAATTATTCCAAGATCGTCACGTAGGCATCGAAGGGCCATCAGCCGGAACCCTCGGCGGCCATCCTAACCCTTGGTGTTTGCAAGACTTTTGGATCTACGGTTATCATCCTCAATCATTAATCAGACGACAGAGATTCAAGTTGGTCTCTAATCAACATCTGGTGACGTGATTTAGTGTCAACAGATTGGCGCCCACCGTAGGGCCGACTTGAGAAACATCTTTGCTATTACTCTTCAGGATCACTTCGACATGATCCAACGATGCCACCAAAGAAAAAGCTCGGATAAAAAACAACCGCCCTGGCGGAATCCGTCTAGAAAACGGGAATGTCGGCACCATCCAGACTCAATCCTCTACAGCACATACTCGATTACAGATGATGCAGGAAGAACTACGACAAAGGGGGGATGTTACCGTGCTCCCTCCACCTCCACCGTGTCTTACAGCTGAAGATCTCGTGTGGAAAAACATCATCGAAGCTAACATTCAATATATGCGAATGGAGATGCTGCGCTTTGTCAACATTGCAGACTGACTGGAACGTCGCCCTCCACCTCTACCTGCCCCGCAGCAGGGAGAAACTTCTTACCAAAATCGACTAGGCAGCCACGCCCCATCCATTCAACTGGCCCAACTGCTAGCGGATCCTATCCCACCACCAGCGGCTCAAGATCACCACCAAATTAACAATGTGAGGGAAAGACTCGCAGTTGGTGACCTACGCCATTTGTTAGACGCTCGACGTTGAAACAATGTACCACAAGGAGGCGATCACGCACCTCTAGAACCAACAGAAGTTTCTAGCACCAGTCGCGCCCCGGACTGGGAGAAAGAACTAAAAGATCTGAAAAAGAAGTTCGTTGTAATGGGATGGAACAGCAGCGCGCTTCGGGCGTACTAGCATCGCTCCAGGCCATGATCGATCAAACTGAATCGCCTTTCATAGACGAAATTATGCAGGACCCCCGGCCTAAAAACTTTCGAGTGCCCAGTAACATTCCATCCTATAACAGATCTAGGGACCCGATTGAGCACATCGAGGTCTTTAAGGCCTACATGCAGTTGGAGGGGGTTAGCCAGGGAATCATGTGCAGGGCTTTCTCCCTCACCTTGAAAGATGCGGCCCTTACTTGGTACCATAACCTGAAGCCGAAGTCCATCAGCTCTTTTACACAGTTGTGACAATTCATTGGAAGTTGCAACATAAAGAAAACCATCGCCCACCTAGCCACCATGAAGCAGAAAAGCGACGAATCCCTCAAAGACTTCCTTTTCCGATTCACATCCGAGGCGGTCCAGGTTGAAAGCTACACCGACGAAGCAGGTCTCCCAGCACTTCTTAATGAAGTGCGGAACAAGGAGTTTCAATGGGCCCTCTGTTGAACCTCCAATTTATACATTGCATTGCCCAGTACATCACATTATATGCACGGTTTTCATGCTTAAAAGGCCTATCTAAAGCATATTTTGTGATTTCAGGAATGAGAGTGGAATTCACCCAATTGGAGACTAAAAAGAGCCATTTGAAGCCATTGGATGAAGAAGGAAGAAGGACTAAAGAAAGTAGAAAGAGAGGAGAAGAAAGGAAGAAAGAAACAAAAGGAGAAAGCAGGAAACAGCGGCCAAGACCGGTCGTGCGACCGGTCCGATTGTTTACAGAAGAAGAAGTTTTTCACAGAGGCCACTAGACCATTCATGACCGGTCATGCGACCGGTCGTCCGATGCCCAGACCGGTCATGTGACCGGTCCTAGCATTAAAGATTAAAAATCGAATTCTGGCAAAACTCGCTGGACTGTTTTTGGACGTTTTGTGACCGGTCATGCGACCTGTCGTCATGGAGCTCAGACCGGTCGTGCGACCGGTCGTCTGCCTAACAAAGCTTCTCCGTGAAGCTCCGAGATTTTCTCCGAGATTTTCTACACAGTGCGTAACCTTATGCAATTTCTGGATGTTTCCGACGCAAGGGGCTTTCACACTATAAAAGGACACCTAGGGGCTCTTCCTAGGTTATCATAGAAGCTAAGGGACGTGGTTCTAGGGAGAGGAAACTGTCGTGGAGCGTTTGCAACCCTCCAATTTCTGATTTTTCTAGTTTTTATACTTTTTATTATGAGTTCTAGTTGTAGTATGACAATGCTCAGCTAGAATCTCTCAGCTAAGGCTGAGAGGTGAAGCTTGTAGCTAATTTTATGTTTAATTCAAGTAATTTTAATTCAAGTTTGGATTTTTATTTATTTTAGTCCCTTAAGTTGGTAGTTTGAGATGTTTTATGAGAGTTCATGTGCTCCGGACATGAATTCCTTGCAATTCTCTGAGATTATCATATGGTGTTTGTTTAGATTCGAATTATGGTAACCCTTGAGCAAGCCATAGTCCATAGGCATGGCTGTTACTCCGAAGGCTATGATTTTGAAATCTACATGTGTTGAATGGGACTAGAACTTGGAAGTTCAACTTGAATGGAATTGAATGTGTTTTGAATGCTTTATTTTTCCAACTAGATGAGAGATAGGACTTCAAATCTAGTTGTGCTCTATACTTGGATTGATTGGATTGACATAGGATTGCTACAAGTGGATCCTTGAATGCCTTAGTACCTTAAATTACTGGTTTTCATTAAGTTACTGTTTTAGTTTAATTGCTCAATTGAATCCTCATATCTATTGCAAACTGAGTTGCTGGAATAGTTTGGAAGTTGTTTCTAATTCCCTGTGGATCGACCTCGGTCTTACCGAGTTTTATTACTACATCGCAGCCTTACACTTGAGGCGAGCGAACAAGTTTTTGGCGCCGCTGCCGGGGAATTTAGATAACGGTTTTCGAATTGTTTGAGTGGCTGTAGAAGTAGAAGTAGATAGGTTTTCTGATTTTTTTTAGAACTAACAAACTGTTTTGCTTTGTAGGATTTCTTCTTTAGTTAAAAACACATCAGGTGATACCTTTCTAACTTAGTTTTTTTTTTTTTTTTTACAGATTTTCTATTTTCAGATTAATTTCAGATTTCTAGGATTTAGGACTAGTTTAGTTTTTGTTTGAGTGGGTTATGTCCCGTTGGGAACGTAACCACTAAACTCGTCTCCAATCTGAAGGTGGTTTAGTTGGACCATTGTCAGTCCATAGACGAGTCCGAAACTACCAAGAACATTGTGAAAATTTGGGGCGTATAGATCAAACACCTTTAAGGAATCCTCCTCCCCCTACTCCAACTACAAATGCAAATCATGAAGGAGTATGAGAGAATGAGGTACATAACGTTCCTCCAATGAGATCATTGAGGGATTACCTACAACCAGCCTGTGCAATTACACCCTCTTGCGTAGTTCTACCACCAAACGGAGGAAACATTGATATAACGCCGGGTGTAATTCAACTTATACCAAGGTTCCATGGGATAGACTCTGACCGCCCATATCTGCACTTGAAAGAATTTGAAGAAGTGGTGGCTACCTTGCAGTACACCAATATTTTTGAAGATACCATTAAGCTTAAACTCTTTCCCTTTTCATTGAAAGAAAGGGCCAAAGATTGGCTTCACTCTCTTAGACCACATTCGATTGGGTCATGGAATGAGATGACCCGGGAATTCTTAAAAAAGTTCTTCCCGGCTCATAAAACGAACACCCTTCGAAGAGCCATAATGAAATTTTCGGCTAAAGAGGGTGAATCTTTCTTTCAATGTTGGGAGAGATTTAAGGACCTCCTACTTGCTTGCCCACATCATGGTTATGAGAGTTGGGAAATTATAAATTTTTTCAATGATGGATTAAGTTCCAATATGTGCCAATTTGTAGAGATGATGTGCAATGGTAAGTTTATGAGTAAAAATTCAGATGAGGCTTGGAGTTATTTGGACATGTTGGCTGAGAATGCCCAATCTTGGGATACCTCGGATTAACCCAATAACCCCAAGCCTATTCAAGAGAAAGATAAAGGAGAGATGTATATCCTTAAGGAGGAAGACGACGTGAATGCAAGGATAGCCAACCTCACAAGGAAGGTCGAGGCCATGGAACTTAGTAAAAGTGGAGTTCCAAAGTCCAATGAAGCTATTGAAACCATATGTGGGATTTGTCTCACCAATTTACACGCTACGCAAGATTGTTCCACAATTCCTGCATTTCAAGAGGTATTACATGAACATGCAAATGCCACATATGGGTATCAACGGCCTTTCAATGGACCAGTGGGTAATACGTACAATGACAGTTGGAAGAACCACCCAAATTTTAGTTGGAAGAATGCTCCTACGGGCAATCCTACCAACTCTCAAGGAGGGCCACCCATGCAAAATATGGCCCCACCTCAGTTCTCAATGGAGGATACCTTGAAAGCGTTTATACAAGGGCAAACGCAAATCAACCAAACAAATCAACAAATGTTCCAAGAGCTTAAAGTCTCGGTTGATGAGATTAAGGAACGCTTGAATGCTAGGGAAGGGACCTTTCCGGCCCAACCTCAGCCCAATCCAAAGCAAGTACATGAAGTAAGCATTCCTAATCCTTCCAACCAACACATGGAGCAAGCCAAATCCATCACCACTCTTAGAAGTGGCAAACAAATTGACAAATCCATTCCGGTGAAGGCCGACAAGCCTACTGATCCGGTAAATTCCGAGGATGAGGATGGATCTAACTTAGCCCCACAAGACACTACAAGAAATTCCATTTTTACCGATGAATGATTTCGTCGGTAATCAGTAAAATTTCGTCGGGAAATCTTTTTCCCGACGAAATAATTCGCGGCTAACATTGTCGCAGAAAGGCCGTCGGTAAAGGTTTTTACCGACGAAATAATTTTTCGTAGGTAATAATTACACCATTACCGACGAAAATATTCGTCGGGAAAACATATGAATGTTTGTCGGGAATGAAAATGATACGTCGGTGAAAAAACTTTTACGGGCGAAATAATTCGTAGGAAAAAACATGTTAAAACTTTTACCGACGAAATATTTCGTAGATAAAAACTTGTTGAAACTTTTACCGACGAATTATTCCGTCGGTAAAAGTATGAAAAATGTTTTACCGACGAAATATTTCGTCGGTAAAACCATTTTAAACACTTTTACCTACGAAATATTTCGTCGGTAAAAGTTTTCCCTATCTCGGTTTCATTTGTTTTCAAAATTCAGGAAAATTCCTGATATACACTTGTAAAAAAACCTATACATTTTGAATCCTATTCACATCCACAAACATACAAATAAACAAAAACTACATCATCCATACACAAATAATCCATTCCACATCCACAAACAAACAATATTCATCCACACACAAATACATACAAGTTAAAAGTCGTATATTAAAAAAAATAATCAGGAAGATGAAGGCGGAGGTGGCGGAGGTGACGGGGCATCGGCGCCAAGGCGTGCAGCGAGAGCCTGAAACATCTCCTGCATCCGTCGCTCATGCTCCTGCCGCAACTCCTCGATCCTCCTCTCCTGCTCCTCCCGTCGCCTCTCCTCCTCCTCCCTCTGCCTCTCCAGCTGCTCCCGAATCCCATCGACGACCACCCGTAGCTGCTGAACCTCTCTCTCTGCGATGTCAGCTCGGCGTTGAGCGCTCTCACCAGCTACGGATCGGCTGGAGCCAGCTTTAGTTTGTGCCATGAGCTTAGCACCATGGCCAAGCCCACGCACATATCCAGAACGGGTGCCAAGCACCTCGCTCAGGATTTCTGGCTCACTCCGCTGACTACCATCGGGAGTGGGCTGACTGCGTATGGTGTCCATCGCCGCTTGTAATGAAAAGATATGAAATTTCATAAAAAATGACATGAATGACATTATTATCAATCAATGCGCAATTAAATTTTATAAAGTGAAGATTTTTACCCAATGCTCACTGGCTCTAGGATGAACCCAAGATCCCGTCGCTTGCCGACAGTGAGTCCCTCTGTAGAGGTCTACTGGTCCAGGCTCCTGGCCGGTGACGGAATCCCGCTGCGCAATCGAAAGGAAAAAAGACTTATAATAAATGCCAATCAAAATAATATATTAACTTAACAATCATCAATAATTTCTTACCATGTCGTAACGATGTCGTACAAATGACTTTGAACCAGCTACGTGGTTCACTTGTAACTTTTCCCTGTTCGCAGAATTTATTCTACTCCTTTTCTGAACACATTATACAAAATACATTTCTATTAATTGCGAAATTAATTGCGAAATTAATTGTTACCGTAAGATATCGTACATGTAAATATTACCTGAAAAGCCTCCGACGAAAATCTCTCGCAGAGTATCCGCCAGTCGTCTGTACTAACGTGTGGCGGTGCGGACAGTACGGCCTTATCGTGTGTCCTGCACCGCTTGTACCGCTGGTGCAACTCTCCGCGGTACTCCTTGAACCGCTCCCTAATCATGTCGTCGACGGCATGAGAAATGTAGGGAACATTCAAATCGAATTCAAATTTATCCTGCAGTTTCGTAAATAATAAATTAAGGCAATAAACTTATTAACAATAAGACTTAACCGTAAATGAACTTTCACAAAAGAAAATTTCAATTTACTAAACTTTACTTGAAGGCGCTGACGGATGAGCTGTCGCACATCATCTGTCACGTCAGTCCAACGGGGGGTGGTGGCGGGGATCAGAGATCGGCATAGGACACCGACCTCAGACGTAAACAATCTGGCACTGTCCCCAACAGGTCTAAGGCAGTCCTGTGGGAACTCTACCGCCACCCTACCCTCACACGTAAGTCGCTCTAAAACTAACCCACGCGTGGGTCCACGTCCTCGTCGGCTGGTAGAAGATGCTGCTGCGAAAAGATATATGTAAGTAACAATATAAACAGAAATTACTAAATAAATATCTAGACTTACATGCAGTGCCCGGTGTATGCTGAACCGAAGGATCAGATGACTGTGATGCACCGTGCGACGTCGATGCTGTCTGCGTCGCATCACGGGTGGAAGGGGTAGATCCAGTGCGCGAACGACCTGATCTCCCACCTGGTGCCATGACTGAATATATCTGAAATACAAACTTATAAATTTAAACAATGTCAATGCAAGTTTATGAACATCATTGCAGAGTGAATTTGTGCTTATGCTTAGAGAAATGATAAAAATATGATTAGACCATTACACTATAATGCAAGCAGAATATAATAAAACCGTAAACAGAATATAATAAAACCGTAAACAGAATATAAAAGTTGAAAAATCCATTACACATTGTCATTCTATATTAAATACATATATCTCATTGTAATACAAATCAACTTCGGATCAACTATCCGAAATACTCCCTGCGTAAGTTATCGTACGCTGCAGATGTATATGTCAAACTGTATGAAGCACTCGACATTGTTACAGCCAACATGCCAGTCACAATAGGAGAAATCTGATCTCTCGGGACTCCATTCAGATGTGCAAGTGATAATGTCGCATCTTCCATACGAAGTTTTCCGCGGTTATATTCCTCAATCAGGTCCGAAATTTCTTTGAGATTGTATAATCTTTCATCTGAGTCATCGTCTTCCTCCCTACATTTCTCGACCAGACCGGGTATCTCTCTGGCCTTACCAGAAGAATATAGGGCCGGAAAGTCCATCCGCAACAGCTGATGAAGTATGCTGCGTGCTTCCGCTACGCTCCAGTTTGTGGAGGACATGATCAGAAAATAACTTAACTATAAATGTAGATTATCAACAAGTCAATTCAGGAAAAAAATCATGACTTGTAAAACATATATACATGTAATAATCAAATTAATCGAATTGAAAAATTACATGTAAATCTTGTATACATTTAATAATCGTCGTCTGAATCATTATCGCTTAGGACTCTTTCTTCTTCACCATCGCTATCGCTGATCAGAATTTCCTCTTCATCGTCTGCAACGTTGTCATCGATGAAAGCGTTATCATCTCTAACAATGTCATTTATGATTGAGGCATCAACATGATCAGGTGGCACATCATCTCTATTCAATTGCACCACATCAATATCAACATTTGGATCATTCCCTCTATCCCAAGATGGCATGTCTTCTTGGTATGCTTGTTCAACTGACGACGTTCTATTACTCCCTTCATCGTTATCTTCAACGTCTACTTCGGGAACGTCAAATATGTTCCTGGGCTTTATTTTCTGCACCACGTGCCAAGAGCCACCTAACTTGGTGTCAGCGAGGTAGAATACTTGTTCGGCTTGACCGGCTATGATAAATGGGTTATCTTTAAACCACTTCCGAGATAAATTTATGCTCGTGAAGTAATTATCAGTCTGTATTCCCAACTTTTTATTTCCAATGTCCCACCAATCGCATTTAAATAAGTACACCCGCTTTCTCATACAATAACTCAGCTCAATAATATCCGTCAAAACGCCATAAAAATCAATTTCGACCTCCTCATGTGTTCCCTTCACAACCACACCACTATTTTGTGTGGTCCTATATTTCTCACGCTCCTCAGTGTGGAACCGAATCCCGTTTACAATACAACCTGTATATCTAGATACACGTCTATCAGGGCCACACGCCAGTGAGTAGAGCGCATCAGACGCATCCGCAGAGTTGCTAGCGCGCAACATCTTCATCTATCATCACGTACAGAATATAAATGTACGTTTAGGCATTTAAAATTACGTGTAAATATTGTGCAATACAACAATATTGTAAGTGTGGTGAGATAGAAGGTAAATTAATCTTACACGTTTTGCAAACCATTCTGGAAACAAATCCTGATGCATTCGATCATAATTTGTAGGGTATTGGGACTTCATCTCCTCGATGTGTTCGCTATACACAATTGGTACGTTGTAAGCAAGAAATTTTGAGATTAAAACTGTCTGTAGATATACAATAATTAGGTGCGAAGACTTACTCCAAGTACGACTCTATTTCTTCACAGTTATGCAACACATACCACCGCGCCTTCGCAAGATCCCAAGGGTCCATATCCTGAAACGTCGGCGATCCTAAAGGACGGACGTTATGTGCGAATACAGATATGAGTCCTTGTTTATGCTCCTGCCCTGTATCGGCATTACGATATTCTCGGTTGAATCTAGTCTCTATGCTACGAGGATACATGGAGCAAAATGTCAGGCACTCATTATCAATGTACGCCTCAGCAATGGATCCCTCTGGGCGTGCCTTATTCCTCACATATTGTTTTAATGTGTGAAGGTATCTGTACACAAAATCAATATGTTTAGGACATGAAAACATGGATATACGTAGTTTATGGAATGAAAAAAAAATTTATGATCATTGTTCTATCACCTTTCGATCGGATACATCCAACGATATTGTACTGGGCCTGCAAGCTTCGCTTCGTGCAGTAAGTGAATCGCTAGGTGTACCATGACATCGAAAAACGCAGGTGGAAAAATTCTTTCAAGTTTGCAAAGGATTACGACAATATCCTTCTCCAGTCGTTTAATAACCTCTACATTCAAAGATTTCGAACACAAATCCTTAAAGAATATCCCCAACTAAATCAGCGTAGCACTGACATCCTTGTTAAGGAATCCATGAATCGCAACCGGTAGTAGGCGTTGCAGAAGGACGTGACAGTCATGACTTTTCATTCCTGTTACCTTACAGTCCGTAATGTTTACGCGCCGAGAGATATTCGATGCATACCCGTCGGGAAATTTCACCTTGTTCAACCATTCACATACACGTTTTTTCTCTAGTTTTGTCAATGTATAGCAGGCTGCTGGTATAGTATATGAATTTCCATGTGGTTGCAAGTGCAACTCTTTCCTTAAACCCATTGCTTGTAGATCCAATCGAGCCTTAAAACTGTCTTTTATTTTCTTCTCTATGTTCATCAATGTTCTAAAGACATTGTCACATATATTCTTCTCAATATGCATGACATCCAGGTTGTGTCGTAATTTCAGATGACTCCAATAAGGCAACTCAAAAAAAATGCTCTTCTTCCTCCAGTTGTCGCTGCAAAATCAGTATCCGCAATGGTTCCCCTTAACACATCACCAATGATATCTTGCATATCGTCAACATCTTCATCCTCGTCATTACGCACAATTGGGTCAGCAAGGACTTCAGTGGCCTCAACTCTTTGGTGGAAGTCTTCACCATGATGAATCCACTAAGTGTAACCCTGGTCAATCCCAACTATGAACAAATCATCTTCCACTTTGTCCAATGTCTTGTGAATCATGTTCTTGCATTTTCGGCATGGACACCTAATTCTATTACCTGAATCTGCCCGATCTCTCACAAATTCCATGAACTCCTTAACACCTTCTTTATACTCTTGGCCAAACCGATTCTTAGCTTGCATCCAACTCTTATCCATATCTACAATGCAAAGATTAGAGACAGGTTTAGTTTAGGTGACATGAGTTTAGGATTAGGTTTAGTCATAGGTTGAGATTTTCGGGTTCGGGATAGCGTTTCGGGTTAGGTTTTCATATTTGGGTCTAGGTTTATGTTAGGTGAATGGATTCAGGTATAGGTGTAGGTTTAGTTTAAGTGATTTGAATTTAGGATTAGGCTTAGGTATAGGTTGAGATTTTTGGGTTCGGGATCGGGTTTCGGGTTAGGTTTTCTTGTTTGGGTTAAAGTTTAGGTTAGGTGAATGGATTTAGGAATAGATGTAGGTTTAGTTTAGGTACTTTGAGTTTAGGATTAGGTTTAGGCATAGGTTGAGATTTTCGGGTTATGGATAGCGTTTCGGGTTAGGTTTTCATATTTGGGTCTAGGTTTATGTTAGGTGAATGGATTCAGGTATAGGTGTAGGTTTAGTTTAAGTAATTTGAATTTAGGATTAGGCTTAGGTATAGGTTGAGATTTTCGGGTTCGGGATCGGGTTTCGGGTTAGGTTTTCGTGTTTGGGTTAAAGTTTAGGTTAGGTGAATGGATTTAGGAATAGGTGTAGGTTTAGTTTAGGTACTTTGAGTTTAGGATTAGGTTTAGGCATAGGTTGAGATTTTCGGGTTCGGGATAGCGTTTCGGGTTAGGTTTTCATATTTGGGTCTAGGTTTATGTTAGGTGAATGGATTCAGGTATAGGTGTAGGTTTAGTTTAAGTGATTTAAATTTAGGATTAGGCTTAGGTATAGGTTGAGATTTTCGGGTTCGGGATCGGGTTTCGGGTTAGGTTTTCGTGTTTGGGTTAAAGTTTAGGTTAGGTGAATGGATTTAGGAATAGGTGTAGGTTTAGTTTAGGTACTTTGAGTTTAGGATTAGGTTTAGGCATAGGTTGAGATTTTCGGGTTCGGGATAGCATTTCGGGTTAGGTTTTCATATTTGGGTCTAGGTTTATGTTAAGTGAATGGATTCAGGTATAGGTGTAGGTTTAGTTTAAGTGATTTGAATTTAGAATTAGGCTTAGGTATAGGTTGAGATTTTCGGGTTCGGGATCGGGTTTCGGGTTAGGTTTTCGTGTTTGGGTTAAAGTTTAGGTTAGGTGAATGGATTTAGGAATAGGTGTAGGTTTAGTTTAGGTGACATGAGTTTAGGATTAGGTTTAGGGCATAGGTTTGGATTTGCGGGTTCGGGATCGGGTTTCGGGTTTGGTTCTCGTGTTTGGGTCTAGGTTTAGGTTAGGTGAATGAATTTAGGAATAGGTGTAGGTTTAGGTTAGGTGACATGAGATTAGGTTTAGGGCATAGGTTTGGATTTGCGGGTTCGGGATCGGGTTTAGGGTCGCATTTTCGTAGCTTATAGGGTCTAGGTTTAGAGTTAGATGAATTGAGTTTAGGTTTCGGTTTAGCCATAACTTATAGGTTTTAGTTTTAGGTTTATGGTTTCGGGTTTAGGGTGTAGGTCTTGGAGACTCAAGCAACTAAAGGATAGCTCCGACGCACATCCGGGTCTGCTCCACACAAAGCGGGCCTGTCCAAATGGCCAGGCCACCCATATTGCTGTCCATAGGAAATGGACAGCTTCATCATCATGGTCATAACAGCGGTTCCCACCTTCCAGGGACCCCCGCTCAACACCCGGATAGCTCCGACGCACATCCGGGTCTGCTCCATTAATTTCGAGCTAATACATAAACACGGGCCTGTCCAAATGGCCAGGCCACCCATATTGCTGTCCATAGGAAATGGACAGCTTCATCATCATGGTCATAACAGCGGTTCCCACCTTCCAGGGACCCCCGCTCAACACCCGGATAGCTCCGACGCACATCCGGGTCTGCTCCATTAATTTCGAGCTAATACATAAACACGGGCCTGTCCAAATGGCCAGGCCACCCATATTACTGTCCGTAGGAACAGGACAGCTTCATCATCATGGTCTAAACCGCGGTTCCCACCTTCTAGGGACCCCCGCTCAACATCAACATCAATCAACTACTCTTAAGCACAAGTATCATGTTCGTCATCTAATTTGCCACTAAATGATAATATAATAAAATCAGTCGCCCATCCAAGGATGGATAGATTGAAATGCTATCATTATTTTCATTTAAATGCCCAAGCCTAAATTTCGACAGCATCTCCCCCTATCTCTCCAGATATATTTATCTTACATTTAATTTCCACGTCAACTATCCACACATTGTGTGGATTAAATTGACAATGGAATTAAACATAAGAAACATATCCAGAGAGAATAGGAGAGTTACCGCACGAAACTAATGACAGAGCATGTAAATGACAAACAACGATAACATTCCAATCTATCCAACCTTGGACTGTCCAACAGGACAATTTGGCAGATTTCTATACCTCCAAAACACACTTTATCTATGCTCGGCAATATAGAAATCTCCAAATGGGGTAACTGATTCTATTATACTACCATTTGTGGACAAAAAATAACTATTAATAATAGCCAAATACATCCACAACATACATCCACATAAATCAACCACGGGTAGCTCCGACGCACATCCCGGGTTTGCTCCATCAATTCCAGATACACAAGCACATAAAATGACAGAATCATCAACACCATGAATCAAGTCTAATCAAATACCTAATGACTGCTACTTTCTCAACAAATAAGTATGTATGGGGCCCACCATGGGAATCGGATTGCGTGCAGAGTAACTCTGCACGCTCTTATCATGTAGAGTAAATTCAGTTGGGCCCACCTAGAATGTATGTGATTTATCTATTCCGTCCTTATGTTTTTTCAGCTCATTTTAGTGGTTGAGCCCAAAATTTAAGCATATCCAAATCTCAAGTGGACCATGCCATGGGAAACCGTGGGAATAATGATTTCCACCATTCCCAGGACCTACAGTGATCATTATTTGTCATCCAACCTGTTCATAAGATCACATGGATATGGATGAAGGGAAAACACAAATATCAGCTTGATCCAAAACTTCTGTGTCCTCTAAGAATTTTTCAATGATAGACATTCAGTTCACACTTGTGCTGTGGTCCACTTTAGATTTTGATATGCTTCATTTTTGGGCACCAGCGGTTCCCATCTTCGGGGGCCCCACAGCCAGTGGACAGCGACGGTGGGCCCCACAGGCAGTGGACAGCGACATGGGCCCCACAGCCAGTGGACAGCGACGGTGGGCCCCACAGGCAGTGGACAGCGACGTGGGCCCCACAGCCAGTGGACAGCGACGTGGGCCCCACAGCCAGTGGACAGCGACCGTGGGCCCCACAGCCAGTGGACAGCGACGTGGGCAGCCAGTGGACAACGACCGTGGGCCCCACAGCCAGTGGACAGCGACATGGGCCCCACAGCCAGTGGACAGCAACGGTGGGCCCCACAATTACGTATTTCATTTTTTTTTAATTTGTAAAACAAAATTTTGGATTTTAAATTTTTAAATCCCTAATTAGGGGATTTTAATTTCAAAATCCCTAATTAGGGATTTATTAAATCAGTAGGCCCCACCAAATTGTAGACAGCTAAGGTGGACCCCACATGCAATGGACTATGGAAAGCGACGGTGGGACCCACATGCAATGGACGATAGAAAGCGACGGTGGGACCCACCAACATGCATTGGACAGCGATGGTGGGACCCACATGCATTGGATTTTGGGAGTGGGCCCCACAATCAACAACGAGGAGAGAGGGGAAATGGAGCAAGAAGAAAGGGGGAGAGGGTTACCGGAGGAGGCGGCGGCGTACGGAGGTCGGTGGAGGCGAGTGGCGACCGGTGACACTGGTCGGCTGGGGGGGGTGGTCGGCTGAGGCGGTGGGCCGCCGGTGACGTTGACGGTCGGCGGTCGGAGATGAGAGAGAGGGGTGGGCCGGCAGCGCGCGCGCGAGAGAGAGAGAGGAGAGAGAACAGAGCGAGAGTGAGAGAGATGGAGAGAAATGAGGGAAGCCGATCGGGTAAGTGAAATAAAAGACTTTTACCGACGAAAATTTTCGTCGGTAAAAGCAACATTTTTCGTCGGTAAAAGTCCTCTTTTTCACTTGGGCGGGAATCAAATATTATTACCGACAGGCAATAATCGTCGGGAAAAATGACTTTTACCGACGAAAACTTTCATCGGTAAAAGTCCTCAACTTACGCAGATACCACACATTATTACCGACAGGCAATAATCGTCGGGAAAAATACTTTTACCGACGAAAACTTTCGTCGGTAAAAGTCCTCTTCATTAACTTACGCAGATACCACACATTATTACCGACAGACAATAATCGTCGCCAAAAAAAGACTTTTACCGACGAATATTTTCGTCGATAAAAGCCAAATTATTTTTTAGCGACGGGTAGTTTCGTCGGTAATAAACTTTTTACCGACGAAATCATGATTTCGTCGGTAAAAGTGTGTACTGAATGTATTTTACCGACGATTATTTTATTTCGTCGGGGAAATGGCTTTTTACCGACGAAATTATTTTCGTCGGTAATACTTTCGTCGGCAAAACACCGTTTTCTTGTAGTGAGAACCAGAACGCATTTACAAGCCCGTGGCACCATTCCCTTCGAGATTGGTTGCCCCAAAATCTTTTTCAAACTCTCATGATATTCTAGAGATTTTCCGACAAGTCAAGATTAACATTCCTTTGCTTGATGCCATCAAACAAATCCCCTCTTATGCCAAGTTTCTAAAGGACCTATGCACAAAAAAACGCAAATATAATGTACAGCAAAAGGCCTTCTTAAATGAGCAAGTAAGTGCCATTCTCACTCAAAAGACCCCCCCAAAATTCAAAGATCCCGGTAGTCCCACCGTCTCATGTATCATTGGAGACTACCGGATTGAGCGTGCGTTGCTAGATTTGGGGGCAAGTGTGAACTTGATCCCATACTCGGTATATAAGCAATTGGGTCTTGGTGAATTAAAACCCACCAAAACCACATTGCAACTCGCTGATAGATCCATCCGTGTACCAAGAGGGATAGTTGAGGATGTGCTAGTCCAAGTGGATAAATTCTACTACCCGGTAGATTTCATCGTCTTGGACACACAACCGGTTATGAATGCTAGCACCCAAATACTGGTGATATTAGGCCTCCCATTCCTTGCCACATCAAACGCAATCATCAATTGCCGGAATGGATTGATGCAAATGTCTTTTGGGAACATGACGTTGGAGGTGAATGTGTTCCGCTTAGGCAAAAGGCATAGGGATGATGATGATGTCCACGAGGTTGATTTGATTGATTCAATCGTGGAAGAAGAGTTCGCTTTGAGGCAGAATTTTGATCCTCTAGATGTTGTTAGCTTTGATCCCTTTGAGGATTGGGACGACAATGATGGTCCCCATGAGGTAAACATGATAGAATCCATGGATGATGGGGGGTTTTTCCAACATGTTCTACCTGGAAGTTTGGAGACATATTTGACACATTCTAAGGATGAATCTAATTCTCATTTTATTAAGACCTTGGAAGTGTCAATTTTTGAAAATTCATTTGACAAGTCACCAATTTCTGATTTACACAAATTTGTTGTGTAGGATTTGGAACAGTTGGTGCTTGACTTGCCTACAGAGAGGCCAATTTCTGAAAGTGTAGAGGTTGAGGACCCACTCCAACCTACACAAAATTCTGAGAAGGAGGAAGATATAAAGGGTCCAAATCTGAAAATTTCTTCCGATGAGGTCTCTTATACACTTGAGGAATGCCTAACGTACTTTGAGGATTGGGATGATCCCATGATTCAGGACATTGTACATGCTTTGAGAGAGACCTCCCTAATGCCTAAAAAGTTTCCTTCCACAGAACACCAAACTGAAAATTCAATTGTGGAAGCACCAGTGAAATATGATTTTGTGGAGATCATATCGACTTGTGAAAAAGAAATACAAGTCTCCACATCTCTTTGGTTTGTTCAAACCGAAGAACACTTCTGGGATGATCCATATTTGAATAATTTTTGCCCAGACAAGAAGGAAAGGAGATCCATATTCAATGATTTCCAACCAATGCAATTCTCCTTTCTTAGTACATGTGACAATTGGGTTGAAGAACCCGCTGAAATTTTTCAGCAGGATTTTCGATGGGTTAGACTGGTTGATGTCACCAATGTACTTTCCAAAGTAGGATGGTGGTTAGTTCTACTGAAAAATTTGTTACACCACTTGATGATCCTGCTCAACTTTGTTCTTTTGGATGTTATCATGATAATTGATCTCCTAGTCTGATGGAGATCCTTTTTTTACAAGGACGGGTTAGTTATCTTTATTGCTTTCCGTAGATTAGGTTTAGTTTATCTAGTTTTACTGTTTTAAGTAGCTTTAATTGTTGGGTTGTAGACTTCCATGATCGCTCTCTCAGGTACTATTGTTCTCACTCTTTCGTATTTTATCATTGCTCTCATGTTCATGCTCATTGCATATCTTTTTACATTGAGGACAATGCAAGATTTGGTTGGGGGGTGAGATGAGATTCCTCATTTAGCATGTTGCAACATTTCGAGCTTCATATGCGCAATTTTTTTTTCAAATTTTCTAAAATTTTAGAACTCTTTTAGAAAACCTTATTTCTATGCATTCGAGATGATATGAGTATAAGAAGAGGAGATACGAAGTGTGTGATGTTGTAAGTCTTAAATTTCTCCCAACATAATGGTTTTATATGTTAGTTCCCCTATTGTTGTGATTAATAGAAAATTTGAACACCTTTACACCAAGTCCACATTACACGATTTTCATAAGTTGAAAGGTTTATGTGATTTGTGGATTAGCTAGACTTTGATTTAAAGGTGTTGAGAAACCAAGCCGGGGTATGTTGTCCATCCTTGTCCATGGGAAAATAACGAAAGATATGAATTTTTAAAAATCCTATCTGATTTAAAAGAAAAAGGAAAAGAAAGGATGAAATCGGGAATGAAGGAAAAATGGTGGAAAATTCTGAAAAGGGCTACCTATTACCAACCGGGGGATGGTCGAACCGTAACCAAAGCCGGAAATGGGACGTAGTGTGAAAGCCGTCAGAAGGACGGTAAGGCAAATTCCTGTCATAGGCTTATTGTTGCTCTGTGCACCTTAAAATCCTTGGTTTACTTAACCTATGAAGAAGATAATCCCAGAAACTCATGAGATGAACTTTCACTATGCACACTAGGTTGAATTTGTTCGAATTCTTCTATTTATCAATCAATCAGCGGGAATTTCATGTAGACACTTATTATGTTTTGAGAGTTTAAGGTTTCAGCTTATAGCAACTAATTTCTCTAAATTTTATACTTGTATCTCTTGGAATGGATAGAAACATGGTTTCTGATGAAGGTTTGGTTTGGAGGTTTGAAATTGTTTCACGCATGTTTTGCTCGGGACTAGCAAAAAGCTGGTTGGGGGGTGTGTTAAACCTCCAATTTATACATTGCATTGCCCAGTACATCACATTATATGCACGGTTTTCATGCTTAAAAGGCCTATCTAATGCATGTTTGTGATTTCAGGAATGAGAGCGGAATTCACCCAATTGGAGACTAAAAAGAGCCATTTGAAGCCATTGGATGAAGAAGGAAGAAGGACCAAAGAAAGTAGAAAGAGAGGAGAAGAAAGGAAGAAAGAAGTAAAAGGAGAAAGCAGGAAACAGAGGCCAAGACCGGTCATGCGACTGGTCCGATTGTTTGCAGAAGAAGAAGTTTTTCACAGAGGCCACTGGACCATTCACGACCGGTCATGCGACCGGTCGTCCGATGCCCAAACCGGTCGTGTGACCGGTCCTAGCATTAAAAATTAAAAATTAAAAATCGGATTCTAGCAAAACTCGCTGGACTGTTTTTGGACGTTTTGCGACCGGTCGTGTGACCGGTCGCCAGGGAGCTCAGACCGGTCGTGTGACCGGTCGTCTGCGTAACAAAGCTTCTCCGTGAAGCTCCAAGATTTTTTGCGCAGTGCGTAACCTTATGCAATTTCTGGATGTTTTCGACGCAAGGGGCTTCCACACTATAAAATGACACCTAAGGGCTCTTCCTAGGTTATCATAGAAGTTAAGGGACGTGGTTCTAGAGAGAGGAAGCTGTCATGGAGCGTCTGCAACCCTCTAATTTCCGATTTTTCTAGTTTTTATGCTTTTTATTATGAGTTCTAGTTGTAGTATGACAATGCTCGGCTAGAATCTCTCAGCTAAGGCTGAGAGGTGAAGCTTGTAGCTAATTTCATGTTTGATTCAGTTTAATTCAAGTAATTTCAATTCAAGTTTGGATTTTTATTTATTTTAGTCCCTTAAGTTGGTAGTTTGAGATGTTTTATGAGAGTTCATGTGCTCCGGACATGAATTCCTTGCAATTCTCTGAGATTATCATATGGTGTTTGTTTAGATTCGAATTATGGTAACCCTTGAGCAAGCCATAGTCCATAGGCATGGCTGTTACTCCAAAGGCTATGATTTTGAAATCTACAAGTGTTGAATGGGACGAGAACTTGGAAGTTCAACTTGAATGGAATTGAATGTGTTTTGAATGCTTTATTTTTTCAACTAGATGAGAGATAGGACTTCAAATCTAGTTGTGCTCTATACTTGGATTGATTGGATTGACATGGGATTGCTACAAGTGGATCCTTGAATGCCTTAGTACCTTAAATTACTGGTTTTCATTAAGTTACTGTTTTAATTTAATTGCTCAATTGAAGCCTCATATCTATTGCAAACTGAGTTGCTGGAATACTTTGGAAGTTGTTTCTAATTCCCTGTGGATCGACCTCGATTTTACCGAGTTTTATTACTACATCGCAGCCTTACACTTGAGGCGAGCGAACAAGTTTTTGGCACCGCTGCCGGGGAATTTAGATAACAGTTTTCGAATTGTTTTAGTGGCTGTAGAAGTAGAAGTAGATAGGTTTTCTAATTTTTTTTTAGAACTAACAAACTGTTTTGCTTTGTAGGATTTCTTCTTTAGTTAAAAGCACATCAAGTGATACCTTTCTAACTTAGTTTTTTTTTTTTTTTTTTTTACAGATTTTCTATTTTCAGATTAATTTCAGATTTCTAGGATTTAGGACTAGTTTAGTTTTTGTTTGAGTGGTTTATGTCCTGTTGGGAACGTAAGCACTCAAATCGTCTCCAATCTGAAGGTGGTTTAGTTGGACCATTGTCAGTCTATAGACGAGTCCGAAACTACCAAGAACATTATGAAAATTTGGGGAGTATGGATCAAACACCTTTAAGGAATCCTCCCTCTATCTCAGACTAGTCTCGACCGCTCTGAACTTCTTCTCAACTTCCCCTAGTTGTGTAGCATTTTTAGCAAGGATCTCTCGAGCCTCATAAATGTCATCTCGAGTCTTCAGCGCCCCGTCAAGACCCTGCACAATCCTCATTACCCACTGCTCAATAGCGTCCACGGGAGACGATCGATCAATGGGATCAATGGTATTGGACCCGACCCTATCAAAAAGGTAGGAGCAGATCCAGAACAAATGATCCGGTACTACGTAAGGCTTCGTACCACTAGGGGTAGGAGCGACTATGAGCAGACCTGATTGAGAAGACCCACTAGGAACATGCGCTCCAGAACCGAGGACAAGGTCATCTGGTACGACCACGGTAGGAACAAGCAAAGACCGTCCAGCACTAGACGGGGTGGACAGAGGATGATTTTCTGGCTCAAGAGGAGGCAAGGGTAAGACCCTCGAGGTCTCCACCCTTTGGAGAGTCAGGGTAGTTGCAGGTGCAGGCCCGGATTGAGGAGTCACAACTGCGGAAGATGGTGGCGACTGGGCAGCGACAGAAGAGGACTCGCCCCTTTTTCTTTTCGTGGGTGGGTGGAGTTTGAGTGTGTGTGTTAAAAAAAGAGAGAGAGAGAGGAGAAAGCTTGTAATCTCTATAAGAGAAAGCGTGGGTGGGTGAGAACATTTTGGTAGTTATAGTTTGTTGATGATTACTAGTCATTCATAGATCATTCACAATCATTGCATATATAAAAGGAATACACATTATATTTAAATTCCTTTTACATCCGAGCTGTAATATGGCGTATCCTTAATTACATTTCTAGAGAAATATTATTGATTTTGAGATATAGCATGCAAAGCATGGATAATAAAACATGAATTTACATTTATCTTGAATAAAATGAGCAGTGCTCCAGTCCTTAAGGGGGGTTAACCCTTAGCTAATTGAAATGAACTTACTAAATACATGGCAATCACATAAAAGTACAATGCTACGTGAGCACAACTCTTGCGGTGGGTTCATAAGGGGTAAACCCATATGAGGGTATGGACCTTAGGTCAAGAGGTGTGACTAGCAATCCTCCTATATAAGGGGAATTCGGATCGTCTGCTCGGCTTCAACATGATTTTCCTGTTTATCGACGCCTGATTGATCCAGCTTAGGATACGTCAGCACTGACTGCATTAAATGCAATAGTGCTGATAATTTCAGTGTTGAGCTAGACCAATCAGGTGGTCGGCAAATAGAAAAATCCTATTGAAGGCGAGCAGACGATCTGGACTCATATAAGGGAGGTGCAACTGCTGACCATCCCTGATCGTGTGTGCGATTTTCAAGAGTGGAGATGTTATCCTCATGAAAGGCAAGGACTAGCTTAATTAGTCAGGCTTACTGGTGTGTAGACCACAAGGTGCTTAACCCAATGGTTAGCATCATATGCTTACCTTAGAGTCTGAAGACCCTTACAGGGTGTGTGAGGGCCACTTAAGAAGTGCGACTCTTAGTGTGCACGATGTCTGAAAATGAAAAGTAGGAAGAGAGAGGTAGAGAGATACTAGAGAGAGCAATTGGGGGGAAGGGTGAGACTAAAATATTGCATAATTATCATCAATTATGCATTGCTTTCCTATGCAAAAGTGGGCTTAGTTGATCTTACTAGATATGTTTTCAACATGCAGACAGATTTTAGAATCTATGTCGAAGTACAAAAGGTGGAGAATAAGTATGAAAAATTAAGAACTCAAATAACAAAAAAAAAATAGAATTTTCAATCCAACCGAAGTCGGGAACAGTTTGATTGAATTTAGCTAAAACTGTCCACCAACTAATAGAGGAATTCAAAATTAATTCGGCTTGATCGAATTAAAATTCTCTCCAATCGAAGTGACTTTCATGTGACTGAGGAAATGTTTGGTTCGACCGAAAGAGGGCACAAAGTAGACATCAAGTTAAAAGAAATTCGGTTCATTTCGATCTGATTGAAGGCGATGTTCAGTCCCACAGAAGGTGTTCGTTGGTCTGACCGATAATGTGCGTAAAGTACGAAAGTGTGTAAATTTTTTAAGTCGATAAGAACTCAGTGATTGTTTTTTATATTTAAGGAGATGTTTAGGATATTCCTATAGTATGAATTAGGGCTTGGGAGAAAGATCAAATGACGGTAAAGCTTCTCGGGAGCCATTCTTCTTCTTAGGGCCTGTTTGTTTTCATTTCCCTCCGGTAAATACATGGTAAATGCGTAATGATTAATTACCATGTATTTCCCTAAACATTTTTCAAGAATGACAATTGACCGTTTGCATTTTTATAAGAAAATTGAAGAGAGTGCAATTTTTTGTGGGGCCTACTATGATACATTTCGCTTATCCATTCCATCCATCTATTTTGCGAGGTGATTTTAGGGCATTCACCCAAAATTGAGACAAATCCAAAGCTCAAGTGGACTACACCACACACAATAGTGGGATGAACTCCTACCATTAAAAACCTTATACGACCACGATTTCCTATGGTGTGAGCCACTTGACCTTTGGATCTGCATCATTTTTGGGCTTATGCCCTAAAATGTTCTGGTAAAATGGATAGACGGCATGGATACGTCACAGACATCATAATGGGGCCCACAAAAGTACATTGATCCTTTTCAAAGCTTTTTTACAATGAGGAAATACTCCTTCCTGAAATTACGCCTTTTGGATCAACACACTTGTAAAGGCATATGTGTGCGGAAGCTTGAGGAGAAACTAGAATTATGGCTAAATTCTAGAGGGGGGGGGGGGTGATTAGGACCTTTTAAAATCTTTTTGCCTACTTAATAGTTTTATCAAATTAAACTAAGCAAGAACACTCCGCCTTCCAAGCCTAAGTGGGTCCAATCACAAGACTAGCATATGGTTTAAGCAATAAGCTACCTAGTCTAAGCAAGTATAGATTATTAAATGATTATACTAATCAAGCTCCTAATCTATGCAACCTAAGTAGACTATATGAGAGTGGATCATAGAAGGCTCATGTCTACTCTACTTAGTGAAAGTATATCTTGTGCGTCGATGTGCCTATCTAGTGCCTAACATACATTCCTATCAAGCATTTATAATTAAACAATTAAGCATACAATGCTAAGAGAACAATGTGCTCAATTCAATTACAAACACAAGCATATATAGTGGTTTGACTTTGGGTCTACTCCACTCCCGGTTTAAGTACTCAGCCCCATTGAGCACACCGGCATTCACTATACGAAAGTTTTAAATCAGGTTCACCTCCCAACCTTTACACGGAGGTTTTACCAGTTCACCTCTTAACCTTAACGGAGTTTTGGACATAAGATAACTCTCAACCCGATGCACGTTCACTTCTGCGTCGAAGGCTCCCCCCTTGGAGACTTGTTTAGGCCCAACAAACATCCCTAAATGTTTAGGCTCAACTAATAAGCCAAGGATCTGCAAATGACCCTAGATCAAGTTTAACAAATAAACTCTACACTCAATTCCCACAGGGAACAAAGTAGATGGACTCTCAATAAATGACAACTTTACTTGTCAGATGAGCCCCTTGTTCAGCGCTGCTTCAGTTGATTGATCTCCACTCTCCCGTGCTTCAATCAGCTCCCCGAATGCTCCCCCGATCTCGTTGTCGCTGCGTCGCCAATGCCTCAGCTCCACTTAATCAATCACCTTGCATGGATGCTCTTAAGATGCCCAAGGTGATAGGAGTTGGTGTGAATCCTCTACAACTAATAGGATTTGGTTGCCTAGATGGATTCCACCTAATAAGATCTTTAGAGAGGTTTAGACAAAGGATCTACCTATGGTTGAGGTGCCTAAAACATCTAAAGATCAAGAGAGAGCAAGAACATCTTCAATGAGCTTTGAATGCTCCATCTTATGATTCAACACAAGGAAGATGACTTGAAATGCTTATGATTAGAGCCTAATGGTTTGGGCAATCAAGGTGGCTTCTAATGCACTAATATCTCTATTGGAACTCCAAGAATCAAGCCTAGCCATTTTATAAGAAAAATCCAGACGGATCTATAACGGTGTAAAACGGCTAGTAGCCGACCGGTTGTGATCGATCGAACAGGGGTCCATGACCGGTCAGCCAATGGCCAGGTTAAGACATAATTGTTGTTGTCTTCTGCATGGGTAAGTCTAACCGGTAGGAGCCAGTCGAACATGTCTAGTTGACCGGTAGGCCATGGGTGTCCAGCAACATGCTGACCCATTGTCTTCATTGGCCGACCAGTCAACCATGGGTCAAACCGGTCGGACAGTGCATGAAAGCTGATATCAGGTGTTTTGTTTTCAGGAACTCATGCAACCTCAATGAACATCATTTAGGTGATATTTTGGGACACCTAAGGCCATTCTAAGATGACTACAAGTATGCTTAAATGAGTCAATGTCATCTAGAGGTTATGGTTTTGGTTTGGTTCAAGGTTAAGGCTTCACCAAGGCATCTGTTTTACCTGTTTCTTCATCCTCGATGCAGCAGGTTCACTTAAGTCTTTGATCTTCGTCTTCTATAAGATCAACCGACACTAAACTCACTGACCTAAGTAATTGACAAACAAGGTGCACTAGTATGCCACAAAAAAGTACACTAACAATCTCCCCCTTTGTCAATTACTAACAAAAACCCAACCTACCAAAACAAAATACATGTACAAGAGATCACATTGATAATGAAATAATACATGACTCTTGACATGCCTAACTAAGTAGCTGATCGTCAGTTTGCTCCCCCATAACTTGTCAATCCCTGCATCACAAAATATAGCAAACTAGTTTTGGTACGACTTGATCTTTCTTCTCATTTTTGTCAGCAATTGACAAACTATTATCTCCCCCTTAATGATACATTAATTAAGGTTAAGGTAAGAGTAGTTAGTATGTCGCAGTTATAACAATAAGCAATTGCTAACAAGGAGAGTATAAGGTGCATGAACTTTAAAACATGGAGCATGCAATAGAACATGATTAACAAGAAAATATAACTATCTAAGCATAGTTAATCATGTATAATTGGTCATTTAAGATATAGTTTTAAGTAATAAAAGCTCAAGGGCATATAGCCCAATTAACCAACCTCCCCAAATAAGTATATCATGATTAAAGCAAAGAAAAGATTAATATACAATTAAGTATGAAATTAGCTAATCTAAGTAGGATGATAGTTTCGCAACAATTATACTAAAATAAAGTAATGCTAAACTACCAAATTTGGGCTAATGAGGCTTAAATCCTCTGATTTGCCTATAATCACAAAAATGAGGCTGAAATCCTTAGATTTACCTATAATATCAATTTTTAGCTATCGTTACTAACTATTTCTAGTTTGATTTTTCTAAAGGTAACTAATTTCCTCAACACCCTCATAAAATTCAGCTTGAGGTGAGGGGTTGGGAACTCCTTCTTCTCCTAGAAGGAAAAGCGATCGGGATCCTCTCTCAGATTAAGGAGAAGAGAGGTAGTGGTGGAAGCAATGAGAATTCTCACTGATTTTTTGCTTCCATCACTAGAGGAGTCACTAGATTCAAATGTGGACTTCTCCGTGTCATCCCAAGTGGTTGCCATAGCCTTTTTACCTTTTAGTTTAGGCTCTTCCGGACAATCCGGGGTAATATGGCCATGATGACCGTAACTGTAACATTGAACATATTTAGATTTGGATGATTTTCCTTTGTATTTATCACCCTTCTTGCCCTTCTTGTCACGGCTACTCCCTCTATCAAATTTGAGGTATGTTGAGCTCTGAATTGTGCATATTCTAACCCCAATTCATCACACATTATGCATGGTTTTCATGATTAAAGACTAATCCAATACATGTTTTTGTGTTAGTAGGAATGCGACAGAGAGTCTACCTATATGATGTTAAAAGATGACTTGACATGCCTTGAAGATTAAAAGAATAAAGGGCAAGAGATAGAGGAAAGATGTAATGGAGACGGAGGAAGAAAAGCTGAAAAAGGCACATTTTACATGCCATTCGGCTGGCCGGTCGGCCAAACCCTCCAGAAACAGCAAAATCGCTGGACACTTTTTATGAAGCCCGACTTATTGAATGGCTGGCCGGCAGGCCGGCTTATGCATTCTAATGTCTAGAGAATTATATACATTGAAGCCCCTGCAAGTGGGCTCTGACCGGCCGGCCAGCGTTAAGACTACGTAAGGACTCTCCAATCTCTCGAAGTTTTCAAGTCGGTGACAGATTTTTTTTCTATAAAAGGACACCTCTACATTGTTCCTAAGGCATCATAGAAGGCTTGTGAAGTCCAGGAAGGTGGAGAGGAGCATCATGGAGTGTTCATAACTCCTCTAATTAGGGTTTTTATAATTTTCTTATGCTTTCAAGTAGTTTTCTTATGATTTTAGTTGTAGCATAATGATGCTTGGGTAGAACCTCTTGACTAAGGCTAAGAGGTGAAGCTTGTAACTAATTATCATGTAGAATTTGTTTAATTCAAGTACCTTTACTTAAAGTTTGGATATTTAAGTTCTAGTTTGAATAAAGTTGGTATTTTTAGATGTTTTATTGAGACTTCATGTGCTTTGGACATTAGTTCTTTGTAATTCTCTGAGATTATCATGTTTGGATGGATTAGATTCGAATTGTAGTAACCCTAGAGCATGACATAGTCTCTTAGCATGGCTGTTACTTCGAAGGTTACATGTTTGAATTCTATGTGCTTCATTAGAACTAAAATCTTATTTTCTGACTTAAGTGGGATTGTTTGTATTTGAATGCTTAATCTTCCAACTGGATGAGAGATAGAACTTTGAATCTAGTTATGTTTATGCTTGGATGAATGAATTCACATGGAACTACTACAAGTGGATCCTTGAGGCCTTAGTCCTGTTAATTATTAGATTTTTCCTAAAGTTACTGTTTTACTTAGTTTTTAAAATTGAATTCTAAATTTGCTAAGATTGAAGTTGCTAGAATGGTTTGAATTTGTTTACCCTAATTCCCTATGGATCAACCTCAATCTTACCGAGTTATTACTACATCGCAAGCCTTGCACTTGAGGCGAGCGAACAAGTTTTTGGCGTCGTTGCCAAGGAATCAAGGGTAAACGGTTCTAGATTGTTTTAGTTACTATAGAATTAGAAGTAGTTAGGTTTTATTGTTTCTCCAGGGATAGTTTTTTATTTATAAAACTAATAAATTTGTTTTGTTTTGCAGGAATTACTTCTAGTTCAAGCTAATCTGGTAACATCTTTCTAACTTAAAACTTTTTTAGTTTTACAGATTTTAGTTCTTTAAAGATTTTTGTTTTAGGATCTAGGATTTAGGTTTAGATTTAATTCATATTTTTGTTTGTGTTGTTTATATCCCGTAAGGAACGTGACCACTTAAATCATCTCCAAACCGAAGGTGGTTTAGTTAGACCACTCTCCGTCCATAGACGAGTTAGAAAATACATTGAACTTTGTGAAAGTTTAAGGAATATGGATCAAACACCATCAAGGAATACTCCCCCTCCTACTTCAACTACAAACACAAATCCAGAGGGAGGAGGAGAGAATGAGGCGCACAATGCTCCTCCAATGAGAGCTCTACGTGATTATTTACAACCGGCCCATGCTACCACTCCTTCGTGCATGTTTTTCCCAAACATTGCCGGAACAATTGATATTAAGCCAGGGATAATTTAACTTTTACCTAAGTTCCATTGGCTAGATTCTGAGAGCCCATATCTACACCTTAAAGAGTTTGACGAGGTGGTTGCTACTTTACAAGACAACAATGTATCTGAGGATATAGTAAAATTAAGGCTATTCCCTTTTTCTTTGAAGGAAAGAGCTAAAACATGGCTTCACTCTCTTAGACTAAGGTCGATTGGGCATGGACTGAGATGACCCCGGAGTTTTAAAAAAAATTCTTCCCAACTCATAAAACAAACACCCTTCGACGAGCTATTATGAATTTTTCTGTTAAAGAGAGTGAAACATTCTTTCAAAGTTAGGAGAGATACAAGGACCTCCTACTTGCTTGTCCACATCATGAGTATGAAATATGGCGAATCATAAGCTTCTTCTATGAAGGATTGAACTCAAACATGTGCCAATTTGTAGAAACGATGTGTAACGGTGAGTTCATGAGCAAAGATCCCGAGGATGCATGGAGTTACTTAGATATGTTAGCTGAGAATGCCCAATCGTGGGATACCTCAGAGAAGTCTAGTAACCTCAAGCCTCCTCAACAAAAGGAGAAGGGAGGCATCTACATCCTTATGAAGAGGACGATGTTAATGCAAAGATAACTAGCCTCACAAGGAAGATAGAGGACATGGAATTCAGTAAAAGTGGAACTTTCAAGTCAACTGAAACTATTGAAAACGTGTGTGGAATTTGTGCCACTAATGTGCACTCTACGCAAGATTGTCCTACAATCCCTTCGTTCCAAGAGGTGTTACAAGAGTAAGCAAATGCCACATATGGTTATCAACGGCCCTTCAATGGACCAGTAGGTAACATGTACAACTCTACTTGGAAGAATCATCCAAATTTCAGTTAGAGGAACGGTCCCAAGGCCAATCCTAACAATTCTTAAGGAGGGCCACCCATGCAAAACATGGCCCCACCTCAATTCTCAATGGAAGATACCTTAAAAGCTTTTATGTAAGGGCAAACGCAAATAAATCAAACAAATCAGCAAATGTTTCAAGAGCTTAAGGTGTCGGTTGATGAGATTAAGAGATGCTTGAATGCTAGGGAATGGACCTTTCCGGCCCAACCTCAGCCCAATTCGAAACAAGCACATGAAATAAGCAACCCTAACCTCCCTAACCCAAATGTGGAGCAAGCAAAATCCATCAGCACTCTTAGAAGTGAAAAACAAGTAAATAAATATATTTCGGTGAAGGCTGACAAGCTTAAGGATTTGGTAATTTCTGAGAATGAGGATGGATCTAGCTTAACCCCATAGGAAAAGAATGCATTCATAAGCGCATAGCATCATTCCCTTCGAGATTGGTTACTCCAAAACCTCTCCCGAACTCTCATGACATTCTAGAGATTTTCAAACAAGTTAAGATCAACATTCCTCTACTTGATGTTATTAAACAAATCTCCTCTTATGTCAAGTTTCTAAAGGACCTATGCACAGCCAAACGCAAATATAATGTGCAGCAAAAGGCCTTTTTGAATGAGCAAGTGAGTGCCATTTTCACCCAAAAGACCCCCCAAAATATAAAGATCCCAGAAGTCCCATAATGTCATGCATCATTGGCGACTACCGGATTGAACGTGTATTGCTAGACTTATAGGCAAGCATAAATTTGATCCCATACTCGGTATACGAGCAATTAGGTCTTGGTGAATTAAAACCCACCAAAACCACATTGCAACTTGCTGATAGATCTATCCGTGTACCAAGAGGGATGGTTGAGGATGTATTAGTCCAAGTTGACAAATTCTACTACCCGGTGGATTTTATCATCTTGGACACGCAGCCAGTTATGGATACAAGCACTCAAATACCGGTGATTTTAGGCCGTCCATTCTTGGCTACATCAAATGCAATTATAAATTGTCGGAATGGGGTGATGCAATTATCCTTTGGGAACATGACATTGGAGGTGAACATGTTCCATATGTGCAAAAAGCAAAGGAATGAGGACGATGATAAACTCTTCGAGGTAAACATGCTCGAATCCTTTGAAGAAGAGGAACTCCTCCAACTTGAACCACTAGAAAATTTGGAGACATGCTTGGCACACTTTGAGAATTCTAAGGATCCCATCTTGAGTGATATTGTGCAAGCATTGAGTAATGAGAAATCGATAGTTGATACTAATCGATGGAGGTCTCATTTTGAAAGATTGCCACCAACCACATCAAAGCCTCTACTGTTTAATATTAAACCGCTGAAGCTTGACCTTAAACCTTTGCCATCCAAGCTGAAATACATATGTTTGGGTCAAGAGGAAACATTCCCGATTGTCATGGCCTCTCACCTAGGAAAAGACCAAGAGCTCAAGTTGATTGAGCTACTCAAAGAACATAGGGGAGCCATATGATGGACAATAGCGGACCTCAAGGGGATAGACTCTTCGGATTGTACTCACCGTATACACTTCGAAGAGAATGCAAAAATGACTGGATAACCTCAAAGAAGATTAAATCAAAACATGATGGAGGTTGTCAAGCCTGAGATGTTAAAGCTACTAGATGTGGGTATTATCTACCCCATCTCGAATAGCCAATGGGTGAGTCCTACTCAAGTTGTCCCTATGAAGTCCAGTATTACCATTGTAGAGAATGCCAATAATGAGCTTATACCGATAAGAGTGACCACTAGTTGGCGTATGTGCATAGATTATCGGAAGCTAAACATGGTCACTAGGAAGGACCACTTCCCTCTCCTATTCATGGATCAAATTTTGGAGAGGTTAGCGGGTCACTCCTATTATTGCTTCCTCGATGGCTATTCTGGTTACAACCAAATTGAGATAGCCCCGGAAGACCAAGAGAAGACCACCTTCACATGCCCGTTTGACACATTCGCATATCGAAGGATGCCATTCGGACTATGTAATGCACCTGCCACATTCTAATGATGCATGTTGAGTATTTTTTCAGATATAGTGGGTGAGTTTCTCGAGGTATTCATGGATGACTTTTCTGTTTTTAATCGTACATTCGATGAGTGTCTCAATCACTTGAAGTTAGTCTTGACAAGGTGTGAGGAGAAAAACCTTGTATTAAACTGGGATAGGTGTCATTTTATGGTACGAAGAGGAATAGTCCTTAGACATATCATCTCGTCCAATGGAATAGGGGTAGACCGAGTAAAAATCGATATCATTTCTAACCTACCACCACCCAAAAGCATACGCGATGTGTAGTCCTTCCTCGAACACGCCATCTTTTATCGAAGATTCATAAAGAATTTCAGCCAAATCTCAAGGCCTTTATGCAATCTTCTTCAAAAGGACACCTAATTCTAGTGGGATGCTGAATGTCAATTAGCTTTTTCAAAGTTAAAAGACATGTTGACAACTGCTCCTATTCATGCAACCATTGGATTGGTCCGTTCCTTTTGAGTTGATGTGCGATGCGAGTGATTATACTATTGTGGCGGTGCTAGGTCAAATGAAGGATAAAAAGCCTCACGTTATCTACTATGCGAGTAGCACCTTGAATCCCGCCCAAGTTAATTACTCGACTATGGAGAAAGAGCTCTTAGCTGTTGTTTTTACCTTGGACAAATTCAGGCCTTACTTGATAGGATCTAAGGTCATAATTTACATGGATCATGCGGTGCTGAAACACCTTCTTTCTAAGAAGGATCCTGAACCCCGTTTGCTTAGATGGATCCTACTCCTTCAATAATTAGACTTAGAGATCGAAGATAAGAAGGGACTAAAGAATGTGGTGGCGGATCATCTATCCTGCCTAGCTTTACCTAATTCCAGTGACAAGTCACTTATTAAGGACTTATTTCCTGATGAGCAACTCTTTATTGCTATGCATCCAGCATGGTACGCTGACATAGCCAACTATCTTTGCACAGGTGTGATGCCAACTCATTGGACTGCGCAAGATAAGCGAAAATTTCTAAGGTAAGTGCGCAGGTTTTTCTTGGATGAACCATTACTTTTCAAATATTGCCCAGATCAAATAATTAAAAGATGTGTCCCTGATGATGTACAAAATTTCGTCATCTCCTTTTGTCATAGTTAAGCATGTGGGGGTCATTTTTCCGCTAAGAAAACCACTGCAAAAATTCTGTAATGTGATTTGTATTGGCCTACTTTATTTAGAGACACCCACGAGTTTTGCAAAGCATCCGAGTGCTATCAAAAGCTAGGAGGATTGTCCCGTTGGAATATGATGCCTCTCAACCCAATTCAATATCTCAAAGTTTTTTATTGTTGGGGCATTCATTTCATGGGACCATTCCCCTAATCTTTTGGACATGTCTACATATTGCTTGCCGTAGACTATGTGTCTAAGTGGATAGAGGTGATTCCATGTAGAACCAATGATCATCGCACGGTTCTAAGGTTCTTTAAAGAAAACATACTATTTGGATTTGGAACGCTTCGTGCCATCATAAGTAATGGAGGTTCTCACTTTTGCAATAGGCCTTTCGAAGCCTTAATGAAAAAATATGGCATTTTGCATAAAGTGAGTACCCCATACCACCCACAGACAAGTGAGCAAGCTGAAATTTCCAATCGAGAAATTAAGCAGATTTTGGAGAAGACGGTGAGGTCGGATCGCAAAGATTGGTCGCTAAGATTTGTTGATGCTCTTTGGGCTCACCGTACCGCTTATAAGACCCAAATTGGAATGTCTTCCTATAGACTTGTCTATGGAAAAGCTTGTCACTTGCCCGTAGAATTTGAACACAAAGCCTATTGGGCGATTCGGGCATTAAACTTCGACATTGACCAGGCTAACTCGCTTCGTAAACTCCAATTAAATGAGCCTGACGAGATTCGGAACGATGCTTACAAGAAATCGAGGATTTACAAGAGTAGAATGAAGGCCTTTCATGACAAACACATCTTTAGGAAATCTTTTCATGAAGGCTAGAAAGTGCTCTTATACGATTCCCGAATTCATCTTTGTTCGGAGAAATTAAGATCTCAATGGACCGGCCCATATGTTGTTAAAGAAGTTTTTCCTCATGGAGCTGTCGAGATAGAGAATGCGGCAAATGGTAACTGTTTTAAAGTAAATGGACAATGCCTTAAACCATTTGTTGAGAAATTTGACTTAGAGGACATGACTTTTCCTTTGAGAGATCCTATACATCGGGATGATTGATCTCCGAGTCTGGCGGAGGTATAGAGTAGGTTAGGTTTAGTTTATTTTCTATTTTAGGTTTGTTTCTTTGGTAGATTTAGTTGTCAGAGTTGTAGACTTCCATGATCGACTCTATCAGGTACTCTTATTCTCACTCTCCTTTGTTTTATTTCATTACTCCATGCCATTGATTATTGTACATCTTTTACATTGAGGACGATGCGAGATTTGATTGGGGGGGTGAGATTCATAAATGAATCTAGTGTTTTGTAACATTTCGAGCAATGTTTGTACAAAAAATTTTAATTTTTCTGAAAATTCAAAACTCTTTTAGAAAACTTTATTTCTATGCACTTGGGATGTCATAAGTATGAAAGGATGAAAGATGAATTGTTATGATTTTGAGATCTCTAAATTAGCTTAAATATAATCGTTTTCTATATGAATTCCCTATTTATATGATCGATAGAAAATTTGAACACTTTTGAGTCTAGTTCACATTACACGATTCTCATGGTTTAAAGAGATTACGTAGATTTGTAGATTGGTTAGATTGAAGATTTGAGGTGTTAAGGAATGTTCATGTGAAAGAAAAGAAAAGAATGAAAGATATGAATTTCTAAAAATCCTATCTAATGTATATGAAAAGGAGAAAGTATGGTTGTTCATTGAATATATGTTAAAAAATTCTGAAAATGGCTACCTATTACCAATCAGAGGATGGTCTACCCATAACCAAAGATGAAAATGGAAAGTAGTATGAAAGCCATCGAAGAAGCAATAAGGCAAATTCTTGTCATAGGCATCTGATTAAGTTGTACACCTTTAGATCTTTAGTTTGATTGATCTATGAAGAATGTAATCCTGAAAACTCATGAGATGAACATTCACTATGCACACTAGGTTAAACTTATTCAGACTCTTCTATTTATTAATCAATCAGTAGGGATTATATTTGAACACTTATTATATTTAGGGAGTTTAGGATTTCATCTTCTTATCACTAAATTTTTCTGAATTTTGCACTTATATGTCTTGAAGTTTATAGAAGCATAGTTTCCAAAAGAGAGTTGAGTTTTGGAAAGTTGGAGTTGTTTCATGCATGTTTTGCTCGAGACTAGCAAAATGCTGGTTGGGGGGTGTGTTGAGCTCTGAATTGTGCATATTCTAACCCCAATTCATCACACATTATGCATGGTTTTCATGATTAAAGACTAATCCAATACATGCTTTTATGTTAGTAGGAATGCGAGAGAGAGTCTACTTATATGATATTAAAAGATGCACTTTACATGCCTTGAAGATCAAAGGAATAAAGGGCAAGAGATGGAGGAAAGATACAATGGAGATGGAGGAAGAAAAGCTGAAAAAGTCACATTTTATATGCCATTCGGCCGGCCAGCCAAACCCTCCAGAAATAGTAAAATTGCTGGACACTTTTTATGAAGCCTGGCTTGTTGACTGGCCGACCGGCTAGCTGGCAGGTCGTCTTATGCATTCCAATGTCTGGAGAATTATATACATTGAAGCCCAAGCTTCGGTCGGCCGGCCAGTGTCCAGACTGCGTAAGGACTCTCCAATCTCTCAAAGTTTTCAAGTCGGTGATGGATTTTTGCTATAAAAGGACACCTCTATGTTGTTCCTAAGGCATCATAGAAGGCTTGTAAAGTCTAGGAAGGTAGAGAGGAGCATCATGGAGCGTTCGCAACTCCTCCAACTAGGGATTTTATAGTTTTCTTATGCTTTTAAGTAGTTTTTCTTATGATTTTAGTTGTAACATGATGATGCTCGGCTAGAACCTCTTAGCTGAGGTTAAGAGGTGAAGCTTGTAGCTAGTTATCATATAGAATTTGTTTAATTCAAGTACCTTTACTTAAAGTTTGGATATTTAAGTTCTAGTTTGAATAAAGTTGGTATTTTTAGATGTTTTATGAGACTTCATGTGCTTCAGTCCTTGCAATTCTCTGAGATTATCATGTTTGGATTGATTAGATTCGAATTGTAGTAACCCTAGAGCATGTCATAATCTCTTGGCATGGCTTTTACTTCAAAGGCTACATGTTTGAATTCTATATGCTTCATTAGAACTAGAATCTTATTTTCTGACTTAAGTGGAATTGTTTGTGTTTGAATGCTTAATCTTCCAACTAGATGAGAGATAAAACTTCGAATCTAGTTGTGTTTATGCTTGGATGGATGAATTCACATGGAACTACTACAAGTGGATCCTTGAGGTTTTAGTCCTGTTAATTATCAAATTTCTTCTAAAGTTACTGTTTTACTTAGTTTTTAAAATTGAATTCTAAATTTGCTACGATTGAAGTTGTTAGAATGGTTTGAATTTGTTTACCCTAATTTCCTGTGGATCGACCTCAATCTTACCTAGTTATTACTACATCGCAAGCCTTGCACTTGAGGCGAGTGAACAACGAATCCCTTAAATTTTTTGTTTAACTTTTCTTCTTTATCATCCCCATCATCGTTATCATCTTCCTCGGACTCACTCTTGTTTTTCCTATGGGAGTGTTTGTGGGATGTTTTTAAAGCGATGATGTTCTTCCTAGAGGGGGCCTTAAAGTGTAGTTCATGAGTTTGTAGAGAACCTATAAGTTCCTCTATTTTTATGTTGTCTATGTCTCTATACTCTTTAAGGCTACTACCTTGGTGCGAAATATTTTCGGTAGGGACTTAGGTATTTTTCTACAAATCCTGCCTTTTGGAACCCTTTCCCCCAAGGAAAACATCGAGTTATAAATGTTAGAAAGTTGGATATAGAACTTCATGAAAGTTT
Organism: Liriodendron chinense; assembly: GCA_003013855.2. Taxonomy (NCBI): domain Eukaryota; kingdom Viridiplantae; phylum Streptophyta; class Magnoliopsida; order Magnoliales; family Magnoliaceae; genus Liriodendron; species Liriodendron chinense. Next base: position 7,325,287 of record ML058327.1, on the reverse strand, counting down.
CAGTCTCTTCCATCCTAAGATTTTCAAATTTGGTGGCTAAGATCTGAAGCTTCGAGCGTCTTACTGTGCTAGTTCCCTCGTGAGTAACCTTAAGTATGTCCAACGCTTCTTTAGTAGTTGCGCATGTGAGAATGCGCTGAAATTCTTCTGAGGAAACCGCACAGCAAATCGCATTGAGAGCTTTGGCATTTGCCATGTATTGAGCTCTCTCATTGTCATGCCATTTCTCATCATCTTTGAGAATGACAATGGTTTTACCGTTAACCTCCACTTGTTTGGTGGGCATGAAATATCCACGTTGTGTGCTTACCAACACAGGTCGGTCCATGAATTGTAAGAAAATCTCCATCCTAACATTCCAATAGGCGTAGTTGGACCCGTCAAAGAATGGTGGACGGCTTGTGATACTCCCATCTCGGTTAGACATTATGCTAGTGCTCCGGTATCAGATCTCACTCTAGACTGTTAAGTCCTTGAAGAGCAACCCACTCTGATAACAATTGAAATTACGCCTTTTGCATCAACACACTTGTAATGGCATGTGCGTGCGGAAGCTTGGAGAGCAACTAGAATTATGGCTAAGTCCTAGTGGGGGGTGATTAAGACTATTTAAAATCTTTTCACCTACTTAACAATTTTATCAAATTAAACTAAGTAAGCAAGAACACTTCGGCTTTCAAGCCTAAGTGGGTCCAATCACAAGACTAGCATATGGTTTAAGTAATAAGCTACCTAGTCTAAGCAAGCATAGATCATCAATTGATTATACTAATCAAGCTCCTAATCTATGCAACCTAAGTAGACTATATGAGAGTGGATCATATAAGGCTCAAGTCTACTCTACTTAGTGAAAGTACATCTTGTGTGTGGATGTGCCTATCAAGTGCCTAGCATACATTCCTATCAAGCATTCATAATTAAACAATTAAACATATAATGCTAAGATAACAATGTGCTCAATTCAATCACAAACACAAGCATGTATACTAGGTTCGACTTTGGGACTACTCTACTCCCGGTTCAAGTACTCAATCTCATTGAGCACACTGACATTCACTATACGGAGGTTTTAATTAGGTTCACCTCTCAACCTTTACACGGAGGTTTTATTGGTTCACCTCTCAATCTTAACCGAGTTTTGCACATAAACCCGACGCACGTTCACTCTTGTGTCGAAGGCTCCCCTTTGAGACTTGTTTAGCCCGACAAACATGTCAAGGAACGGCAAAAGTCCCTAGATTTTTAGGCTCAACTAACAAGCCAAGGATCGGCAAACGACCCTAAATCGAGTTTGACAAACAAACTCTATACTCAATTCCCACAGGAAAAAGAGTGGATGGACTCTCAACAAATCACAACATTACTTGTCAGATGAGCCCTTTGTTCAACACCACTTTAGTTGCTTGATCTTCGCTCTCTCGTGCTTCAATCAGCTCCTCGAATGCTCCCCCGATCATGTTGCCGCTACGTCACCAATACCTCAGCTCCACTTGATCAATCACCTTGCATGTATGCTCTTGAGATGCCCAAGGTGATATGAGTTGGTGTGAATCCTCTACAACTAATAGGATTTGATTTCCTAGATGGATTTCACATAATATGATCTTTAGAGAGGTTTAGACAAAGGATCTACCTTTGGTTGAGGTGCCTAAAACATCTAAAGATCAAGAGAGAGCAAGAACATCTTTAATGAGCTTTGAATGCTCCATCTTATGATTCAACATAAGGAAGCCGACTCGGAATGCTTATGATTAGAGCCTAATGGTTTCGGCAATCAAGGTGGCTTCTAATGCACTAATATCTCTATTGGAACCCAATAATCAAGCCTAGCCATTTTATAAGAAAAATTCCAACGGATCTATAATGGTGCAAAACAGGGTAGTAGCCAACCGGTCATGACCGGTCGGATAGGGGTCCACAACTGGTCGGCCAATGGCCAGGTTAAGATAGAATTGTTGCTGTCTTCTGCATGGGTTAGTCTGACCGGTAGGAACTGGTCGGACCTATCCAGTTGATCGATCACGACCGGTCAGACCTTGGCCACGTGTGTCTAGCAACATGCTGACCCATTTTCTTCACTAGTCGACCGGTCAGCCATGGGTCAGACTAGTCAGACAACGTATGAAAGTTGCTATCAGGTGTTTTGTTTTTAGCAGCTCATGCAACCTCAATGGTCATCACTTAGGTGATCTTTTGGGACACCTAAGGTCATTCTAAGATGACTACAAGTATTCTTAAATGGGTCAAGGCCATCTAGAGGTTATGGTTTTGGTTTGGTTCAAGGTTAAGGCTTCACCAAGGCATCTCTTTTACCCGTTTTTTTCTTCCTTGATGCAGCAGGTCCTCTTGAGTCTTCGATCTTCGTCTTTTATAAGCTTAACCGACACTAGACTCACCGACCTAAGTAATTGACAAATAAGGTGCACTAGTGTGCCACAGAAAAGTGCACTAACACTTCCGTCAAACAAGAGTACATGGTAATAATTACCTATATGCATGCATTTACCCCTGGGGAAATGTAAACAAACACGCCCTTAATTCTTCTTAGTTTATTTTTCTTTTATTTTTGTTTAAGATGTTAGCCATGTTAGGTTAATCTCTTAATTAAGTATAAGGATAAACCTTTTTTTATGTTAGTCATGCAACTGCACCCACCTTGGGTTAGTCACACAATGAACCCACCAACCGGTGGGGTTAGTGTGTGTCCTTAGCACTCGTACCTGAGACCTACTGTTGAAACGCCTAAGCGTCTTCTAGCTAGGCTAGCAGGCGAGACACAACTTAAGGGATGAACCTCTTATTGAATTTTGATATTTAATTCATTTTTAATTAAAGTTATGGGATTTCAATGTTTGCATTATGATTGTGTTGATTGAATTCCTGAATTAAAGAAGGAATCCATCTATAAAATTGATTGATCTATCGTGAACTCCGGTTACAAGAAATGCTTTTAATTCCCTGAGATTGATTGCTTAGATCTTCATGATAGATCGATCTATCTCAATTCATAGAGTCATCTTCCGATTAGAACGAATTAAAATCTGATTCTAGTTGAGTTATCACTTGAGGAAGATGAATTAAGCATATAATTTGTTGAGTGGGGATTCCTAGATCCTTAGTTATTATTTAAATTTTTATTTACAATCCTCTGGATTCCTTAATCAGTTTAGTTCAATTGTGTTCTTAACCACAAATCCTTATGGAATGATCTCGTTCTCACCGAGTTATTATTATTGTGCAGCCCTATACTTGGGATTATTCAAAAGGGACGTTCTTGTGGTATTTATAAACCTCTGAGGCCCTCCTTTATGTTAGTGCACTTTCCTTATTTGCCAATTACGTAGGTCCTAATGTCTAGGTGTTGGTTGAGCCTAAAGAAGATGAAGACCGAAGATATAAGCAGACAACTGCATCAAGAAAGAAGAAAAGTAAATCAGAAATGCCTTTGTGAGCCAAAACCCTTGAACCTAAACCAAAACCATACCTCTAGATGATGACCCATAGGTAAACTTTTAGTTATCGTAGAATGGCCTTAGGTCTCCCAAAAGACCACCTAAAGTAAGGCCTTAGAGATTTGTAAGTTGCTGTAAAATACAACTCAAAACAGTAAACTTACAGTGCCATCGGCCGAGCATCGACCGACCGACAACAGGCGTTGGACAATCGATAGTATGATTGACCGACCAATAAAGGCCCAAAAGTGGACAACAATAAAAGCATTGTCCAAGCCTTAATTCAGTTGACCGACACCCATCGTCGGCCGACAGAAGGCCCTCCGTCGAGTGACTGGAAGGATATGTGGGTTGACCGATAACTAGCCGTTGGTAGCTGTTTTCTATCCATTAGAACTTTTTCTATATAATGGAGGGACTAATTTGAGGGCTAAAGAGAGAGATTTTAGTGCATTAAAACCCACCCCAATTCCACATCATTAGGCTCTAATCCTAACAATTTCAATTCATCTTTCTTGTGTTTGATCATAAGTTCAAGCATTCAAAAGCTCAATTGAAAATGGACTTGCTCTCTCTTGATCTCTACATGTTTTAGGCACCTACACCATAGGTAGATCCTCTGTCTAAACCTCTATAGAGATCCATATAAGTGAATTCTTTTAGGTTTGTAATACACAACTATTGTAGAAGTATTTAACCTATCTCCTATCACCTTAGGCATCTCAAAAGAGCACCACATGTGAGGTGATTAATTGGTGGAGTTGAGGCATTAGCAACGCATCAGCAACATGATCAGGGGATCAAATGGAGCTGATTAAAGTACGAGAGAGTGGAGATCAAGCAACCAAAGTGACGCTGAACAAAGGGCTCATCCAACAAGTGTCAAGTGGAGAGTCCTTTACACCTTTTCCATTTATTAGTTAGAGTATGAGAGTTCGGTTTAAACTCGAATTAGGTTCCTCAGTGGATCTTTGGCTCATTAGTTGAGCCTAAAATTCAAGTTCATGTGTTAAACCTTGACTCATTCATTGGATTTAAACAATGTCTCTACGGGGAGCCACTGACACTAGGTGTGTACGTATTCCACCAACACCGGTACATACGTGTAGGTTGAGAGGTGAACCTGTGCAAAAACCTTTGTGTAAAGGTTGAGAGGTGAACTTGATTTCAAACCTCCATGTAGTGAAATCTAGTATTCTCATGGGTTGGGAATGGTAACCGAGAGTGGAGTAGGGAAATTGAACCATTATACATGCTTGTGTTTATAATTTTCAATTGAGCACATTTTCATTCATGCATTGTCTTTTAATTGATGAGTTATATGATTGCTATAATGGTTTTTATGCTATGCACTTGTTAGGTAAGTTCACACACAAGATGTATGTTCATTAGGCTTGTAGACATATGCTTAATATGATGTATCTCATATTGTCCACAGCTATCTAGACTAGTTTCTTAGGTAGTTATTTCTTTTGTAGTCTAGATAATTGCAGATTGATTAAAAGCTCAACATATTGCACCATTATAATCTATGTGCTTAGCGTAGGTTGATTGATTGCTATACCTTTTGTAGCCTTTGTGATTGGACCCATTTAAGCTTAAAAGCTAAGTGTTCTTGTTTAATTAGTTTATAATTGCTAAACTAGTTTAATTAAGCAAGAGTTTTTAAAGGATTTTAAAATGGCCTTAATCCCCCCCCCCCCCCCCCCCCCCCCCCCCCCCCTTAGGATTTAGCCGTAGTTCTAAGCTTTGCAAGCTTCCACACATAGTGTACAGTGTCGTGTTAGACGATCCAACACAATTTCACTTTACATATGGTTTTACGCATAGATGGACATGTGATGGCTTGCATGGGGCAACATGTGTATATAAAGAATGTCTCCATCAGGGTTTGTGCCTCTAAGGGCAACATCTTGAACATGTGCACAACCAACCTAGCATGTTGCATGATTCTTCTTCTGTGTAGAGAAATCGCGCATTGGCATGGCTTAGGGCATAACATAAGCACGACATAAGTCAAAGACTTCAGCTCCCTTTTGGTCTTCAATGGTCCCACACACCCATGTGGTCAGAGTGTGGATATTCATTTGTCTCTTCATCTTTCTTTGTTTAGACGCTCAAGAGGTACTCATGCACCCATTTGTGCAAGCTGCACTGCCACGTCAACATGTGTGCAACTCTTATCACTTAGCCAATAAGGCGCCTTTGTCAACTATGCGTCAAGTTACTTTAGTTTACCAACATTATTGTATAGTGAATTTTTCTTTGATGACCTCGTGGTTTTGCTTCTCATATTGAGAAGATTTTTTATGTAAAATCTGTATGCATTTCTTTCTCTTTCTATTATCTAATTTTCTTTTCATTTTATACTTGTGTGGTTTTGTGGGTTAGTTTGCACAAATAATGCACCTTGTGTGTTTGTAAAAATTCTTAAGTGGTTTTATAAAAGGAATCAGAGTTCCGCATTTTTCTAACAAAAGTGGTATTGAACCTTTGGTTGTTTACTACAGCTTCGTCCATATAAATCAAAGTAAATAATTCTACAAAAAGGACTGGTTAGTCTTAATTAAAGTAATTAATTAATATAGAAGATTGTCATGGAAGATGTGCTCTATTGTAAAGACTTGTATTCATCTATTGAAGGAAAGAAGCTTCAAACTATGACACAAGATGAATGAAAGAGGTTCGATATGAAGGGTATTAGAACAATTTAGCAATGGTTGGATGATGTGGTATTCCATCATGTGTTGAATGAACCCAAGATAGAATCTTTACGAAAATATATAACTTATATGAGATGAAGATGGTGGTAAATAAAGCATTCCTCATTAAGTTACTTGTAAATCTAAAATTCAAGGAATGAACTTTGGTGGCAAAACATCTAAGTGATATGCATAGCATTATGAATTAATTAGCATCTATAAAGATGGTCTTAGATGATGAATTCCATGCATCGTTGTTGCTTAGCTCACTATAAAAAAAAAAAAGTTATGAGACATATATTAGTTTCCTTGAGCAATTCGGAGCTCTATGGGAAGTTAACCATGAGTCATGTGATGAATAGCTTATTGAATGAAGAAACATGAAGAAAGTCCATTGGTGTTCCCATTTCACAAGTTTAGCAAGTGAAGAGAGAGATAAATTCGTTATAAAGAGAAAAATGTTTAGGAAAAGTCTAAGCTAAGATCACAATAAAAAAAAAGTAAGATTATATGCTACTATTGTGAGAAGACAGGACACATAAAGAGGTAATGTTAATTTTTCAAGAGAGACAAGAAAGAAAATTAACAAAAAAATTGGAGAGACAACCACTACAATGGCTAATGACAACACTCTACTTATATTATAATGGAGAATGATTTATTTTTTTTTTACTCAAGAATCCCTTCTCATGTTATACCATATAAAGATTTTGTTCATCTCTTATAAGCTTAAAAAAGTTTGGTTTTGTCCATATGGAAATTCAAGGAACATCTTAAATTGTTGGCATAGGTAGCATATATATAAAAACAAGTATTGAAGGTAAGTGTTAAAGAAAGTGCAACATGTATTAGATTTGTGTATGAATCTCATATTCATGGAAAAGTTGAATGATGAAGGTTATATTAGCATCTTTAGAGATGCAAAGTAGAAGATTACTAAAGGTGCACTTATGATGGCAAGAGGCAACACATATGCTACTATACTATATGAAGGGGCGTTTATGTAAAGGGAGCTAAATTCTATAAATGAAGTGCCTTAACAGATTTACAACATAAGAGACTTGGTCACATGAGCGAGAAGATGATAAAAGTCTTGGAAAAGAATAACCTTTTTCCAAAAATCAAATGTATACATTTAAATTCACATGATGATTGTTTAATTAGAAAGTAACATAGAATCTTTTTTGTAAGGAATAATTCTAGAAAAATTACAAAGATCTTGGATAGAGTTTATTCAAATGTTTATCATCTTACAAAAACTATTACTATTCGTAGTGCCTCTTATTTTATAACCTTTATTGATGATGCATTTAGAAAAGTATGGATATACGCTATGAAAAATAAAATGTAATTGATATTTTTTTAAAAAATCATATTTTGGTTGAAATAAAAACATGAAAGAGAAAACTTTTAGAGTATTTGAAGATGAACAATGCGTGTAAATACACCTCCAAAGCATTTGAAGAGCATTATAAGAAGCATGGGATAAGGCATGAGAAGATCACTCCATGTTCTCCTTAAGGAAAATGGTATTGTCGAGCTCATGAACCAAACTATAGTTGAAAGAATTTGATGATTTTTGTCCTCATCAAGATTGCTTAAATTATTTTAGGTGAAGCAATGAGAATGACATGCTACTTGATAAATTTGTTTCCATCAGCACCATTGTAAGCAGCAATCTTCGAATAAATTTTGAGAGGAAAATGTCAATTACAAATACTTATTATGCATGTTTTCAAATAATTAAGATCTAAATTGGATGAAAAGGTCGTGTTATCTATTTTATTAGATTAAGCGGATAAAGAGTTTGATTATAGGTATAAAATCTAAATGGTGGAAAGGTGTATGGAAGTCAAGATTTAGGCTTTAGAGATAACCAAACCACTAAAGGCTTTAATGAGTCTATTTGGTGGAAGGTTGTTGGTGTGTGGCTAGATGAAATTGTAGTTGTTCCTCATGAACATTATAATGGTGGTAATGTAAGCATTTCACATTGTAAATCAATAGAAATTTAATTTCATGTCTTAAGGATTAGCAAGCACGCCAGTTTAATTGTTAGAAATGAAAAATGAAAACAAGAAGCAGGAAGAGCGAAGGAAGAGAGGAAGTGAGGGTAATGGAGAAGAAATATGAAAAATGTGAGATGGGGCGCTCAAACTCTTAGGTTTTTCTTTTTATTAAAAACATAAGAGAGGAGAGACTGGGTTGAATGGAGTGATCTCAGTCCAATCCCACATACACATGCACACCCTCATGGCTTCTAGCCTAGGCCCACATAATAAAACATTTTCTACACTTCCCCTTAAGTTAGATAATACATATTTTGTATGCCTAACTTATTAAAAATATATATTCACATATTCCGAGGTAATGCCTTCGTAAAAATATCTAACAGTTAGAACTTCGACTGAACAATCTAGTGACAATTTCTTTGGATGTGACCTTCCAATCCACCTCTGTATGCTTCATCCTTTCATGAAAGACTGGGTTCTTGGTGATGTGGATCGTCCCCTAATTGTCATAGTGGAGGACCATGGGAAATGTGTTAAAAAGATCAAATTTCTGAAAAAGTGACCTTACCCAAATCATCTAAATCAACCAGTTTTGTTCACATTCCATCTCAAAAAACTAAAAAATTAAACTAGAGATCCCTAAAGTGCATTTCCATCCAATACCCTGAGAATCCAAGGGTTATGTTATGATCCATGAACGAGAAAATAACGGAAAAATTGAAATGGAGTTATAAGATGTTGATTTCGTTAAGGAAAATTTTTGAGTAGGAAGAAGTCTTAGGATACTTAAGAGTTCTTTGAGATGATAAACTCTGACTCTAATTCAGTCTCAGTCACCCAGCTGTCACTTAGCGAAGGTGGGGATCTTGATCACCCACTTTTGATTTGGCTGATCCACTAATTGCTAAGGATAGTGGGAGGAATTTTTTGCCTAGTGGGAGTATACCACATGAGGCCGGGACTAGTTCGAATCATGATCTTGTATTGAGGAGTAGCACTCGTGGATCGAAATTCCGTCGTCATTCTAAGATTGAAGGAAAATCATTTATGGTTGCTTCCCTATATGACAATGAGCCTAACTCATACAAGGAGGCATTGTTATATCTTGTTGCAAAAGAGTGGATAATAGCTATGAAGCATGAGATCCGCTCCATAGAGCAGAACCAAGTCTGAAAACTTGTTGATCTTCCACCTGGACACAAGACTGTCGGGGCCAAATGGGTCCTGAAAGTCAAGTGAAAGGCAGATGGAGCAATAAACACGTTCAAGGCCTAAGAGGTAGCTAAGGGCTACAAGCATATTGAGGGCATGGATTATGAAGAGACATTTTTTTTCTTCGATGATGAGACTCGTCGTCTTATTCTGGCTATTGTCACACATTTGGATTTAAAACTCCATCAGATGGATGTCAAGATGAAATTTCTCAATGAAGACTTAGATGAGGAGATCGACATGGATCAGCCAATGGGTTTCAAGGTTAAGAGAAAGGAGTACAAAGTTTGTCACCTTAAAAAGTCTATTATGGTCTGAAGCAATCATCTAGGAAATGGTATCTGAGATTCCAACAAGTCATCGCCTTGTATAGGTTTACGATGGTTGAGGAAGACCATCGTGTACATCAGATAGTTTGGGCAGAGTTTTCTAATCCAATCTCTGTATGTTGACAACATTCTATTAACAAAAAATGACTAGAAGATGATAGTAGCCCCTCAGAAGTAGTTATTCTCTAATTTTGAAATGAAAGACATGGGCGAAGCATTCTTTATGCTTGGATCAAGATCTATAGAGATGCTATAGAATACTTCTTGCTCTCTCTCAAAAGACTTATATAAAAAAGGTGCTCGAGTGCTTCTAAATGCACAACTGCAAATCCATTGACACTCCTATCCAGAAGAGTCATTGGCTTTGTCTAAATCTCTGCCCTAAGTCGGATGATAAAAAGTTGAAATGACGCAGTTTCCATATGCTAGCATGGTTGGCAGTCTGATGTATGCCTTGATATATACTCGATCAGACAACAATTTTATAGTTGCTTAGTGAGTCGCTATCAGAGTAACCCACGATTAGCTCATTGGAGGGTCGTCAAGAGAATATTCTAATACCTACATAGGACTAGTATCATGTATTCTACCATGGAGTTGGAATATATTGCAGGTTGCTTTAGCATTAAGAAAGTTGTATTCTTAAGAAGATTCCTTTGACATTTAAGATATGTACCACATGCTTATGACCCTGTCATATTGTATTGTGATAGTAAATGGCTATTACTTATGCAAAGGATTCCAAATATTATGGTAAATTGAAGCACATCCAAATCCGCTATCACTACGCTTGAGATATAGTCACAAAGAAAAAGATTATCTTATACATGTACCTACTTGTGAGATGGTTGTTGATATGCTGACTAAGACAATCGCTCGAGACCCTTTTAAAACTCACATTAGGAGTCTGAGTTATCATAGTATGTGATTTTGTGACATGGACATTTTAGCAATTTTTCTTTATCAGATTGTTTATATTTGAATCTTTGTATATTGATTGTTCTTCTATGGACATCTTGATAATATACACATTCACTGCGTCCTTTTTTATGAGACGTGGATTGAGATACGTAACTAGGCAAGGTTTGTTCATCTCACACGACCACCTGCCTTAGAGTATTGATTATGAGCAAGACAAGATGTGATTATTCTATTACTTGCACATCACCTCGAATTGGGTTCGAGATTAGGTTCTATGAGGACCAAGCATGACCGTTTCCACTAGGGTCATGCAACCTAAATAAGCCAGATGTGTGACTTCATTTAGGTGCTTATGAGAAGCGATTAAGTTGAGTGGCTCAGACTAAGCGCCTAGATGGTGACTGGGTTAAGATATATACAATGTAGAGTTTGACATACTCCTTCCTAAGAGCTCCACCATAACATGCTTTCATATAACAGTGTGCTAGAGATGACAAAAAAACTTGGGGGGTTTTGGCAAATCTAATATTAAGAGCTTATTTGTTTATTCTAAAAAAAAAAGCTCTTATTGTGAAAATAGACTGTTTAATAAAGCTTTCATTTTAGAGCTTATTTTTTTAGGAAACTAGCAAAAAAGCTCTTAAATAATAAGTGATAGGGAGGTCACTTTTTCTTTAAGAGTTTATTTAGCTTAAGCGGGTAGACATCTTTAATTAATTTTTGAACAAGTTTGTCCTTAAACTTTTTAAGTAATTCCCATCTTGCCCTCTTCTCTTCTTGAAAATATCTCTAAGGTGGGCCACATGATGAACAACCCATATTGAAGCTGGGTTTCCACATCAAGGTGGGGCCACATAATGCATGGTCACATCAAAGGTGGGCCCCACATGATGAACACCCACATCAAAGGTGGGACCTACATGATGGATGGGGGACATTGAAGGTGGGATCACATGATGGAAGGTTGACATCAAAGGAGGGCTGACATGATGAACAACCTATATTGAAGGTTGGCCCCACATGATTGACGGTGAACACCAAAGGTGGGTCCCACATGATGGATGATCCATATTAAAATGTGGCCCCGCATGATGGATGGACTATCCACATCAAGTGGGCCCCATATGATGGACGATTCATAGCAAAGGTGGGACCCACATGATGGATGGTGGATATTGAATGTGGGACCACATGATGGAAGATTGACATTAAATGTGGGACCACATGATGAATGGCCCATATTGAAGGTTGGGCCCCACATGATGGATGGTCCATAGCAAAGGTGGGCCCTACATGATGGACTATCCACACATCAAGTGGGCCCCACATGATAGATGGTCCACAACAAAGGTGGGACCCACATGATGGATGATTCACATCAAAGGTAGGATCTAAGTGATGGATGGTGGATATTGAATGTGGGACCACATGATGGAAGGTTAACATTAAAGGTGGGCCTACATGATCAATGACTCATATTGAAGGTTGGACCCCACATGATGGACTACCTACTTGATATGGGCCCCACATGATAGTGGTCCACAACAAAGCTAGGACCCACATGATGGATGGTGGACATCAAAGATGGGCCTCTTATAATGAATGACTCATATTGAAGTGGGGCCCCTCATCAAGGTTAGCCCACATAATGAAAGGTTCACATCAAAGGTAGGACCCACATGATAGATGGCCCACATCAAAGTGTGGCCCAACATGACGGAACATGCACATCAAGTGGGTCCCATTTAAATGGCAGTCCACGTCAAAGGTGGGACCCACATGATGGTGATGCTCATTGAAGGTGGGTCCACATGATGGTCAGTTGATATCAAAGATGGGCTCACATGATGAACGGCCCATAATGAAGGTGGGGCCCCATACAAAGAATGGTCCACATCAAGGTGGGCCCACATAATGGACGGAGTGGGCTTCACATGATGGATGACTCACATAAAAGTGTGGCCCCTCATAATAGACAGTTGATATCAAGCGGGCCCCACCTAATAGACAGTCCACATCTAAGGTCTCTCATGATGGATGACCCATATCCAACGTGGGCCATATGATGGCTGATCCATATAGAAGGTGCAGCCTCGCACGATGAATGGTATATCAAAACTGGGCCCCACATGATGGACAATATAGTTTAAAGGTAGGGCCCACACTATGGACACCTCAAATGTGGAGTCCACGCGATGGTGATGGGTAGTGGACATTGAGGGCCCCACATAAGGACAATTAGCATTGATGCTGGGCCCCACATGATTGACGGTCCACCCAAACAACCATTTGGATTGCTCGTATATTTAAGTTGTTGTAATCTTTAAAAAAGACATCAACTACCCTTAAAAAAGCTCTTATTTGAAAGTTTTACCAAACATGCTTATTTTAAATAAGAGCTTTTTTGGAGATTTTACCAAATGGGCTTATTTAAATCAAGAGCTAGAACAGAAAGAGCTTATTGAAGTAGCTCTTATTCAAAAAGCTCTTATTGAATTAGAGTAGAGATGCCAAACGCCCCCTTATAGTGAATGGAGATTGGATATGAGTTTCTCCTCCATGTGAGAAAATTGGTGCATAGATGACCCTTGTGCACTTATTATTGTGGGTTATGCCTTGAAATGAAGGGTTAATGCTGCTACCCTAGTTTATTTCCAAAGACCATAAAAGAAAATGGTACAACGTTATGTATCTGAGAAAGCAGTTAGGCCAAGATCGATAGGTATGAGCACTATGGGAATACCGTCCGGTTTTGCATTTTACATGTTTATGTGACATATTTATGTGCGCGAGTAAGATGAATTCATAGTTGACCAACGTGTCCCTCAACACATTCGTACTCATGCTTGGGAACAAGTAAATGGACAATCACTCGGGTTATGAGTACCCATTAGAGGTTAGAGAGTACCTATTTTGGTGTAACTGAGATGAATTTGGGGTAAGTTAGTGTTGCAGAAGATGAGATACATTATGCTAGTTGATGAAAACTTAATATATTTGTTCTCTCCTGAGGTTATGTGATTTCACTGGTCACATTCTGTATTTCTTGGTTTGAGGACTTTTAACGTAGCTTGAGTTTTGGTCATTAATTAATTCGATGCATGACTTATCCAAATGGGAGATATAACTGCAACATGTGCCGTCCAAGTGGGCTCCACCCACTGTGAGATAAAGAGATGGGTTGTGAAGGTTTTAGGGTAACTGACTGCCCATTACTCTGGCAATATCCAACTGCATGAGTAGTTTCTCCTTCAGCCCTTTACACTGAAATTACGGTTTTACTACTAGTAGAGAGACTTGGAGATTAATTAATGTCCGGGGGGGGGGGGGGGGGGGGGGGGGGGGGGGGGGGGTGAATAGAACTTTTAAAATTTCTGATACCGAATTTTAGACAATCTAAATTTACTTGAACAGGTGGACTAAATATGGATGAGAAAGCTGAATTACATGTCCAAACATATATCATTGGCATATTATCAAATACATTCAACACATGTTTATCTAAGTGAGAATCATTCAGCATGTAAGCATAAACAAGGATAAACAATCAATCCATAATGCACAATGATATATAGTGGTTTGACAATGAGTCTACTCTACTACCAATTGCCACACTTTCTTCACAAGTGCATCGGATTTCACTATGTACGTTGTTTTAAATTGGGTTCACCATCAAACCTCACATCCTAATCCTAAGACACGTGTATACCACCCGTTGGTGGCCCATTCCTATGGACTTTTCCGAGTTTGGATCTTAAACTCTCATCAATTATAATCCAAGAATCGACCGTGTACGCTCCCGTTGGATACCCACATAAGGGACTTACTCTCGAGATTAGGTCACAATCTTTCGACCCTAATCTCACAAAGAAGGGGGTCAAAGTGGACTTTAAAACTCTAGAACATACTAGATAGATGAGCCTCGTTCAAGCGCCAAGACAAGTAGCTTCAACTCCATGTTGCTTTAGCTCCTCTCCATGCTCCTAAGATTAGCTACCATTGATGAACGATATGCCTATCTAATGCAAGGCAGTTGGGAGAAGTAATGGTGTTCCTTTTTCCTATTAAATCCAAAGGTAAATGTTGGAACCACCAAATCTAAGCATCGAATGGCTATTAATGATCAAGAGATTTAATTATGAAGGTTTGGTCAGCAATTAATGTAAGCTTGAGTTCATTCTTCAATCCGAGTCTTGAATACTTATTAAAGTGCGATAAACACAAGGATTGAATGATGAAATCGAGGGGAAATAGAGCAAAGAGAGAAAGATTTAATGTGGAAACACTCGCTCTATGTTCTAATGGGGTGTGCTCATCTCGCCTTAAAAGCCCTTGAAAGATATACTTATAGTTGCAAAGAAACGGGCAAAAAACAGATAGAAAATGGCTAATTATCGGCTTGTCGGCTGACCCTGTAGACCGGCCGATTATGGGTGAAGCCTGACGGAATTAAGACAGATCAGAAAGATTTTTAGAAGTTCTTTATTGTCTAAAAATAGGCCAGATTGGCCGGCTAATTGAGGTCCGTCGGTCGTCCAATAGAGGCCATCAGCCGGTCGAATTTGATTGGATTCGTAAGGTGTCTTACTGTCCATTTTTGTCCAAAATTGGCCTGTCAGCCTGGCCTGTAGGCTGGTCGATAATGCCTGCCGGCTTGCATATTGGGGCCTTTGATCAGCCTAAGTTCCAGCGCATTTCCACATAAGTTTTTCTTAAAAATTCCTTTATGCACTTGAACTCTTAAGGTCTTTTCTGATCTAAAAGACCCTTGAGCAAGGATTAAAAGGCTACAGATTTTCTTAGAAGATTACCCCACTTAATCAAAAGGTTTTGGGATCGTAAGGCTTGTTTATATGCAACTTACTGATGAACCTTGAAACGTAAAAACTTCACTTGAAAACTTCAATCTTCATTTGGAACTCACCAGACTTGACTTAATCGACTTCATGACAATTGATAAAAATATTGCACTTACATACACGAGCAGTTTCCAAACTGCATGAGCAGTTTCTCCTATGATTTAATAATGGTTAAGGTGACATTTTTATAAGATGCATCTAGGACTCATGACCAGAGCATCTGATAAATTTCGAGCACCAATTTGTAAAGTGAAGAAATATCAACTGCGAGAGAATGAAGTTGGGTTCCATTATTACTACACGATTTACAATGTAGATCTTACTTGAAGAAGAGTGTTCCTCTAGACCTCTTCTTATGCCAATGAAAGTGGTGTAACCCTCTTCTGGTGACATGAAACGCATCCGGAAAGATCCAACAATTAGGCCTCCATCTTCTGTTGTCGTTAGATCCAAGGAATTTCTATGAGGTATTTGATTCCTAACACAAGCTTTTAATATTGCAATAGCATCTCTACTAATACTTACAACCAATATGTCATCTATATAAAATAACAAAATAATAAAACCACAATTACTATGGCTATGAATAAAGACATAATCATTTGCCTCACATCTTTGAAATTCTAAGATCACAATAAAGGAATCAAACTATGTTTACCAATAGATTGTCATCTATTTTAAACTATAAAGTAATTTGTTCAACTAACAAATAAAATTCTTCTTATTTTTTTTTATAAAACTTTTAAATGAAATCATGTAAATTTCTTTATCAAGATTTTCATTTAAAAAATAGTTTTTACATTTAATTATTGAAACTCCAAATCAAGTATCATTGTTATACTCAATATAATACGAATAATACTTAACTAGACAACTGAATAGAAAATTTCATTGAAGTTAATACCTGATTTTTTAGTATAATCTTTTGCCACTAATTGAGCTTTATTTCTTTCAACATTCCTATTAATATCTTCCTTCAGCTTATAAACCTATCTACACTAATAGCCTTCTGCCTTTTAGGTAATTTAACAAATTCCGAAGTCTTATTTTTATGCAAAGTTTTCATCTCTTTCTCAATGAACACTCTCTCTTGGCTTCTACAGATTCACATACCTTTTAGTATGATAAAGGCTTGCACTCTTCTTTCATGTATGCATAAGTCGTTACAGAATATTTGAGCTAAACAGAAGGTTTTATATATTTCTTCGGTCGACCTTAATCACTTTGAGTTTCAGTATCTGGTATCTTATCTGAATGTTCTTCATTAACTTCTTCTTCAGTAAGATCAACTTATTGATCTTTTGAATCGGTAGGCTAATTTTAAATTTCATTTAAAAATGTCAATTTAATTACCTCTCGCAATTCTAAGCTTTGTAATTTTTTATCTCTCTGCATCAAAATTTTATTAAATATAATATCTCGGCTAATCACTAACTTATATGCAATAGGGTCACATAATCTATACCCTTTTGTTACATCTACATAACTAAGAAAATATACTTTTTATACCTCATATCCATCTTACTCCTTTACTATTTGAACATCCACACATAAATGTTATAATTAAAAGTATAAAGGAACGAATAACTAATAAGTTGTTTAAACCATACATCTTTATAGATTTTACAATTTAGTGTAATTATAAGGTAACAATTCACCAATTAACAAGCCATGTTAATAGCTACTGCACAAAAATACTACTCGAGCTTAGCCAAACTCAGCATGCTCGTCGCATGACCAATAGGCATACATTTTATACATTCAAGCAACTTCATTCTATTGTGAAGTACAAGGACTGTGTATATAATGATTCAAAATTTTAGTATGCCTTCATTTATATACATACATGTACACTTGCATCCATTCAAACATACATCCATAGACCCATCCACCCATGCATACACGTACCCATAAATCTATGTAAGGTGTGACCATTAATATGTTTGATTGATCTATTTAGTGTTAACCGATTATTTATGTAATTAGTAATTCATAATTATATATATATATATATGTATGTATGTATACATTTATTCTTACAACTCATACACACAAAAGCGACCATTCACTTGTAAATTCATACAATATTAACCATTAAGCATGCATTAAACCTACTCGATTATAACTCGTGACCTATGTACCAAAATTGCATAATCATGATCTTTTATTTACACTAAAAATTGAGTAGATAAGATCACCCACTTGTACATTAAATTAGTCTAATCTAAACCATCCAATCTCGAGTTATACCGATCCGTTGCAAACCCACAAAGATTGAGATCAAATTGCCTTTGTTTAACGTTTGATTCCCAAGATAGTTTTGCTTTATTTATGATCACTAAACCTATAATTTAAATCAACACTCTGAGACTTATGATGACATGCCCAAACTATCAAAATCAGCCTTACCATCTAGATGAACCATTCCTCTCGGCTCTCACCCCCAATAGATAAGTGCAAATCCTTTAACTTTAACATGGACTCTAGGCCACACATTCCTTAACTTCCTCACTTAAACCATCCATTTACATCAACAAATTAAACCACCTATTTGGCAATTTAAATCGTTCATTCATCCAACATTTATCCATCCATTCAACTATCCATTCATCAGTTATCTGTCAATGCTTGTTATTTATTTTGGTAAAAAGGAAAATCATAATTTTAAAAATATTTGTTTACCAGTCTTTAATGTTTTAGCATTATTCTGATGTAATAAAAATTATGAACTATTCATATTTAGGAAAAACTTTGTCACTTAAAACATTAAAATTTTAAAAAATGTTAAAAAATTGCAATTTGTTCTTGAACTGGAAAATTAGATTTTTAATTGTTAGGAATTTCATTTTCAAAGTATTTTTTTATTGAATTCAAATAGGAAGTATTTTCTTATTTATGTAAAATAAACTTAAAGAAAATGAAAAGTGTCTATCTATGGTTGTTCATCTTGCCTTTTCTTATGATTATCTATTCACTTAGCATTAAACCCCAACCGTCCAATCAATCCAATAATACAATTATCCATTTATCAACCAAACCATTCACCCTTTTTAAGTCTAGCTGTTCACCAACCATAACATTTATGCTCATAATCCATTATGCATCACACATGTGAGAGAGGAGGGAATAAGGTTGGGTGCATGAGTTCTAGAAGGGAGTTACTTGAGGCCTAAGATGATTGGGATAAGAGTTGCATTATGAGGAGGAAACCATCTATAAATAAGGGTGTGAGTAGGTGAAAGGGCCATAACAGAATACATGAAAAGAGAGAGAGAGAGAGAGAGAGAGAGAGAGCTTGAGTTTGATTTCATCCTTAAGTGAGTAGATCTTTCACATTACTTTTCTTGTACCTTCTTTCTCCTTCTTAAATTCAAATTCTTTTCTTATTCTTTAAATTTAAGAATTTAATATCCTAGATAAGGGATCTTTCATGCACATTTTTACTTTTCTTTTGTAGTTTTTGTTATTATAATTGATTTTTACACTTATCTTGAAACGTCATTATTGTCTTAAGATAACCCTTTTGGCTATGGATTTTGCCCTTTTAGCTTTGGGAATATCCATGTCAATGATAAAAATAACTATTTTACTCTTACGATTAACCATTTTTTTCCTTTTAAACTTAGCCCTTTTACGTTTGGGCTAGCCTTTTTTCTTTTAAGATAGCCCTTTTCCTCATGTAATTAGATTTTTTTCTTTTTTAAATCTTTTTACCTTTAGAGTCAGGCATTTTCCTTAAGTTGATCTCTTTTCATTTAAAAGTTATGTCATATAGCTGATTTACTCATTTTGAAATTGTAAGATTGTTAAAACTATGATTTCTCGCTATTTTAAATTCTTTTCTTGAATTTTACTTCTCAAAATAATAGCCATTTTATCATTTTTCATAATCTCCTTTTTTTTTTAAATCTAAATTAACACTTTTTTTAATTTCAAAAAGTTACTTCATTTAGTCATTTTAATTTTAGTTATAGGATGCCATTTGATTAATTATATTATTGGAGTCATCTGATCATTTTATATTAAGATATTATATAATAATACAAAAATTAGAATTTCTGAACATAAGCCGAATTTTTAGCAATGTCCAAGGAGTTCTGCGTAATATTCCTAATAATTACAGAAAATAGCTCGGCCTTATAAAATTTAGAGATTAAATTTGACTAGCATCAAATTTTCGCAATGTGTAAAAATATGCACTATAGTGTAGAAATCTCGTTTTTAGGGTATTTATGTAAAAAATTTAAAATTTTAGATTTCTTTTATTTACTTAAATTAATTATTTCATTGCTAACCTACTCATTTTAATGAATATTGAATCTTGTGATGATTTAAAAGAATATATTTTAAGGGTTTGTATAAGTATGTAAAAGGTATATTGAGCATGCATCATTTAATATGCATGTAGTTTTGTGGGAAGATTTATGCATACTTTATATATGTTCGGAATGAGTATTTAGGGATCATAATTAATGATATCCATGTATCTTAAGTCATTTATAGAATTATGGCAATTAAGTGGCTACTTTGCCCTTGTTTATCCCTAAAAGATTATAGGAACTTTGCCTTGGGTTATTGATCCTTAAAAGATCACAAGTGTGCTACCCTAGATTATTCCTAAAACTCTTGGGTGCGTTGCCCTAGGAATGCCCTTAAAAGGCTTCAGCTAGTACAGGTATTAATATAACGTTGTCATAAAAGATGATATTTGCTTAATCTATTATTCATATGAATTCATAAAAAAATATTATATTATGGAATTTTTAGACTAAAAGTATATTTAATTCATGTCATTTACTTTTTGTACTAAGAAAGTCGATTCATATTTGCATATTCTATTGCATTCATGATTTTATTATATTAAAAAAGTATATTTATCCTAATCATTCAAATTTAAGTTATGGATTGGGACCTACCAAATCATAACTCTTAACCCAATACCAAATTCACCCAATTATAATCTACATTAAAAATCTGACCAAATAGATTCACCCATTTGCATTTCAAAGTATCCCGTTTCCAATCATTCAATCTTTAGCTAAATTTATCTAAAGCGGACCTGTGAAGTTTGAGTTCAATATGCCTATTTTTACCTTAATTTACACTATGGATTAGCATCGTTAATAATCATTAAATTCATGTTTTAAATAAGCCCTTTTCAGATATATGATAACATGCCCAACTGTCCAAAATAATCTAACTAAGAAGATAGACCAACCCCTTGGTTTTCACCCTTAACCAATATATGCATATTCCTAAATTCTACCATTGATTCTAAGTCACCCATTCACCAACCAACTTATCTTAACCATTCATTCATATTACTAAATCTAACCATTCATCCTTCCATCAATGCTTAAACCGTTCATTCATTTAACTATTTATCTAACCATTCATTTAACTATACATTCATCAGTTGCATGTTGATGTCTGTTTTTTATTTTGGTAAAAAGGTAAATCATAATTTAAAAATAATTTTTATAATATTTTAATATAATAAAAATTATGAACTATTAGGATTTAAGAAAAATCTTATCATTTAAAATTTAAATTTTTTAATAAATATAAAAAAATCATGATTTGTTCTTGATTTAAAAATAATAATTTTTGAAGATTTAATTTTTAAAGTACTTTTATTGAATTCAAATTATGAGTCTTTTGTTATTTACATAAAATTAACTTAACTAAATGAAAAGGTAAGGTTTATGATATTTACTCGAGGGTGCATGAGTGCTTTTGGAAAGGGAATATACAGAGAATGTGTAAGTGCACTTGTAAAGTGAAAGAGGCGGTGAGAGTTTTTTTTTACCCCCCCCCCCCCCCAAACACACACACACACACACACACACACACACACACTACATGGGTACTCAAACCCATGACCTCGTGTTGAAACTCTTTTGAGTCTACACCACTGAGGCATGAGTAAGGACTCGTGAGTGTTGGCTATATAAAGGAAAGGTGAAATGGGAGAGAGCATAAAAGTGTGAGGACATCGGCGGGGGGCTTGAGTTACTCCTTAAGATGAGTATATCTTTAACATGATTTTTCTTCAAACTTTTCTTTTTTAGTTTATTTACTAGTTTTAGTTTTCTTTCTTTTTTGTTCTTTAAATTCAAAAAATCAAGATCTTAAGTAAGGGATCTCTTCATGCATCTTTCATTTTTTTTTTTTTTTAACCTTTTTAATCCAGTTTCAAATTCTCATTTTGAGTAAAAAAATTCATAGGCCTTTTACCTATGAAAATAACCCTTCTGCTTTTAAAAATAGACATTTCACTTTTGAAAACAATCATTTTACTTTTGGGAGTAGCCCATTTTAATACCATTCTCACTGGAGTATGTATAAAATCTTATTTTTGTAAGGATGAGTTCTTTTTCTTCCCCTTTTGAGTTTAGGATCCATCTCTTTATCTTTACAAAGTTTAATGTTTCCTAACCTTTCATCTTTTATTTTATTTTCTTTAAAACTAAGATTTTAAATTGTTGATTTTTTTTTTTTTTTCTTGAAAATTTAAGATTTGAACTCTTGATTTTAAATTTAAATATTTACTTTCTTGATTTCTTACTTGGACTATGATTTATTAAGAAAAATTAATTTTTTAAAATCCCATGTTCATGCACTATTGCATTGCATTGGTATATCTCCTGTAGAAGGATGTGAGGATGGAAAGGTTATAGTATGAAAATGTTATAGTATAGAAAGGTTATGTTATGAAAATGTTTTGGTATTTGATTTCATGAAAAGAAAGATTTATGCATAATTTCACGTGAATTGTATTATTTTTTATTTTTTGGATGAAAATTCATACACTCATGATTCAAGATAGAACAGAACACTAGAAAAATAAGTGAAACGATCAAGTCCCTTGGGTTAAAAGTACCTAAAGTAAATAAGTGAGGAAAATGCCCCTAGGTTGGAAGTCTCTAAAAGCCATAAATAGGTGGGGCAACTTAGACTCTTGGGTTGAGAGACCTTAAACCCCAATTCGTACCCCTTGGAACCTCAATTGCAAGGCCACATGGTTGAGCATTTAAAGATTGCATAATCACGGGTAGGCTAGGTAGGGTAGTAGTTTGACCAACTAGAAGTGAGTCCCTCACTACATGGCCATGTGGGTGAGCAACGTTAGGATTTACAAAAGGTTCTCTTGATTAGGCTAATTGTTTCATTTTTTATTAGGAGTGTTAGAAGACTTGTGTGAAACGGCCCCATAATTCAAAAGCTAAACCATACTAATTATTGTGGATATTTCATGCATTGGTATTGCATTCCTAACACATGCCACATAGTTTTATTTTGAGAACTTCTTTATGAAATCCTTGCATTTCAAGTTTTCATAAAATAAAAAAAAAATTTCTTTGAAGGTTGCATCGATTTATGCATATTTTATCTCATACGAAATTACATTAGAAACTTCGTTTATTTCAGTTTTTGAATTTCAAAGTATTGCATTGAATTTTATGGTATTTTGATAAAATGTTTAATAAGATCGTATGTGTTTTCAAACTTGTGCATGATATACTCACTGGATTATCGAGTTCATTCTTTATTATTAGAGTTGGACACGAATCGAGCTAGTTCGGTTAACTTGCTCGGCTCGAATAAGCTCGACTCGACATGAAAGGTGGGTTCAAACCTAGTCGAGTTGATTTTTTTAGCTCAAGCTGACCTAGGCTCGACTTGACTCAGCTCAAAGCTTGGCCTGAACTCAATTCGATCAGGCTTGGCTTGAGTTATAACTTAATTATATAATATCATATTTATAGATATAACTTAATTAATATATTATATTTTATATTATATATAGTATAAAAAACAGTTTGCCCGTATAAAATCATAAGTTACATACTAAGTATTCCACCCCTCTAATGGTGAGTGGCTCATACATGAGGATGAACCATACCTAACAATCTCCCTTCAAAATCATGATTAGAGTGCCCATAACCATGCATAATGATCAACCAAACAAACTCAATACTCATTAATCAAGCTTAATTACAACTTAGCAAATCTCAACCTTGCATTTTGGCAATACTTTCATCGTTATTCTTACCTACATAAATTTTCTTCAGCTCGATCAACCTCGACTCTAACACATCTTGTATCAAATGATACTACAAGTCAATGTGCTTCATCTTAGAGTGATATACTAGATTTGTGCTAAATGTATAACATTCTAACAATCATAATTAACCACAAACTCCTACTTGATGCCCAAATTTTTAATATATTCTTAATCCATGACATCTCCTTACATGCCTCTATGACTGTAATATACTTAACTTCAGTGCTAAAGAGTGAAACATATTTTGCAACTTGGGTTGCCATGAAACCGCTCTCCGTCAAATTTACATTCGTGAATTCCACTGTCTCTAACTTATAATTTTAAAAACATAAACATATCTTGAAAGTACCTTTGAGATAGCTAAGAATCCACTTCACTGTAATCCAATGCTTTTTGCTAGGGTTGGCAAGAAACTTTCTCACAACTGCCAACTGCATGTGCTATACCGAGCCTAGTGCAAACCATAGGATACATTAAGCTCCCCACTACTAATGCATAAGGAGTGACTTCCATTTTTCTTCTTCTTGCTCTCATTGATGGGCTTTGACTCGAACTTAATTTAAAGTGTGCTACAAGAAGTTGTGGATAATGGATCACTGGTAGATCTTGCTCACAGGGGTCTTTCTAGCTTTCTTATATAGTTGTGACTTGGGGTGTTGTATATTTGACTTGGAGTTACCACTAACCAGTTACCTCAAATTTTCACAGTTGACTAGATCTTAAAGAAACCCTAAGCTAGAGAATCAAAGGATTCCTTATCTTAAATGACTCTTGCTTTATGACTTAGGATTCTAGGGTAAGGGACCATAGTGACAAAGAGGGAAAGTTTAGGCATCCTCTCTGCTCAGTACGAGCGTGCGGTCTTTACTTTACAAGTCTCGGTGAAATACAAGGGATTATGTTAGTTCTTGCACATAGATGATGCAATGTACTATGTGAAATATAGTGTGGTGATGCAATGCCTACTTTAAGTGATGGACTGGGAAATATTTCTCTTCTCGGACTCACTTACTAAAAAAGCGATTGAAATCCAGTCGATCCAAATTTTTTTATGGGCAGGATCCAGTATCCTGACAAGGTGCAGAGCACATACTTAAATCAACTGAATAAGCAGGAGGGTCGAGAGTGAAAATGATGATGCAAAATGCTAATGAAAATGGGATAGGTTTTGAGGGTCCCACTATGATTATACTAGATTGTCAGCCTTTAGTGGGGTGTCTATAGAAGTGTAGCAACCAACTTGCATTCGTCATCTTGAAACAATCCAACAACTTTTTAATATACTTCTCTTGGGATAAACATAACTTTCTAGCCACTCCATCTTGAGAGTTCACATTTCCAAGAATTACCTGGTTGGTTCTAAGTTTTCCATGGAAAAAATCTTATTCAAATTTTCTGTAATCAATCAATTATGTGCATGTCTTACCTCATAATCAAGATATCATCTGTACAGAAACAAAATATGAAGAAATTGCTTTAAAAAACTTCTTTACGTATACATAATGATTTGTCAAAGATATATGATAGTCATGATCTACCATGAATGAGTCAAGATTCTTATACTATTGCCTTAGTGCTTGCTTCAATCATATAAATTCTTCTTTAACGTACAAACCATGTGCTCATCACCTTGCCCTTGAAGCCATCTGATTATTCTATTTTTCTTCCTTCAAGTCATAATGAAGGAGAATGCCGACTTAAGATTTATGCTTGTCATAAAACCCAACAACACACAAATTGAAAACATCTTCACTACGGATGAAAAAATCTCATCAAGATCAACACCCCTTTTTTGCCTATTGCCTTTTGTAACTAACCTTTCTTTATAACATTTTTACCTATTTTCATCTTTCAACTTGTAGATTCATTTTGTCTTAAATGGTGTACAACCCTATGGTCTTTCTACGAACTTAAAGGTGTTAATGCAAGGAATCCATATCCTCCAACATAGCTTTCTTTCACTCAAGCTTATGAGCATTAACTTGGACTTCTTCATAGCTTTTGGGCTCACCACAATCTGTTCTCATTATATATTTTAAACTATGATATCTTGTTCATGGCTTAGGTACCCTTATACTCTTTCTTGGCTCTACCATAACCAACTCATCAAGAGAAGGCTGCTCCCCTTCATTGTCATGGTCTTCATCATCATGGGCATGCTTAAGATCATCTTCACCATGTGCTTCTTCATATTACTCTTCATTTTCACCCTCTTATCCATGTTTGTAGAAAATAGTTCAGTATGTTGGCTTGGCTCAATGTGCATCTAGGTGTGTATGAGTGCATGCGTGTGTTTGTGGGCCTAAGCTAGAAGTTGTGAGTGTGTGCATGTGTATGTGGGCATGGATTGGAATAAGCCCGATCAACCCACTCTCCCATCTCTTATATTTTTAATAAAACAAATACCCTAGGAGCATGAGCTCTCATCTCACATTTTTCAGATTTGTTCTTCATTCCCCTCTTTCTTCTTCTTTTCCTCCACTCTTCCTGCTTCTCATTTTTATTCTTCATTTCTAGCAATTAGATTAGCATGCTCACTAGTCCTTAGGATGTGAAATAACCTTTCTACTAATTTACATGGTATTAAAGTTTTTAGATTGAATCTTATCAAAGTTTTTCTCTTTGGATCTACATTTTTTGCATATTCATAAGAGACGTTTTCCCCTCATGCCATTTTGATTGGCTAAATCAGTTCATCTCCTATTGTTATTTGTTTCTTTTTTTATCCATGTGCACCAGTTGGGTGTTGGAGCCGTGTGATGTTATAAAGATGTTAGGGTGTTTATAACACCCTGAAAATCAGCACCCGAGTGGAGACTCCGATCCCGAGTTACCAAGTATTAACTTAGTAAAATGCTTGTCTAGGAATGCCACATGTGGGGAAGTACTCCCACGGGTGTCCTCAATCAGATTTGTATTCATTCCATACACAAATAAATCAGAGTAACGCATTTCAACTAGTGAATAAAAGTAAAGCAGAGATAACTAATTCTAGAAATATAGGGCTAGCACCCAAACGGTATAATTCAAAAGTAGTGTTCGCCTATATGAGAATTATACAAATCACAATTAATATAATAAGAAGGAAAATTTTTCAACTACCAAGTGAGAAGAAGTTAGAAATCTACTGAGGCGCCCGAGCGCATCACCACCTGGTCCTCTTCCTGAGGCATTTGTATATGTCAAATGGAAGGCGTCAAACACCAACATAGTGAAGAAATATCCCCAAGATTATACTCGGGACATTTTAATTATAAGTAGGTTCATGAAAAATATGTATTTCTACGTATATTACTTGTAAGCATGTTGTTTCTAATGCACAGATACTAAGCAAGTTACACATGATATTCACTCAAGAAGGCGCAGACAATAATAGCATAACTAAATAATCAATTTCCTACATTAGTTGATTAAATGCATGAAATGCATGTCTCGAAAATCACATGAGGGCACAAAAGGTAGTGCTGGTGCCAAATCAAGCATCCAGGCATCCACAATCCTCCACAAATGCATGTCATGATATTTATGATTTTCCAACTAATTAATTAGTTCAATTCATCTAGGAAATTGGTGAAGCCAAAATACCGTTATTATACTAAAAGTCTAACTGGGACCATTTAGCTCCCTACGATGCGTCGCCAATCATTGCGAGTAACCCATCAATCCAAGGTTTGGGTTATACACCAATGAAGGCATGGTCTGGTAATGCTTCATTAGCCACGCCCAAATAAAAGAGGAAAGGCTCATCACCCAAATTCCACATATAAATAAAAGAGACAGAGGTGCGAGCTCATCAATCAAAGCTAAACCAATACATGCCCGTGTCATTCTAATAGTATTCAAACACGCAACCATCGGTCAGGTAAAAAATCACAGGGGCCATTCGAACAACAAGTTGTCACCCCTATCAATGCTCATTGGTTACTACGGGTAGGCTCGTCACCCCAGCATAGGCCGACAGCTTAGACACGGTGTCCCATACCACCATGCATGGCTCATGAGACTTGGTGGTTCATGTCATAGTACAGTTTTAAATGAATTATTTACAATGAAAATGATGGTATTCTAGATTCCATAGAGTGTGATTCAACAGTCAACACAAGAATATGATTAACTCTGAATGAGACTTATTCAGTTGACCCAAGTGGACAATGATAAACTGCTAGTGGCCACTATTAGTCGCTCGTGTCCCGCTTAGTCGATCGAATAAGTTTGTGATGGCCAAACTAGGGGTAGGCAATATATTAGTTAAACGGTTGTCAGAGCTTAATCTAAAGTAACACTAAATTCATTACAACAATAATTTAAGGTTATTAAATACCTAATCATAAACATACCCAAAAACCTGGCTCGATCGATCTAAAAGACCCGGATGATACAGCTCGAATGACACAACCTGGCTGACACAGGGCGTCAATACATTCACAAGCATAAACAATTCCAATATTATAAATACATACCATTCAGGTATTTCATCGAGCATGTTATCAACTGAACAAAAATAGAGACATTTCATCGACCATGCTATCCACTCATCAATAATTAATATATAGATTATAATATTAAAGTAATTTTAGCATTTATACTATAATTAAATTTAATAAATTCAAGCAATTATTAACTAAAATTTATCAAGAAGAAGCTTGAGGGTAAATCTTCACCTTTGATTAGAAATTACTCGATTTAGATGTGGCCCTAGTGCCAAAAATTTGACAAAAACCTCAAATACCTATATTAAATCACAATTATAACATTAATAACTTAGAATTCTATTTTAATCAAATGTCTAATTAGGGTTTAAATACCTTGAATTTAGAGAAATCCCAAATTGATTCAACAAATCGAGGTCCGAAATCAACACACCACCAGAATCCTAACAAAGTCAAGCTCAGTCACGGCTCTCGCAAAAGCATGGGCCACCACGAATTGCTTGCATGGGCCACCAATCCTAACATGAATAACTTCTAAGCATCAAAACCCTAAATTGGATGAGAGAGGTGTGTTTTTCAACCCTAATAACTTCAAGACATAAGAAAGTCGGGAGAAATACTCCAAATAAGGTTAAAGACTTCTTACCTAGAGAAAAAAATGAATCAGGTCGATAGAACACCTGTTATGCCCTCCTAGGATCGATGCTTCTTGAAAAAGAAAGGGAAGCAAAGGATTTCAAACGTTCGAGGATGGGATCGGGCTTTCAAATTTGAAATGAAGAAGAAATCGAGATATTTCTATAGCTTCAAGGGGATTTAGATATGCGGGTAGGGTTTTTGGGTGTTTAGGGGTGCTTAGGGTAGAAAGGAGAAGGACAGAAATGAGAAGAGAGAGAGAGAGAGAGAGAGAGAGAGAGAGTTTAAATGGGGTTTTAATTAAAATCATTTTTAAAAATAAATCCTGACAAGTTCCGTGCGCTGAAGGTCCCCTTCAGTGCACTAGAGCTCCAAAACCTCAATTTTTTTAATTTGAACAGAGTCCTTCAGCTCAGACCAAAGCCCTTCGGCTCGAATCGAAGGCCTTTGGATGACCCCTAGGTGCGTCGAAGGTCTCCTTCAGTATGCTGAAGATAAAAAAAAAAACCAGAACTCCATTCGGTACGCTTTCACCTAGTCGGCTCAGCTCGAAGGCACTCTTCGCTGTAGTCGAAGGCTTCTTCGGTGCACTGAAGTTGACTGTTCAGAAATTTTTTCTGTTTGCCCAGTTTTTCTGAAAGGCCACAGTTTCACTAGCCCCCTTGGACAATGTCTGCTTATTTACATGCCCTAAGATTTAAGTAAATTTTCCATTCCAAGTACAAATCGTGACTTTTTGGTATTTTAAAAAATTAACGCCTTTAATTTTAGGGTTTTTGACAAATCTTAACCATTCATAAATTTTGATAAATCAAAACTATGTTAAAATACCAAAGTCCAGAAAAAAATATTTTAGATTTACGGGTGATATATAGTGTTGTACACAAGCTAGACAGATCGATCGAAAAACTATTCGGTTCATTAACTCATTAGACTAGAAACACTCGAAACCATGATTCCCCAGACCTCTATCCCAAAACATCAAATTTCCAACTTTGCGAAAATCTAAGATGTTACAGTGTTAGTGTGATTTTGTGGACCAGTTGGGCCCATCACTAGTGAAAAGTGCCTTTGGTGATCATCTATGGATCTAGAATAGTCCAATTATTGTGGGTGGGTGTTCCATCATAGATCGAACAATGTGCCTGGAGACCTTTACCTTAGTCAATGAGCGTGGACTAATTTACATCTCCTATATTGATATTGCTTTTGATTTGAGTTTTGTGATTGATTGGATATGCCCTTTTAAATAGAAACCAAAATAGATGTTTAATAAATTTCTTCAGTGAACTACAAGGTATGATTAACTATTTTCATGAGGTCAGGTTTGTTAAAATCATTCTTACATCTAAAAGAAAGTCGAAACATCTCACAGAAAGTGGGCCATTTAATGATTCTAATTCCAAATGGAAGCAAGATGATTACCAAGTGATGAATTGGCTTTTCCACAATATGAAGAGTGCATTTATCACACTTTGATGTATAGGGATAGTGCAAAAGAAGTTTCGAAAGCACTTTAAGAATTCTATTCTAATGAAAATACTACAACAATTATATGATATCTTCATGGAATTTCAAACCATATGACAAGGTGATAACCTCAATGATTATTGTGCCAAATTCTGTGGTCTAATAGATGAATGAAAGTTGCACCATCTTTTTACTTAAGATATTGCTCAATAACAATGTTAAAGGGAGCAAATATGTGGGCATTATTTCTTCCCACGATATGGCCATATCTAGAACTCATTAAAGCCCAATTTTTTTGGTAGCATAAAGACCCTCGCATTGTCTGATGTGTTTGCATGGGTGTTATGGGTGCTAAGCCCCTTAGCTCCTTCGTTTGGACCTCATCCTGGTGACATTAATGTCCTAATTTCTTATATGGGCAGTAATAATAGAGGTGGGAGACCATTGTGGCATGAGGGACATTCTGGTAGTAGAGAACACATGAGACCACCCTTTAATGATGGTTCCAAGCCACCCTTTAGGGAATAACTGACTGCACTTATTGTAAAGAGAACAATCACATGACAGACACATGAGACCACCCTTTAATGATGGTTCTAAGCTACCCTCTAGGGAGTAACTTACTGCACTTATTGTATAGAGAATAATCACATGACAGATAGGTGAAGACTCTTCCAATACCAGTGGTCCTCAGCTTAGTAAGTCCATGCAGTTTATAGTTTGGATAGAGATAGAGAAACTGTTGAGCAAAAACACCATCTTATAATTAATTGCCAGTGCATCAACCTCTTTTATTAATGCAAAGAATATCTTGCATCCTTTGATTACCACCCTATGTGATTAAATTTAGGGCCGTGGACCATATGACAAATATTCGCATACTTTTCTCTTCTCTAAATGAGTCCATTCAACATTCTCACCTATTTCACTTCTTAATGGTTCATTTTCTAATGTTATGGGAAAAGAAAAAATAAATCTTGATGATAAACTTACGCTTCCATATGTGTTATTTACTCCTAAATTCTCCTTCAACCTTCTTTCAATTAGCGAGATAATGAAATAAATAAATTATTTCATAACATTCTTTCCATCCCATTATGTCTTTCATGAACCTAAGATAAAGATGACGAATGGTGGAGATCATATGCATCAAGGACTCTACTACTTTGACCCTAGAAGACATGGATGTGCTTTCACTAATAATGTAGACAATGACATTCTTTAATGGCATGTCATTGATTTGGGAACCCATTCTTTAAGTCCCTCGATATACTAGTTCCATCTTTGTCTTCTACGCCTAAAATAAATTGTGAAACTTACCGGTTGGCAAAATACATAAGGTTCACTTATAATCCTCAAGTTGATAATCATGGGTCTATTTTATTTAGTTTAGTTCATTCAAATGTGTAAGATCCCTTTTGGCATCACACATCAATCATCTTGTTTGTACACACCACAACAAAACGGTAAGGCGGAATGGAAAAATTGACATTTATTAGAAGTGGCTAGGTCTCTTACGCTGTATATGAATGTTCCAAACATTTCTGGAGCTATACAATATTGATGGTGTGTTATCTTATAAATTGCTAGCCTTCATCTATCCTTTATGGCTGAACTCCACTTTCTATTCTCTTTCTTGATAAAGGGCATTTTCACTTCCTCCATGTGTATTTGGTTGTAGTTTTTATTCATAGATTTAGAATACAATTAAATATGTTGGATCCACAGGAATGTAAATATTTTTGCTTTGGGTACTCAAGAACTTAAAAAGGGCATTTATGTTTTGATCCTCTTACATATCAAATACATCTAAGTGCTTACGTGAGCTTCTTTAAAACTATACATTTCTATCCCATAAGAACTGTAGTAATGGACTCATCAAGTCACCCTCTAACAGCCCTTCCTCATTCTCATTCATATTTTGATCATCCAGACATGGTGACGCTCCAATCTTCTGGCACAGTGACTCATGCCCGCCACCATTGGAGAGAACTGAGCTCTCTGGATCACCTTTAGCCAATCTTAATATGCTCATTACTCTAAGAAAAGGTATCGGATCTTACACTTAACACCCCCTCCCATTTTATTTCGTATCATTGCTTGAAGCCTTTATTTAAATCTTTCGTCATGTCCTTAACAAGTCATATAATGCCAACATCATATCAAGATGCTTTGGCATGCAAAGAGCTATGGAAGATGAAATTGATCCCATGCATCATAATGGTACTTGGACAATGTCCCCTTGCCTCTTAGCAAACCCACGGTTGGATGTTGATGGGTATTTACTATTAACTAACGACTAAATGAGACAATGGAACAACTTAAGGTTCATCTCGTGGACAAAGGATACACACAAATTGCTAGATGGGATTAAGAGCAGACTTCTCTCATAGCTAAGAAGAATCCATTTGAGTGCTAATATATATTATGGCTAACAAGTCTTGACCACTGTATCAATTGGACGTCAACAGTGTATGTTTACATGGAAATTATCTGAAGAATTTACTTGGAGCAACCCTCATGATTCGTCACTCAGGAGGAGAAGGGGAGTGTCTGTAAACTTCAAAAGGTGATCCATTGGCTGAAGCAATCCTTACACGCATGGTTTGAGAAGTTTAGCGGTTCACTTATATGTATTGGTTTTCATTGATGTCGTGTGGACTACTAAGTTTTTATGAAGTAAAAGCATGAAGGCAATTGTGATTTAATTGTCTATGTTGATGACATCATAGTCATAGATAACAATGTGACTGGAATTGCTGACATTAAATGCCATATCCAATAGTAATTTTAAACCAAGGATCTTGACATCTTAAAGTACTTTCTTAGAATTGAGGTGGCTCACTTAGCTTGGGATAACTCTAAATTAAAGGAAGTATGCTCTAGACCTCTTAAAAGAGACCAGAATGTTAGGTGTAAACTATCTGACACTCTACTGAAAAATTATAAATTGGTAGATAACCAAGGAGAGTTGTTTGAAGAACTTAAACGATATCATTAGTTGGTCAAGAAACTAGTCTATCTCATAGTCACTTGGACAAATATCTCATTTGTAGTGAAAGTAGTTAACAAATTTATACATGATCAACCCAGGATTTAACATTGGAAGGAAATGGTACATATTTTATGATATTTGAAAGAAACTCCTCAATAAGGATTGATCTATCGATCTAACGATCATCTTCGAGTTGAGGCACATGCTGATGCAAATTGGCTGGATCGGTGACCAATGTGTGATTTACCCCTAAGTATTGTATCTTCGTTGGAGGTAATCTAGTAACGAGAGGAGCAAGAAATAGGATATCATAGTCGAATGTACAAGGCTATGTAGGGCGTAGATGAGTCAAGTCTAAGTTTTTACCTTACCACAACTTATAGGGGGTTGTTGGAACCGACTTAAAAGGTACTCGATCGATTGAGGATATAGGCAACAGTTTGTAGGAGAAGTTTGGTTTGCGTCATCATCGATCTCACGATTTTGAGTAACATTTTATTCCATCTCTCTACAACACAATTTTGTTGTGGAGTGTAAATAATAGTCAGTTGTCTACGGATACCTTTTTTCTTCACGGAACTTTAAAAAGTGCTCAGAAAATATTCATATCCGTGGTCTGTCTATAAGGTCTTAATCCTTTTATCAAACTGGTTCTCAATTTCAAGCATATACTTTCTGAAGCATTTAATGCCTCAAATCTATGCGATATCAAGTACACATGACTATACCACATGTAATCATTTATAAATGTGATGAAATAAGACTATTCATAGTGGGTCCTGACATTAAGGGGTTCGCAAATGTTAGAGTGGATTATCTCTAAGGGAGTTGAAGCACGTCTTGATTTTCCAAATAGTTTCCTAATCAACTTCCTAGCCAAACAATGTTTACAGGTAAAAAGAGCTACGTTTGGGAGTGGACCTAAGAGGCCTTCTCTAACAAGTTTACACATTCTATCCTAATTTATATAACCTAATCTTGCATGCCAAATGTGCAAGTCAGTGTCTGCTAAAGTAAAAAAAAGAATGCAACATAATCACATGAATAATCATAATTAAGCTCAAATAAACTATTACAAACCACAACGTATTATAAAAAGAAGTATCCAAAAAGATGTCTACAGAAACTGATTGAAAAATAAAAGAAAAACTAAGTCCTATTAACGAAAACACTAAAAGTAAATTGCACCTAACAGTGGGTGCATGGATTATTCCACGGAGGAATAACGTGTGTCCCATCCACAAGTGGAGCTGGATAGAACCAATTCTCATTATGTCCTCTGAGAACTATTTTCCATGTAGATCCTTCGACTTTCGACTAGGCACTTCCAGTACTCTATGAACTCTGCTTAATCTCGAGTTATGTGTTGTATTGTTCCTGAATCCACAACCCAGTTATGATCATTTATATCAGCAACCAAAGCCTCAGTGCATACAAAAGTATGAATGATAGGATTAGCATTAGTTCGCAACTTCTTCGATTCAGAGCATTCTCGAGCAAAGTGATCGAGATTTTCACAGTTGTAGCATTTTACTTTCGACTTGTCTTTTTTTCCACCTCTTTTTCCTCACTTATGTTTTTCACTATTTTTCTTTTAAGTATGCATTTCTCCTTCTTGACCATTCTTTTCAGAGTTTTCGCCTTTACGCTTACATTGGAGTCCTTTTCCTTTGTGCATGCTAGGCTTTGCCAAGAATTCTGTGTCATGTTTACACACAGACTGATGTTTAGCTTCCAACTGCAGATGTTGTGACAATTGGGCAAAGTTTTTATGCCCTCATTGTCCGTCATTATAAGCTTCTTTTGTTCTCAAGATTTTGGAAGAGAGCGCAATACTACTGCTGCTCATCTATAAGCGCATTTCCCTGCCACTTTCAGGTTACATATCATTACCGATATCATTCTAAAATGCTTAATCATCAAAACTGTTGGGAGTCATCTTGTAAGTGTCGAACTTGAGAGTCAAAACTCTCAATATAGTAGTGATGGTGCAAGAATATGCAAGAGTCAAGGCGTTCTACATTTCCCAAGTAGTGAAATATCCTTCAAACTCTCCAATCAAGTCATTATGTATGCTGCTTAGCATAGTAAAGCACTTGCATCGATCCCTCGTTAGTCAATTTTGGAATTCTTCTTGATGGAATCGGTGATGGGCAATATTGCCCTCTTCGGGTAGGTCTATGCTCGCACTTAAGATTTTTAGAACCCCTTGCTTATCCATAAGATATTGGATTTTACAATGACGGATATTATAATTATTTCCATCTAGTTTCTCGCCCTTGTTTAGGTTGGTTACGATGTTCTTTGATGTTATTATCACTATATCTAGAGAGAGAATTTATTACATTCAAGATCCAATCACTTTCACATTTGTGGCTCGCAACATCACAAGATGATTATTGTGTATCGTTGGATCGAAAGACAGCACAAAAGCCTGCAATCATCTCCTCAGACACACTCAAGATTGAGGTTTCCCCCTCCTCAATTTTTGCTCGCCTATGATGAGGAGCCTTACTACTTCCACTCACCTCCTACTAAGGCATTTTTTGTTGAAAAATGTCAATTTGGTCAAAATCAACCATTGATTAAAATCGGCCACTTTGTCAGTAACACAATTCTGGTTAGGTTGGCATAAGGAGATATCTGTCCAATAACAATTGAATATTCTAAGATGTGAATCTGGTCTATTTTTCATGAGACGATAAAAAATGGTGTTCAAATATCTAAAACTAGTTCTCTGGACCAAGCAAATACTTAAGGTAATAATTTGTAAAATACACTAAATAGATTGTTAGGTTTGTGTTCGCTCGCCTCAAGTGCAAGGCTGCGATGTAGTAATAATTCTCGGTAAGACCGAGGTCGATCCACAAGGAATTTGATAAATAATTCAAGTTGTTCCAGCAACTTTAAATTTAACTAATTAAGTAGTTCAAATTCATAAACTAAGCAAAAACAGTGAATTTGTAAAAATTTATAATAAATGGAACTAAGGCTTTCAAGGATCCAGTTATAGTAATCTCATGTTAATCCGTTCAATCCAAGCAAAAACACAACTAGATTCGAAGTTTTATCTCTCATCTAGTTGGAAGATAAAGTATTGAAGCACATTCAATCTCACTTAAATTAAACTTTCAAGTTCTAGTTCTATCCAATCACATAGCATTCAAAATCATAGCCTTCGAAGTAACAGCCATGCCTATGGACTATGGCATGCTCAAGGGTTACCATAATTCGAAACTAATCAAGCTAAACATAATAATCTCAGAGAATTGCAAGGAATCCATGTCCGGAGCACATGAACTCTCATAAAACTTCTAAAAATATCAACTTTATTCGAACTAGAACATTCAAAATCCAAACTTAAAGTGAAAGTACTTGAATCAAACTGAATTAAACATGAAATTGGCTATAAGCTTCACGTCTTAGCCCTAGCTGAGAGGTTCTAGCCGAGCATTATCATACTACAACTACAATCCAAAAGAAAAACTAATTAAAAGCATGAAAAATTAGAAAAACCCGAATCGACGGAGTTGTGGATGCTCCACGATGCTCTCCTTCACTTCTCATGACCTCCAATCTCTTTTAGGATTCCTTTAGATGAGGCCCTAGGTGCCCTTTTATAGAATAGTGCAGAAGATTTCAAATTGTGCAAGGAATCACGGAGTTACTGCAGAGAAAATCGGAGCTTGTAGGACAAGCTCTGTTATGCAGCCGACCGGTCGTCAGACCGGTCTGAGCTCACAGTAAAACGGCAAAATTAGTCCAGCAAGCTTTTGAAATTTTTCATCTTCCCCTGTTGAGTGCTCGACCGGTCTGACGACCGAAGCTGTCTTGATCTAGTAAATGGGGGTCTCTGTTGAATTGCAGACCGATCGGACGATCGGTCCTGTGCCTTGGCCGACCGGTCTGCAAGTGTTGATTTCTACACCACTTCCTTCTTTCTTCCTTTTCTCTCTTGCTTCTTTCTTCCATCCTTTATCACTTGGTTCCATTGCTCTTTAATGTATGTAAAGTGCTCTCTTAAGCCTAGAATCATTGAAATCTCCATCTCGTTCCTAC
The DNA here is from genome assembly GCA_003013855.2 of Liriodendron chinense. Classification (NCBI taxonomy): domain Eukaryota; kingdom Viridiplantae; phylum Streptophyta; class Magnoliopsida; order Magnoliales; family Magnoliaceae; genus Liriodendron; species Liriodendron chinense. The sequence goes on along the minus strand of ML058327.1, from coordinate 7,288,142 downwards.
AATCACAAATCATGCATTAGAGTAGTCTTTTAAATATGCAAACCATGCATAATATGTGATGCATTGGGTTAAAAAATGTATAATTTAGAGGTTCAACATACACCCCCAACCAGCATTTTGCTAGTCCCAAGCAAAACATTCAGTGAAACAAGTTCAAATCTTCAAAATCTAACTCTCCTTCAGAAACTATGCTTCTATACATCCCAAGACATATAATTGCATAAGTCAGAGAAACTAGGTAATAGAAGCTGAAACCTTAAACTCTCACAACATAATAAGTGTTCATATAGAATTCACACTGATTGATTGATAAATAGAAGAACTTTGACAGGTTCAACCTAACGTGCATAGTGATGGCTCATCTCATGAGTTTACGGGATCATCTTCTTCATAAATTAACTAAACTATGGATCTCAAGGTGTATAGATCAATAACAAGCCTATGACAGGAATTTGCCTTACCGTTCTTCCGACAGCTTTCACACTACATCCCATTTCCAGCTTTGGTTATGGGTAGACCATCCCCCAGTTGGTAATAGGTAGCCCTTTTCAGAATTTTCCACCATATTCTCAATCATTCCCATATTTTCATCATTCCTTTCCTTTTTTTTATATATTAGATAGGATTTTTAGAAATCCATATCTTTCGTTATTTTTCCAGGGACAAGGATGGACAAAGTACCCCGGCTTGGTTTCTCAACACTTCAAATTTAAGTCTAGCCAATCCATGAATCTACATAATCCTTTCAAACTATGAAAATTATGTAATGTGAAGTAGGTGTAAAGTGTTCAAATTTTCTATCGATCATATAAATAAGAGGATTCACATATAAAACCATTATATTAAGGGTAGTTCAAGACTTGCAATATCACTCACTTCGTATCTCCTTTTCTTATACTTGTATCATCCCGAATGCATGAAAACAAGATTGTCCAAAAGAGTTTTGAATTTTCAGAAAAATTTAAAAAAATTCAACATATAATGCTCGAAATGTCCTCAAACTGCTAGATGAGGAATCACATCTCACCCCCCAACCAAATCTTGCATTGTCCTCAATGTAAAAAGATATGCAATGAGCATGAACATGAGAGCAATGGTAAAATAAAAGAGAGTGAGAACGATAGTATTAGAGAGAGTCGATCATGGAAGTCTACCTCTGATATCAAAATCTACTAAAGCAGTAAAACTAGAATAGAAAAACAACTAAACCTAACATAAAGCAATAAAAGATACATAACCCTGTCCTTTTAGAAAGAAGATCTCCATCAGACTAGGTCATTATAACATCTAAAAGGACAAAGTTGAGCAGGATCATCAAGTGGTGTAACAGATTTTTCAGTAGAACTATCCACCATCCTGCTTTGGAAAGTACATTGGTGACATCAACCATTCTAACCCATTGAAAATCCTGCTGAAAAATTTCAGTGGGTTCCTCAATAAAATTGTCACATATATTAGGAAAGGAGAATTGCATTGGTTGGAAATCATTGAATATGAATCTCCTTTCCATCTTGTCTGGGTAAAAATTTGTTAAATATGGGTCATCCCAGAAGTTGTGTTCTTTGGTTTGAACAACCTAAAGAGATGTGGAGACTTTTATTTCTTCTTCACAAGCCGATATGATCTCCACAAAATCATATTTCACCAGTGCTTCCATAATTGATTTTTCAATTTGGACATTCTGTGGAAGGAAGCTTTTTAGGCACCAGAGGAGTCTCCCTCACGGCGTGCCCTATGTCTTGAATCATGGGATCAGCCCAATCTTCAAAGTAAGTCAAACACTCCTCTAGAGTGTAGGTGACTTCATCAGAGGAAGTTTTCAAATTTGGACCCTTTATGTCTTCCTCCTCTTCAGACTTTTGTGTAGGTTGGAGTGGGTCCTCAGCCTCTACACTTTAGAAATTGGCCTCTCTATAGGCAAGTCAAGCACCTAATTCTTGCATAATAAATTTTTATAAATCAGAAATTAGGTGACTTGTCAAGTAAATTTCCAAAAATTGACACCTCCAAGATCTCATTAATAATAGAATTGAATTCATCCTTGGAATGTGTCAAACATGTCCCTAAGCTTTCAGGTAGATTGGGTTGGAAATACTCCCCATCCTCCTTAGATTCTATCATACTTACCTCATGCGGACCGTCATCATCATCCCAATCCTCAAAGGGATCGAAGCTAACAACATCTAGAGGATCAAAATTCTGATTTAAAGCGAACTCCTCTTCCACGATTGATTAAATCATATCAACCTCAGTGGACATCATCATCATCCCTATGCCTTTTGCCCAAGTAGAACACATTCACTTCCAATGTCATGTTCCCAAAGGACAATTGCATCACCCCATTCCAACAATTGATGATTGCGTTCGATGTAGCCAAGAATGGGCTGGCCCAAAATTACCGGTATTTGAGTGCTAGTATCCATAACTGGTTGCGTGTCTAATACAATAAAATCCACTGGATAATAGAATTTGTCGACTTGGACCAATACATCCTCAACTATCCCTCTCGGTACACGGATGGATCTATCAGCAAGTTGTAACATGGTTTTGGTGGGTTTTAATTCACCAAAGCGTAATTACTCATATACCGAGTATGGGATTAAATTTACGCTTGCTCCTAAGTCTAGCAATGCAAGTTCAATCCGATAGTCACCAATGATGCATGAAATTATGGGACTACCGGGATCCTTAAATTTTGGGGGGGTCTTTTGAGTGAGAATGGCACTCACTTGCTCATTCAAAAAGGCCTTTTGTTGCACATTATATTTGTGTTTGGTTGTGCATAGGTCCTTTAGAAACTTGGTATAAGAGGGGATTTGTTTAATTGCATCAAGCAATGGAATGTTTATCTTGACTTGTCCGAAAATCTCTAAAATATCATAAGAGTTTGGGAGAGATTTTGGAGCAACCAATCTCGAAGGGAATGGTGCTACAGGCTCATAAACGCTGTTCCGTTTCTTGTGGGGCTGAGTTAGATCTGTCCTCATCCTCGAAATTTACCAGATCATTAGGCTTGTCGGCCTTCATCGAATAGATTTGTCAATTTGCATACCATTTCTAAGAGTGGTGATGGATTTGGCTTGCTCCACATGTTGGTTGAGGAGATTAGGGATGCTTACTTCATGTACTTGCTTTATATTGGGTTGAGGTTGGGCCGAGAAGGTATCTTCTCTAGCATTCAAGCATCCCTTAATCTCATCAACCGAGACTTTAAGCTCTTAGAATATTTGCTGATTTGTTTGGTTTATTTGCGCTTGCCCTTGCATAAATGCCTTTAGGGTATCCTCCATTGAGAATTGAGGTGGGGGCCATGTTTTGCATGGGTGGCCCTCCTTGAGAGTTGTTAGGATTACCCGTGGGATTATTCTTCCTAACTGAAATTTAGGTAGTTCTTCCAAGTAGAGTTGTACGTGTTACCCAACGGTCCATTGAAAGGCCGTTAATAACCATATGTGGCATTTGCTTGTTCTTGTAACAACTCTTGAAACGCAGGAATTGTAGGACAATCTTGCGTAGAGTGTATATTAGTGACACAAATTCCACATATGTTCTCAATAGCTTCATTAGACTTTGAAACTCCACTCTTACTAAGTTTTATGGCCTCAATCTTCCTTGTGAGGCTGTCTATCTTTGCGTTCACATCATCTTATTCTTTAATAATATAGATGCCTCATTTTTCCTTTTGTTGGGGAGGCTTGAGATTACTAGATTTGTCCAAGGTATCTCATGATTGGGCATTCTTGGCCAATATATCCAAGTAACTCCAAGCTTCATCTGGATTTTTGCTCATAAACTCGCCATTGCACATCATTTCTACAAATTGGCGCATGTTGGAACTTAATCCATCATTGAAGAGGTTTATGATTCGCCAGCTTTCATAGCTGTGATGTGGGTAAGCAAGTAGGAGGTCCTTAAACCTTTCCCAACATTGGAAGAATAATTCATTCTCTTTAACCGAAAAGTTCATTATAGCTCTTCAAAGGGTATTCGTTTTATGAGCCAAGAAGAATTTTTTTCAAGAATTCCCGAGTCATCTCACTCCATGACCCTATCGAATGTGGTCTAAGAGAGTGGAGCCAACTCTTGGCTCTTTCTTTCAATGAAAATGAAAAAAGTTTAAGTTTAATGGCATCTTTTAAAACATTAGCATATTACAAAGTAGCCACCACTTCTTCAAATTCCTTTAAGTGTAAGAATGGGCTCTCAGAGTCTAGCCCATGGAACTTTGGTAAGACTTGAATCACACCTGGCTTTATATCAATGTTTTCCCCGGTTGGTGGTAAGACCGCGCACGAGAGTATAGTTGTACAGGCCGGTTGTAGGTAGTCCCGTAAAGATCTCATTGGAGGAACATTATACACCTCATTCTCTCCTACTCCCTCTTGATTTGCGTTTGTAGTTGGAGTAAGGGGGGGGGATTCCTTAAAGGTGTTTGATCTATACTCCCCGAACTATTACAAAGCTCTTGGTATTTTCAGACTCGTCTATGGACTGATAATGGTCCAACTAGACCACATTCGGATTAGAGACGATTGGCGTGGTCACGTTCCTAACAGGACATAAACTACACAACTAAGATCTAAACTAATCCTAAGTCCTAAAACAGAAATTAACCAAAATTTAAAAATCTGTAAAGCACTAAGTTAGAAGGATATTACCCGATTCACTTGAACTATGGAAGAATTCCTACAAAACAAAACAACTTGTTAGTCCTAAGAAATAAAAAAAAAAAACCTAACTACTTCTACTTCTACAATCATTAAAACAATCTAGAACCGTTTATCTAAATTTTCCGGCAGCGGCGTCAAAAACTTGTTCACTCGTCTCAAGTGCAAGGCTGCGATGTAGTAATAATTCTCGGTAAGACCGAGGTCGACCCACAGGAAATTTGATAAATAATTCAAGTTGTTCCAGCAACTTTAAATTCAATTAATTAAGTAGTGCAAATTCATAAACTAGGCAAAAATAATGAAGTTGTAAAAATCTGTAATAAACGGAACTAAGGCTTTCAAGGATCCACTTATAATAATCTCATGTTAATCCGTTCAATCCAAGCAAAAACACAACTAGATTCAAAGTTCTATCTCTCATCTACCTGGAAGATAAAGCATTGAAGCACATTCAATCTCACTTAAGTTAAATTTTCAAGTTCTAGTCCTATCCAATCACATAGCATTTAAAATTATAGCCTTCGGAGTAACAGCCATGCTTATGGACTATGTCATGCTCAAGGGTTATCATAATTCGAATCTAATCAAGCCAAATGTTCACTCCCCAAGTGTAGGGTTGCGAAGTAGTAATAATTCGGAAAGACCGAGTATTGTTCCCACAGAGATTTATGAATGGGTATTCTCAGAATTTAACTAAAATAACTAATAATTAAGATCATATTAAGCACTAAAGCTGAAAAATAGTGATTTGGGTTTAAACAGTGAATGTGTAAGGTAATATCAATCTAAAAAGGCACTAGAGCGCCAAGGATCCACTTTTGATAAATTTCAATGCATCAACACAACTAGGTCTCTCATAACTCAATCGGAATCGAATTCATATCTCTATCCGATCGGAATATAGAGCGGTTAAATCAACAATTATCCAAAACAGTTGCTTATTCATTTATTCGATTCCCACAACAATACTCAGGCCTTGGGCACACTCAATTGTGTAAGCCAAGCCTCTTTCCAATCTAGTTGAGATTCACAACCATAGCTTTCATCAAATCCTGTCACTAGACTTGATTATAACTAATGATTAGAACTCTAATTAAATCAAAATCAATCAGCAAACAGCTATTTCAGATTATAATAAAAAGATAAGAACTTTAGTTGAGTGACTTCCCACATGAAAATCAGGCCATTGTACACAAGGCAATCAAAGGGTCTACCATGCCCGGAGTCGATGATAGATTAATAAACTACACAAGCATAAACAATGCTCATAAGATAAATTACTAAGTTAGGATCACTAAGAATCACATGAGCCCGGAGTCATCAAGAGATCAAAGTAAAAACCCAACTAGAACTTGATTCAAACTCACATTAACTAAAATTCATCAATTAAATCATTAAAAGGAAACCTAGGTTGCATCAATCCATCAAAAATGAATCAAAAGCTTCACCTCTTAGCCCTAGCTAAGAGGTTTTAATTCATCTCTAACATCCTTGAACTAGAAGCCTCAAAAACATAAAAAAAAACCACTAAAACAGGAAGAAAACTAAGAAAACTTCAAGTAGAATTCGTCTCCCAAGCAATCCCCACATCCTAGCATGCCCTGGTATGAAGGGAAGAAGTCCTTTTATAGCTTGGAGGTGTCCATTGCGTAAGAAACTTCTAGATTGCGCAAGGATTTACGCACTTGCGCATAGAATTTCGGAGCCTGATTTAGAAACTGCTGTTTACACATGGACGACCGGTCGCACGACCGGTCTGAGGCTACGGACGACCGTTCGCACGACCGGTCGCAAAACGTCCAAATCTGTCCAGCGAGTTTGCATAATTTTTCATTCTTCAATTTTAATTCAAGGACCGGTCGCACGACCGGTCTAAGGTGTGGACGACCGGTCGCACGACCGGTCACAGATGGTCCAAAGACAATGTGCACACAGGCTTCTTCTGTTGAGTAGCCAGACCGGTCGGATGACCGGTCTTAGGCTTTGGACGACCGGTCGTGAGTGCAGTTTTCTTCTTTCTTTCCTTTATCTCCTTTGCTTCTTTCTTCATCCTTTTGCACTTGGTTCTATGATCTTCAATGTATATAAAGTGCTCTATTTAGCCTTGAATCAGTGAAATCTCCATCATGTCCCTCCAGTCACAAATCATGCATTAGAGTAGACCTTTAAACGTGTAAACCGTGCATAATGAGTGATGAATTGGGGTTAGAATATGCACAATTAAGAGCTCAACACCAAACATGATAATCTCATAGAATAGCAAGGAATCCATGTCCGGAGCACATGAACTCTCATAAAACTTCTAAAAATATCAACTTTATTCGAACTAGAACATTCAAAATCCAAACTTAAAGTAAAAGTACTTGAATTAAACTGAATTAAACATGAAATTGGCTACAAGCTTCACCTCTCAGCCCTAATTGAGAGGTTCTAGCCAAACATTGTCATACTACAACTAGAATCCAAAAGAAAAACTAAATAAAAGCATGAAAAACTAGAAAAACCGAAATCGACAGAGTTGGGGGCGCTCCACGATGCTCTCCTTCACTTCTCACGACCTCCAATCTCTTCTAGAATGCCTTTAGACGAGGCCCTAGGTGTCATTTTATAGAATAGTATGGAAGATTCTAGATTGCGCAAGGAATCACGGAGTTACGCAGAGAAAATTGGAGCTTGTAGGACAAGCCTTGTTACGCAGCCGATCGGTCGTCAGACCGGTCTGAGTTCACGGACGACTGGTCGCACGACCGATCGTAAAACGGCAAAATTAGTCTAGCGAGCTTTTGGAATTTTTCATCTTCCCATGTTGAATGCTCGACCGGTTTGACGACTGGTTTGAGTGGGAGTCGATCGGTCTATCTTAATCCAGTGAATGGGGGTTTCTGTTGAATTGCAGACCGGTCGGACGACCGGTCCTATGCCTTCGCTGACCGGTCAGCCGATCGGTCTGCAGTGTTGATTTCTGCACCACTTCCTTCTTTCTTCCTTTTCTCTCTTGCCTCTTTATTCCATCCTTTATCACTTGATTCCTTGCTCTTTAATGTATGTAAAGTGCTCTCTTAAGCCTAGAATCAATGAAATCTCCATCTCGTTCCTACAATCACAAATCATACATTAGAGTAGCTTTTTAAACATGCAAACCATATATAATATGTGATGCATTGGGGTTAGAAAATGTATAATTTAGAGGTTCAACAGTTTGTACGATGGATATGATGCAATTCAGACTTTCGAAAAGCAACAAAAACTTAAAACAGAGAGGTGGGACAAAGAGATTGATACTTCTTGCGATCGACAAGCGATCAACCTTACTCTGTTTCTCTCTCTGCCTCTGTCTCTCTTTCTCAATCGACTTGCAACTAGCAATCGATTGTTGCCATGACCACAGTCTGTGTTTAGGGTCGCTGGCCGCAGTCAGTTATGATGAAAACTCAATTTGATAATCCACTTAGAGATCTCAATCCCTTCTCTGATATAAGCAGAAAGAGAGAAAAAATGAATTGTTATTTAAAAAATATTAAAGGTAAGGCAACGAACACACACGTCAGAAACTCTGATACCAATGGTAAGAATTAACTATCAAAGGAATTCTTTAGATCCAACGACAGTGAAAGATGGTGGCTCAATTGTTGGATTTTCCTAGATGCATCTCATGTCACCGGAGGGTTACACAACTTTCACTGACATAAGAACAGGTCTAGAGGAACACTCTTCTTCAAGTAAAATCCATATTATAAATCGTATGGTAATGATAGAATCTTACTTCACTCTCTCGTAGTTGATCTTTAAACACTTTACAAATTGGTGCTCGGAATCTATCAGAGGCTCTGATCATAAGTCCTAGATGCATTTTATAAAAATGTCACCTTGACCGTTATCAAATCGTATGAGAAATTACCTATGCAGTTTAGAAACTGCCAGAGTAAAAGGCCATAAGAGAAACTGCAAATGTAGTTAGAAACAGCCAGAGTAATGGATAGTCAATTCCCTTGAAACTGCAACAACCAATCTATCAATCTCCTAGTGGGTAAGGCCCACTTTAACGGCACATGTTGCAGTTACGACTTGTTTGGCTAAGGAATTTGATATGAAGGATATATGTGCCATTAATTTGGTTTTCAAGATGATCGTACATAGAGACAAAAAGAATATGAAAGTTTGGATAATCCAAAAGTTGTCAAAAGAGTCTTGCGCCACTTTAATATGTAGAATTCTAATATGCTTAGTACTCCATTTTTCATTCGTGATAAGTTGTCTTCATATCAATGTCATAGTGTAAAAGTGGAGAAATCAGATATATCTTAAGTAACGTATCCATCAACGGTAGGGAGCCTTATGTTTTACCATAGTGTATATAAGACTAGAGATTGCATAAGCAATGGAAGCAACTAGTAATACATAGCGAAATCGGGTAGAGATCACTGGATTGGTGTGAAGTGAATCATTTATTACTTGAAAGGTATTTTTTAGGCAACTATTTATTATAGTGATAAAAATTTAAAGTTAGTTGGATTCATAAATGCAAACTATATACAAAATCGTGATAAAAGAGAATATACCATAAGTAATGTTCTCTCTTTAGCTAGGGGTGCAGTCAGTTATATGTTGATATTGCAAGCAATGGTGATTTTGTCTATCATTGAAGTAAAGAACATGCCAGTTGACAAGCATAAAAGGAAGATATTTGGTTAAAGAAGTTAAAAAAATTGAAATTCAAGAAGAAAGTGTTAGTGATTCATTATGATAGTCAAAGTGTATTACACTTGGTTAAGGTATGGTATTTCATGCTCGGAGCAAGTACATAAATTTTTAATATGACTTTTTCGTGATATGGTGGAAGATAGACAAATCTCATTGCAGAAGATTTACATTGATGACAACATAGTAAATATGCTAATAAAGCCTATTACAAATGATTAGTTTGTTTAGTGCAAGACTTTTCTTAAGTTTGATGTTACCTAGTAATTAGTAATGTTCGGGCAACTTTATTAAGAGTATTTTTTGTGCGATTATAGAAATTAGTTTTCAAGTATGTACGATAAAGTCTAGTTTCACTAGACTTTTGGCTATACTCTCTCCACTATTATAGTTTATATAAGGAGTGCACATTTAGAAAGAGAACATCAATTTAATGAGATTCCTAGGTGAGAGATTCCTTGGACAGTGGAAGAATGTGAGAATAAGGTAAGTTTTATATTTCTGATTTTTCTTATTTCATTTAAGAAGAAAGTTTCATGTTACTACCACATTACTTACCTATACAAGTCTTTGCTCCTCTTTTCTTATTTCCTAATTTTCCTTTTACGTTTTATTTGGTCTCTTTTACTTATGTTGTTTTACTTTGCCTGTATCGATCTTGTACGGGTACTTTTCCTCAACATACCTATCATACTATTAGGCGCACATGTGTACGCATAAACACACAAAGTCTCAAAGCTTGGACCCTAACTTATTTGCCACTGGCTCAGCCCAAAGCCAGCCTCAAATGGGCTGGACGCGGACTGCGTGGGTTCGGCCCAGCTGCTGCTCATCAATAACAAAGAACCCTAATTGCGAATTTGAAAGGAAAGTTGTATGGACAATTCACAATGATAAAAGCAGTCATCAGATTGAATGGCTAGGATCGTCCAGTCATTAAGATTTTTTAGGCCACAGATGATCATAAAGCTGTCCAATCTAAAGAACAGCGTAGGTGGATAAGCATGTTCTCTGATTAGGCTGCGGTAGATCGGAAAAACTAGGGAGCGGATTAGGTGAGACCCCTGTCAGTGGGGCCCACATTGACGCATGTGACTTAAATCCACACCGTGCAACCATTTTGACATCTCATTTTAAGGCATAATCCAAAAAATGAAGCTGACCCAAATCCTAGGCGGACCACACCACAGGATACAATCGTGATTGAAACTCACTATAAAAAACCATCATGGATTCCACCAGAATGATTATTTACCATCAAACCTGTTGATAAGGTCACAAAGACCTAAATGAAGAGACCACAAAAATATCATGGCCACAAAAATCATGCCAGAGTAAAATCTCATACTCTCCATAGTGTTTTGCTTGGTACTCACGTGCTAAGAAATGGTACAGGAAGCATATGCAGAAAACCGTCCAAATTGTGGGCCCCACTGAGATAGTCGACTTAACGAAAAAATGTTATGTTAAAATAATGTTCTAAGCAACCGATGGGTTGAGATTTAATGGACAGTTAAAATGGAAGTAATCAACCGATCAGGTGGTTGGTTGAAAAAAAAAAAATCAATCCCATATCAAATCTTAGGATTGTCTACAGAGAAACATCATCAAGGCTGGTGACTGGCAATGATAACTTGCGTTCGACCATTTGCCATAACTTCGAGTAAGCAGATTGCATGTGGCCCCCACCTTCAGGACGGAAACAAGGTGGGGCCACCATGATGTTTGTGAGAAATCCACCCTGTCCATCTGTTCATGTTAGGACATCAGCTAAAAAAATGAGGTAGATCCAAGACTCAAGTGGACCACATCACAGGAAACAAAGAAGATTAAATGCCCACCGTTGAAACATTCGTGGGGTTACAAAAATTTTAATAGGTTGATATTTTTGTGCTTTCAGCTCATCCCAGCGGGAATCACCTTATGAACGGTTTGGATGGTGGAGCTCAGGAAGGTTTCAACAGTAGGCATTTTTCTCCCCCACTTTCTTTCTGTCGTGTAGCCCACTTGATTTTTGGATTGCCTATTTTTTTGGGCTCACGTCAGGACGTGAGCTGGCAAAACGTATGGACGGGATGGATTACTCACAAATATCATAGTGGGCCCCACCTAGATTCGGACAGCAGGACTGGGAGACTTTGAGCTGCGTAGGGCCTACTAGCGATGTGGATTTGTAATCCAAACCGTGCATCTGTTGTCCCTCCTCGTGTTCACCAAACAAACAAACAAATGATCATCTTTACCCCAAACTCAAGCCCTAAACCTGTATATTTAAGTGGTTTGGCCTACCCCAGTTTTGCAATGGCCTTATTCTTTTGCTGCCCCTTCCTATTGCTGGGTCATATCTGATGAATGGCTTGGATGACATATAAACAAAATGGTGGACCACACATTCCACACACAAGTTCTACAGCAAGGCATCACCTTCCCCATTTCTCCCATTGATCAATTTGGTGTGGCCCACCTGAGTTACAAATGAGGCTGTATTTTGGCATCTACACCTAAAAATGGTACACATGATCAGTGGGCCCCTCTCAACTCCAGCGTATGTTAATTATCATGCACTGATTTGTCTACAGTTTCGCTATAGTTATACGGGTACGATTATAAGTGCTCGTCTATAGACCAATGTCGTCCGCCAGAGTATCAAATGACTCAATGGGCAAATAGGTATTTTGACTTTTAGAAGCAGAAAAAAGCCAAGCCGAGGTAGAGCCAGTGGCTAATACAAGCCGGTAACGAGAGAGAGAGAGAGAGAGAGGTTTGACCGATATGGACAGAGTCCAAGCCGTTGGGTGGTAGCGACAGTCATGATTCGGTTTGAGGGTTTTAATAATCTGGTGGATCTCATTGGCTTCCTCTCTAATACCTAATATTACCCTCTTCACTCGCCGCTCTTCCCGCTATTATTACTCCTTCAGGCAATTGTACGCTACATCCTCTCTCTGTTTTTTCTTTCCTAATCCGCCGGACTTTCTCAATCTATAGTTCACAAGCCCTTCATTTGGTGGGCCCACCATCAAATGTCCACCACTAACCTATTAGAACTGGACCATCCTCCCCTTTTTTATATTAGTGGGCAGTGCGTGCATGTGATCTAAGCCGTTCATCAGGTATGGTGGATTGGGTTCATACATTGAATGACAAAATGCAGTGCATGGATCAACGGTCCATATTTTAAATCTTGGATGACTTTCACCAACATCCAAGCCGTCATAAGGGGGCACATGTTTTAGAAGTCCCGCGGAGTACTGAAGAAGTACTCGAAATAATTTTGGACGGTTTAGGGACATTGAACGGCGAGAATGGAGGGTTCCAACAAGGGTGAGAGATAGAGAGAGAAGGGAAGCGTTTTTTGAATTACTATAATCTCAATCTTCTTGAAAGGGGCGAGACTTGCAACTCCTCTCTTGAGCTTTTTCGGTTACGAGAATAGCTGCAGAGAGAGAGAGAGAGAGAGAGAGAGAGAGGGGAGGGGATTGTTAAGGGATCTTCTTCCATATCGCTTTTTTCACACAACAACTCCACATCATTCATATACACCATTTGTACGGTGTATAATACCAATTATTTAATGTAGGGTGAGAAAATAGAAGGCTGGAAGACAGCGAAGCATATATCCAACCCCATTATAAAACTATAGAAAAACTGAAACTCCCCTCGATTTATTGGACGGCTCTGCTACTCTTGTCGCTGGGCCCCACTTTACATGTACTCTTCCTCTCTCTCCTTATATCTTCCCAACTCTCTTCTTCTCCTTTTCCCTTCTCTCTCTCTCTGTTTCTCCTCTAACAGTAATGATTTTCTCGTTACTGAGGAATCTGAGGTGTTGCTTTAGAAGAAGAGAAGGAAGAGGTCAATACAATACGTTCATGAGATCTTGCATTTGAGACGTTGAGACCTCTGCATTTCTATACACACACACACACACACACACACACACACACACACACACTCTCTCTCTCTCTCTGTGTATGCGCTCGAAGGAAGAGAGGAGAGAGAGTGAGAGAAAGGGGGATTTTCTCTATTTTTTTTCATTTGGGTTTTTCTTATTTTCTTTTCTTCCTTGGGTTGGGTTCTTTTTCTGTTCTTCATGTCTCAGCACCGGCAATTCCAGATGGGTGGTGGTGGTGGCGGAAGCAATGCCGGTCAGTCGCAGTACGGCGACACGACGTATACGAAGATCTTTGTAGGAGGGTTGGCTTGGGAGACTCAAAGAGAGACGATGAGGCGTTATTTCGAGCAGTTTGGAGAGATCCAGGAAGCTGTTGTTATCACTGATAAGAACACCGGAAGATCCAAGGGCTATGGATTCGTAAGTCTTTCTTTCTTTCTATTCTCATTCTGTCATTTTCTGGATTGGTTAATCTTGGTTGATTTTCTTCCTTCTTTTAGGTGACTTTCAAGGACCCAGATTCAGCGATGAGAGCCTGTCAAGACCCATCGCCCGTGATCGACGGTCGTCGTGCAAATTGCAATCTAGCATCCCTTGGTGCACATCGTTCTGGCCCATCTACTCCTCAACAGGGTTCGTGCTTTTCCTTTCATGTGGATTGGAATTCTTGAATTTCGACTGCAATCTTCTGAAAATAAACACTTCTTGCAGGAACGGGTCGGTTCAGATCCGCACCGGGATCCACCCCACCCGATTATCAGGGCACAACCACAACATATTTCCAACAACATGCTCAATACTCATTTCCTTATTCCGCCTACGGGTAATAAAAAAAACACAAAACGAAAATTAATTTTTCTTCTTCTTCAATTCTCATTTTGCAACCAAACACTCCAATGGAATAACATTTTGGGTTTCAGGTATTCAGGATATTCTCAAGAAAACATGTATCCAATGGTTAGTATTCCATTTCTATGCATCGAATATCAATTGATTTCCATAGCATTACGAGATAGAAGCATGAAATTTGAAAATTGAAATGATGCAGAGTTATTATAGTGTATTTTCTCTCTTTGTATCGAAAATCAATGGATTTCAATACAATTACAAAATAGAAGCATGAAATTTGAAAATTGAAATGATGCAGAGTTATTATAGTGTATATGGAGGGCAACAATTTTCACCTTATTACGCGGCGGGTCCCGGATTTTATCATAATTTCTATCCTTACTACGCCCAGTATGCTCAGAGTAGCCAGTCACAGGGCAGCTATGGAATGCAGTATCCGCAAATGGTACAATACCCGTATTTGCCTCAGCATCACGGAGCGGCTGGAATCCTTTCACTCCCTGTTTCCCCTGCGGCAACCACAGGTCAGATATATACCTCAATTTCATTAGAATGTGCATAGATTGTTAGGATCCATGGCAGGACTGAAATCAGTGACAGCCGGCGGCGGAATGCAACAGGTGTGACTGCGGTGGCGGGGTCCGGTCCTTCCCAAGGTGGGCCAGTAACGTCCACTGAGCAGAATTCAACGGCTTAATTCGATAAATGGGGAAATTCATCCTGGTGCGAACGGCTAACATCAACGATGAAACAACTAATTGGGAAGAAGGAAGTGTTGGGAATTTCCTGTTTCTTCCCCCGGTGCGGCCTAAACAGGCATTCTGACTGTCCATCAGAACGGGCCATCAATGTCGAGAGCTCGCTTCGCTAATTGGATTTCGATCATCTTCATCAAGATCAATGCCGTGGCGGTCCACCATCATCATACATTGTTTTGCATTACTGGTCATTGCTCTCTAGGTTAGGTGAATTGGGTATTTACTGTTTTGTCATTAGCATTTAAAAATCAGATTTGTTTATGTATTAACCTGAGGTCGGATGTATAATTGGTATCCGATTCGATCTCGAAAGAACTGACTCTTTAGGCTTTCATGGTGTCTCTGAAATCACCATTTTGGCGACACCAATCTTTTGTAATGAGCGGTGGTGATCGATTTGGAGAGTGATTTTATATTCTCCGGATCGGATTATCCGCTTCGGATAAGTAAGAAAGCAGGGGGGCTTGGATAGCTCTTCTGATTATATTAACTTGTAATTTTTTTGTTAATTATCATTCTTGATTTATATTTAAGGTAGGATTAGTTAGGAATTGGTTGTTTCTTTCTCTCTTCTTCTTCTTTCTTCTTTCTTCTTTGGTCTATCACTTTCAGTTGAATCTTTTTCTTTATGTCCATTTGCTTGCTTTTTGGGTAGGGAGAGATGGGATATTTGGAATCCAAGGGTTACAGATGGGTCATGGGCTTTAAAAATCTATATTTAAAAAAAGTCTTGGAAAGGAGATCATGCAAGTGCTGTTGTTGCATTGGGTTCTTCTGATGATGATGATCTGATGGTTTGATGTGATCAATGGTGGGGGACGAATCCGATGTAAGAATCCTGCTCTAGCTACACTGGCCAACTTGGCAAGCTTGTGTGAGATCTGGGGCACTCATCATGTTGGCCCCACCATTTATATGTGTGCGTGATGACCAGGCCAGTTTCTTTGAAAAGGAAGAAGAACACGTGTGTGTAATCTGGATTGTTGGTGGGCTTTGCTGATTGTCCATTTTGGTAAGTGGATTGCCCACCGTGATGTATGTGTTTTATCCATGCTGTCTATCTGTTTTTCCAGCTCATTTTAGGGCTCATGATTATTCAGATCCAAAGCTTATGTGGACCACACTGTAGGGATTGAATGCCTACCGTTGAAAACTTCCTAGGCCCACGGTGATGGTTTATTTGCCATCCAACCAGTTCATGAGGCAAACAGACCTGGACGAAGGGGATAGATATAAGCTTGATCCAAAACTTCTGTGGCCCCAGGATGTTTTCATTGGTGGGTGTTCAAGCCCAACTGTTTTCTGTGGTGTGGTCCACTTGAGCTTTGGGTCTGCATTATTTTAGGGCATGAACACAAAAATGAGCGGCCAAAACGGATGGGCGGCGTGGATAAAACACATACATCATGGTGAGCCCTTAGAGCTTGGGCCACGGGGTGCTACAGGCAATCTGCTTCCTCCATTTTACGTACACGTGTTGCCTACTTGATGAAAATACTGACCCAATGACATCACCTGATCAGTGGTCCAGATCTCGCACCCACCAGAGTGCGATGGTACGGCACCTTCCTATACCGTTTATTCTCGGTGCTACGAATCCAAAGGCATTCTCAAACTAAGAGGGGGTGTATTTGAAATCAGGTGTGGTTTAGGACCGATTCCCAAGTTTTCAACCTCGTAATATTCATCTGAAAACAATCCATTTTCTAGCTTCTATGCTACTGGGCCATCCTTTTAAACATTCGTTGAACGAATGATTGTGTATGAAGATGATTTTGGAACATTGAAAAGTAAATTTTGAACGGCTCATATTCAAATACAATAGCTAAGCAGTTATGATCATCAATGAAGCTTCTATAAAAGGTAGTAACGAAAGCATGAAAGGGTCTGATCATCATCCAAGATGCAATGACCCACCATCCATATGCATGCAAACTGCCTCTGTACACGTGGTATCCATTTGCCTTAATCCAATTCGGAGTCGTGGGGCCCTCTATAAATGGGCCACAGATCGAAAAATCATATCGGTTGTATGATCCTGACCTATGAATAATGGTAGTTAGTGTGCTGAACATGGACAGTTGACCACACCAATTTCAGACCTGATGATCCTCTGGTTTTGATCTTTTGGCTTTTATACATCTTTATTGGGGCCCACTATTTAAACGCCTTGGTTGCTGATAAATGCATGCCACGTGTACAGAGCCCATCTACATGCCTATGAACTGTCACAGTCTGTCAGGAGTATCAATGTTTTTTTTTTTTTTTTTTTTGCCCCCCTCTGAGACGAAACAGAGACCCTTTCCTTTTCTCATGGACAGGAACCCACGGACTGAGAAAACTAGGCAACTTTAATTCAATGTGCGGGCAATGGATATTGACTGGGGAGACGTGTGGGTCCCATTACCTTGGTCAAAATGAGTGTATCTTGGCCACTCAAAACAAGAATCGAGGAATGGAATTTAACGAGGAGAGAGAGAGGGGATGGATGCAATCAAGGAACGGAAGCTGCATTCAATGCCAGTCTATTTTTGGTTAATCTAGGAATAATGAGGATGGTTGGATCATCCTGTTATTATAGTGTGTGTGTGTGTGTGGACCATTTAACAAATACACATTATATTGTGTATATAGCTATTCATTAGGTGGGCCCCAGTGTATGGATGCCTTGAGCGAAAGGTCACACACGTCACTCCATCCGGTGGGCCGCACTAAGTAAAACTAAGAATGTTTGGCTAATACATAGAGTGGTTTAGTCTCTTTAATCTCTCTCAAATACTATTTAATAAATTTCAGTCAGTGTGCTCCACCTTCTGCGGAAGAAAAGAAAACAAAAAGAAAAAAAAATCGAAGGTTGGGATGAAGATGGAACCACGACAAATAAAAAGAGTACGTTGGTTTGAAACAGTTTAATAAGACAATGAAGTTGCGCTATGCAGTTGATGAAGGTGGGCCATGAAGTGGGCCCCATGTGTGAAAACTCAAGGGCGTCATGCCATCATCATCTGAAGAGTAGTGAGGTAAGGTCATGCACAAGGCATCGAGGGAAAGCACATTGGGCAACATCATAGGAATATATATATATATATATATATATATATATATATATATATATATATATGCTCACCTGGGCACTTCTCTCATTAGACACTCATGAGCACTTTTTCATGGCTCATCGCACATAATGTAAGCCCAAAATCTGAGCCGTCCATATGATGCAGCACCCCAAAAAACCCCTCGGGCCCATCTTTCAACCTGATCCAAAACTCTGGTGGGCCACAGCAGAAAGCAAGAGGCAAATCAAGGGAGGAATATGTCTCCTTCTTTCATAGCCCACCAAAGTTCTTGAACAAGTTAAAAGATGGGCCCTAAGAGTTTTTTGGAGTGCTGCATCACATGAACGGCTCAGATTTTGGGCTCACATCATGTGTGATGAGCTAAGAAAAAGTGCTCACGATTTCTCTCACGAGAAGTAGCATTCCTCTCTCTCTCTCTCTATAGTCCTACATAAAAACTCAAGCATCTTTTCAAGTACTCATCACACGTGATGTGAGACCAAAATCTGAGCTGTTCACGTGATGCAACACTTCGAAAAATCCCTTGATCCAAAACTTTGGTGGGCTGTAGCAAAGAAAGAGGGGCAAATCAAGGAAGGAAACTGTTTTCTTTTTCCATAGCCCACCAAAGTGTTGGATCAGTTGAAATTTAGGCCCTATGGGTTTTTTGAGGTGCTGCATCACGTGGACGGCTCAGATTTTAGGCTCACATCATGTGATGATTTCTCAAATAGATGAGCATATATATATATATATATATATATATATATATATATATATATATATATATATATATATACACTGGTCGGTTTGAATGTGTTTAGGTATGACACCATCCCACATGTGGTAGAGAGGGTGTGTGGTGAACAGATGGTGACCATGATAACATCATGGTCTTGACCATGTCTACCTTCCCGTTCTCGTTTGTTCGTCAGTTTGGATTGATTTCTGATCAAGGTGATCCACTCAAATAATCTGCTGATTAAGCTAATACCGTCCAATCAGTAGCCTTTAAATGGACAGTTAATCAGACGGTTGGGATCATCAGAGTGCAAATTTCTTTGGACTATGGTAAAATTAAAGAGGGACACATACATCCATTGCGTGGTATGGGATGGTTAAGACCATGAATGACATTATCATGGTCCGCATTCATCTATGATGGCATGCATTGAATGCGGTATTATGCATCTGTTTGTGTTTATGCTTATACATACACTGATTTGATGGATACAAAAAGTAATATGCCATGAGATATGTGATGGAAGCAATCATTTCAACCCTTGAAATTTCAAAATTATTCCATAAACACGTACGATAATTATCAATAAAGGATTACTTGGACCCATGGAAAGAAAATGAAATACAGTTTCCAATGAAATTCAATTTCCTTTGTCTGTGAAGTCTTTATGGAAATTTGTGGGAAACACAATTCCTCGGACTTTATCTTTGTTAGAAAATAAATAAATTTAATTCCCCTCCACCCTTAAGAAAAGCATTTTCCAACTGTGGAAGGAAAAATGAGCTCCTCAAAAGTTGAGCCGAATGTGTTAACATGCATCGTTGATCACCTCACATGTGCCACATGTGCCAATGTGCTAAACAAGCCATTGTCCATCTCCTATTATGCCACCCATGTGCCTTTGTCCCATTTGTCACCATCCATCTCTCGTGATCCACATGTGTAAAGCGTCCCACGTGCTAATTTGCCACCGGTGACACAATCCATCTTCTCTTGTGCCACACATGTATAATACAACACATCTACCACTATTCATCTTCTCTTGCACTCCACATGTGCAAAGCACTTCACATACACCAATGTGCCGCATGTGCCATTGTCCATATTCAATCACTCCAAATATGTCATCTGTGCCAATGGTGCTAATGTGCACAAGTGCCCCCCATCTCAAATACGCTAATGCATCATGCCACATATACCACAATGCAGCTTCAAGTGCTCACATATATCATCACATGTGTCACTATCCACATTCAAGAATCCCACATGTTCCATATGTGCTAATCTATCCTATGCTTATCACTATCTTTTATTTTTCCAAACAACAAATTTTGAAAATATATTATCAATATTTTGAAAAATCTTATTAAGAAACAAATAAAGAAAACAATATTTCCTTTCCTTCAATTTCTCGAAAATAAAGTTTCTCAAGAAACATCATTCCTTTGCTTTTCCCTAAATCCAAACAAGTCCTAAAAGGACATGTAATAAATATCATGTATGTTCTAGAATTGATATAGGCATCATTTCTCTACTATTATTATCTAACTCAGAAAATGTACATATAAGGGAGTTATGGGGCGTGTAACCTACATGGAGAGAGCAAGGGAGAAAAGAAAGAAAGAGAGTAGGGAAAGGCTTCACTACACATAAGCACGTGCTACATGGAGAGAGACCGAGAGGGGGAAAAGTGCATGCTACATGTAGAGAGAGAGAGAGAGAGAGAGAGAGAGAGAGAGTGTGAGTGTGTGAGTGAGTGAGTTTGATGTCACAAAGTTATCATATGGCTTTCATAAAGGATTTGTTGCACAGACTCCCTAATACTCCATCAATGTGGCTACACCGAAGAGGAAGAGATGCGAGAAGCTACTTACATGAAAGAGCTGAAATGACAAAAATGCCCCCCATCGAATGGACCTTTTCCCTTTCCCTGTTACTAATTACGAGGGTACAATTGACCAAACACTACTCGCGATGTATGTTACAGCGCATGGAGAAAACAATCGAAAGGTGGGCCGCACCCATGATTCAGACAGACAGTGCCCATTTTCGGTATGGATGGTGGCCTGCTGTAGCCCTTGGTCTGCCATAACTATAGCCATTGCACGACACTTTAAAAAGCTCCCGCGCCAATACTCAGTCGAGCTTTTCTTGATGAGAGGAAAAAAAAGGTTTCTCGCGCAACTGAGTTATAATCCCCATGCTGCCATTGGCAGTGGACATAGACCCACCTCCCTGAAAAAAGGAAATGGGCCCCAATGTATTGTGTGACCCACTATACAGCAACCAGCAGTCCCTGGTCCCCAGAGGTTACTAAACCTGTTCAATTTCTTTATAACTGTAAGTAGAATACAGTGGCAATTATTCATGGGGTATGATCACATGCTGTGTGGGGCCCACATCATGATTCCGGGCTCCCATAAGAGCCCTACTCCCAAGAATCATCCTACCAAAAACTAAGGTGGGACCCACCACAGGTATCGATGTACATCATGCCTAAAAACCTATATATTCACTTCTTGAGGCGTACCAAAATTTTGTAATGCCCATACCTCCCGGGCGTCCTTTCATCCTGGTGGGCGAGCTTGATGACTGGTTGGATTGCATGTACACAACACGATCATGGGCCCCCACATTCCATCCTGAAGTTTCCATGGTGGATGTCCTCGTTGCCAATGTCCCCATTGTTCCTCCTTTTGGTGTGGCTCGGTTTTGTTTTGGATAGGGCTGGAGTTTGGTACCTAGGCCTAACATTGGGAGGTACATCCAATGGACGGTTTGGATGGCACTCAGGCATAACGTTGTCCCCTAACAGCTTCATCATATGGTAATTACTGCATGTTTTAATTGTACGTGAACATTAATTGACTTACATGAAGACTGTCGTTCTTAAACATGCAAAAGTGTGAGAGAAGCCACTTCTACATTTAATCAAAGGTAGGAGTTGAAGCAAGAACTGGAGAAAAATCAAATTTGAAAATTTAGAAGATGCAATGTGATATCAATATATACAACTGCACCATGTATGAGAAAAAAAAAAAAAATCCGTGTCCTGGTTTCTCAGCAAAAAGGTATATGATTTCTAGCAGAGGAAATGCAAAGAAAAATCCAGCTTATACACCCTAGGACTCGTCGAAAAGAGCATTGTATCACCATATCTTGTTCCTCCAACAGAGGATATGGAAAAAGAAAAAAAGAAAAGAAAGGAATGGAAATTTAGCATATTTAACAATTTTTCTAAGAAAGCAAATGGATGAAAATGGGGAAATAGGCTGAGGTGGACCTGAATTTACAGGACAGTGTTGATATGAAGTGCTTTAAGCAGTGCTGTTGCCAACTGTTTCACTAGGACCTGGCCTCCGGATGGTTGTCCATCTCTGCGCTCCTCGATAAGACATTGAAGCTTTTGAGGCAGGTCATTCTCCACTATGAGTTGCTTTGGCCGAGGGTGGTGCTCATAGACAGCCTGCCAAAATGCAGCGGAGTGGAAATCAGTAATTGAAAATAACTATGGCTGTAACAAGTGAAAGGAAAAGACATTAGATGTGTAAAAATTTGGCTGCATGGTAACATTCCTGCAGTTAATGTTTCTAGTAAGCCAATGGCTCCAATCTAACCTACATTTCAGGGTCAGCATTTAGTGAAGATGGATTTGCACTAAAAAAAAAAAAATCATGGGTTAAGACTATAAGAGACATGCAATGTTTGGTTGATCATTTGGGACACCTTTTTTTTTTTTTTTGGCAATCCAAGTCACTCATATGGTGGGCCTCAATGGTGGATGGGCATAACTCCAAAAACCTGTCCCATGGGATGATCCTGTCTGATTGAGGTTCTGCAGAAAGTCGACCATATTTGCTGTAATTGTCCAATTTTATTGGAAGATAATAGCGAATGGGTCCATCCAATAATGGGTCCCACAGGATCAATGGCTTAGCTTGCAGTGGTATTTACAGGTCAAACAACAAACATCCATTTCTTTTAATCAAGCATCATATAACACACCTAAATTCTAGGTTAATATGTTTACAAGAGCTAATCATTCACACATTTCTGGAGATGACACTAGGTGAGAAAGAAGAAACTTCATAGTTGTGGCTCTCTGAAGCCCGGAATTATGATTTCATACGTCAAAATCTAGCTATTGTCATAGAGGGATGGTGTTTATATTCTGGTTGGAAAGAGTAGCACGGTTTCCACTCTATACAATATCAGAATGTCTTCTATCCAGGGTCATTTCTCCTAGGAGTAGCAATAGGTCAGGTTAGGTTGGGTTTGGATCATGATGAGGATGGGTCCAACCCAAACCCAACCAATTTATTAAACGGGTTGAAAATCTCAACCTCAACCCAATCCATCTATAAATGGTCAACCCGAACTCAACCCACCCAATCCATTTAATTAAAAAAGTGAAATAATAAATTAAGAACAAAAAAATATTGTCATTTTGTAGAAAAATATAAAAATATCAATCACATATTTATAACTCTTAAAAATCAAACCCCCATTATTACCAAATTACAACCACACACACACACACACACGGAAAAGGTACTATGAGGTCAGCCTCATGAGAGCTTCCGATGAGGTCAAGCTCTGTGGGCCCCATCGTGATTTGTGTTGGAGATCCACACCATACATTTGGTGCGTCCCCTCTAGGTTATAAGATGCCCCAAAAATCAGCCATATGTGGAAGTCAGGTGGGCCACACCATCTGAAAACATGTGAATAATGCCTAAAACATCTAAAAGCACTTGGTGGGGCCCACCTGAGTTTTGGAATGGCTTGAAATTTGGTATGACCCTTCATCCAAGTGGGACACAGGCAATGGATGGTTGGATGTCTAAACCACGTGTCAGTGAGCCCTATAAACAATCAAGAAGGTTTCAATGGGTGGGCATCCACTCTCAATGGTTGTTTGTGGTGTGGCCAACCTAAGTCATGGATTGACCTCATTTTTAGGCCCATGGATCACTATGGAGGGATGCATTTGATTGATGGAAGGATGTCTGACATACTCAAGGTGGGAACCACAGAGCTCAACCTCATGGTACCTTTTCCTAATATATATATATATATATATATATATATATATATATATATATATATATATATATAGAGAGAGAGAGAGAGAGAGAGAGAGAGAGAGAGAGAGAGATCCACCACACACACAAAACATTTAGTGAGGAGGCAAGGAGCGGGTCATATTCATGAGCTACTGGTCCGGCCTAGCAAATCCAAATCCAACACTTCTAATTTTGGGTGGACAAAACACAACCCAAACCCAATCCACATAGAAAATGGGTCGACCCAAACCCTGACTTACCGGATTGAGTCTGGGTCGGGTTGGCAGGTCAGGTCAAGTTTTGCCACCCCAACCAACAGTGTTGTTAGGTTATGAAGTCTGAAGTGCTGCAATTGCAAGCATGGCTAATCCATTGAAGAGACAATGAATAGGTGGAAGATGCTGAAACCATGTTAGGAGAATTACCAATATGATGCGAACTCCATTAGGAAAGAAAAGTCCTACTTTTATCAAACAGAGTCAACAGTGGCTTAGCTGCTGGCTAAAGCATGATTTCACTAAATTTCTTCACAGTAATGCAGCATGAGAAACGTATGCACCACTAACAATGTTGATACAAGTAAAATAACACAACACCATATAGCACAACAGACAGGAAAAGCCCTCCAACTCACCTTTATCATTTTGAGTAGATTGATGCGAGCAATAGCATCTTGGTGGTCAAGTCTTCCGATCAGCAATGGTGTCAAGCCATTGACAGCCAATGTCATGTTTATTCGGGATGATTTTCTGCATTCCAGTCTTAAGTCCATGAATTCTATAAAAAGAAATCAAGAAATAAAATATCTTAAGAAAGAGGAAATATGTGATGCTTCAGAGCCTTTGCTTGGCCCAGTAAACTGTATGTCTTGGGCCCAGATTTTGGTTATCTGAACCATTCTTATTTTGCAACAAAATGGTTGATTAGGGAGATCCTAATCAAGATGGTCATAAACGCACAAGTGGAGAACCATAGTACCCGTAAACAACGATAGTTATTCTCCATTTCCATCAGACAGCTAGGATGATCTGATAGGCCATCCCATGATAGGGCCTACAAGATCAATCGCTTAGGTTACTGTCAGATGGACCCCACCTTTACCATTGCCGGGTAAAAAAAAAAGAAAAGAAAACCATTTCATTCGATCACCATCATACAATCCCTCATTAAAAATGTTAAGAAGAAGAATTCATACGTAATGATTTTCAAAAAGGGCTCCAATATGTTCATGAAATATTGGTCTGGACACCATTGGAAGAACTTCACCAATTTCTGGATTGCTTCTTTCTTCAGCAATGCTTGTTCTACTCTTCTGTGATCATTATCATGTGCCAAGCAGACTGCGAGAGAATCCAATGCTGTCACCGACCACAGCTCATCATCTAAAAGGCTCAAGTACACATCCAAACTGCCACAAGCCCTTAATTGCTCCCTCGAGTTGCTGGATGCATAGGCCATATCACAGAGAAGAGGCAATGCATACTGTTTCAATGGTGAATCTGAGTTGATGAAATGCATCAAGTGCGGAACAATTCCATTTTTTGCTGCTTGATCCAGCCGTGTCTTGTTTATTTTGCAAAGATTGAAAAGCGTATTGAGGACCTTTAAACAGCGAAAAAACAGTTATAATGAAATTAGATTGGATCATGGCCTGAAATTTAGACCTTAGAATAATAAAATCAGACAGGAAGAAACACTGCATAAGGGTAAATTTGGATGCACTGTCGAATATAATTGCAATCATTAGTCAAATAAATTATAAATAACCAAACTGTAATTTCCTAGCATTCATATTGAAGGAGTGGGCTCCAAATTACAATTATGCTTCTTTCAAGTTGGAGTTAAGATAAAACAATTGCAATCTCAGGGCAACAATCCTCATTTGCAATGCTCAGATACATTGTCAGTATTTGTCGTTTCCTCTTGATTGAACTGAAAGCCAGCAATTCGATTCACCTGTGCATCAGAACACTCCCTAAGCATCTCAACTGAACTCAGCATTGATTAAACAGAATAAGATTTGGATTGGGAACCCAAAATGAACAAAAGCAGATGGTTTTTTGTTTTTTGTTTTTTTTTTTTTTAAATTCAGAATGGAAAAGGAGAAACTGGAATCTAGGGGTGGAAATGGTTCAGGCTAGGGCTGGGCCGGGCCGGGGTTGGCCCTAGCCCAACCCTAGTCCCCTTAACCTAGCCTAGCATTGGCCCTAATCAGGCTAAATAGGCCTTGGCCCCAGTGCCTGCCCTATAGGGCCGGGCTAGCCAAGGTTGACTTGTAAGGAAAAAGAATGACATGATCAAAGGTTTGAAATAGTCTAAATCTAAATTTTATTTAGTTATTTTTACAATGTCCCCTCTAATTGCGATGAGTCCCATCATATAAATGGTTTTGATGATAGAAACATGACCCTGGATCCAAAACTGCCTTTAAACTACAAATGAAAGTTGAATGAGACCCTAACAAGTGTCTTCAAATTGTTCATCCTTCTGTGTAATAGCGACCCCCTTAATTAATGGACCACCATCAGGCCAGGCTGGGCCATTCATCATTGGCCCATGGCCCGACCAGGGCTAGACACCGGACCTAGGTTTTAAGCCTAAGCCCAGCCCTTGGGCTAAGTTTAGGGGCCCAAGCCCAGGCCTTTATGGCTTGGCTACCATGGCTGGCTGGGCAGCCCAACCTACTGCCACGCATACTGGAATCTCAGCATTTTGGGTAAATATGATCACGACTCTGAATAGGTGATCTTGAAAAGCCTTCTTTAACTAAGGTAGTGGTGATTTGTTATATAAGCAAATTCTTAATTGATACAAATAATATTCCCACTCACTATGCAAGATCTCAATATTTTGAAAAGGCACGTCTGCATGCTCATGTGAGCCTGTATGCATACGCAGCGCGGATTAATACATCATTCAATTTCTTCATAAAAGGTATCTTAACATAAAGTGCAAAATATAATCAATACGTCTCAAAGGTTATATTTCAGCTGATATATTAGAAGTAAGCAAGTACAAAAATAGCACAAGTGAAAAAAGAAAAAAAAAAGACTCACTTCATTCTGTATTTGAGAGATCAATGGACGATCATGGAGCTCAAGATTCGGAATCAAATGTTTGATTACATCTGCACGCTGAAGACTTTCTAAACAGTATGCATCGGTTGACAAATGATTGATACACTTCACTATCTAGACACCAAACATGAGCAGCAGTGCCACCATGGAATCAGATGCATATAACTAGAGCAGAAATAACCACTTGTCACCTCATGAATGGTCGTCATACTAACCTTTAGAAGAATGGGATACTCTATCCTGTTGAACATACGGAAGAGACGACTAAGCAAGCTTGGGCTACACATGCGAGATTTTACTGTTGTGTCTGCATGAGCAAACTCTAGCAAAAGATCCGCAACCTTTTCAAGATATTCCCTTGCTACATCGGCATCTAGCGTTGCTGCCATATGGGAAAGTACCCCAGATGATGCCGTACTTCCTGCCCTTGCTCTAAGAATGCCAGATCCAGATAGTATGCCTGATGTTGTCCAAGATGCAACTCCATATCTTGAATCAGATCCTGCATCAGAAGTTCTTGACCCCATGCGAGCTGGTTTGAACTTATCGCCCGTTTTATGTGAAACACTTGTATTGGAATCTAGATTTCTGTTTTCTCTTCCATGTCTCGAGACATCTATACCATGTAAATGAATATGTTTAACCCCACAAACAGAAAGAAAACTAGAAGTGCAGTATTTGAGTAAGTTATCTGAACTCAAATATATTACATCACAAATTCAAGTTATAAACGAATCCAAATATATTATATCACATTATCATGATTAGAGGTGGGCACAAACCGGGCCAGCTCGAAAGTTCGGCCCAGTCCGTATCGAAAAAGTCCGGTTTGAACCGGTTTGAAGTTGAGTTTGATCCAGCAACAAGCCACTCAAATGAGGCCCGTTTAATAAACGGGCCAAACTCAAACTTCTGCGGCGCTGGCCCGGCCCGGCCCGGCCTGAAGTTCGGCTCGGCCTGGTTTGGATCGGCCCGGCCCAGCTTGGCTCGTAAGGTAACAACTAACAAGTGTATATAAAATGTATAAAAAAAAAAAAACCCTAAAAAATTTCCCACACCCTACTTCTCCCGCTGCAACCCCATCCCCAAATTTCTCTCATCTTTCTTTCCCTCTCTTTCCCAAACTCTCTCTCTCTCTCTCTCTCTCTCTCTCTCTCCACCTGACAAAACCTGCCTGGCATCATCGCCCCAGGGCCTGGGGTGTAGCCGTGTAGGGTCTCTCTCCCTCTCTCTATTTCTGAGGTATTTTCTCTACCCCCATTTCTGATTACAGTGATTTCATGCACACCCTCCTTTTGTGTGTGTGTGTGTGTGTGTGTGTGTGTGTGTGTGTGTGTGTTCTTGGGGTTTGTTTCATTTGGGTTTTCTTGATATTGGGTCTGAAATATCAGGTTGTAAGTTGTTATTGTTTTTCTGATGAATCTTCAATTCCTTACCTCAGTTTCATTGATTTTAGAGCTCTCTCTCTCTCTCTCTCTCTCTCTCTCTCTCTCTCTCTCTCACTCTTTTTCCTCATCTGGGATATTGGATTTGTGGCTTTTTGTTACTAATTCATTGATTTCATATGCATGATATAAAGGTATTTGAAGCTTTTTATATACATTTATGGATATTTCTCATATGGGTTTTCTTTTTTCTTTTCAATTTGTTTGTCTATTCGATGCTTTTGTAAAGGTTTCAGTGGTTTGGTATGGTGTTTGTGATTCATGCATGCATGGTTTCAATGATATGAGAAGCTTTTATCTGCATTTGTAGAGGTCTCTCATCTTTTCTTTTTTTTTCTTTTCTTTTCTTTTCTTTTTTTTTTATTGATGCTCCTATGAATGATCAGGTTTGAGATGTTGTTTGTTGCAGTCATAGAGGTTTCTGATCTGGTTCTTTCTTTTTAAAGTTTGGATTTTTGTAGTTTTTATTTGGGGAAATTTTTGTTCATTAATGAAAATTTCTTTTTCTCTGGTGTTTGAATGCATGAGAATTATTCAATATTTCCTTTGTTGAATTTAAATCTCTTTATGATTCTTTGTACTTAGTAGAAAAGGGGCGCCATACTCCAGCTGGCTACTGCGACCATGGGACCAATCAGTGGGCGTGTAGGCCCTCATTTTTCTACACTTGCATGAAGGACTAGGATTATCATCTCTCTGAAATCACATTGTGGATTTCATAGAGATGATATCTTTCAAAGAGATGATATTTATTCACCCGACTACATGTAGCTGACCCAACCAGAATTAGGCCACATCTGTTCATTTGAATGTGGACCATCCGTTGTTTCCGTGCATGCATGCATGCATGATCCACATTGAGTCGTGCCTGTTCTTTTGGGTATGGTGGCCCACATCGTGTGGCCCACATGATGGACAACCAATGGGCATGCCAAGTTTTCTAAGCAGGGCCACTTCCAATTTATTTAGTCATTGTTCGGTGATGTCCCATTTTGCTGGACTTGTGCATATGTTGTTTCACATGTAAATCTGATGATAAATGGGTCCCAATCTCTCTAATCACCGTCTACTTATTCTGGG
Source organism: Liriodendron chinense (assembly GCA_003013855.2). Classification (NCBI taxonomy): domain Eukaryota; kingdom Viridiplantae; phylum Streptophyta; class Magnoliopsida; order Magnoliales; family Magnoliaceae; genus Liriodendron; species Liriodendron chinense. Next base: position 7,258,806 of record ML058327.1, on the reverse strand, counting down.
GCAGTTCCAGTCTGACCATTGGTGCATTTTGCTGCCAACCGGCTCCACCTCGATAAAATGTGGTGAGGTTGGGCACCATTAATTCCACTAGATTCACCTTCTGGTGACCATCCAAACAGGGCACTTATACAATCATTTCATTTTGCTGATTCAAAGCATGAATATACATGTGGCTGAGATTGAGGCCATTTTATTGGTTTTCTACTAATTAAAGGGTAGAGATTTCTCATACAGGTTCTTGGAATGGGAAGTGAATCATTTATGGGATTGGAATTTCATTATATCAGCCAACTTATACTTTCTTATAGCATGTAACAAATGAAGAATGCAAGCAAAACAACAATTTGCCTGAAAATTTTAGTTCGCAATCCAAACTGGTCAATCATCAATGGTATATTAACATCTCCTTCTATTCTTAAGATTACAGTTCTGTTTTTTTTTTTTTTATGTAAAATATATTACAGTTCTGGTATATTAATATATTTCTCAAACATGACCCAAGAGTTTGTTTATGCGGTCAACTATACATTTTTCATTTTTATTTCATTTTCGGGTGCATACCTTTTTGCATATTACATTTTCGGGTGCATACCTTTTTGCATATTACATAAAGCTAATCGCTCTCACATTATACTAATACAATTCCTCAAGGTAAGTTACATAGGAATATTTTGATTTTTTTACCCTAATGGAAATGGATTGGTGAAAATAATGTTTGCAAATGTCTTTCCTAAGTAAGATCTTTACATTGAATTTTTTTTTTTTTTTAATTTTGCAATTGAGCAACTATTGTTGTCATTGATTAGGTGGTCTTTATAGGTCTGCTTGCTCTGGTTGCATGTTCCATCAGACCTGTCACGATCCCAACGCCAGCAGAGTATAATCTTTTTTCCTTTGTCTTAGTTAATATTAATGCTTAGTTAGTGTTACATATGGAAGCTTAATATTAATGATATCTCATAATGCTTAATTTTATGCTTAGTCTCATATTCAGTTTACTTGTGAATTGTGATGTGACTAATTACAAGTTAGGCCACTTAGTGGTTTAGTTGTGTTTAACACTCCTCATTTAGAAATTCATTTTGAACAAGTACACTACTTGTTCTTTATGGATTCCTAAACTGTCCCATTTTGGACAATTCGGTACCAGACCATGTACGTAGAATGTTTTCATATAATTCACATGCAGTTGGAATTTCGGCTCTCCCTTATTTTCTCCTGGTATATGGTTCTCTACTGATTTAATGCCCGCATCCATGAATAATGGATTATATGTGGCAATAAATCAATAGATAATTGTACATATATCTAGAGAATATGGGGAGATGCTACCGAAATTTCGACTCGCATGTGAGTTGTATGAGAATCGTACATGATATGTTATCGAATGAGATAGAGACAAATAGCACCTCTAGATAGAGACAATTAGGAATAAGTGATTAGCAAGGAAAACTTGAGACAATAGGAGACAATTTATAGTTATGTATATGTATATACCCTGGAGGATTTATGGGTTAGGGGACTATTTGAGACACTTGTGTCTTGCAGTTTATGGAGGGGTCCCGATATTTTTTGTACTATAAATATAAATGTGTGTGTGCGCGCGCCGCGCGCGCGCGTGTGTGTGTGTGTGTGTGTGTGTGTGTGTGTGATTGACCGATTGCTTCAATCTGTCACAGTCCAGACATCGCTTTACAATACCTTCGAGTATAGTGCAAACGTGTATAGTGGTTTATGTTACAGCTAGAGCTTGACTTATGCCCTTAAAATGATTACATCACCTTCCCTTTGCTTTAAATTTCAGCATCTTATTGGTTGAAATGTCCTTAACATTTGCATCACCTCTTTTTAAATGAATAGATGACTAATGAGGAAGTCCAAACCCTCGGCGAATCCCAGTCAATCACCTCCCCTATTGATGTTGAGGCAGAGCCCGTAAGTACAGACAGTGTTGTAGAAGATCCGGGGAAAGGAAAGAAACAATCGCAAGTATCGCAGGATTTTGAGGAAGTCACCATTCAGGGTGTCGTAAGATAAAGATGTAAACATTGTAGGTCATTATACACAAAGAATACAGGAGGGTCAACCAGTCATTTAATCAGATACATGAAGAGTTGTCTAATGAAATTAAAAGTTCAGGGAAAAGGCCAACAATTGCTTTCCTTTACTCCATCTGAAGGGAATGAGTCTTAAGCTACCATCTCCAACTATATCTTTGACAAAGAAAAGCTAAAAGAGTGGTTTGCACGATTAGTGATTGTCGAAGAAAAACCTTTTAAAATGGTAGAGAGCAAAGTTTTCAGGAGGTTATGCAAATTCCTTAATCCCAGATGCGAGAATTCCTCCTGTGCAACAGTAAAGAGGGAGTGCATGAAGATATATGTGACTGAAAAAATGAAGTTGAAGGCGCTTTTAGTGTCGGTGTCAAGGATTGGTTTGACATCGGATTTGTGGACATCATCATGTCAATGAAAGGGTTACATGTCATTAACCACCCACTACGTTGACGCAGACTGGAAATTATGTAAAGCAATTTTGAATTTTCGTCACCTTCCTCCTCCTCATACCGGTCTGGTTATTTCAGATTGCATCCACAGTTGTCTCGTTGAGTGGGGCATTATGAACAAGATTTCAGCAATAACCTTAGACAATGCCTCTTCAAATGTCGCCTGTCGTCTACGGGACACATTCACGATAACTAAAAATATGTATTTTGGTGGAAAAATATTCCAAGTGAGGTGTTGTGCCCACATACTCAACCTGATTGTACAAGAAGGGCTTAAGGCAATTGACAAGACGATACATAATATAAGAGAGAGTGTAAAATACATTAGGGGGTCGCCATCAAGATTGCATACGTGGAATGAAATAATACAACGGTTGAATATAAAGTCATAGAAGACTTTGAAACTAGATGTATGTACATGTTGGAATTCGACTTATGAAATGTTGGATTCAGCCTTAGAGTTCAAGCAAGCATTCACTCATTATGGGGATCGTGATATAAGTTAATTATTGCTACCTTCTGATGATGATTGGGAAAAGGCTGAAGATGTGCATAAGTTTCTTAAAATCTTCTACCAACATACAAAGATTTTTTCAGGGAACAAGTATCCTACGGCGAATATGTTTCTTCCAGAAGTTTGGAAGATTAAAGAGGCTTTATAGAAACGAGCTTGTGGAGGTCCAGAATTTCTCCAACTAATGGCATTGGGGATGAAGTCAAAGTTTGATAAATATTGGACCGATTGCGGGTTATTGATGGCCATTGTAGTTGTTCTTGATCCTCGATACAAGATGGCATTGGTTAGATTCTGTTACCCCAAGATTTATTCTACAGACAGTGTTCAGACGGAGATCTCCTCGGTTCGTACATCAGTTGAAGAGCTTTTCAATTATTATGTTAGTATTTTGAGTATTTTGACTGATACACAGAACAAAGAAGCTTCTACTCAGGTTGGGACTACTACAACATCATCACAGGATTCCGATGTCGACTCAGCATGTAATGATTTCAAGTCATTCTTGGCACAGGAAGCAATATATGAACAAACAACCGAATCGGAGTTGGACTTGTACCTTAAGGAGGGACTCATAATAGACCCGCCTTCGGATTTTGAAGTTTTGGAATGGTGGAGGTCCAAACAACGTGAATCGAAATACCCAACGTTAACGATGATGGCACGTGATATACTGTCAATTCCGATTTCCACCGTGGCATTCAGAATCTGCTTTCAGCATAGGGAGTAGGGTCATGAGCAAGCATCGTAGCTCGCTCACATAAAAAACAGTTGAGGCCCCCATATGTTGTCAGGATTGGTTACGTCCAGTTTGGGGAGATAGTAGTTTTGATAATGAGGATGATGAGGACGAGCATGAAAGTCAAGGAGAGATTGAACCCGCATGAAGGTCCATTTTTAGCTGCATTGAGTTAATCCTTGCACTTGTAAAGTAATGCTCGTGTACTTTTGTTTGAAAAATGCTCTTACATGTGTATTTTGAAGTTTCACAAACATCATGTAGTAAGATACTTACATGTTTTTTTGTGTTATTTTTAACTTTTTTTAATTATTTTTCATTTAAACAAATAGGAAAAAAAGAAAAAAGAGTTGGCGCCTGTTCAAACTCGGCCCAGCTCGGTTTGAAATTTTCGACCAAACCGATCCCAGCCCGAACTAGACTTTTCTAGAGCAAACCAAACTTGGGCCACATGGGTCGGCCCGAAACCCAAACCGGGTCGATCCACAAATTGGGCACAAAAACAAGCCAAACCAAACTAGGTCTAACTCGGCTCGGCCCGGATCGTTGCCCACCTCTAATCATGATACATACCTCCAATTTTTAAAATGTCATAAAGACCAACATAAACAATGACTAGTAATGAAATTCAAATTGCATAAAAAGAAAAAAAGGAAAGACAAATTGGGTAAGAATCATTCAATGAGAAAGATGAGCAGCAAAAACAAGGAGAAACGACAGATGTGAATCATGCATATCCTTACTGATAATTGGAACAAGCAAATCATTAAGGACATTCTAACAAACAATTATCACTAGTAACATGGCCCAAAGTCGTGGGGGATGAACCTCATGCCCTAGGTTAGGAATTTGGGTCGCAAATTGAAATCATGTGTTGCATATTGATCCCAGCTAGTCCACCAAAAAGGTATACTGTTAGAAGTTCAAGGTCCTATAATTATCAATACCTCTACAGCCTGAGGAGAACAGTATTAAGTTGAAGTCATTATTTGTGGAAGGAAAAATTAAGGGTGTGTTTTCTTGCACCAAATATCATGATATTTTGTGCAACCAAACAGAGGTTAAAAGAGAGACACTTACCGGCAAACTCTGCCATCAGGAAATCTAGTTCCCCCGCTGTGTTCTTTTCTACTGATGCATGTAAAAGTGGCAGTCTACTTTCCGGCCTCACAAAACCAGATTTCTTGCGTGCATACTCGAGTTTACCAGAGCCATGTCGAGAAGGTGGTTCCTTTTCTAACAAGCTCAGAACCGGTCCAACCTGATCATGCTCAGAAGCCAGTGAATTAGCAATCCCAGGGGTGCTATTCAATACCTGTTTTAGAGGCTTGTCAGAAGAAGCTCTACTAGTGACTTCTTGCTGTCTATGAAGGTCAGCTTCTTCTAGGGAAGAATTGTGCTTATCCGAACCCAAACGTTTCCAGTCCTGAGAAGTAATGTTTACAGATTCCTTGGTTATTGAGTTCCCAGCCTCTCCTTTCAATGTAAGCTCTGGGAAGATGGAAGTGACTGTGGCTTCCAGCTGGGCATGGGAAGCTGATGTTTCCAGATTTACTGCTGGCAAAGAATGGTCACTGATTCCAGGCATAACCTCATGGGGGTCGAGCTTTCTGGAGCAGGAAAATGGTGTTTCACCCTGCTTCAAGACAGGTGGGCTAGGATCCTGTGGAACAGATTGTGTTTGTGGATGTAAACTGAATGCTGGCAAGGATCCATCACCGGATGATGAAGCGAGCCGAGTTGCCTCATTCAAACTATGGAGGGTGTTGACCAGCCTAGGTAGTATTCCGTTCACTGCAGCTATACGGCAAAAATCGTTTCTTTGTGTTGAGTGCGGGAGTTTAAAGACCTGCCACATGCCGTCAATGGCAAGATGTATCATCTCCCTGCAGATGTAAAAGAACTCGATCAATACATCTTGAGTCACAGGGAAAGTATAAACACTGTGTAACTGTGATAGACACCAAGCACAAATAAAACCAGAAATCCAAGTGTGAATGGATTTCATTACCTGTATTTTATGTAATCAGCCTCTAGGAAGCCCACCAAAACAGGTATCCCACGGCATGCAATGAACATTTGCAGTGTAGAAGAGCTGGTCAACCCACCAGTTGCAATGATTAGAAATAGTTCAAGCATTTTCTATTAAAAAAGATGTGCAGCTAAAAACTATTAAACCAGGAAACACAACCCGTACCTGGACTCACATAGCTGCTGCAAGAAATAAGCTGCCTGCATGCGGAGTTCCTGAGGGCACTCGGGCGCTGCAAAGTTCATCATGACTGGAATCTGTGATTAGGGTTTCAATCGAAATGAGTGCAATCTACAACAAAAGCATGTCCATTCTAACAGGAGTTTGAAGACAATAAAAATAAAAATAAATAAATAAAAAGTGAGCAAGTACATAATACTCACAAGACCTAGGAAACAAGCATATTCTTGGAAATTGGCATTTTCTTTTACAATCTGATTGATAATTTGGAGAACAGAATATATAACCTGAAGTTGTAAAAGAACTTAAGATCATGTTCGGTTCATCGAAGTGCTTCAAAATGTAAATGTAACAAAGATATTGGAACAAGGAGTTTGTAGATGCAATTACCTCGTGCAATCTCCAAACTGTAGGTTAACATATGGAAAAAAGAAACTAATAATAAAAATAAAAAAGATGAAGTGAGAATACTTACATGATATTTAGGAACTTCAAGAAGTTCCATTAGAGGAAGCAGACCACATTGAGTGACAAAAGCAATTTTCTCATCTGGGCATTCCTCAAAGAAAGCAATAAGCTTCTGACAGGCCGACACAATCACATCTTCAGGCTCATCCGGTTTCAGAGACCCAACTAGGTTTTCGAACTCAGCATCCTAGTGGTGACATAGAATAAAAGAGAAAATTGCTTAAAAATTATCTAGGAAATATCCAAAATAAAAAACAATTAAGATTGTTTGAAATAGTCGTGAGCAATGGCATCTGCATTTATGTTGTCCGTGATAAGGTAAACCCCCCACAACTCAATGTGGGCAATCTAGCAGCAACAACATTAATATTTACTGTAGTCTGTATCAATGACAAACCTATGAAGCAGCAGATATCTCTGGGGAAGTCACTTCCTAAAATGCTCATGATGGTCACATTAGTGCATCTTTACAAAGCTAGAAAATTCTCATGATGGTCACATTAGTGCAACTTTACAAAGCTAGAAGGAAAGCATTCATAAATTACTACTGCAAGCAACATGCCCCATTTGAAAGTTACAATTATCAATTCCAGAATGGTACATTCCAAGATCGAAATGCCATCTTTCTATCCAGAAACAGTTTTTGCGCATGACTATAAAAACTATACAGACGAACCTTGCAGATAAATGACTAACCAAATTTGTTTATCTCTATATTAACTTTATTAAAGAAGCTATAACTAAAGGAAAATCGTCATTCAATGAAAATTACTTGTTATAGAACCTATATCAATAAAAATCCACGAAGTCCCACAATTATCATTGGTTATTTTCCTCAGCATAACAGCAGTCCTATGGTTTCAATTCATCTTCCACAAAGATATCTGCAGAATAATCAAACGGTTTGGTCCTTCGTCTGCAGAATTCCACATATACGTGCAAAATAATGGAATTGAGCTGCAAAGAACATGTTCTCATACTCAGAAAAATGGAATAGCGAAACAAAAAAATTGTCTACTCCAGTGGTAATGAATGTTCCAAAATTCTTCCAGTTGGAATTTGTTCTTACTGCATGTTATTTAAAAAATCACCTACCAACTACAGTTTTGGATGGGAACAGTCCCATTAGCATTGGTTCTATGCATAAGCGCACGCAGGGGCACCCTCACACTCTTTTTCTTTGACGTGATATCTCTGTTTACTTGTAGGTTGATTAATGGCATGTGGAATAGAACGTTTGACTTCCACTAACCGTTAATCTCGGAATGTACGGTTGGCTAGAAACTGTAAATTTACAACACGTCGAGGAATCGAATACCCTTTGACTTGAATGACTATTGAGATTGATCTGCAACTGGGAATTCTAAGGACCTTGCTGACAGAGATGGAAGGGGTTAGGTACCCTTCTCCGCCCGCACTCATGAGCAGTCTCTACGTTGCAAGATTTCAGGATTTTTGGGGATTTAAAGATTTCGAATGTCTTATTTCCTAATCGGTTGCGGATAAGGTCCAAAACCGAACTTGGTGCTCAACTTCGATCACAACCTAGGAGATCACGATGGCTCAACTTTGGTAATCACAAAACAAAAGAAAAAGAAACATTAATGGCTCATTTGGGAGCTTGTATTTGGAATGCATTGGAATCCAAATCACAGTTACACTGGAATCAACGTGATTCTGAATCCTCAATTGTATTTGGCAAGAATACACTGGAATGTAAACCGTCCGTTTGGGTGCTTGTATTTGGAATGGCATTGGAATTCTTTAGCATATCCACAGGACCTGAATTTGATTAACTAAATCAGCTTTAATATCCATATGTTATATTTGATAAAATGGTTATAATAAGCCCATTGAAATACATACTTTGGCAAAAATGAGGAAATTCCAATAATTAGGTGGGCAAAAAATGGAAGGATCACAAACGAGTAACTCACTGACATTTTTTAGCATCCATTTAGATGGCCAACATTTGGATAGTTCGAATCATTCTATTGATGTGATTCTAGTGTTGCAGTCAATTATTGGATTGCTTTGGGGTATTATCAACGTGCCATGTATACAACGAATTAGTAGCCTAGTGATACATTTGTTACATGTGCGACTCTCCTACCTTTAAAACGGAGCCAAAAAGGCATTTTACTCAAATTACACCTGAATCACAACGAAAATGTGAGATTTCAAGACACATCAAAATTGTGTATTTCAAATACCTCTGATTCCATTTAACTCTAAATACGTGACTACTAAATGCAAAAAGGTGACTGTTGGAGTTGAAATACACCCAAATACTCTTAAATCTGGGCACCCAGTGGACATTGGATTCTTGCTAGTGCTCAAAGTTGCCCGAATTTCAAAGCACCTCAGCCTAGGGATCCGCGCATAACATTCTAGAAGCTCGATTGACCTTTGCTAGGGTAGCAGAAATTGGTTACTCTCACATCTGCACATACCACTTGCACTATTGCAGTCCTGGGTGCTCCATGGCAGTTTCTAATTGGTTAAAACGTGCTAGAGGATTTTGGATTTCCACTAGTGTGCAATAGTCATTTTTGTCATTTTTTTTAATGTTCAGATGGTTCTTGGATTGGGTTAGGGGTTGTTTGGTAGACTTTCAAGGGTTAATGGGAGCATAAACAGGGTTTTTAGCTGTAGGTTTCCTAAGGGTTGTGGGTTCAGGTTGATTTTGGTTTGCAGTTTAGTTTCATGTACTTGGTCATCAAGTGGGGTGTTTATAGATGCTCCTTTTTGGAAGAAGTTGTGGGCAATCGAATGCCAATGCGATAGACACCCCACCATCCTAGCCATGCTTAGAAGCAGTTCGATTGACCACGACTCAAGTGTCGGTGTTAACGGATTGTATGGCGAAAAGATCACTCACGTACACTTGAGGGTGACTAGATTGCGGTAATTGCCCGTGCACTTGATAGCCTAATGGGGATCTAACTATGGCCTTTCCATCATGATCGATATTTAGTTCGGGAATGTTAGTGAATTAGAATGGTAGTCACCCCTGCACTTTGCGGCTTTACAAGGATCTAACTACCTGGATCACCGATGTTCCTTGCTACAAGATCGCTCTAGGATTGCTACAATTTCACTAGTCGTCAAAGTGGGTAGTTTCCTTACTCTTTACGGCCTTACAAGGATCCCATTGCACCACTTCGATCATTAGTCACAACAAGTGCTCCTGATTAGGCATACTTGGGTGATCTTTGTTGTCTGGTCTTCTAATTTTAACACTTAGGTTGCAATTAATCTTTTCCACTGATGACATGTGGTTTCCCTAGCTAGAATGTGGTCCTCCGTACCATTTTCATTACCTTGCTTGTGATGCGACCAAACTAACACTGAGAGTTCAAGCTAATTGCACTTATATTACATATGAATTAGGCAAAATCGAGGAACTCAAGAAAACTAAATTCAGATTTTCTGTTGCGTTGACGCCTACTGAGAAGTATGGGAGACTTCTTAGTGTGTTGGATGCCACACGCTTTCTATTTTTGAAAATATATATTTTTAAGAAAGTTATTGCTTCAAAGGCTCCACTTGGGAATGGTATTGCTTAGCTTGTTTGGAAAATATTTTATTACAAAGGGGGCAACCTCCCTAAGGATGCTTTTGGCAAACCGGGTCCCCTTAATTTATTTCTTTTGAAAAAAATTCGTTAAACTTCATGACAAGCTAGTAAAGATGGTCAGCCTTTTATTTTGCTTTTCTGGATTTTCTCTAACTTTCTACGTTTACGTAAAGTTTCCTCCTTTTTTTTTCAGATTTTCTTTATTTTTTGAACTTTTTCTAATTTTTTTCTAAATTCTCTTATTTTTTGAATTTTCCTAAAAAAAAATCTAATATTTTCTAATTTTCTTGTTTTTCTTAATTTTTTTCTAATTGTTCTTTGATTTTTATAATTTTGAAATTTTCTCTGAATTTTCCTTACATTTTCTATTATTTCCTAATTTCTTCAAATTTTCTTGTTTTTTTTCCAATTTTTTCTAATCATTCCTTGAATTTTCAGATTTTTCTTATTTTAAAATTTCTCTATTTTTTTCTGAATTTTCTAATATTTATTATTTTCTGATTTTTTTTTAATTTTTAATCTCCTTTGATTTTTTTCTAAATTTTCTCTAAAAATTCTTTCCTTCCTCCTTTAAAAAAAAATTCTTCTTTTGCTTTTTAATGTATATTATTTGTTTATACACACACAAACACTCAGTCACTCACACACACACACACAATATTATTATTATTATTATTATTATTATTATTATTATTATTTTATTTAGGCCCGTAAATTTGTTGATGCAAACGGGTCTTCCTGTCATGGGCACTGCCTTTCCTTATGAGGACGAGATGGTCGTGTCCAATGAGGAGTCCTTCATGGGTTTGTTGCGTTTCACCCCTCCTGCTGAGGGGTTTGATGGGCATAACCTGAAGCTGCAGTGGCTCCACCATACTTTTACCCACATAATTCCTGCCACCTAGGAGGAGGTGGAACAAAAGGCTCCTGCCCTTACTTTTCTACACGCTGGGAGCCACTATCTTCTGTCAAGGGAATGAACGCGTCAACAACCGTTTCCTCTTTCTTGTGGTCGATCATGACTTCCTAGTTCAATACCAGTGTTTTAAATAGCTACGCTATGTAGCGTGTAGCTTAGCCTAAACGCTACGTAGCTCATGAAAATAGCTTAAGTTGTGTGTAGCCTATGCTACATGATTAATTTGGATACACTACACGCTTCAAAGACTACACAACACACTACATAGCTCACATTACAAGTCATTTTTCACTATAACATTAAAATCAATAATGTTTTTAATGATTTGTTACATTTTTCTATTTCAATGAAAATTCATTAGTCTTTTCAATGCTTTTAATAAAATAATATAAGAAATAGTTTTAAATAAGTTTTGTTGCTCTTTTTTCACTTTTATACTTAATCATTACCCCTTGCTATTACTTAAGGTTGCATTTGGTTGCACCAAATATCATGAAATTTTGTTAAATTTTATTATTAATCATCGAATTTGGTGCAACCAAGTGCAACCTTGATTAAAAATCTAAGTAGTGTGTAGCTTACGCCACACACTATGTAGCTTACACCTCACGCTTCAGAGGAGTGAAGGCTACGCTACACGCTATTCGCTATTTAAAACACTGTTCAATACAACCTGGGCTTGGCATTGCTCAATCGCTTGTTCATCAACCTAGAAAAGGCGAGCCAAGCTAAGCCAAGTCTTTCTGTCATGGGTTTTTACCTGCTCATCAAGGTATCACCACTTCTCTGTGCCTTTTTCTCCTTTTAACATAAACACTTGCTCCCCTTAATGGCTTTAAATTTTGTAGGTGTGCTTTTATGACCATTTCCCCTTATGGGCTCCTCGGCTTAACAGCCCAGCTCCCCTTAGCCCCCAGATGCAGCTATGGATGCAAGATAACCGAGTCAAGACCCTATCCTAGTCCGAGGAGGTGTGGCGATCGCAGATCGACAATCTTGTTGCCCAGGATGTGAGTGGCTTCCTAAACTTTGCTCATTTCCTTTGTTTTTTTTTCACCCTTGCTTATGCATGTTGATCGTATTAACAGTTTTGCTTGTGCCCCTATCGTGCCTCTCCTACTTTTGCCACACCGGTGGCCCTCGCCTCTTCTGACTTCTCCCTTCGCCACACGATCCTCGAGGCACTAAAGGCATGAAAGTGGTACCTTAGTGAGGTATTGTCCTAGCAACTGACTAGAGAGTTGAGGGTCCCTTTGGCACCTTCCCAAGAGCCAAGGAATTGGGATGACATGTCGTGTGGTGTTTCTGCAAGCTGCATTGGATGGCTTGGATGCTTGTGAGTTAGTTGTGCCTGGGAGTGTCTATGCAGTGTGGTATGCATAATATGGGCTGGGCCACAATTTACCTCTCGTTTTGATCCCTAGGGCTTCCGATTTAACAGTGGGCACATATTGGCTCCTCACCTCAATGATGATGACAAGGAGTGATTTATTGTTTTTGCTTTGCTTTGGTTTATTTCTCCTTGCCTTTACACAAATTGACCATGTGGGACATACAATAGATATTTCTTTTCTTCGTGCCTATGAATGTATTGTTATTGTGTCTTGAATGTCCTGTCTTGACTTGTGCATGCATCCAATGGGTCCCAGACCCTCCAAACCCCTCATCTGGCCATTCAGATGGTGATCCAAACGGCCAGTGTAAATTTAATTTCACTGGCTCCCTGGGTTGCCTTGAGGTTAGGGGTAGTGGAAATCACATTTCTGTTGGCGTCTCTATGCCATTTTTTGTATTTCCCGTCTCCCTCCCACAACTATTGAGTGAATGAGAATGTTGTAGTAGGTGCCGGAAATTGAATTTTTGTTGCCCGGCTTCATCTTCAAACCAGTAAGCTTTACCATATTTCCTCATCTTTCTCTCCCCACTTCTCCAAATTCCTTCCTTTCAATCTCCCCCTGGCTCCCATTTTCATGATTTTTAGTAGTGACGATCCTCATTTGGATGATTGGAATAGTGGCATTTCCGGCATTTTCACCCTTTATTTTTTATGATCTTCCATCTCTTTCTAATAGGTTTGCTGGTGACGAAGAGGTGGCATTCTTTAATGAGATTGTGATGGAGCTTGTAAATTTGGATCCATTGGTAATAAGCGGCTCATCCATTGGATCCTGGTCATCCTCTTTGGTAGTTGAGGGCATGCCTATCCATGTCAACCGACTCCATCCTTGCCATGCTTGCTTGGAGTGTCTATCTTGACAGATTGACAGTCTTGAAGAATGCGAGATAGCCACATTGGAGGACTTTGGGTTTCAAGAGGTTTTGCAGTTGCAGCATGTGACACTTGATTGGCGGATGCTTGGTGCCATCACATACCACTTGGTTCCCGTGTTGAACATTTTTTGTTCAACGGGGTGGAACTTGGTTTGTCTTTGGAGGAGCCCTCTTATCTAATTGAGCTGCCTTCCTAGTGTGATTCTGCGTCTTCCGCAGCTCGAGCAGTTTGTTCTGAAGAGTTGGAGCGATTCTTCGACATATGTGCAGCACTGCCATCTGCTGACTGTCTTAGTGGGGCCTTGCTGTTTTCTGTAGAGATGTTGTATGACGGCTTATCGGTTGCTCATGATGCACGAAGTCCCACTCGGTTCACTTGTTGTTGTAATGCCTTGATGTTCTATATGCCGACAAAGTTGTTGTTTCAAGGCTGGTGACAATCTTCAGTTATGGACCTGCTAGAGGTGCTTTGATTGGTCCTCTATTGCTGCAACATTGCCTCCATCATCTTGGTTGAGACTTTCTACAGTTTGATCGCCTGCTCTTCTAGTTAGACCCGAGTTCTCCACAAAAGCTATACTTTCCTACAGGTCTTTCTGTCTTTCAAGTATTCCCTTTTTACTTAGCCCTTGCCTTCGTGATGCTGATGCAAATCCTTTGCAGGTTTGGTTATGGGAGCATCTGGGCATGACACCCGTATTCTCTTGCCCTACACCCACCATTCTGATGTTTTGCACATGATGTTGTCATTTCTACCCTAATAGTAAAGACCAGTGAGGAGCTCTATTGGCATTGCTTTTTGGAGTTCTAGAGTTAGGATGTGTGCTGAGAAGCCTCATGGCTGCAGAGGATCCTAGTGATTTGTTTTTCAGATGGGATGCCCCTTCTCTTGGTCGGACATTAGGGGTCCTACAATCCGATCCGATTTCTTCATGTAGTTCGGGTACCCTTAGGATACCCCATGCTTTGCTTAGGTGTGGGTTACTCAACTTCCTCAACGTTGCTGTCATTTGCACAAGTAGGTCCAAGAGATATGGGCAGTGTGGCTCAACAGCTTAATGCTTGGAAACAAACAGCAAGAGCATTCTTTTGCCACAGAGGCATATTATAGCTGGATTGCAACACAGGCCCTTGTGTGCGAACTTCTATGCTGGCAATGTACATAGTAATGGCACCTATACCCCCATGGTATCTTCTCTAAGTATGGCGGTTACCATTGATTCCATTGATCCTTTAGGAGGACGTCCTTCCTTAGATTCTAACTTCCTCGACCTACAAGCACCTAATTTCTGGGATATCCTGTTTGCATCATCTTTGTGATAGGCAGGCGGGAAATATTGCTACCTTGGAGTAGGAAGCTCGCAGCCTTTCATCAATCCATTCCTTCCATTGGGGCAAGCTTCGACACCTACGAGAGGAGATCAAGAGACTTAGCCGGAAGATTGAGGAGTTCGAACCCAACGAGAGGGGCTTATTTGCTTTTCTCAATGAAGAGGTAGAGTTGTTAGGCGTTCCTAAGAAACACCAATGCATTTTGTGATGACTCATAAGGGATCTATTTTATTTTGTTTGTACTACATTTTCTTTTATATGTGTAACTTTTTGTACTTTAATGATTGTATACAACAATAAAGAAATGAAAAAAAAAAAAATTTACAGAAATTTTGTGCCTTGTTGTTTTGTACAATTTTTAGGTTTAGATGTTGTTGCCTGGGAATATGGGAATCAAATACTTTGACCTAGCCTCGTATATCTTTGGTTTCCGAGTCAATTGTTAGGACTTTAAGCCCTACTTAGATAGCACATATTGGAAATCTGCCACTGAGCTTAAGCATAGTATGAGACAAGTCCCTAAAATTACGTCGGTTGTCTAACACGACACCTTCGTATGTGCAGAAGCTTAAAGAGCAACTAGTATTATGGTTAAGTTCTAGAGGAGGGTTGATTAGGACCTTTTGAAATTCTTTTCGCCTACTTATGCAATTTAACAATTTAAACTAAGTAAGCACGAACACTTTGGCTTCGAAGCCTAAGTGGGTCCAATCACAAGACTAACATATTATTTAAGCAAAAAGCAACCTAGTCTAAGCATGCATAGATGATCAAATGATTAAACAAATCAAACTCCTAATCTATGCAACCTATGTAGACATATGAGAATGGATCAATGAGCTCAAGTCTATACTACTTAGTGAAAGTACATCTTATGTGTGGATGTGTCTATCTAGTGCATAGCATACATTCCTATCAAGCATTCATAATTAAACAATTAAACATACAATGCTAAGATAACAATGTGCTCAAATCAATCACAAACACAAGCATGTATAGTGGTTCGACTTTGGGTTTACTCCACTCCTGATTCAAGTACTCAACCTCATTGAGGCACACCGACATTCACTATCAGAGGTTTTAAATGAGATTCACCTCTCAACCTTTACACGGAGGTTTTACTGGTTCACCTCTCAACCATAAACGGAGTTTTGGACAAGGTTAACTCTCAACCCGACTCACGTTCACTCCTATGTCGGAGGCTCCCCCTTGGAGACTAATTTAGGCCCAACAAACGTGCCAAGGAACGGCAAACGTCTCTGGATGTTTTAAGCCCGACAAACGTGCCAAGGAACGGCAAACGTCCCTGGATGTTTTAGGCCCGACAATCGTGCCAAGGATCGGCAAACGACCCTAAATCGAGTTTGAGAAACAAACTCTACACTCAACCCTCACAGGGAATTGAGTGGATGGACTCTCAATAAATCACAACCTTACTTGTCGGATGAACCCCTTGTTAAGCGCCGATTCGGGTTGCTTGATCTTCGCTCTCCCGTGCTTCAATCAGCTTCCCTTGCTCCCTCGATCGTGTTGCAGTTACGTCGCCAATGCCTCAGCTATACTTGACAAATCACCTTGCTTGTGATGCCTTTAAGATGCCAAAGGTGATAGGAGGGTAGGTTTAAGAACTCTACAACTAATAGGAATGGGTTGCCTAGAGTTGCCCATCTACAATGATCTCATCTTAGAACTTTGGATAAGGATTTAACTATCAAGAAAGATCCAAACTCTAGAGACCAAGAGGGGAATGAAGGTCATCTTCTTCATAAGCTTGGAATGCTCCATTCTTGTGTAAAATCACAAGGAAGATTCCTTACAATGGTTAGGAATTGAGCCTCTAATGGTCTCCAACAATGGTGGCTTCAATCCTCTCAAAATCCCTCTTCTTGCCCCTAAAAACAAGCCAAGCCTTTAAATAAACAAAGCCCCAACGGCTATAAAACGGCTCTCTTCGACTGGTCGACCGACCGATCAGATGGAGTCCTGACCGGTCGAATTTAACTGGCCAAGACAGGATGCTTGCTGTCTCAAAACAAACGGTCGCCAACCGGTCGGACGACCGGTCGAATAAGCCCCAAGACAACTAATTTTCAATGGGAGCTCGCTGTCCGTTTAAGGCCATCTGCCGACCAGTCGGACGACCGATCTAAGCATGAATTTCTACTGCTATGTGTGTTTTATTTTGCAGCAGTTCATGCAACCTCTTGGCTATTTGTTTGGTGATTTTTTGGGACACATAAGGCTAATCTAAGATGACTAAGGGTATCCTAATGGTCACGGTTATCTAAAGGTTATGGTTTTGGATAGGTTCAAGGTTAAGGTTTCACCAAGGCATCTCTTTTACCTGTTTCTTCTTCCTTGATGCAGCTGGTCTGTCTTGAGTCTTCGGTCTTCATCTTCATTAAGCTCAACCGACACTAGACTCACTGACCTAAGTGATTGACAAACAAGGTGCACTAGTATGCCACAGAAAAGTGCACTAACAGTCCCGTACATGATTCTCGTTCTTGCACATTGCACCTACTACATGGCTTGGATTTGTGTTTCCCTACTTTTTCTTTTTTTATTCTTTTCATGACCATTTCTACCTATAGCGCCCTTTTGGGTTTCCATCGTGTTTAGTGTATGCATCATTTTTTCCCATGACGCCCTTTCTGGTTTTCACCATGTCCCGAGTTTTTTTTATTTGGTCTACCCTTCGGAAGCTACGCCTTTTTCCCTTAGCACCCTCTCGAGTTTTCACTTGGTCTATCGCATGCCCTTTATTCTTAGTCAAGGCACCTTTATGGTTTTCACCTCCCCCATTCTGCTTCAGCACACTTCTCCATCTTGATTTTTCTTAGTGCAACAACAATCGATGACTGAATTGCTTCATTGTCGGCTGATTGATAGCTTGCCTTCACTTTCGGCCATGATTGTGAATCATTTTTTTAGGTTAAGAGTTTAACCATCCTGAGGAAAGAGCGACAGATTCCTAGGGAATTGTGCTTTTTTGGTTTGTTTTTTAAGTCGCCCTCTTTCTTCACATGAGCTTATTATTCCTTCTTTTTTTTCCTTCTTTTGGGATCTCCTTCTTTTAGCACTTATTAAGATTGGACAGAGATGGTGATTCAGAATGGTTAGTCTCTCCCACTAGAATTACATTGGGAAGTCAAGCTACCCATGATATTTTCACGTGATCGACATTGATTAGGTCAGGAAGGTTCTCACCCCTTATATTAGTGAGACGAAGGGCACCCTCTGGAAGTAGCTCGTGAACAACAAGTGGGCCATCCCATGCAAGTCTGAACTTGATCCTAGGGGTCCAACAGATGTGGTGGAAGAATGCACTTCATCACCATGTTGTCGATTGTGAAGCACCTCTTTTGGACTGACCCGCTTGTTGTAGGCTCGAGCAATTCTCTTTTGGTAGCATTATGAGTGGCTCAATTTACATATGCAGTTTTCGTCTTCCAAACACGGTTGATTGTATCAAACCCTAATCCTCGATCCCACTCTTCATCAATACTCATAAATGAAGGAATCTCAACTTCAACTATTAGGACTACCTCTATTTCGTATGTCAACTCGTAAGAAGCTGCACCCATCAATGCGTACGGATGTTTGATATGCCCATAGTGCATATGGAAGCATTTTTTACCGGTTGTGGTAAGTTTTAACCATCTTCTCAAGGATTTGGATAAGCGTCTTGTTTGTAGCCTCAACCCCACCATTCACTTGTGAACGATAGGGCTTGACCAGTGCCTTCTGATCATGAACTACTCGAGGAAGTCATCCACCTCTTAGTTTGGGCGTCCCATTGTCTGTGATGATGGCATATGGTATCTTATAGGGACTGATGATATTGTTCTTCATGAACTTCACCACATAAGATCTTGCGACGGTGGTGTAGGGCAATATTTTCCGTATTGTTATCGCATAATGTATCACACCCTTGGAGAAACAGATACATACTAAATATTGCACAAGATATATCGGTTGTATCACATAATTTATCGCCGTTGTTGGGAAACATGGGGAAGAAACATTGGGAAATTGGTCGAATTTTTTAATCAAACTTCAGGGTTATTAAAAAAGACACCAATGCACACTTAGAATTAAAAAATCACAAAAACAAGTGCACATAATAAGTTTCCTTTGTATAGGGTCCTAATCCATGTGTTGTCTGACTAAACTAATGCAACTCTATTGAAAGTCAATTTATAAATATAATAAAGACATGTATGGAAACACAAGCATTACATTTAAAAGCAAAAGAAGTAGAAAACTAGAAAACATACCTACTGGTCTATGGATTTCAAAAAATATATTTTTTAACATTTTTCGTTATTTTTTAATTAAGAAGTTAATTTTTTTCGAAAAATTCCCAAATTGCCAAGAATGTGTAGATCAAGTTATATACATGTTTAATTTTGTATTTGGACATAATGATTGCAACCGGTTTAGGAAAAATTGGGGAAGCGTCGATTTTTTCCCAATTTGTTTGCAACTTGACCCAT
Source organism: Liriodendron chinense (assembly GCA_003013855.2). Taxonomy (NCBI): domain Eukaryota; kingdom Viridiplantae; phylum Streptophyta; class Magnoliopsida; order Magnoliales; family Magnoliaceae; genus Liriodendron; species Liriodendron chinense. The sequence continues at coordinate 7,239,766 of ML058327.1, read as the reverse complement.
CTCCCCCAAATCTCAAAATCGAAGCTCCAAATCTATAATGTTTATGCAAAACATGAAGAGTCATGAATTTCTTACCATTTGACACTATTTAAGACATATAACGAAAAATCGAATCAAGACTAAAAAATATGCTCCTTTTAGACTCCAACATTAAGAAGCTTTCGATCACAATTTCGCAGAAATTTCAAAGATTTTCTTCCAACAAACAAGAGTAGACCGGTTGAAATCACCTTACGATGTAATAGGAAGAAGTTTTTAGTTTTTTTTTTAAATCGTTTTTTTATTATTATTATTTATGAATTTTGATGATTTTCCAAACAAAATAGCATTAGTTTTCCCTTATCCCTTTCGATATCACACTCAATATTGATATATCGCATGATATATTAAGAATTTATAAAGGGGAGTGTGGATATATCGCACGATGCCATGAAAAATGATATTAAAGTTGGGTTTCGTATCGCCTAGCTAGGATAAAAGATATATCATGGGATATATTGGTGAAATTATAAGATGCTGAAAACACTGATGTAGGATGCTGCATCCCCACCCACTTTTTGAAGTAATCAACTATCACATGTATGTACTCATGATGGCTAAAAAGATCTTGCAGATGGGTTATTATTGGCTGATGATGGAAACAGATTGCTGCCAGTATGCCAGAAAATACTTCAAATGTCAGAAGCACGGTAATCGGATCCAGCCACCTGCTTCTGAGCTTTACAATCTGTTGATGCCCTGACCATTCTCTATGTGGGGTATTGACATCATTGAGAAGATAAACCTGAAAGCATCCAATGGTCACGAATACATTCTTATGGCAGCCGGCCACTTCATGAAATGGGTGGAAGCAACATATTACACCACCATCGCAACATCTCACGTGATGAAATTCATCAAGAACAACACCATCAACCACTACAGGATCTAGGAGGCCATCATAGTAGACAACGGAACACCCTTCGTCAACCACAAGATGGACGAGTTCCTCAAGAAATTCAAGATTACAAGGCACTGGTCAAACCCCTACCACCCACAAGTGAATGGTGGGGTCAAGGCTGCCAACGAGACATTCATCCACATCCTCGAGAAGATGGTAAACACTTGTCGAGATTAGTCAGAGATGCTTCCATATGCATTCTGAGCCCTACCGGACATCTGTGCGTACAGCCATGAGTGCAACACCGTAAAAGGTGACTTGCGAAATGGAAGCGGTCTTGCCAATAGAGGTGGAGATCCTGCCTTTGAGAGTGTTGTTGGAGAGTAAAGTCGAGGAAAGTAAGTGACTACAAGCAAGATATGATCAACTACATCTAGCAGACGAAAAACACAAGCATGCTAAGCTACTCGTAGTGCTACCAAAAGAGGATCGCATGGGCCTACAACAGCAGGTCCAGAAGAGGAGCTTTTCAGTTGGGGACATGGTGATGAAGCTTATTCGGTCACCTCACCTCCCGGACCCAAGGGGCAAGTTCAAGCCAAAATGGGGCGATCCATTGGTCATTCGCGAAGTTTTGCCAGGGGGCGCCCTCCACCTCACCAACATGAATGGTGAAGATCTTCCTGAGCCATCAACACTGACCAAGTCAAAATCTATCATGGGTAGCAAGTGAAGATTTAAAGCCAACCTGACGTCCATCACCAAAATGAGAAGACTGAATCCTGAAATGTAGTTGGAGGTTCCGGATTTGATTGCTCCAAGGGTGCGCACTACCGTAAAAATATCAATCAATTGACTATGAAGGAATCTTGTCATCGACTGAATCTATATATATATATATATATATATATATATATATATATATATAAAGGAATAGTAAAAATGGTGGGGAAAGTGTTTTCAAAGCAAAATGAGGAAGGTGAAAACCCGAAAGGACTCCTCGAATAAAAACAACGGACACACAACAGACCTAGTGAAAGCCTGAAATGGTGCTAGGGCAAGAAGGCACAACTACCAAGGGCCATGCAAGGTCAAAATAACGAAAACCCAAAATGGCGCTACAGGTAAAAGTGATCAAGAAAAAAAAAACAAAACAAAAAAACAAAGCAGGGAGTAGGGTCTAAACACCCCACCCCAAAATGAAGATAATACTTCGCGCAATCACAACAAATTCTAGAAAGCGACATCAAATCTAACTCAACAGAGCAACACAAAGGGAAGCGAGAGGCACTTAAGGGGTATTCAGACCCATTCAGAGCCAACTAACAGTCCAGATCAACTAAAAGTGACCAGCGGGAATCTGATTCCCGCTGGCCATGTGGCACCGATCTAGCAAGATCAAAAGTCAGCAAAATTGTATAGCTACACCCTCTAGCATGTCTAACAAAGCATCATCAGTGGGGGCGGGCCCCACATCGATTGAGACGTCGTCAATCTCAAAATCATTAATCGTGATCGTCAAAACCTCATTTACAGCTGCCAGAAGCTCGAAATTGAAGTCAATCGGAGGGAGATCATCCCATGGTGAAGAATCCATCAAAGTGGGCCCCACAAGATGGTGGTAGGCCCAAGGAGGGAATGAGGGAAAAGTACGAGACAAAAACAAAAGGGAGATTCACAAAATGATGGGATGGCCGTTGTCGGCTATTGTATAAAGTTGCCGGCTGGAATTGAATTCTCAATTGTCCGCAAAGTGCAAAAATGTCAATAGGACATGTGGGAGTGAGCCAGAAAGTTTATGCACCAACCGGAATACAATTCCCACCGGCCAGATACGTACTATCCGATTATACGGCTACAACCCTCATGTGTCCAAGATCTCCAAGAACGAATATCAAAGCACCACATCACCATTGGGAATCGAATCCCTATCGGCCCCATCTAGACGATCCAGACTCCATCATGACCAGTTTAGTCCTCTGGAGCTCTTTGTACACTTGGTTCGAAGATTCAACAGTTGGATATGCAATGCGATGTGATGATCAGATGGATGCATGCGCGTAAAAGAAGGTAGAATTTTCATATCAAGACAATTTTAGATACATCATCTATCATATACATCCTAGCCAAAATAAAGAAATGTACAAAGAGAGCAACAAAAAGGAGGGTTGTTAGAAATCGCTACCGCCAGCACCCTAAACCTCTTAATCATCATCATCCTTGCCACTGTAATCATCATAATCAAAATACTCATTGCCTCCGCCGTCACAGCTAAAGGCACCTCTAAAGTCGCCCACAAGATTGTTGTCGTCATCATTGCCATCTCCCTCATCATCGCTAATCATGATGTACGACTCCAACACCTCTCCTCTGGTGAACAGGAAACCCTCGAAGTTGTCCAAGTTCTTCACCAGATGGCACTGTCCCCACTAGCAGTACAAGGTGTGGTAGTCCCACTCTCAGTTAACTAGCAGATGATAGCCAAATCTAGCAATCCCCGCACATTAAAGCTAGTGGGGGAAGACGGCCCAATTTCAGGCTAAAGGGGGGTCGTCGGCAACGCATGGGGATTGCCCATTAGTTGCTAGAAGAGGAGCTCCAAACAATACCATTTGGCCCTTGGGCCCTTGGGGCCACTACGATAATATGTCGGAGGAAGGCCTTGAGAGCAACCCTTGTAACCAGGATGTTGAAGGAAATGGATGAAAAATATGGTTGGGTCACAAGCTTCCAAGAGAGGAGCGCGAGTAATGGAAAACAGGAATCTGACTGTAACTAATGGCAAATACTCACATCCCCTACGACCATCATGTCCAGCTGAGATCTCCAAACCCTGATGCTCCAAGTAGAAAGGCGAATGCAATTGTTGCGATTCCACAACTGCATCCGTGGAGATAGGAGCCCTGCATCGCTACCCATGGGGCCAATCGAGGAAAGCAATCGAAGAAGCATGCTCGCTAAGTCAGACCAAGTACAGTCAAGCACATATCCAAGGAAGGAAACAAAGAAAAGAGGACAGGCAAGTAAGATTACCTCGATAATTGGATCAAAGCCAGTAAAATATTGTTTATCATTCCAGCTGGCCTTGTCAAGGCCATGAAACAGATAGGCAAGCAGTGTCCCGCCCCAATTGAAAGGGTGTCAGAAGGAGAGGTCTGCCACCAGGCAAAGGCAGCAGTTGTGCACTCTCTCATTCGCCATACAGAATATCATATTCTTGAGAAAGTGCAATAGCAGCACCCAGGATCCGCCGCTCCCGAGACTCTTGGGTGAAGGAGTGGGTGGTGGTGAAGTGGTCCCATAACCAGCCCAACAGAAAAGTGTTATTCGACCAGAGAGGGCGGGGAGGACAAGCACCCAAGTACTACTTGAAGTAGTCAGGCATTCGCAAGATCAAATTATCAAAGTCTATTAATATGTGACCCATGACGGGTAGGCTAGTGTATACATGAACATCTAAGAGTGAGATCCACTATCCAAACGGTAGGTGGAAAGTTCTCATCTCTGCTCTCACCTCTCCAATAGTTCCATGATGAGCCCAATACTCGATGACATGTGGACCAGTAAAATGTCCTCGAAAGGAATCCGACCAAGGATGGCCCACTCATGCTTATCCCTTGATTGTACCCATGCATTCAACTTTAAGCATACCCCATGGAGGTGCAGCTTTGGGCGTTGGCTTCTTCTTGACCACAAAATCGGCTAGATGCTTAAGATGCTTGAGGGCAGCATAGTGGATGGCAACTAGACCATGCACGGGCAGAGGTGGAGGTTCACGGCCAGATCCTGATGAAGCATATCTACCGCGAGGCTGATGTGACACACCAGCACAGCTTGAAGAGGCTCCAGAACTACCTGCCAGCTGCTAAGACATCCTGCGAGGTGTAGCAATTCGAAGGTTAGCATAGGCGTGCAAAAATCAAGGTAGGTCAAGGCGAGGCATGCAAGGTATAAAGCAGGCCAACTACCATGAAATTGTGATATTGCTGTGTGCCCAAATGCAATGGAACAATAACCCGAATATGCACGATCAAGCTAGGCACATGATCGACGGTGTGGATTTATAGAGTGGGCACGAGATATATCAAGCAGGCCCCACCATCGAAGCAAACCACCGCATGTTAGGAATGCGTAGAGAATGATTAATGAATTCATTCCAACGACTCGAATCGCCCCTTGTGGGCCCACAAGGAAGATGGAATAGATCGTGCTCGTTCATGGTAGGGATGGACACCAGAATTCACATGACTTAGCTGGCCAAAAGATCAACAGTTTAGATTAGCCCGTTGGGGACTGATGGTCTCAAGCGGGCCCCATGATCCAAATGGGCAGCAACACGTGGCAAGAGGGTAGATGCATTTTCAAGATCCAATCAAGCCCTTTCAATGGCTAAGATCGCCAAAACTGGGCCCCATGACGAAAATGATCGATTCAAGGGCTACAGGGGCGAAACCACTTCCTACATGTGCACGGACCCACCCCCCATAGTTTTTATGGCTTAGATCTTCAAGATAGGCTCAAGATGGGCCGTGAGGGGCCCATTTCCAAGACGAGCAGCCATGACAACAACTCCAAAAGGGATGGTGCAAAATTTATAAGGATTGCATCATCACATTACTAGGAAGGTAGGGATCAATGAAAGATTGATGATGGTAGCAGTGGCATCAGAATTTGGCCAAAATGAGGCCAAAGTGGTGGGTTCAGTGATGGTACAGAATGAACAAAGAAGAAGAGGAAGTTGGTGGAAGAAGAGGGAAATGGAGAAGAAAATGAGTGAAAGGCAGAAAATGAAGAAGAGATTTGGCAGAGAGGGAGGAAGAATGAAGGAGAGGAGTGCTTCTGGCCGAAAATGGCCAGAGGAAGGGGAGACGAAGAAGCATGGACCATTGGTTCGTGTGGGATAGGCGGGAAATGGAGTCACCGCCGGCCACCTTTTTGCAACTAGTCACATCAACGCGAGAAACAAGGGGTTTTTGGCACTTTTTACCCTTTGTTGGTCGTGCTCCCCGGTCAACGTGCATGCACCATTGTTACACGTGCTCCGTTATTACTCTCTAGTAGGTCCCACAAATGTTGGGTGGACCCTTTGTCATGATTTGGCGAGCCCCACATCTGCATACATGAACCACATGGCCTAATCAACCTTAATATATGAATCAGGGCGAGATGGCCCACTAATTAACCAATGTGGGTATTTATAAAAAGAAAATCAAAAAATTTTAAAAATATATTTTAATAAAAACCAATCTTGATCATGCCCGTTAGATCACAAGACGACGGATTAGATCTTCTAAAAAAATTCCAAAAAATATTTCAATCCTAATTGTGACTGTAAGATCACAGGAGGAAGGATTGGATCTTTAAAAAAAAATTAAAAAATATATCAATCCTGATCATGACCGTCAAATCACGAGAAGATAGATTGGATCTTTTAAAAATTCAAAAAAATATTCCAATCCTGATCGTGATGGTTAGATCACGAGATGACAAATTGAATCTTTTAGTAAAAATCAATCCTGATCATGACTGTTAGATCATGAGACGACGATTGGAATTTTTTTTAAATTCAGAAAATATTTTAATCTTGATCGTGACCGTCAGATCACAAGACAATAGATTGGATCTTTCAAAAAATCCCAAACAATATTTTAATCCTGATTATGACCGTCAAATCAAGAGACAACAGATTGGATCTTTTAAAAAAAATGATTTTCAATAAAAACCAATTCTGATTGTGATCATCAAATCACGAAATGATGGATTGGATCCAAAAAGGAAAAAAAAAATCAAAAAAATGCTTCAATAAAAACCAATCATAATCATGATCGTCAGATCACAAAACAACAGATTAGATCTATCCAAAAAACATTTCTCAATAAAAATCGACCTCGATCATCCTCAGTGGAACCCTTAATGGAGCCAAAATGATAAGCTGGATCTTATTCCAAAAATCCACAAATTTTCAATAAAGCCAACTTTGATCGTGACCATTGGTATCCCCAGTGGAAGCGAGATGACAAGTTGAACTTATTCCAAAATTCCAAAAAAATGGGGGCCAAGATAAAAATTGCCTGACGACGCCTTCCCCCAAGATCGGGCGGATCTTTCCAAAATAAATGGCCTAAAAAAATCTTTAAATACTCGTTGCAATAAAACCCCATGGAACAATGTTCTACAACTGGGGACTTTTAAAAAAAAAATCAAAAACTGTTTTTCAAAAAAAAAAAAAAAAAACCAAAACAAAATGCGTACGATATCCGAGAAACTAGGAAGTCTTCTATACTTTCTAGTGGACACCAGTGCAACAATAATAATTAGTTTTGGGACTCTTCCAATTCATCGGATTTTTCTTAAAATCATGAGTGGGAACGAGGTGGTCGACCTAAACTTTCAAAGTCATTCTGATCACCTCTAGGTACGAACTTTATTCATCCAAACCAGGGCAACTGTACTTCAAATCACAGGAAAGGCCTATCACGACCAAAGTGTCAAAATAAAAAATGACTAGCAGCAAGAGCATAATTTGGGTAACTCTAGTAAGGGACGCCTAACAAGCCTAACTGATTGTAGTGCATTAGACTTGTAAGGCTGCGGAAAGCATAGGGCAACTACTCATTTTAAACGACCAATCTTACAGGCGATCCAAGTAGATCATGCAACATCGAGAACTACTATTCCATATCAAAGTGTGTTAGGGGGATCCCTGTAAGCCCACAAAAAGAACAAGGGCACTAACCACCTAAAATCCAATCTTGCAGAGAAGCCTGATGTGTATTTTCGATCACGGCATGAAAGGGTTGTGATTTGATGGTCACTACAGAAAGTGCAGGGACAAATCACAACATTTTCCCTAACCTCAGGAGGCCCTCGAGTTATTCCTCAGCCATACAAATTTTCGACAAAGACACTCCGATTGGGATACAACAGACCGCGTCTATGCCTGACTAGGAGGGTGGGGTCACACGCTTTGTGTTCGGCTTCACGCAACCTCCACCAAAGAGGGGCATCTATAAACACCCCACCCAATTAGAGATAATACTTCACACAATTGCAATGAATTCTGAAAATCAGCATCGAATCGACTTAATGGATCATCACAACTATAAAATAAATTGCATCAAAGGGATACCCAAGCCCATCCGAAACCAACAGGCATTCTAGATTGGCCAAACGTGACCAATAGGAATCCAATTCTCGTCGGCCACGTGGTAGTGATCCATACTGATAGATGGACCCCCGTGACAACTGAGGTGGTAAATTTGCCTCGAAAAACGTGAAATAATATAGGAATTGGATTCTCATTATCCCAAAAAGTCCACTTATTAGCCCGCAATGGGTCGTATCACCCCGAGAACCTCGAAAAACATGCAAACAAGCCACGTCAGCACCGACAAGAATTCAATTCCTGCTATTCAACTCTATAAATATGAAGCCATTATCCTTCACTTGCAACAATCACAATCAAGAGGAGAGCTCTTACCATGCTTGAAAGTGAGGTCTTGGGACTGAGGGCTTAGTGTTCTTCTCCACGCCGATAGGCTGCCAGTTTTCGAAGAATTCGACAATCAGCGGAATTGAGTTAGAATCATGGACACCCAATTAGCTTTTTCCATATAAGAGAGCTTTGTTTCCCTCTTATTCTCACATCTCCACAAGTTCTTACCAGCATCTCACACATAGGACATCAACACCACACTCACATATGTTAGTGCACTTTTCTGTGGCATACTAGTGCACCTTGTTTGTCAATTACTTAGGTCGGTGAGTCTAGTGTTGGTTGAGCTTCATGAAGACAAAGACCGAAGACTCAAGACAGACCTGCTGCATCAAGGAAGAAGAAACAGGTAAAAGAAATGCCTTGGTGAGCCTTAACCTTAAAACCTATCCAAAACCATAACCTCTAGATGACCGTGACCATTAAACATACCCTTAGTCATCTTAGATTGGCCTTGGGTGTCCTAAAAGATCACCCAAAGAATGGCCAAGAGGTTGCATGAACTGCTACAAAACAAAACAGACAAGCAGCAGAAATTCATGCTTAGACCATTCGTCTGACCGGTCACCAGATGGCCAGATTGGGACAGTGAGCTAAGTCAGAAAAATAGTCTCTGGGCATTAATTCGACCGGGCAGCAACCGACCATTTTGAGACAGCAACATTTTGCATGTTCTAGCCTACAATCGACTGGTCGAGGACCCCAGTCCGACCGGTGGCTACCGGTCGGAGAGAGCCATTTTCTAGCCGGTTTATATCCATTGAGGACTTTTCTATATAAAGGCTTGGCTCGATTTTTAGGGTAAGAAGAGGAATTTTGAGAGGATTGAAGCCACCATGGTTGGAGATCATTAGAGGCTCAATTCCTAACCTTTGCAAGGTATCTTCCTTGTGATTTAACACAAGAATGGAGCATTCTAAGCTCATGAAGAAGTTAGACTTCACCCTCTTTGCTCTAGATTTTGGATCTTTCTTGATAGTCATATCCTTGTCCAAAGCTCTAAGATAAGATCTTTGTAGGTGAGCAACTTTAGGAAACTCATTCCCATTAGTTGTAGAGTTCTCAAACTTACCCTCCTATCACCTTGGGCATCTTAAAGGCATCACAAGTAAGATGATTTGATCAAGTGTAACTGAGGCATTAGCGACGCAGCGGCAACACGATCAGGGAGCAAGGGAAGCTGATCGAAGCACGAGAGAGCGGAGATCAAGCAACTCGAAGCGACGCTGAACAAGGGGCTCATCCGACAAGTAAAGTTATCTTTATGAAGAGTCCTTCCACTCAATTCCCTATGGGAGTTGAGTGTAAAGTTTGTTTGTCAAACTCGGACTAGGGTCGTTTGCTGATCCTTGGCACGTTTGTCAGGCCTAAACATCCAAGGACGTTTGCCATTCCTTGGAATGTTTGTCGGGCCTAAATTAGTTTCCAAGGGGGAGCCTCCGACACGGGAGTAAACGTGCGTCGGGTTGAGAGTTAGCCTTGTCCAAAACTCCGTTTATGGTTGAGAGGTGAACCAGTAAAATCTCTGTGTAAAGTTTGAGAGGTGAACCTCATTTAAAACCTCCAATAGTGAATGCTAGTGTACTCAATGGGGTCAAGTACTTGAATCGGGAGTGGAGTAGACCCAAAGTCGAACCACTATACATGCTTGTGTTTGTAATTGATTTGAGTACATTGTTATCTTAACATTGTACGTTTAATTGTTTAAATATGAATGCTTGATAAGGAATGCGTGCTAGGCACTAGATAGGCACATCCACACACAAAATGTACTTTCACTAGTAATGTAGGCTCAGCTCATTGATCCATTCTCATAAGTCTTCATAGGTTACATAGATTAGGAGCTTGATTAGTTAAATCATTTGATTATCTATGCATGCTTAGACTAGGTTGTTTATTGCTTAAATCATATGCTAGTCTTGTGATTGGACCCACTTAGGCTTGGAAGCCGAAGTGTTAATACTTACTTAGTTTAAATTGTTAAATTGCATAAGTAGGCGAAAAGAATTTCAAAAGGTCCTAATCCCCCCCTTAAGATTTAGCCATAATACTAGTTGCTCTCTAGGCTTCCGCACGCATAAACCTATACAAGTGTGTTGATCCAAAAGGCATAATTTCAGCATCTTCATTTATTTTCTTTTTCCTTTTTTTCTAAAGTTTGTCCACTTGGGCCCTAAACGTAGTTGCTTCTAGAACTCCCTCAAATCCCCAAAAGATCCAAAATCTCGTAAAGTAGAAACTGCACTCGGTGCAGGGTGAAAAGGGTGCCTAACCTATTCCTTTTCTATCACTGAGGCCCTTGCTTAAGATCTTCAGCCGCAGACCAATCACAGGAATCTCTCGGATGTGGATCAAAGGATCCTCAAATCTTTTGACCGGTAAGCGATTCTACAGTTTCTAGCCAGCCGTAGATCTTACGCTAAATTTTGGCTAGTGCCAAATCTAAAACAACGTTAACCATCCACGAGTCAATACCACCCCCATTAGCATCAAAACGGGAGCATGAACCCAAGGAGAAGGAGCCTTGCGGTGGGCCAGCCCTGCTCCCATGCACGGTCTAGGTTCCACAAGGATCAAAACAAAAGATTTGAATGGGATTCGAAGAATTGAAGTGGAATAGACTATTCTACTAAAAATTTGAAGAAAAAAAACAGCAAACAATTCTTTTTTTCCTTGTGTTTTCATCTTTTTGTTTGTTGTAATTCAATTTAATGGGCTCTAATTCACCAAATCATACTCGCTTGGTGTTCAATTAAGGCCCATTTGGTTGACTTTCAATAAGTCAACCCGACAAATAACATTTTTACCAAAGAATGGTCCAATATAACATCGAATACATGTTCAAAATAGAAAAAGTCAGATTCTTGGATATCATAGTTTTCCTTTCTTTTGATATTTTTTGTAATTTTTTATTAAAATTTTTTAATGATACAATTCGATACCAATACGCAATGCTCGTATTGTATTGTTTATCAGCCAAATCAATACGCCCATCAATACAAATATGTAGAACCATGAAATTGGCAAGTGTGCTTACTAAATCTCAACTTAAGGTTCGACTCATCATTATTAAAGGCAAGTTGGGCATGATCAATATCTATGCTCCAACTTGAGTGGAAGTGTTGAAGGAGTTTACCTTGTGTATACTCCTATGGAGCACTATACAGATTATATGCACTTTCTGATGTAGGGCGGCCCAATCTATCATGCATGCGTGAGAAAACATATAGATTCAGCGGAATAATGTAATCAAAGCAAGTAAACGACAGCCCAACATCATCATAAATAAGAAAAACATGTAAGAAACACGTAATAGATGGGCCATCATCACAATCACGCAATATGGAGTTCAAATCATTCGTGGATTGGATCCGGCGAGGGATGAGACCTCCTAATCTTGCATGGTTTCATCCAAACAACCAATAGGATTCACTAGTCTAAGAAATCAAGGAATTTCTGGATTAGGGAATCTCAAAATCTGAGAAAAGGGTTATTAATTAGGAATTTCAGATTGTAGGAATAAGATGAAGTGAAAAGAGAGATTAAAAGAAAGAGAAAGATAGATTACCTTAGAGAAGGAAGATTTGAAAGAGGGAAGAAGAAAAGAAGAGATTTAGAGAAGAAGAGAGATCCACAGAGAGAGAGGAGCCACCAAGAGCTTTTCTTAATTCTCATAAACAATAGTATGATAATAAGAAAGGTTAGGGCAACACCCTTATAAAATTCGAAATTAACATAATCACCAAAATACCCCTACGAACAAAATTAAAAAAAAAAAAAAAAAACATTCGCACGAAAAAACGTGCGCACACTGATCCAAAACTTAAATAAGTAAAAGTGCATAAAATAAACTCAAATCTAAGATGTCTGATGGCGTCCGATAATGGCACGATGAAGGTGGGCCGCAACGAACCAATAGTCCAATCACACCATCCTCTCGATCCAATGGCCTAATCATCTCATCCAAGCAACTTACACATGTCACAAACACATGTGTAGGGTCTTCACCACGATTTAAGAACTTGGACTCAATCCAGGCCCATCATAAAACCATATGGACACAGGCATGGGTCATCTCGTACGCTGGTACACTTTGAAAGGCTTGATGTCCGCATCATTCTCTTCGTCTGAGAATAGCTCGACTCCAACGAGATAAATCTTTGGTGCCTCTGCAACAAATCTGGACCAAGTCTTTGTAACTCTGGTTCCGTAAGCCATGTACAATCAGATGGTGACATGTTCTTCCATTTAACAAGGTATCATTGAAAGCCTCCATCTTGAGTGGATATGATCTCTTCATCCATAATGCCTTCAATTTCTTCTTTTTGCTCAACTAAAGTTGGGATGGGTGGAAAGGGCTTAGGAAGAAAACTCAGAATATGGCCATTAATGGGGAAAATGGTCTATGGAAGGATTCGGACAAAGGATTAGATTTTCCACATTGATTGTTGGATTAATCCCCATATCAGGTGGAATGGTCTATCCGATACGCATTTGACCCAATTTTCCGTAATACTATGTGATGCAGGGGCATGCGATGACCTAACCCTAGATGCGTGATATTCAGTTGGAAGATATTCAAATAATAAAATTACGAAACTAACTACTTTCAATCAAAGGAAACTAACAAATCCCAACACGAAGATGAGGTCTGTCCGTCCGGATCATGCCCCTTTGCATAAAACCATGTAAAATCGTAAAACAGGGAGGATCTAGGGATATGGGGATATCCCAGATCTAGCATAGACCAGTCCACAGTCAAGTTTGGATCCGGTTATCGTGGCTAAGCATCCCTCTTTTCGATCGTACCCAAAAGGGGGGGGGGGGGGGGGTTTCAGAAAAGGACAAAGGATGTCGAAAAGCGATAGGTTCTCATGAAGTACGAATTAGGAATCAAAGAAGCTTACCTTTCCTCGCACCTTGAAGAAAGAGAGAAGAGAAAACGGAAAATCCGGGGTGGAATCCTCAACACCCGAGGGCCAATCCTAAAACCCTAATCTCTCAAACAAAGAGGAAGAAACTCACGAATTTTCTATTCATTCAATAATTTCGAAATAAGGTTCTCACAGTATATATAAGCTACGAAAATAAAAAAAAGTGCACTAAAGTGCCTAAAAACCAAAGAAATAACATAAAAACGCCTAAAGTAAATAACGACACTAAAGCGCCTAGAAACAAGGAAATAAATAGAAAAGCGCCTAAATGTAAATCCGCTCCATGGTCCAACGGTCATGATGCTCCTGCGCGATCCTGCATCTCGCGTACTCATAACGCGTCAGAAAATGGGCCCAATGGGCCCGGCGTCCATCCACATCAACTCGTCTGCTCCAACACTCGATCTGCGACGTCGCCTCCTCTGGTACACTCTAAAGGGTGCACCACTGATGTCCGCATCAATTTGAATGGTCCAACACTGCGAGCTTGCAATTTTCTGACGGCACCCTGAGGAAACCGTTCTAGCCTTATCCGTACCATTACATAATCTCCCTCATAGAATTCTTGTACCTTATGATGTAAGTCAGCTGAATGTTTGTAACTCTCATTGCTTACATTTATCCGCTTTCTAATGTATGAATGTAAATCATGAATGTGTCAGGCAAATGCATCGGCTGACTCTAACGACCTACGTGAGACAAATATAAATAAAACTAAAGGACGTTCTAATGAAGTAATGAACTCAAAATAAACAACCCTATGGAAATAAACAACCCTATGAAAATTAAAAAAAACCCTATGATCTAGAACTTGGAAAACTCTAACAAACAGACACTTCTCGTGGGTGGCACATAATTTCTCATTCTTTCGTAGCCCATGGACCTGCTCTAACTAATAGAGATATTTCTCATTATAAGTGTTATCAACAAGGATGATGTTCAAGTACTCCAATACCTGATAGCACACACTTTTGATACCAAGTCTTGAGCAGATCTTGGTATTGGTCATTATGCTCAAAATCACATCAAGACACAGGATAGGAGCTCTGGCCATCACATCCACCATGACGTGAATACGCCACAAGGTGAACTGACTCTTAACCACAACTTTGTGGATAGCCAAAATGGACCCACATGTGCCCCATGTGCCATTGTTCTTGAAGTACAAAGGGCAAGCACAACGCACAGAACAAAACTCCAACTCAAACTTTCCTGAGTGAATTCTTCCCTGAGAAGTTTATCAAATTGCTTCTGCATATTCTGCAGGGTTCAATTGGTATGGGGGAAAGCTTAACAGAACCGACCTAGGGACAAGATCGATTGCGTGTTGAGTATCTCACTTGAGTGAAAATTCATCTCATAAACCATCTAGTGGAATATCACAAGTCATGTGGGTGTCAACCATCATATCCTCTCTAGTCTCTTTTTCAAATTCATTCGTGTTCTCCATGGTAAGAGACGTAGATTGGGACTCTTCATCAATTAAGTCACACATGACATCTAGAAGTGGTGCGGTCTCAATCTCTTCGACCTTTTCATCACTAGCACACACTCCTTCATACCCAAGATTGGTGAGTGATGCCTTAATTTCTTCTTCTTCATCATTATCAATTTCAGGCACGTACTCAACCTCTTCATAAACGACTTGTTTAAGCTCTTCCATTTGGCCATTCACCAAGGCATTATCTCACTCCCGGGGAAACATGATTGGTGTTAAACACTCCTGAAATTGTTCAGAAGCCGAGATTTCCTTAATGACGAGCTGGACCACTTCACAAGGTGGTGGCCATATGGGCTCGCTTTCTGGACGGGAAGGTGGTGCAACTCTATCCTGAGCCAAGGCATTGTATTAATCATATTCCCCATGGGCAAGGCTAGCCTGATTGGATGCCTCTAATTGCGTGGCGAGATTCTGAATGGCTGGAGTCTGGTCCTCAAGGTTATCCAGACATCGGGATAGGCATTAAAAGCCTCCAGAATCTGATCCTGATTCATGGTGGTGATGTGTAACCTAAAACCATGACCAGAATGAATGGGCACACAACGAAGGACTTGTCCTAGGTTTACCCCAACACGACTCTATAGACTACATGACTCACAATGTGAATGATATGGCTCTAATCCTATGATGATGCATGAACTAACACACTTCTTAACCCTAGACTCACCAAACCAGAATTTTCTAATTCAGGAAATTTCCTAAATTTGAAAACTTTCTGAAAATGGGAAAATTTCTAGAAATAACAAATTTCGAAAATCAAACTTTCTTAGTCTGAAAAATACTAAATATGGACACTGCGTGATGCAGGATGCCCTAATTATGATGCATGCATATGATCATATATAATCTAACGGAATAACAAAATAATAATAGTTAAACCTTCAGCATTCACCATCATAATCTAAGAAAATTTAAAAGAAACATGCAATAATGCGGGCCATCATCACAACCACATAATATAGGATTCAAGTATTGCATGGAATGGATTCGGCGAGGGATGGAACCTTCCGATCTTGCATGGTCATGATCCAATTGTGTAATGAGATTCACTAGTCCGAAAAATCCTTTGATTTCTCGGATTAGGAGATCAAAATTTGAGGATTAGGGTTTTGGGACCAAATCTCAAATTTTAAGGTAGTAGAGAGTGAGGAAAAATAGGGTTAGAAGAAAGAGGGAAAAACAGGATTACCTTGGGAGAATGTTGGAAGGGAAAGGAAGAAGAAGAAGATTGGAGAAGAAGAGGAAGATCCACACAGAGAGAGGGAAAGGGAGGAGGTAACCAAAATTGTTTTTCATTCAATAATCAAGTAAGTTTGTAATTAGGGCTTAAATCCCTTGAATAAACACTAACAAAGAAGAAAAGTACAAAATACCCTTGAAACTTAAGTAAAAAAAATAATAATAACTCGCGCAGTCGTCGGGCGCCCGATGGGGGCTAAAATTGTCCAGCGACTAAAACTTAAAAACTGATGAATTTCAGGCGCCCGAAGACAGTGAAAACTATCTAAAGAATTCTGCTTCATATCAGGCAAATTTCGAGCGCCTAATGACCAACGATCAGGCACCCGACGATGTCCAGTCGGGTCTTCCACCATCCTCCACACGGGTCTTCCACCATCCTCCACACGTGTCTTCCCATTGTGGGGTCTTCTATGTTCCTTAATGATCATCTAGCCACAAGGAAGATGCTTGAGACTGCGCGCTTCCTTCGTTAATATACCTTGAAGGGTATGATGTCCTCATCAACTCCCCTCGGGTGAGAAAATCTCGACTCCGACGAGATAAAACTCTTGTGGCTCTCTAACAGATCTGGATCAATTCTCTGCAACACCACTTCTGTCAACCATGTAGATTCTGATGGTCGTTTATTCTTACATTTTACAAGATATCTATGGAAACCTCCATCTCTCATGAAAACTATCTCTTCATCCACAATTCTTTCAATTTTTTCCTTTCGTTCAATAGGTGGGGGAAGGGGCGGAGTGGGTTGTGAAGCAAACTCAAAGTATAGCCACGAAAGAGAAGAAGGATCAATGGTGGGATTAGGGGAAAGAACTAGATCTTCCACATTAAAAGTTGGATTAATGCCCATTTCAGGTGAAAGGTCTATCCTATACGCGTTGAACCCAATTCTTTGCAATATTTTGATTGGTCTAGTACTACGAGCTTGTAATTTCTTAGCGGTACCATAAGAGAATCGCTCTAGCCTTGTCCTCAGCATTAAATAGTCTCCTTCCTGAAATTCTTGTGATCTACGATGCGAGTCAGCTGAACATTTATAACTATCATTGCTTCTATTAATCCATTGTCTAATAGATGTATGCAATTCATGAATGTGTCGTGCAAATGCATCGGTTGACTCTGAAGAACTTTAGGTGACAGACATGAGTAAAAGATCTATGGGCATCCTTGGCTTGTAACCACTGACAATTTCAAAAGGACTCATTTATGTCAACCTGTTGACAAAACCATTATAAGCAAACTCAGCAATAGGTAGTACCAAGTCCCAAGTCTTAACATGCTCACCCACCAGACATCGTAATAGGTTACCAAGACTTCTATTTACCACATCAGTTTTTTCTATCTGTTTGAGGGTGCTATGCAGTAGAAAATTGTAAACGAGTACCCATCATGTGCCATAGTGTCTTCCAAAAGTAACTAGTAAATCTGACATTACGATCAGACACTATGGTCTTAGGCAAACCATGGAGACGCACCACACCATCAAAGAAGACTTTAATGATATTAGATGCATCTGACGTTTTCGAACATGGAAGGAAATGCGCCATCTTAGAGAATCAATCTACCACAACAAAAATGGAATCATGCTTTTTATCGTCTTGGGAAGCCCCAACACGAAATCCATACTCATGTCGTGCCACGGAGCGTGTGGCACTGGCAGTAGCGTATATAGCCCAGTGTTTTACTTTCACTACTTTGCCAATTCATACGTACGACACTGCCCAAAATTTTTTGCTACATCTCGCTTGAGACTTGGCCGATAAAAACAATCCTCAATGAGGGCAATGGTCTTGTCTTGACCAAAGTGGCCAGCTATCCCTCCTGAATGAAGCTCCCAGACGAGGAATTCATGAAGGGACATACGGGGAATACAAAGTCGATCTCCTTTAAAAAGGAAACCATCTTTAAGAACATAATCAATCGTGCAACTCTGGTCACTAGAGAGTGACGTATTAGTAATCCCAAAATCAAGACAAATGGAGTACTTATCCTTCAGTTGCTCAAACCCGACTACATCTACACACTCAAGGAGTTGAGCAATGCCACTCTTCTACTAAGAGCATCTGCTGGTTTGTTTTCGACTCCGGCCTTATGTTTAAGGACAAACAAATATTCTTGAAGAAACGCAACCCATTTCGGATGCCTGGGATTAAGTTTCTTCTAGGAATGTAAATATCTTAAGGCCTCGTGGTCAGAAAACAAGACGAATTCTTACGAGAGGAGATAGTGACACCAATGTCTGAAAGACTACACTACCGCATAAAATTCCTTGTCATAAGTGGAGTACTTTTGTTTTGCCTCATTCAGTTTCTCACTGAAATATGCTACTAGATGACCCTCCTGGCTCAACACTCCACCTATACCAACACCTGACGCATCATACGCCACCTCAAAAACTTTAGAAAAGTTGGGTAGATACATGACAAGAGCTTCTACCATTTTGCCCTTAATCCTTAAAAGCCTTAACTGCAGCTTTCAACCACACGAACTCTCCCTTTTTCATACATTCAGTAATGGGAGCGATAATCGTGCTAAATCCTTTAATGAACTGACGATAAAAAGTTATTTAGCCGTGAAAGTTTCGCATCTCATGAATGTTCTTCGGTTCTGGCCGCTCAACTATAGCTTTAACCTTTTCAGGGTCTGCATGCATTCCTTCAGATGACACAATAAATCCTAAGAACACGACTTGATTAGACATGAAAGTGTACTTCTTAAGATTAGCGTATAGTTTTTCAGTCCTAAGGACGCTACAGACCTACTTCAGATGTTCAAGGTGTGATTCCTTACTGGTGCTATAAACAGTGTTTTAAATAGCCACGCTATGTAGCGTGTAGCTTACGCTACGTAGCGTAGCTTAGCCTAAACGCTACGTAGCTCATGAAAATAGCTTAAGTTGCGTGTAGCCTACACTACATGATTAATTTGGATACACTACATGCTACATAGCTCACATTACGAGTCATTTTTCACTATAACATTAAAATCAATAATGTTTTTAATGATTTGTTACATTTTTCTATTTCAATGAAAATTAGTTAGTCTTTTCAATGCTTTTAGTAAAATAATATAAGAAATAGTTTTAAATAAGTTTTGTTGCTCTTTCTTCACTTTTATATTTAATCACTTTTATCTAGCATGTTATGAAATTTTGTCAAATTTTATTACTAATCATCTAATTTTGTGCAACCTAGATTAAAAATCTAAGTAGTGTGTAGCTTACGCTACACGCTATGTAGCTTACGCCTCACGCTTCAGAGGAGTGAAGGCTATGCTACACGCTAATCGCTATTTAAAACATTGGCTATAAATAAGAATATCATCGAAGTAAACCACTACGAACTTACCCATGAACGGTCTCAAGACTCGTGTCATCACCTGCATAAAAGTACTGGGTGCATTAGTCAAGCCGAAGGGCATAACCATCCACTCGTACAACCCATTTTTTCATTTTGAATGCTGTCTTCCATTCGTCTCCTGGGCGTATGCAAATTTCGTGATATCCACTCTTGAGATCAATTTTGGAGAAAATGGTGGATCTGGCCATCATGTCAAGCATCTCATCAAGTCTAGGTATCGGGAACCTGTACTTGACGATAATTTTGTTTATGGCACGGCTGTCCACACACATGCGCCACGTACCGTCTTTCTTTGGCGTCAACCATGCGGGCACGGCACACAGGCTCATACTCTTCTGGATGAAACCCTTTTGCAGAAGTTCATCAACCTGCCTTTTCAACTCTGCATGCTCTGCAGGGTTCATCCTGTAATGAGGAAGGTTCGGTAAAGTCGACCCCGGGACGAGATCAATGGCATGCTGAATGTCCCACATAGGTGGCAATTTGTTCGGTAAATCATCAGGGAATACATCTCTGTACTCCTTCAAAACTGATGTTACCTTATGGGGTAACTCTAATGGAACCTCAGGTGTAATTTCTCTTGCCACAAGGGCATACACCATCGAATCTTCCTTTCTCTCTTTTTCAAACTCTCTTGCATTGATTATATGAAGAGACTTAGGTTTGGATTTCCTCACTTATGTTCATTCACCTTCTCATCCTTCATTTTCCCTGATGTGCTCTCTAGTGGCATAGGATTAAGTTTGATCTTTTTACCGTTATGCATGAAGGAACATGCATTTGAACGGCCAAAGATCGTAACGTCATTATCGAATAGCCATAGCCTACCTAGGATAATATGACCAACATCATAGGTATAACGTCACACCACAGAGATTCTTTGTATCACCCGAACTCAATGGGAAGTAAGCACTGATGGGTGACATGAAGGGAGGTCTTGTCAACCCAACAGACTTTGTACAGGTCAAGATGAGGGGTGGATTTCAACTTCAGACGATCCAAGGTGTTAGCGGAAATCACATTTTAACAACTTCCACTGTCCACTATCACCTTGCAATTCTTCTCTCCACATTTAGCGATGGTATAGAAGATAGTGCTTCGACGCCAATCGACAATACTCCTAACCAGAGCTAGCACATGCCTGACAACTACAAGCGTTACTTCATCGGCCACCTCGTCTTCATCACCAAGACCTCCTACAGGGTGATATTCTTCCACTTCACAATCACTCTGATCATCTGCACTCCCGTGGGATTCGCCTATAACTAAGGCTTTTCCACGGTTCGTCGTGGGACATTGATTTGACATGTGATCGATATTCCCACATTCATAATATTGCACTTGACTACCTCCACTAAGACAAGCGTCAAGGACAACTTTGCCCTTATCATCCCTAGGCTTAGGCGGAATAGTCGTTTGTGCCCTGGGTTGACTACCAATGTTAGGTTTAGTTCCCTGGAACTAAATCTAACATTAGAGTCTCAGGACTCAAAGCGTCGAATGACAGGAGCCCTCAGATATTGTTCCAACTCATGCACAACCAGTGTTTGCATTATCTCCGATATTATCGAAATATCCCCGATATTATCTCTATTTCTAGCTCAGCGACACCGATAACACTGGTAGCGATACCGATAACACTGATAGTATAAAAAATTCTTCATATCGGTGATGTATCACTAAATATTGCCAATGTATCAATATCGTTAATATTTTCAATTGTGTAAATTACAGGCGCTGTTTGTATTGTTAATACATTGATCCCGTTGGTGTATTGCCAATATTTTTTATTGTGTAAATTCCAAGTGTCATTTGTATCGTCAATGTATCTGCAATATTTCGATAATATCGCCAATGTATCGATATGTCAAAAATCTATATATTTAAAAAATTCCCATTTCATATTTCTTATGGGTGCATGGTTGTATGCAGCGTTCAATTTGTTGACGATAACATTGATAATATCACGATATTATCATTATCGCAACATGGCAATAACGAGACCACAATCTTTAGTTTCTTTTTCAGTTGTTAACGATTTGTTTGGAAATTTCATGTGTTGCCGATGTTCTGAAATATCAATAGATGTTTGGATGGAAGTTCAGATTTTGGATGGATGAGATGATTGGACTGACTTCTTACGACAACACATGCTTTTAGGCCCCCATTAAATAGAAACCTATTATGTATGCATTCTTTATGCAATTTTTTTATTCCTAAATATGTAACTATGTGTATTTTATCAACTCCTGAGGTTTCATTGAAAAATTCCACTGTTTTTCCCATTTTCCTTGCATTTCCAGTTATCAGCGATATTATCGGCGATATCGATATTGTTTCGGTATCCCCGGCTAGCGAAACTTGTAGCGATACCGAAACTTCGAACACTGTGCACAACTTGGTATACTTTATCCAAGTCTGTTATGGGCTGAGTCAAAAGCTCGCGCTGGAGATTCGATCGAAGGCCCGTCTTAAAACGCGAAAGCGTTACCAGAGGGTCATCTTGGATATCACATCGCATCATAAACTCCTCGAATTTAGCAATGTAATCAGCGACAGACATTGACCCTTGGCGTAAGGACTGTCATTGGTCAAGAAGCTTTTGTCGATATGAGAGAGGGAGGTACTTCTCCTTCAACATCTTCTTCATCTCATCCCAATGTGCAATGGGGGCTCTTCCAGCTCTATCAATCTCACATTCGGTGTTAGTCCAAAATAATTTGGCCTTGCCTACAAGTTTCATCTTAGCAAACCGCACTTGACGGTTTTCTGACATGCTATACAACTCAAAATAGTGATCCATGTCAGCTAACCAATCAAGGAATGCCTTGAGATCCAGACGTCCATCAAAACTTGGGGCTTCCACCTTTACATTCTTCATCGCACACTCATCTGAATCGTAACGGTCTTGATAATCAGATGTGGCTTGTGCCTCCCGCACAACACCACGACCAACTCCACGATATCGACCACCATTACCTTCACGTGTGGGAGCACGTTCTTCAACAACTCCTCCCACTTGAGATTGTGCATCTTCCCCAACAGTAGGGTTCTCTTTTTGGGATGTTTCTAACTGCTCTACTCTATTCATGTTGGTCGTGAGTTGGTCACCAAAGCAGGGGAACTCATTCTTTTAGCTTGTTTCTATAGCGGTTATCTTTTGCATCAATTAAGCAAGTTGCTCAGATAGCTGCTCATTGTTCATATAACTGGTTGAAGTCCGAAACCTCTACCTCTTCTCGTGGGCATGCAAACAAAAACTTGAACTAAGTTCTACCCAACTTGCCCCTACAGTTATACGACTCACGAGATGAATGCGATGAATTTAAATCTATAATGGACTGACACTAACTAATTTAAAAGATACGACTCAAATCTGGAAATCTTCCAAATTAGAAAAGCTTCTAAATCTAAAAATTCCCTAAAAACAGACCTAACATGAAACCCTAATTTGATAACTCGATCTAAACACAACCATGCAAAACTCTAAGCTTTGATACCAAAATTTGATGAAGGATGCCCTAATTATGATGCATGCATATGATCATATATAATCTAGCGGAATAACAAAAGAATGATAGTTAAACTTTCAGCATTCACCATCATAATCTAAGAAAATTTAAAGGAAACATGCAATAATGCGGGCCATCATCACAACCACATAATATGGAATTCAAGTATTGCGTGGAGTGAATCCGACGAGGGATGGATCCAGCGAGGGATGGAACCTCCCGATCTTGCATGGTTATGATCCAATCGTGTAATGAGATTCACTAGTCCGAGGAATCAAAGGATTTCTTGGATTAGGGGATCAAAATTTGAGGATTAGGGTTTTGGGACCAAATCTCAAATTTTAGGTTGAAGAGAATGAGGAAAAATAAGGTTGGAACAAAAAGGGAACAATAGGATTACCTTGGAAGAATGTTGGAGGGGAAAGGAAGAAGAAAGAAGAAGAAGAAGATTGGAGAAGAAGAGGAAGATCCACACACAGAGAGGGAAAGGGAGGAGGCAACCAAAGTTATTTTTCATTCAATAATCAAGTAAGTTCTTAATTAGGGCTTAACTTCCTTAAATAACACTAAAAAAGAAAAAAAGTCCAAAATACCCTTAAAATTTAAGTAAAAAAAAAACGAACTAAAAAAATAACTTGCGCAGCCATCGAGCGCCCGATAAGGGCTAAAATTGTCCAGCGACTAAAACTTAAAAACTGATTAATTTCGGGTGCCCGGAGACCAATGCTGAGCGCCCGATGACTAGTGGTTGGGCGCCCGAAGACAGTGAAAACTATCCAGAGAGTTCTGATTCATACCGGACGAATTTCGGGTGCTCGATGATCAACGATCGGGCGCCCGACAACGTCCAGTCGAGTCTTCCTTCATCCTACACATGTGTCTTCCCATTGTGGGGTCTTCTAATAATCATCTGGCCACAAGGAAAATGCTTGAGGCGCGGGCTTCCTTTGTTGATATACCTTGAAGGGCCTGATGTCCTCATCACTGCGACTTAAATCTGTAAATTTTTCAAATCTAGAAACTTTCTAAAAGCGGAAAGTTTCTATTTTTCAAAACTTTCTAAATCTGAAAAAAAAAAATCTAAAACTGACCTAAAGTGAAACCCTAAAAAAAAAAAAGGACAAAAGGTTGATAACTTGATCTAGACTAAACCATGCAAAGATCCTAAGCTTTGATACCAAATTTGACATAGGACAACCTAATCTATCATGCATGCGTGAGAAAACATATAGATTCAGAGGTATAATGTAATCAAAGCAAGTAAACAACAGCCCAACATCATCATAAATAAGAAAAACAAGTGTGAAACACGCAATAGATGGGCCATTATCACAATCACGCAATATGGGGTTCAAATTATGCGTGGATTGGATCCAGCGAGGGATGGGACCTCCCAATCCTGCATGGTTTCATCATCCAAACAACCAAAAGATTCACTAGTCCAAGAAATCAATGAATTTCTAGATTAGGGAATCTCAAAATCTGAGAAAATGATTATTAATTGGGAATTTCAGATTATAGGAAGAAGATGAAGTAAAAAGAGAGATTAGAAGAAAGAGAAAGATAGATTACCTTAGAGGATGAAGATTTGAAAGAGGGAAGAAGAAAAGAAGAGATTTGGAGAAGAAGAGAGATCCATGGAGAGAGAGGAGCCACCAAAAGCTTTTCTTAATTCTCATAAACAATAGCACCATGATAAGAAAGGTTAGGGCAATACCCTTATAAAATTTGGAATTAACATAATCACCAAAATACCCCTACTAATAAAATTTCAAAAAAAAAAAAGACATTCACATGAAAAAACGTGCACACACTAACCCAAAACTTAAATAAGTAAAAGTGCATAAAATAAACTCAAATCTAAGATGTCCGATAGCGTCCGATAATAGCACGATGAAGGTGGGCCATGACGAACCAATGGTCTGATCACACCATCCTCGCGATCTAACGGTCTAATCATTTCATCCAAGCAACTTACACATGTCACAAACACATGTGTAAGGTCTTCACCACGATTTAGGAACTTGAACTCAATCCAGGCCCATCATCAAACCATATGGACATGGACATGGCTCGTCTCCTACGCTGGTACACTTGAAAAGGCTTGATGTCCGCATCACTTTCTTTTTGTTAACCCAATTGTACCATACCTGTAATATATCTTGTACATAGATTTGTTCTTGTCATGTATTTATTAGACCTTATTCTATATTTCCTAAATATAGGGCTCTCTCTGTATAGGTGATACTCTTATTGAGAAATGAATATACAACACAATATTTTCTCTTCATCTTTCTCTTCATTAAGTCAATGAGATTTATCTCACTACATTCTCTCACTATACACGTAGGGGGAAGAGGATTTCTCTGATCAAATTTTCATAAAAAACGTATTCCCAAATGAAAGAAAAACAAACATTAAGGGCCCGTTTGGATACCACCAAATAAGTTACTTTTTAACTTATGTTAAGTAATTAAGTTACTTTTTCACTTAAGTTAGTTTGGTAAGCATCATTATAAAAGTAACTTATGTGCCAAAAGCTACTTATCTTAATAAGCAATTTTTTTTTTTAGCTTTTTACTTGTGACTTTTCTACTTCTCTCTCTCATTGTCCATGTCAAAGGATGTTGTCTCTCACAGTCCATATCAAAGGAGGCCCCACATGGTGGATTGTCCACATTGAAGGTGGGGCTCACACAGTGGACAGTCCACATAAAAGGTGGGGCCCACATGATGGATGACCCCATATTAATGTGGACCCACATGTGGATGGTCCACATCAAAGGTCAGCCCATAATGATAAAAAGCCCACATCCAAAGTGGGCTGGTATGATGGACGACCGACTTGAAAGTTGCTCCCTACATGATGGATGGTCCACATCAAAGGTGGGCTCCACATGATGGGCGGTGGATATTGAAGGTGGGCCCCACATGATGGACAATAACATTGATTGTGGGCCCCACTGGATGGATGACCAACATCAAAGGTGGGCCCTACATAATGAATGGCGCACATTAAAGGTCAGGCTATAATGATGAATGGCCCACATCCAAGGTGGGCCCCATATGATGGATGGCCCACGTCAAAGGTGGGGCCCACACAATGAACGGTCCACATCAAAGGTTGGCCCCACATGATGGATGGTGGATGTAAGGGGGACCAAACAAACTTGAGGGATAATTGCTTATGATGTTGGAAACCAAACATGCTTTCTACTTTTTGGTTAGTAAGTATATTGGTTACCAAACATGCTTATCGACTGAATAAGTAGAAACCAGGATAATCTGCTTATGGTAGTAGCTTATCCAAAGAAACTTACGATCCAAACACCCCTAAGGGTCTGTGTGTCTAGTCGTAAACTCCCGTAAATCAGTGCATCTAAGTAATGATTATTTCCCTGCAAAAATCCTATCAGCCGCCAGGAGTAAGATGCTCATAGGTTCATTGTTTGATATAGGTGATGACTCGTAAACGAAGGCAGTGAAAATAGACATCGTATGTTTGTTTCAAGTACCAGAAAAGTTCCCTGGACCTATGATTTGGGTATGGTCTCCCCCCCCCCCCCCCCCCGAGAAACCCGTATAGGCAAAACCACATGTTTGAATACCCTGATTTCTACAGTCAATTATACAAAGTAAAACAAGTGGATGATCACTCATACAGTGGATATGGGTTGTTCACATGGTGCTATGTTATCGGAGATGGGGATTTGAGTCCCGTTATCGGTCTCCTGCTTAAAGATGAGCTCCGATAACTGCAGTTGAAAGGATTTGAGTCCCAACAGCCAACAATGGATATTTCTTAGACAAGCACTAAACCATGCTGTCCTAAAGGGCAACAAAAGGATTTTTTTACTAACCTTTCCACTGAAAAGAAAACAGGAAACTAGAGAATGTTTAATGGAAGAAGCTGATGAACTTTGTTGTCTCAATCACCAACCTCGGTAGTGACAAGCACTGAACCATGCTATACTAAAGGGCAACAAAGGAATTTTTTTACTAACCTTTCCACTAAAAAGAAAATAGGAAATCGGAGAATGATTAAAGGAAGAAGCTGATGAAGCTTTGTTGTCCTGATCATTGACCTGGCTTGACTCTGATTTTTGTGATGGATTGCGGTAGGTGGAGAAGACTTGTGTAGTGGATGTGGGTTGTAGATACCACCACAAATGTCGGAGGTGTTGAGTCAGCAATCACTTATCGAAGGATGATGATACAGTTGCCATCAGGGAACTGCGACGAATCATGCAGCCATGTCACTCTAGGAGGTAAGGAAAGTAAGAGCAATGATGTAGTTAAATACTTGTTATAACTATAGGTGTACAAGACCACAGTTCTCCAGTAGACAGTCGGTATGAACAATCATTTCATTACAGGAGCGACAGATTCCTATGAAGCTACGAGATTTCCCTTGGAAATTAGCTGATTTCACTGGTATGAGACATCGTCTTTCAAAGTGCAATTACAGCTCCTGTTGCCTCTCTACCAAACATGAGTGATGAGTAATAATTCTTCTTTTACCACCATTTACGGGTATTTACAACTAAAAAAATATAGGTCAGGAACAAAAGAATGGATCTGGATACAATGATGCAATCATCCCTACCTATTTTATCTTCAACAACTTAAAAGTTAGGCAGTAGATGGTAATCCTGTACAAAATGAGGGAACACATACCAAACTATTAGTACTAGTCAGTGTTCACAGTATCGGTATCGCATTACGTTTCGCACCCTTGGGATACAAATACATATGCGTATTGGTGGGAAATATCGGTTGTATCGCAGAATGTATTGCACTTTTTGGGAAACATGGGGAAACATTGGGAAATTGATTGAATTTTTCAATGAAACATTGAGATTGTTAAAATGGACCGCAATACACACATTTAAATCATAATATGTAAAAAAAACTAAAAAAAAAAAAAAAAAAAAAGTCCACATAATGGAGTTCCTTTGTAAAAGGATCCTAAGCTATGCGCTATCTGACTGAACTGATGCAACTATTGCTTAAATTGATTTCATAAGATATACAAATGTAACAAGACATTAATGTAAACACAACCAATGCATTGACAAAGTAAAACAAGCAAGAGAGTTGAGAAATATATCTATGGATGATGCAACTGAATGAGTATCCTCCAAATGCAGTTCTGACTATCCTAGTTCAACGCAATGCAAGCTACCCTTTATGGCCTAGATCTATATAAAGACTCAATAAAATCTAGAAAATAGCTAACTGGACTCAACAAACTATGACCCCTACGCAGAGTCGAAACGTTGGTCGAGCTGTGTGGTCAGCTCGTCGGGGGTGCAAGGGGAAGGGACGGCGCACCGTTGCCCGGGGTTCAGGGCGGAGTGCCCGAAAGCCCAACAAATTTTTTTTTTTTTTTTTTTGAAGCAGGAGAAACTAGAAGAAAATCGAACAAAAAATCATTTTTTTCTACAAAATGGGGGACTCTTGTGCATCTGACCGATATAGTAAAATAGGAGAAAATTGAGAAAAAATAGGCCTCCCCAAATTTTTTCTCCAAAAAAAATAAAAAACCAAGTTTAAAAACATTCCAGCGTCTCTGACCGATACCTGGACGATATCATCCAGGTATCAACGATATCTGAAGCCGTAAACAGAAAAAATCATGATATTTTGACGATATATCGTACAATATCGATATCGCACGATACATCGTGCGATACCAAGGAATTAGGGATTTTTTATGTTATTACTGAGCCGATATTTATCGGCGGCTAGCGATACCGATAATATCAGCTGATATTATCGATACTACAAACACTGGTACCAATCACATCTTCCCTCGGAACGTCCATCATATGTCACAACACATCTCTCTTATTTTCCTGCCCTACCTTTTCCATCAATTTATCACTCATTCTAAGCTTCAGCTTTGGTTCCATGTCCTTTCCAACATCACAACGAATTAAATCGCCTTGGCTCATATATGAAGAAGAGGCAGAGGTTCAAGCTTTTTGCTTCTCTTTATGTCCATTGGATGGCTAGAAAAAATCATATAGGGAAGCATTTCCTAGTATGTTATTAGTTCTACTAAATTCATGTCCTTCAGAAGTGTTGAAAGGTTGATTGTTGAATAAGGCCCATTAGGCCTGACTCGGCCCATTCATGTTTTTACTATTATAAATTGGAGTAGAGAGCTTCAATACACCCTAAGCATCTCATATTCTTGTTATCTCTCTCTCTCTCTCTCTCTCTCTCTCTCTAGCATCTCATTCTTATCTCTCTCTCTCTCTCTCTCTCTCTCTCTTAATATCTCTCTTCCATCTTTCTTCTCCTTTCTTCTTTTCATTGTAGCTTCTCATAGGCCGTCAAGATTAGTACCATGTAGCCATTTAACATGGTATCAGAGCCTAAGTGCTCCTAGGGTTTCTTCTTCTTTTCTTTTTTCTTCTTTTCCCTTTACTTTTTTTTTTTTTTTTTTTTGAAGGACTTGCTTAATTTTTTTGTATTGAAGCAGATTTTGTGTTGCCTTGACTAGGGTTTGCTGAATTTTTTCCATTGAAGCAGATTTTTGTATTGCTTTAGCTAGGGTCTGCTGGATTTTTCCTGTTGAAGCAGATTTTTGTGTTGCTTTGGATAAGGTCTGCTGATTTTTCTATTATGGCAAATTTTTAGGTATTTTTTTGTGTTTCCCTTCCTAATCCTCAATGGTTCCCTTCTTTTCCTTCCTATTTTTTTCTTCTTTCTTTCTTTCCTCCTTCTTCCTCCTAAATCTATAAGTTTTATTCTTTTAATCTTTCTCAACAAGTGGTGTTTCCCTTCTTTCCATTCCTAATCTCGCGGTTCCTTCCTTCCCTTCCTAACCTTCTTTCTTTCTTCCCGCTTTTCTTTCCTCTTTCTCTCTTTTCTTCCCTATATAACAACAACTTCTTATTAACAATTTTCCTTTTACCCTTCATTCTTCAACAAGTGGTAGTAGTTCCCTTCCTTTCCTACACAACAATAGCTTCTTATTAACCCTTTTTCCATCACCCTTCATTCTTCCTTTTCATTAATTTTCTGTTTTGAGAGTTATGAGGCCCTTTCCTCACTAACTCATTGTTATTCGTTAAAAGGGGATGGCTTACGACTGGATCAAGGCATTCCATAACAGTAACGGTGGTCGTAATGGTCACCACCATTACTTTTATGATACGGGGTGTAACGACCGTTATGGGGGCCATAACGGCCATTACGATCTCTTTTTATTGAAAAAGAAAAAAACTGAAAAACCTATATCGGCCCCGTAATGGACCGTTACAGCCTTTAAGGGGGGCGTAATGGGCCGTTACAAGTGTTGTAACGGTCTTTATAGGTCATTTTAACAGCCTTTACCTTTACAAGTCATTTTTTTCGTAACAGCCATTACGGCCCCATAACGTGCAACGGCTACCACTGTTACCTTTATGTAATGGCCTTTACAACCCTATAACAGCCTTTATGACACACCATGGACTAAATTTTTTTAGGGTTTTGCATCACGTGTTATTAGATTTGAAGCCTATTTGATATCTGTTTGAAGCCCTTGCTGATTTGTTTGCTATCCAATTGAAGATATTCCTGAAAATTGAATTTTTCTGAAGGGTTTGCAGTTTTTTGCTGAATGGTTGGAAGTATTGCTGGACGTCCAAGTTGGAGGGTATTTAACTAGATTTTCTCTTACTGTGTGACATTTGCTCGCCTCTTCTCCACCACCTCCTTTGACGACATAATAGATTCTTTGTTTCAAGCTCTCCTTACTAAGATGTGTGATGTCATTAGTACTTATATCAGCTAGTTGGCCTAAACCCGTTTATGTACTGGATGGTTAGCTCGAGCTTGTTTGGATTAGGTGGTTGTCTCATCCTTGGCTTAGACTTATGATTGTACTGGACTTGTTTACTCTAGGCAGTTGGCTCAGACCCGTTTATATTGGAAAATTGGTCCATTCTTATTTATTCCGGATAGTTCTCCGAACTTATGATTGTGTCGGGTAGTTGGCCCAGCCTTGGTTGAGATGGATAGTTGATCTAGATTCGTTTGTGCAATATTGTTATTTCAGTGGCTCACATCACTAAAGTTGCAGAAGTTCCTATCTGAAGTTACTGATTGTCTTATCACCTCCGCTTCTCATCCACCCGCTTGCCTAGAGTTAAAGAAATCTTTCATGTGCCTCTTAAAACTCAAGTTCCTCTTTTCAAAACACCTTAAGGGGGTGTTTGGTGCATGGGCTTAAGCGGAATTAAGTGGGATGGAATTGCAATGAACCTAATAATTAGAGTGCGTCAGTGATTGTCGGTGGATGAGAGTAAAACACCAAATTTCTCTCCTTGTTTTGAAGGCATGGTTTGAGCACCCTGATCCAGGGATATCAGGGATATACGTTTGGATACTTTTGGAAGCAGATTGTGTCAGGTGCCACATGCGTGGTGTGTTTACGTCACCAAGTTTTGTGGGACCCACTATGATGTATGTGTTATATCTACACCGTCCATCCATTTGGCGAGATCAATTTAGGTCCTGAGTACAAAAATGAGGATCAAAAGCTCAAGTGGACCACACTGTAGAAAGCAGTGGGAACAATGATTCCTACCATTGAAACCTTAATAAGGCCCATCATGATGTTTATTTGTCATCTAACCTGTGTATGAGGTCACATAGACATGGATGAAGGGGGAAAAAAATCACATTGATCCAAAACTTCTATGGCCCCCAAGACGTCCCCCTGCCTTTTTAGGTGTGGTCAACTTCAGCATCGGATCTATTTAATTTTTCGGCGCATACCGTAAAATGATATCGTAAAATGGATGGACGGTGTGGATATAACACATTCTTCATGGTGGCACACTACGCAATACATCACCAATATTTTTTCGCTGTAGGTTCGTCGCTGGATATGGGGGTGGATGTTGCAATCCAAAATGGATACAGGAGATCCCTCTTTAATCCTCCATGCACATGCACGGTTTCCAAAGCTTCAAATGGCAACCAACGAATTACACTTGCCAAACACAGGTTGGATTTAAAATGTGGGATTAGAAAGTCTATCCCATCTAATCCATTCTAATACTATGCACCAAACACCGCCTAAGTTGGTGTGTGAGTGTGTGGCGGGGGGGGGGGGGGGGGGTGGATGCTAGAGCTCTTCTTCCAAGATAGTTCTCATTAGAATGCTCCAACTTGAGGGGGAGAGTTGAAAGGTTGATTGTCGAATACGACCCATTCAAAAGTCAATGTAATAAGGCCCATTCACGTTTTTACTAATATAAATAAGAGTAGAGACCTAGGGTTTTAAATACACCCTAAGCATCTCATGTTCTTGGTATCTCTCTCTTCTCTCTCTCTCTCTCTCTCTCTCTCTCTCATTGTTTCTCTCTTCCAGCTTTCTTCTCCTTCCTTCTTCTTATTATCATTGTAGCTTCTCATAAGCCCTCAAGACTAGCACCATGCAGCTGTTTAACAAGAAGCAACATCTTTGTGCCTTCAAACAATGTGATTGCCACAAATCCATGATATTCGCAGTTGGGTAAAAGAAAGGCGCCAAAAGTCCATGCTTAATCTAAAAATGTTCATTCACGGGCCAAAAAAGCCCAGTCTAGAGTCTAATGTGTCATGCTCATGTCTCTCCAGACTTGCGTGTTAAAAGAAGTTTAGATAAGATACAAAATACAATTCCTTCGAACCCAAATAGCTTGGACAACGATGACAATAATAATGATGGTAATGATGACGAATGGAATATACTTGCTTTCATGATGATAATGATGACAACGATGACAATAATAATGATGGTAATGATGACGAATGGAATATACTTGCTTACATATGTCATTTATCAAAAAGAGATGGTTCCAAGGCTATCTCCACATATAGGAAAATGAAGTCAAATCACACGTGCTCAAGAAAATATAAAGAACTTAAGGAAGCATGCCAATGAAAGAAAGGCAAAAAATGAACAAGCAGATCAAACTCAATCATGGAAACCTTGTTTTAAAATCAGATTCATGTAGTAAATGTCTTTCACTTTCCCAACAAAGAAACATGAAGAAGTTATAATAAGCCTTATACCTTTCGCGTACCATATCTTTTGATCTTTGATTGAAGAGCAGAACTCCCCTCTCCTTCACGTTCTCCAGTTATAATGCCTTCCTTTCTCAAATCTAGAGAGTACACCTCCCCATTCAATGTCCTTTCGTCCAGACCTACCATATTTGAATTCTTATGGGAACTTGTTGGATCGCTAGGAGCATCCACTCTAGTAGATGAATGCCTATGAGAACTAGATCTTATGGATAATTTTTCATGGAAAGCGGAAGTAGGATTTTGATCAAAAAGAACATTCTTATCAGACCTAAAAGGTTCCTGTTCCTGAAGCACGGAAGATCAATGATGACATTAGAAACGGCAAACATTGAAGTCAGATGTGTCAATCTGCAAGAGGTTTACCGCTAACAGAAATATGAAAAAATGTGAATGTTCAGGAGTCAATTGATGTGCCTGTTTCAAGCAAATAGTGATCATTAATCATTTTTCAAGTGAGAAATGGTTATGGTTACAAGTGTTCTCACCGATTCAGTGCCAGAGGCATCTCTGTTGGTTTTCTCTCTCATAGGGTTTTCACCACTGCTCTGATCATCTCCAACTGAAATTTCAGAATCCACTGAAGCTTCTGGCTGTGTACTCCTGAAATAAACTTGAACCATTAGGTTTGACAAGAAAACAATCCAGATACAAGTTTCATAAATTCGTTACTGAATAAACCATCAAAACAGAGAGTGGGTTTTCTTTCTG
Organism: Liriodendron chinense; assembly: GCA_003013855.2. Taxonomy (NCBI): domain Eukaryota; kingdom Viridiplantae; phylum Streptophyta; class Magnoliopsida; order Magnoliales; family Magnoliaceae; genus Liriodendron; species Liriodendron chinense. The sequence goes on along the minus strand of ML058327.1, from coordinate 7,206,061 downwards.
TTGATTAATAAGAGAGTGGACAGACAACAAACATTCAGGACAAGGAGTCACCAACAAATTCTAGGGTGCATTTGGAAACTACGAGTTCCCAAGGCTGACGCTATAGTATAGTGTCAAAATGCAAGTGAGATGTGTGTGGACCTCATACAAATCTCATCTATGATTATGGGATGGAATACAGGAAAATTGAGTGGAATGGCAGAAAGTTATGGTGGGTTGAGGTAGTAAGAAAAGACTTGATGACATATGGTCTAACTGAAATTATGGCCCTTGATAGACTGGAATGGTGGAAAGGGATTCATGTAGCATATCCCAATTAGTTGTTATGAGTCTTATATGATGATGATGATGATGAAAAACAGGAAAATGGAAGCCACGTAATGCAGGTTCTGTTTTCCAAACCCCTGAATCAAAGCACACCTTGTTGCCTTGGAACTTGGAAGCTCTGCCAACCACAATTTGCGGTACATATAAAGCCACTTTAATTGACAATGTATGGAAATTGGGGAACCATTCCCTGGTTCCTGCACTGAGGTCACCTTAGGTCCTTCCTTCAAACTCTCTTGGATCACAAGAAATGATCCTATCCCGAACCCAAAGGGTGGAAGTTCCTCCGCATTTGCACGATTGTGGTTTATATATATATATATATATATATATATATATATATATATATATATATATATATATATATATATATATATATATATATATATATATATATATATTTTGTTACGCACACACCCTCACACCCACACACACCACAACGGGTACTCAAACCCACGACCTTAGCGTTGAAACTCTTGTGAGTCTACCACTAAGCCATGAGTAAGGAACCCTTGCATGATTGTGGTTAAAGGTCAAGGATACTGCATACAATAGCAAACAAAAGTTTTGACCATAAATGAAGAAATAGGAAATAAAATAACTTGCATCAACCTGGAAATGACACAATACTACAGTGTCAGCCAGACAGGGAAGAAAACCAGCTTTACATTTTCTGAACTACCCTTTGGGACCAAACAATGGAAAAAGAGGTCTGCAGAGACTAAAAATCATCAAGCAAACCAAGTGATAGCATAACTAAAAATGTCTGAACCTAGTCTCTGATCAAAACAACTTATATTTCACCATAGAAGGTACTGCCATACTGGAAGGTCCTAAACAAGGGGACTGGAATCCTCTACAACACCTACCAAGTTTTTGAGGCCCACAATGTTGTATATGTGAAATCCACTCCGTCTATCAGGTTATCTACTCAAAATTAGGCCCTGAGGCAAAGAAATCAGCTAGATCCACAACTCATATGGAACACACCACATGGAACAATAGGGATAGGATGCCAACCATAGGTTTTTGTGTGGGACCACACAGTGTATATCTTTCATTAAGGCCGTTAATCAGGTGTATCTCACCAGGATGAAGAGAAGATACAAAATCAGCCTGATACAAAACTCAGGTAGGCCACACTGCATGAACCTAACAGTTTTGGGAGCTATTTTACACTGTTCACATTGGTGTGGCCCATATGAGTTTCTAATCGAGCTTATCTTATGTTTGTATGGTCCATATGATCATTACTACCTGATGGATGGATTTTACCTATACAAAATGGTGGACCCCACCGAGCTTGGATTTTTTACATTCTTCATAGAGTAGGAGTTGTAGACAATTCCGGTCCCAAACGAGGTTTGCATAACTGACAAATGCAGGTTATTTAAAATACTTCTTCACCTTGTAATCACTCCATAAATCTTTGCTAGAAATTGATAGATTTTCATGTAGTTACCTCATTGTTGCACCTGTTTGCCTGACAGAAGATTGTAAGTTTTGTATCCAAGGATGCAATAGTAATGTGCTTGCATCTGGTCTCTGCTTAGCATCCTGAGATATGCTTCTCAAATGTTAAACAATGCAACTGAATGGTTAATAATATGTTACCAAATGCATGAAGTGGGCAAACAATCAGCAGATATGAAAATGCAAAGCAAAAACTATGACAGAAAAGGCCTAAAGTTTAAATGTTAAAATAAAGTCAAGCAACAAAGAAAAAAGGAAATAAAATTTAAAAAAAAATACTAGCAGACATTTCTACTACCTTCTTAAAGCACTGATGCAGAAAATCTGTAACGTCAGGGGACAGGTTAGCAGGTATTGGAGGCACCTCATCCTGAGTACCACAATAGCTGACTTAGACTAAAACACAACCAAAAAGAATAAACTCATGTTTAGTAACTTAATAGGCTTATGACAACTGAAGATGTCAAAAAGTGATACAGCTTCTGGGTATAAAACTACTGCATATTATCTGAACATCACTCTGAAAAACAGAAATAATGACCTACAACTTAAAACAAGAAAAAATGGGAAAAAGGAACAAAAACAGAATCCAAGAAGACAAAAGCCCCTAGTAGCATCACTTACTGAAGAAATCAACCACCATGTTGTGAATCAAATGACCACAGTTAAAGTGATATCCATGGAAAAGATTGGTTAAAAAAACCTTAACAATCCGGTAAAGGGCTGAGCAATGCGGGAGGTCATGGTAAGGAGGGAAACATGTGAGAAGCTCAATCACAGTGCAGCCCACACTCCAAATGTCTGATGCAGCACATGACCCTGACAGGTCAATCACCTGCAACCAGATAAATAGGTTCTCCTATGAGGCTTTCTGTATCATCTTTCCATAATAAATAGTGCATACTGAAACAGATATAGCTGTGGACAAGGAACTAATGGAAAATTGTTGACAAGCTCTAAAACAGTTATACCAGCACAGATTCATTTTTCATGCCATTTAAAGATTGGTAAATAATTTTTTTTAAATATTAATAACCTCAAAGACTCGAATCCCATTGACCATCCTTAATATCCCGCAGCTAAATTTTATCTAATACCCATCAGCGAAGGTGTATATGAGCAAAGGTGATGCAGGACAGCCCTAAATATGATGCATGCTCATGAACACAATTATTCAGCGGAAATAAAAGCAATAATAATAATGAAATCTAGCATCAATCATCATAAACTAAGAAAATCATAAAGGAAACATGCAATGGGACGGGCCATCATCACAACCATGGAGTATGGGATTCAAGTAGCGTATAGGTTGGATCCGGCGAGGGATGGAACCTCCCGATCTTGCATGGTCATACCCAATCGATCAATGATGATCACTAGTCCAAAGAATCAGAAAGTTTCTCGGATTAGGGATTTGAGAATTTGGGGGTTTAGGGTTTAGATCAATTCTCAAGGTTTAGATCGTGGGGAATAAACAAAACAGAAGTTTAGAAGGATAATAATAGAAGATGAAATACCTGGAAGAAGTTGGAGGGGCACAAGAAGAATAGAGAAGAAGGAGATCAAGGAAGAAGAAGAAGCACCATGAGAGAGGGAAAGAGGAAGGAGGCAACCAAAGGTTTGCTCTTTTTCATAAATCAACAACTAATCAAAAAGGTTTAGGGCAACACCCTTATAAAATTCGGAATTAGCATAATTACCAAAATACCCCTACTAACAAAATTTCAAAAAAAAGACATTTGCATGAAAAAAACGTACCCACACTAACCCAAAACTCAAATAAGTAAAAAATGCGTAAAATAAACTCAAATCTAAGATGTCCAATGTGCTCCAATGATGGTGTGATGAAAGTGGGCCACAATGAACCAACGGTCCGATCACATCATCATCACGATCCAACGGTCTGATCATCTCCTCAAAGCAACTTACACATGTTTTCCCAAGGTGGGGTCTTTTCAAATGTCTCGGACTACATGTGTAAGGTCTTCAATGCTCCTCAATAGTCGCCTATCCACAAGGATGGTACTTGTGGTTGGCACTTTCTTCATTAGTACACCTTGAATGCTTTTGTTCCGCATCATACTCCTCGTCTGAGAAGAACTCGACTCCGGCGAGTTAAAACTCTTGTAGCGCTCTAGTAAATCTGGATTAACGCTCTGTAACTCCACTTCTATCAACCATGTAGATTCTGACGGTGGCTTGTTCTTTCATTTGACCAAGTATCTTTGGAAACCTCCGCCTCTCATAAGAATGATCTCTTCACCCAAGATCTTCTCAATTTCTTCTTCATGGGTAATGGGTGGGGGAAGGGGTGGAAGGGGTTGTATAGCAAAATCAGAATAAGGCCATGAAAGGGACGATGGATCAACGATGGGATGGTGGGAACAGACTAGATCTTCCACATTAAGAGTTGGGTTAATGCCCATTTCAGATAGAAGGTCGATCCGATACACGCTAGACCCAATTTTCTGCACAATCTTGAATGGTCCAGCACTACGCGCTTGTAATTTCTTAGCGGAACCTTGTGAGAACCGCTCTGGCCTTATCCTCACCACTACATAGTCTCCTTTTTGAAATTCTTGCAATTTACGATGAGAATCAGCTGAGATTTTAGAATCATCATTGCTCTTATTTATCCGCTGTCTAATATGTGTATGCAAATCATGAATATGACGTGCGAATGCATTGGCTGACTCTGAAGACCTTTGGATGACAGACATGGGTGACACTAAAGGACACTCTGAAAAATCCACGAACTTGGAATAAACAATCCTATGGAAATAAACAATCCTATGACCTAGAATTTGAAAAACTAAAACAAAAGAACACTTCCCACGGGTGACACACAATTTCTCATTATAAGTATTATAAACAAGGATGATTTTCAGGTATCCCAACACTTGAGAACAAACACTAGTAATACCAAGTCTTGAGCAGATCTTGGCATCAACCACTATGTCCAAAATGTCATCAAGATACGGGATAAGGACTAAGGTCATCATATCCACCATGACGTGAATACGTCGCACGATAGCATGACACTTGACTGAAGCTTTGTGGGCGGTCAGGATATGCCCACTTGTGTGCCACATGCTATTATTCTTGGAAGTGAAAAGACCAGGCATGACACACACAACAAAACTCCAACTCAAACTTTCCTTATTGAATTCTTCCCCAATAAGTTTATCAAATTGACACTGCATTTCTATATTTTCTATGGGGTTCACCTGGTATGGAGGAAAGCTTGACAGGACCAACCTAGGGACAAGATCGATTGTGTGTTGAATGTCCCATATGGGTGAAAATTTATCCCATAAATCATCTGGTGGGATATCACAAGTCATGTGGGCGTCCACCATCATATCCTCACTAGGCTCCTTTTCAAATTCATTCGTGTGCATCATGGTAAGAGACTTATATTGGGAATCTACATCACTTAAGTCGCACATGACATTTGGAAGTGATGCGGTCTCAATTCTTTCTACCTTTTCATTACTAGCACACACTTCGTCATCCTCAACGATGATGAGTGATGCCTCAATTTCTTCCATTTCATCACTAGTGACGTTAGGCACGTACTCTTCCACTTCATAAACAACCTGATTGGATTCTTCCAACTGGCCATTCACCAAGGTATTATCTTGCTTCCAAGGAAATATAATTGGTGTTAAACACTCCATTTGTTTATAAGTCGAGATTTCCTTAATGATGGGTTGGACCACTTTACAAGGAGGGGACCATATTGGTTTTGTGTTTGGACGGGAAGGTGGGGCAACTCTCTTCTGAGCCAAGGGCTTTTGACGATAAGAGATGGGAAGATATTTTGCTTTCAAACGCTCTTTCATCTCGTCCCATTGTGAGATCGGGGCTCTCCCAACTCTATCAATTCTTCGCTCCAAATCTGCCCAAAACGACTTGGCTTGGCCCTCCAATTTCCACTTGGCAAACCTCACTCGACGATAATTCGGCATATCATACCAATCAAAAAAATAGTCCAAGTCTTCAAGCCAATCAAGGAATGTTTGTGGGTCCATGTGACCATTAAAGTAGGCCAAGTCATCAGAGTTCGGCTTTCCATTGGGTCTCGATGGCCAAACGACAACACTTAATGGCCTTGAAGATCTCAAACGCCTATACTCCATTCACTACGGGGAGACTCTACGGACTGGGTGACTCACAATATGGATGCAATGAATTTAAACTACAATGAACTGACACTAATTAATTCTAGATGATGCGACTCAAATATGGGATTTTTCCAAATTAGGAAACTTTCTAAAATTGGAAAGTTTCTAAAATTGGAAACCTTCTAAATTTGAAAATTTTCCAAATTAGGAAACTTTCTAAAATTGGAAAGTTTCTAAATCTGAAAATTTTCTAAATCTGGAAATTCTCCAAATTAGGAAACTTTCTAAAATTGGAAACTTTCTAAATCTGAAAATTTCCTAAAACAGACCTAAAAATCAAAGCCCTAATTTTTTTTATAACTCGATCTAGACAAAACCATGCAAGCCTAATCTCTGATACCAAATTTGATGCAGGACAGCCCTAAATATGATGCATGCTCATGAACACAATTATTCAGCGGAAATAAAAGCAATAATAATAATGAAATCTAGCATCAATCATCATAAACTAAGAAAATCATAAAGGAAACATGCAATGGGACGGGCCATCATCACAACCATGGAGTATGGGATTCAAGTAGCGTATAGGTTGGATCCGGCGAGGGATGGAACCTCCCGATCTTGCATGGTCATACCCAATCGATCAATGATGATCACTAGTCCAAAGAATCAGAAAGTTTCTCGGATTAGGGATTTGAGAATTTGGGGGTTTAGGGTTTAGATCAATTCTCAAGGTTTAGATCGTGGGGAATAAACAAAACAGAAGTTTAGAAGGATAATAATAGAAGATGAAATACCTGGAAGAAGTTGGAGGGGCACAAGAAGAATAGAGAAGAAGGAGATCAAGGAAGAAGAAGAAGCACCATGAGAGAGGGAATGAGGAAGGAGGCAACCAAAGGTTTGCTCTTTTTCATAAATCAACAACTAATCAAAAAGGTTTAGGGCAACACCCTTATAAAATTCGGAATTAGCATAATTACCAAAATACCCCTACTAACAAAATTTCAAAAAAAAGACATTTGCATGAAAAAAACGTACCCACACTAACCCAAAACTCAAATAAGTAAAAAATGCGTAAAATAAACTCAAATCTAAGATGTCCAATGTGCTCCAATGATGGTGTGATGAAAGTGGGCCACAATGAACCAACGGTCCGATCACATCATCATCACGATCCAACGGTCTGGTCATCTCCTCAAAGCAACTTACACATGTTTTCCCAAGGTGGGGTCTTTTCAAATGTCTCGGACTACATGTGTAAGGTCTTCAATGCTCCTCAATAGTCGCCTATCCACAAGGATGGTACTTGTGGTTGGCACTTTCTTCATTAGTACACCTTGAATGCTTTTGTTCCGCATCAAAAGGGCATGTCATGAGATTATAACTCACACCAACTCATCCTTGAAGGAAGATGCCAGATAAGCAAGAGAATAAATTAGATTATATAGATTACTTTTATGGCATTATCGAATTCTTTAGTAGTCGAGTAACCATCCATTAGAAAAGTTTTAGTCTGGTGGTAAGGATGATAACAAACCATGCAGTGTTTAAAGAACCAAGTTCTAAAACTCTGTAGGTCAACTCGAAACTCGGCCAAGTCAACTCAACCTGGCTAGATTACAAGCCAAGTTTCATGGAAACTCACTGAAAAGAGTGACTTGGTCGAGTCTCAACAAGACTTGTTGAGTTGGCTCAAAAACTCGGCCGACTTGGCTCGACTCGACCAAGTCATTCGCCGGCCAGGGTATCATTTTTAATAAAAATAAATGCGGGAGGGCTGAGATTTGAACCCTCAACCTCAAATAAGAGTATCATGCCACGCCACCAATGGACCAACTATTGTAAGTTGCTTTCATTTGGCCATTTTAAATACTTATCTCTGTTTGAAATGTTCATTGTTACCTTAAATATTACATTTAATTAATTAAACATCGAGTCGAATCAAATAAAGATCCGGTTGAGTCTTTGAGTATACCTGACTTGGCTGGATATTGAGTTGAGTTCAGTTGAGTTATAAGGGAAATACAAACAAGAGATTCAAGTAAAAAAAATGAAGAATTGGCAACCATAATGCTCCTGTTGTTATCATAAGCAACACCATTACACAGGCTTGAACCCCCTTCAACTCAAATTGCAGCAGAGATTTACCACCACATTTTGCAAAGAAAACATCATGATTGATCATTTTCTGAGCTTCTAAATAAAAATAGACACTCTTAACTTCCATAGATACAGTCTATAATGATATTCAACATGTTAGTCAAATCTTCTAATTGCATTATTCAACCAATTCCAATTGCATTATTCAACCAATTCCAATTGCATTTAAAATCACTAATATCAATACACCTTCATATAAGGTTTACAATGGGACATTAATAGATAATAATTGTTCCCTCAGAAACATCACTCTTCAGTGAGTTGCATCTGGTGAAGCCCACCATTGACATCGGCCACTAGTTTTAATTGTGGTAAACACTCCAAATTTGAAAATCTCTACTCTTTTTTACTCATCACAATACATAAGTAGGGTTCATTATTAATTGCTAATCATACGTGGCTTGGGGAAACTGTGGCCATCTTTGGATACCAAGGATTCCATGGCAAACAATGGGAAAGGAAAAGGGTTTTCCTTTGATGTGACCATTTCTTTTGTTTGGATAGCAAAGGAAAAGATGGATTCCACAAAGCAATTATTACAGCCCCAAAAGCATACGGATGCACACCCAGTGGACAAAAGATCCAATAGATATAGCTCTCTGATAGAAAGATCTGTGGGTGGGTCCTTGCTCTGCTATTCTGCCCAAGCCTGGCTAAGGAAGTGATTCTTAGCACAAGAAACCAGGTTGATTACTGTGAGAAGAATATGATATTTCCACTTACTATGCAAACATGAACTCTATAATTGGAATCCATATTTCAAATAATGTTCATGGAGATCATCAATAGAAAATTATTATTTTCCTTTCTTTTCCTTGGATTCCACATATCCAAATATGCCCTTAAGAGTAATTCCAAAGGAAAAGAATTTTATAAGCAAGAGCAAATCATGGTCTCAGCATGTGAAATGCACATGCCATTAGAGGGTCATGCATTATGAGGGGTCCCATGCTAGAGTGAGGGATGCAGAGTCATGTAGAATATCTTGTGAGAAGTCCAAGTATTAAGATTTCCCAACTGTCCAGCTAATTATAGATACCAGAGTGTTATATCCACAGAATTTTAGAACCATAAGAGAATAGCACCAGGTTGTTGCACATTCCAAAATTTAGACCTTGCACTCAAATTCCAAAGATATGGAAGGGCCTCATGGGATGAGGGGTTTGAAACAAGCCAAGAGAATAAATGGAAATAAAAAGAAAAGGTTTCTGAAGAGAAAATAAGCTCTCATGTTGCAGCGTAACATAATTTATAGTCTAGCCTGCGAAATCAATTATAGTCCATGACAATCAAGCCTCACAACATTGTTAATATATCTAGACAAAGGATCCACCGATTTCTATAATGCTTTCTCCAATAAGGTAGTTTTTAACACATGAATTATGAATTAGATACAAACAAATTTCAGCATCATCATAAAGGTCAAACTTCCATTTCTAAGAAGCCTTTATAGACAATTATATACATATATATGATCAAACAATATTTTGAGACTACCTCAGGGGCCATCCAGTATGGTGTTCCAGCAACATGAACTGTATTAACACCTGCCTCAGTTAGTTTTGTCGCAACTCCAAAATCAGTAAGTTTAACAAGACCCTGAAAATATATCATAGCTCAAAATCTTTAATTCAGATGAATTGTCACACAAGATAAATAAATGGATGTTACTAAAAATGCAAAAGGGACTGACCCAGAATGCACAAATGCAAAGAACTACTAAGAACACGGTGCACTATAGGTGTTACGGTCTCCAAATAGTCCTATATCAAGGAGCAAAAGCAAAAGGTCAATATCCATTTCATGTGTTTAGTTTGTCAAACAACCCAATACTCACGACTCAATGTAATGCCTTCTGGGAGCTACAAGCATTATAGAATTTCCCTCTAATTCTCCTCACATGTACAGGGCCAACTGGTAGGCTTGGAATTATGGTAAGTACATCCCATCTTATCTGGTTGGTATCAATTGTTTTCGTTACTTATCACAGCTCTGATGTGACAATGCCTCATTGGTTCAAGCTGAGCCTGGTGGATACATGGTTCTTTGTATTCACCAAGTATTAAATAACTCATCCATTGTTAGCCTATATAAGGAGGGTCCCTCACCCATCCAAGGGGCCATGACCACAACACTACAACCTAACAAGAGGACCTCTTTTGAGAGAATTGTCTCATAGGAGGCTTACTGTTTTAAACCTACCTCGATCCAACCCACTAGTCCAGTTGGTTTTGTTTTTGAGCCCTCCTCCTACCGGTTGACTTGCCTTTTCTTTTACATTGGCATGTTTGGTCAAGTCTGCGTGCTCCCAGAAGTAGCCCTTTTCTTTTCCTCCATTGTAACTTCTAGTCCAGCTGGGGAGAGACTCCTTCCTCATGGCCAACCAGCTTGGTTTATCTTGGTTGGAGGAATGGTTGGAGGCGAGCCCCACCGGTGGTAAAAAGAACCGATACTACTGCAGGGTGTTTCAATGACATGGTGACTTTTGTGTTTTATTCGTCTCTTGCCCCCAGTCTGTGTTTTGACCTATAGACCAGCAAACCCATTGCATTCACTTCCATCCCACAAGGGAACAATGTGAACAATGATAAATCATCTTTCAGCTTTTCATTGCATGATTTCTCACTTCCAATAATATAAAGGACTCAACCCTTATTTTGGAGTTTAATCAGTCCTCGATGTTTGTTTTGCACCAAATGATTCAGTTTGTAGCAACCTATACAAAAACAGATGCTAGAAATCTAAACTAATTATGTGAATGCCATGGTGCATTATACAACTTGGATAAGATGCACCAATATTGATTTCTTTTTTAAAAACCATGACCATATTGAAAATTAGTGTGCCCCCTCTAGCAATCCTGCAGAGCTATGGTGCAGATCTGCAGTTCATTATATAAGGGTATGTTTGGGTGATCTAATCTTTGGCGGAGGACCGAGGATGCAATGAAGGCATCCCAAATGCCAGTCATGATAAGGATAGGTCAGTTGATTTTCTGAAAGGACCTAAATCCAAAATTTGCTGGCTAAAGGGAAGTCATTTCCATGGCACTAGAGAAGCCAATGATGCTGTTGATTTGTTAGAGGTTGTTAGGGGACAGCTTACAAAGATAATCATAAAACAGGTAAAAAAAAATTGAGATTTTTGGAAACTTTGGTAGTAAAGGTGAGAGGAATAAGATGCAAAAGTGAGCGTTTGATAAAATTATGCGGCAAAAACTGTTTCCCCTAAGGCCATGTTTGGAAAACCATGGCTTCCATTCCAAATAGTGGAAAAGCAAATGGGTTTCCTTTGAAGATGTGACAATTTATGTTGTCTGGATAGCAAAGAAATGGGTGGATTCCACCAAAAAATCATTACACCCTTCCATAATTTGGATTCTTGGAACAAGAAACTAGGTGAATATTGTGAGAGGAATATGAGATTTCTATTTGCTACCAATTGATTGGGGTTGTTTGTGTTAATGAGTTGTAGGGATTAAAATATCCATAGGAAATCTGTACCATTGAAAGTTGACACCAATGGTCTTTGCTTGTGATTACCTCTTTGGTTAACAATATGTTAGCACCCTTGATATCTCTATGAATTACACCTTGTTCATGTAGATATACCAAACCTTCCAAGACCTGTTCATGATGAGATTAGTGTTCAGGTATCAAGAAGTAAAAGATAGTGCAGAAAATGCTAACTTATATGCAAACCTGAGCGATATAAACTGCTGCCAACGATTCAGGGATATGTCCAAATTTGGTAGGCTTGATAATGTTATCAAGTGAGCCATTTTCCACATACCTACATGAACTCCACTCACTTATATAACTTCATGTATTTTTTAATGTGATGCTTCACCAATGTCTCAATAAATCGACAGCACCACGGCTACTTAAGAAGAGCACACGCAGGAAAAGGAAAAAAACATCAAATGACAATTTAATGCCACTTACTCAAGAATTATGTTAAGGTCAGTCTTCGTGTTTAAGGATCCAAGATACTTCACAATATTTTTATGATTCAAAATCTGCAATAGAAGACAATGGATTCAATAAACCTCAAAAACCATGGTCTAAATCTCCTGTATCTAATACTGTATTGCATGGCTGCTAGATCCAATATCAATAACTCTGGAACATGATTGAGTCAATTAATATCTGCATCACACATGTAGGAGATCATGTATTTGTGTATGCATGTGTATGGATGTAGGTGTATGTGTGGAGTATTTTACCATGTACAGGTCGGTTTTTCCCCCTTTGAAGGTGTGGTCTAATCCACTTGCTTTGATACAATGTAATAAGCCACATCATGTGAGAAGGTGAAGAGAAGAAAGGAAATTTGAGAGAGAAGCAAGAGGTAGTGTACAGATTAGATTAATATCTCACACCCCAATCTTTTATTACAAAGCCCAAAACAAAATGATATGGCGTCTTGAGTGCGCACCAAAACATAACACACACCCATACACAATAAAATACTCCACACATACACCTACATCCATATACATGCACACACACAAATCAACAATCTCCCACAAGAATCAAGCGAGTCTGTACTCCCCTTGAACCAGAATGCAGACCGACTAATCAAATACATATCAGGCAGTGCCAGGCATGGTTCACCACTCATCAAAGAGAGTGTTGACTACAATAAGCACTGGCATGATTTATGATGATGGACTGTTTGACAACAGAGATGCATTTCACAAAAAATGTGAATATGAATGAAATTACAAAAAAAAATTAAAATTAAAAAAGTGATTCAATGTAGGATAAAGGAGTGAATATCCCTATTAGAAAAGTGTCAACAGGAAAAAAGGTACCTTCAGCAGATCAATTTCTTGCTGATGTAAGGATTTTTTCCACCAATGGCATTGTGTTACAAAAGGAAAACAAAAGATAGTGAGACTCACAAGGAAAACATTGTCATTTCAAAAGTTTAAACCAATTGACTCTCGGTTAAAAACTAACACTCACATGACCTTTTGAGTTTGAAGCATGTTAGCTCTGTTGTAGGATTCTGGTTCTCAAAAATAGCACATGCCCTTTCTTTAAATGTACAATATAGTAAAAAATATGCATAAACATTACCAATAATCCTTACAATATTCATACAATTTTTATAGATGTTATGAAATGGCTTCATCTGCCTTCTGAACTTATATTCATCTTGAAAAACCTTGTCTGAATCCTTCTCCAAAAACTTGGAGCCAGAGGGATTGTTTATTAAAGTTTTCTGTGGTTCTTGTTCCAACTCGCCTTCATTCTGTCTAGCTTGATCTTCACAATTTCATTTCTTAATTCATAGATGTCTACACAGTTCATATTTCATTTGTCATTCTTCATAATTTACTTTATTGTCTCCATTCTATATCTTTTAGCATTTTCCCTTATTTCCAATTTTTAAAACAATTATTTAATTAAGCTTTTTTAGGCTAATGCCTTTGGCTGCCTGAGGCTTACACTGCAGAGATTCCAACCTCAACAACTCTGCCTTTCGACTTTTAAAACTTCAGGAGCAGTGGATCATCAGATTAAGTTGGCAGTTAGACCATGAGACTCAAGCAAAGACTAGGATGGTTCAAAGAGAATTGAATGAACTGTGAGGGTAATTTGATGATTCTTTGTATATGTGTCAATAGTCCACCTTCATAACTTAACCATTGTTTCAAAGAAGCACTATAGGCACTTCACGCTCTGTGTGAACAAACCGTCCTTGGAGAAAATGACTAAGAATAGTAAGTAGCCTTGGTATTGTTAGAATAAATGCAAGATATAATGAATCAAGGTATAGGTCTTTGTCAAGGCATTTGAAATTATCACTGTAGAACTTGAACTTACAATGCGGCAGAAGGAAGATTACTGTTCGGCTCTGTGTGAACAGAACTTCTTAGAGAAAATGGCTAAGAAAAGCAAATAGCCTTGGTTTGCTAGGAAATCAAGGTTTACACCATCATGGAGGCATTTGAAATTGTCACTGTAGATATTGAATTCGCAATGGGCAAAAGGAAGATTTGAACACAGACACATGTTCGATATTCATGTAGAGCTTGAGTTTCTAAGCACCTCAGTAATGGTATTTTCATGTAATTAGTAAAGGCTTTCACTTGTTTCACGCTGCCCTTCCTCAATCTCTGGTTATAAGTCAATGTCACCAGTCCAAAGTTTGACAAAATTCAAACTTCCAGTTGCAATTCTACATTGACTGAAACAGAAGCAGCAAACAGGTAGAATCCAATGCTACGCCCAAGTTACCGATTCTTCAATCAAGCTAGGTTTCTTAAAGGCGAGGGTTGCTTTCCAGTGGCCCAAACTGTTCATCTGGTGGACCCCATAGTAGATTGACAACGGACTAGAGAAAGCTATGCCAAGCAATCCCAGCTACTTGACTGGTGGACTTCCCGTTGCATCCAAACCATTGGCTATTTTTCTTCCTATCAGTCAATGTCCAGGCCCATAACTAAAATTTAGAAGTTATCCACTGTGGGAGTTCCTCGCAACATTGGCTGTATGAAATGGGGGCCACTTGACAAGCTGTCTGGAACACTGAAGGTGGGCCATTAACGTAAAAACCATACGAAAATGCCGGCATTCATCTTTGACAAAATCATGCAATTCACAGAGAAAACAGACCATGATAACATTGAGATCCTCCTCACAGATATTCTCCAACGAAACTTGCTTAATTGCGACAAAATCTCCATTCTCCAAATCCAACCCTTTATATACCCGGCCAGATGCTCCTTTTCCAATCTCATCTCCAATCATCTACACCAAACTCACAAAACAAAATGCCGAATTCAACACCAAGCATGCAAAACGAGATTCATCGAAAAACCAAAAACAGATACAAAGATAATTAGAGAAGAAAATCAGCACATCTATCTTACGTATTTATCACCGAGGATCTTTGACTTGTGAATGTGTGGCGGAAAAATAGGTCGAGACATCTTGTAACAATCTCGATCGTATCAAGAACCCTAAAATCGTTTAGGATCGATTGCTTCATATACCTAAAACCAGCATTGAAATGAATGAAAATCACCAAACGAGATTGAAATCCGAAAAAGGAAAAGAGAATTGAGAAATTTTATTTTCATTAGTGATAATTTCAATTTAATTAGGAATCTGAGTAACCCTACAAAAGCTCGGGTGAACGGGGTGCGTACGTTACGATACCCGGAAGAACAGCCAGATGTTTGAAACGAACGGAAAGAAACAAGCAAATGAGTTCGTTTTGGCCCAGTCTCGACTCGAGATTCAGCGTGCGTCGCAACGTACTAGGGTCAAGATGCTGAGATGGTCCGGAGATCTGAACCGTCCATATTACCATTACTATTACAAATAAGCTATTAGCCAATGCTTACTTTTTCTTGATGATCCTAACCGCTGATTTTAGCGTTGAATATTGAAAAACTTTCTTTTCATTGCTCTAAATTCATCTACAGATAGTTGTGGTAACAATCATCCATTCAGTGTAACTTTCTTATACTGACCCATATAGAATATAGTCCACAACATATACGGTTCGACTTGTTAGATCAATCGGCATGTGGGCGTCGCGACGCACGCTGGATTGTAAGTCGCGACAGATGCAAAACGAAATCGTACGGCTCCCTCTTTCGCGGGAAATGCACGGGTAGGAGTTGGTGTCGACTACGTGTCGCGCGTTTTTTGCACAGTATACATTAGAGGCATGGATGCCTGCTTTAGGTAATAATTCCTTAATTACTGATAATTAGGATGTTAATTGTTAAAACAAACAGCCCTAAAATGGGAGCGGATTATGTGTCACCCGGGTAACAGCTTAGTGGGTGTTACCCCTACCATAGGGCCCACTTTTATGATTTTTTTGTATATCCACGCCGTCCATCCGTTTCTACAGCCCATTCTAGGACGGGGTACCAAACATTATGCAGATCCAAATTTCAGGTGGACTACACCACAGGAAACAGTGGTAATCGAGTGCCTCACCGTTAAAAATTCCACAGGACCCATCGTAAGGTTTTCGATTATTTTTATTTGCTATCCAACCTGTTTATAATGTCAAGAATGTATGAATGAAGGGAAATTAGAAAGATCAGATTTATCCAAGATTATTTTGGCCTACAAAATGTTTTTAATGATTATTCATCACTTTTTCAATTGGTATGGTCCAGGTGCGATTTGAATATTCTTAAGATTTGGGATCGCATCTTAAAATAGATGAAAAAATATATGGACAGCGTGGAATATATAGAAAATACATCAAGGTGGCCCCCACACGGTTAGGGTAACATCCACTAAGGTGTTACCTGGGTAACCGCTAATCTGCTCCTCAATTTAGGGCGGTTTGTTTTAACAATTAACATCCTAATTACTAGTAATTAAGGAATTATTACCTAAAGCAAGCATCCCTGCCTCTAGTAGGGCTCTCAATGGAGCGGGTCAGATCCGAGATCCAATTAGCTCCAAATCCGTATAATGCGGATTTGGATCTTAAAATATGTCTGATTAGTTAAATGGACCGGATTTGGATCTTAAAATAAGTCCGATTACTTAAATGGACTGGATTTGAATGCATGGGAACATATTCGAGTTCGATCCGAATCCGATTAAGATCCGACTCATTGTCACCTTACTGTATATGTTATATTCATGCTGGCCATGTCTCAAAATTGAGACATGTCACTCTTAGGCTGACCATACCACAATAAATAGTGGGATTTGCATCATTTTTCTACTAAATTAAATATATTATATTATATATTATATATTTTTTAGATTTGTAATGGGGTGGATTCGGACCTAGATCCAACCCGAATCCGATGGTTATATGGATTTTTGATCGGAAATGGATCTAACAATTTATAAATGGATCGGATATGGATATCACCTTTTGGATCCAAGTTGGATCCGAATCCATCTACAAATATACGGACTTGGAGCCGGATCCAATTGGATCCGATCCAGATCCGACCCATTGAGAGCCCTACTCTCATGCCGTACGTCTCCTTCACAGCTATCACCGCAACCTCTCACTCTTATATTTTCCTCCTACACACTTTAGGCTGGCTTGTACAATTAGTTATAAATAAAACATATTTTTCAGCCAGAAAGTCAAAAAAGTAGGTTTGTTTTCTAACATTATATAAGTGTTTATCCCTCGATTTTGTTTAGTCCTTGGACCAACCTTTTATGTAGACTGTTCATCATATTGGGCCCACCGTGGTCTTATCTTTAATATAAACCATTCATCGCATGGGATCTACCTTCAATGTGGACAATCCAACATGTGGGGCTCACCTTCAATGTAGGCTATTCATCATGCGATTAGATGTGGGCCATCCATCATGCAAGGCCCACCTTTAATTTGGATTGTCCATCATATGAGGCCCAACTTCAAAGTGGGTTGTCCATTATGCAGGGCCTACTTTAGATGTGGGTCATTCATTGTTAGGGGCCAACCTTTGATGTGAATTGTCCTCATATAAGGCCTAGATTAATATTGATCATCTGTCATGTGGGCCCCACCATCAATGTTATTATCCATCATGTGGGCCCCACCTTCAATGTCCACTGCCCATCATGTGGAACCCACATTTGATGTGGATCATCCATTGTGTGGGCCTTACCTTCAATGTGGCTCACCCATCATGTGGGCCCCGCCTTAGATGTCAGCCATTCATCATTAGGGGTTGATCTTTTAAGTCAACCGCACATTATGTGGGCCCCACCTTGATGCAGATCATCCATCATGTGGGCCTTTGAACGTTGGGATCTACATTTTCTGAGGGCGAGAATCATCGCTTCCATGGGTTTGTCTCTTCTGAGGGCTTCTAGTGCTTTTGTTGTGTATTTAAGGAGAGTTTATAAAATATTGAAGTCACCACTGGCCAGTTACTTCGATTCTACAGTCAGCTAGACCTCGTAGAAACATATAAAAAAAAGGGATCCGAAAATAAATTCTCCTAAAATGACTCATTGATATGCGATCAGAGGTTCGAGGTAAGGGACCACGATTACAAGGTGGGAAGGTGTTAGGCACCCACTCTACCCATACGAATGTATGGTGTCTACTTTGTTGAATCTAACTAATCTTTGAAGGTTGGGATCAATTCTCATACATTCTCACATAAAGATATGTTGTCACGCCCCAAATTCGGTTCTCGACGTCCATTCGCCGTAACCCGAATTCAGAGGTGGACAGCCTCCGTAGTACCCCGATCTCGGATCCTCACCTCACACGCCAGGTTCCGATCCTGGGATACCACAAGGAGGATTTTAGGGTCTGAATTTTTTTTTTAAACATGAGCATCACCATATGAGTACCATAAAAAAACAAACATAATATTTCCACTAAGTCATTTCGTTTACATACAGTACTGAAAGGTAAATACACAATTCGTGAATATAAAAACTGTGCACGATCCGGCACCTCCTGCTATTGCACTTCCAACTCTAACTCAACATTGCTGATATACTCTGGTATAACCTGCAGCGTAACAAACACCCATAAGCTTCGAACGAAGCTTTGTGAGTGCGTGTGTGCGTGCGCGCGCAATGCGTATGACAAGCATGATAAATATCAGAGTAAGCAGTAAAGCATGATGAGAACTTTAAACCAAGACTTAGCCTAATTAGGCTACACGATCATGTGATGTGAATAACCAGTCTACCACGGCTATGCAAGCATGCAATACAGGTAACTAGCCTGCCATGGCTATGCAAGCATGCAATACAGGTAACCAGCTTACCAAGGCTATATACTTATACTATGCAATGGCCTACAAGGCCTAATGTCACATGCAATGATCCAATGCATGTATGCAAATCACCACCTCTCAGTACAGTGGTCCAGATACGAACAGTCATATAGCAATCGCCCAAGCAATGCAGGACTGGGAACCGGTAGCTCGCCCAGGCTTACAGCCCCGCCCACATCACACCCGCCCACGTCAGGACCGTCCCACACCATACAGAACATCAGTCACATCACTGATACCAATACTATCTGTTATAGGCAAAATGATGGAGACCCAACTTAGCTGATTTTACGCGGACGCCCATCCGACTCTCGAGATTATCTGAGTGAGAGTCGCAGATTGAGTAAATACGGAATGCCCATTCGACTCTCGAGATCGTATGCTCGGGAGTCGTAGATTGGATAAGTGCGGGACGCCCATTCGACTCTCGAGATCATATGCTCGAGAGTCGCAGAATTGGGTAAGTGCGGAGCACCTATTAGCAAGGTCTCGAGCTCCCATAGCCGATAGTCAGATAAAGCAGGGATTCCCTTCTTGATCTGCGAGCAGACCTTCTCACAAGTCATTGAAAAGTGTTACATCTAAATGAGCGAGCACTTGGACTCGCGACCATATTCCAACATGCGAACAGCTTTTTCTGTGGCGACACCCCTTTGCCTTCAGTACCAGCACCCGATTCCCGTCGAGCAGCTTGTCCAATCCCTCTGTGACACCAAGCAGGGCTACACCCAGTTCGGTGGTCTCCGCTCCTTCGGCGTCTCCTTCCTTTTCGCTGGTTATGACTCCAACTACGGCTTCCAGCTCTACATGAGCAATCAGCGCTACTACCACGCCTACCAGCAGCCCGTATGGTCGATTTTGGGCTTATCTTCTCTTGTGGTTCCGAATCTTAAGGATGGTTATCAAGGAACGTGATTGCCAAAATAAATAATTGGGTTAGATCTTGTCTCTAAGGATAAGGATCTTATCCCACAAAATCAGCGGGATCCCATATCGTACACGAAATCAGCGGGATCTCGATATCTTACGTAATAGATTGGATCGCTTCAGATCTATATAAAGGGATGACTCCATTAAGAGAAAGGTACACACAATATTCAATCCCCAGTCTCGCTTTGCTTGGATATTCTTCTTCTTGCTTTGCCTGACTTAAGCATCGGAGGGCTAACGGCTGGACACCAGCCACCCTTAGTTGCTTTCTGTCTTCTTACAGGTCTGGCGGAAGAAATTCTTGTTGGAGAGAAAGTGAACGACCGGAGGATCCTGTTACAGAATCTGACGTTAACAGTTTGGCGCCGTCTGTGGGAACGACTTGATTGTCAAAATCAATCATTCTAACCACCGATCAAAATCCTTCTGCGATGCCTCCTAAAAAAGATGTTCATCCTTCAACTTCAAGGCAGGCACCACCTCCGCCCGATGAGATGGAATCCATACCTGCTCTTCCACCTAGTTCGACGAATATCCCTCAAGGAGCCCCAAATACGCCATCAGCAAACCCATTATTGGAGGCTTCTGGAAATCAAGACGATGTCCTACGTTTCCTCGGAAATACTCTTCTAACTCTAAATGCCGGATTTCAGGCCCTGTCAAATCGGCTTGATCAGCATTTCCCCGAGCCGCAGAAACAACCCTCTGAAGCGTTACCATCGCAACCGATACCAGTGGCTTCCAGACATTCTATGGACGAACCACAGATCCCACCACCTGGCAACCATCTTCCTGTGCCGTCCCCACATTCTATACATTCTGGTTCATCTCGACAACCTCAACCTCAAGGCTCCACCGCCAAAACATCAGGCTATACCCTACCATGGGAAGGAGATCTCAAAAGAATCCATGATCGTTTTGACGTCATGGAACAGCGATATCAGGCAAATCGGCCATCTGCCATCATGGCGTCGATACATCAATCCGAGTCCCCCCTTACCAGCGAGGTTATGGAGGCACCGTTACCTAGAAAGTATCGAACGCCGGTTATCACCCCGTATACAGGTATTGGTGATCCTCTTGAACACCTAGAAACATACAGGTCTCTCATGGAGTTGGAGGGACATGGCTTAGAAATTATGTGTAGGGCTTTTTCCCTAACACTGAAGGAAGCAGCTCGTACGTGGTTCCGGGGATTAAAGCCTCGTTCCATCAGCTCATTTTCCCAGTTATCGGAGATATTCCTTTCTCAATTCATGGGAAGCATTCGCATTAAGAAGCCAACCTCCCATCTGATGGATCTGAAACAGCAGCATGGGGAGACAATAAAGGAGTTCACAGTACGGTTCACTGCCGAAGCCGTTCAAACTGAGGGTTATACTGAAGAAAAAGGTCTTACAGCCCTCATAGCCGGAATAACGAGCGAGAAATTCAGGTTTGCTTTAGATAAGAGCCCTCCAAAAACTATGGCAGAGTTCCAAGCCAAAGCTCAGAAGTATATCAATGCAGAAGAAGTCGCATTGACACGCCATGGAGTACAGGGTAAGAAACGCAAGCCAGAAGGAGCCTCTTCTACAGATAAAAAATATCGTCGTGATCAATGCGATCGTTCTCCCAAGAAGCCTTATTCTGGTAAATATCATAACTACACTCCTCTTAATCGGTCTCATGAAAAGGTTCTAATGGAGATTAAACACAAGCCATATGTAAAGTGGCCTGCAAAGATCAAATCCGATCCTGAAAAGAGAGACAAGAGTAAGTTCTGTTACTTTCACAAAGATCACGGGCATAGAACCCTAAGACTGCATTTCTCTACGAGACCATATCGAAGCCCTTATTCGAAAAGGCCATCTCCAGGATTATGTTGCTCGTAAAAATCAATCACCAGAAATGGCGAAGACCTCATCTCGCCAAAAGGAACAACCTCATCATCAAACTGACCAAGAGGACGCTGAGCCTACGGGAGAAATCCGCACCATCGTCGGAGGACCAGCTTGCGGGGGTGACTCTCAAGCTTCAAGAAAAGCATACGCTCGAAAGGCGTCCAAAGAACCCTAGCAAATCTATTGGTTGGAACAGACGTCTAGCTCGTCAAAAACCAGCCATCCTCCAATTTCCTTCACTCCCGAAGATGCAATGGGAATTCACTTCCTGCACGAAGACTCCATCGTAGTCACATTGAAGGTATCAAATTATCTGACACATCGAATTATGGTGGATACAGGTAGCTCAGCCGATATTTTATACTTGGAGGCTTTCAACAAGATGGCACTTGCTAGAAGCCTACTCAAGCCAGTTTCGACCCCCCTCGTCGGTTTCGGAGGTGAGGTAGTTACACCTGAAGGAAGCATTGATCTCCCAGTTACTTTTGGAGAAAATCCAACGAAGATTACCGTCTTCGTAAACTTCCTTGTGGTGGATCGAAAATCAGCGTACAACGCCATTTTGGGGCGGCCGTCTCTTACTAAGATTGGGGCAGCCTTGCACCCTTCATATCTGTGTGTCAAATTTCCTACCCCAAATGGTATCGGGGTCGTGCGAGGAAGTCAACAGGAGGCACGGTCTTGCTACCAGATAGCCCTACAAGATCGAAAGAAGGCTCAAGCGACGCCCGTTATGGAGATAGCACAGGGTTCACCCAACTTTCCCACCAACACTTCGTTGGATCCGAGAGAGAATACTCTCCAATCAGGAACTCCTGGGGAAGAAACAGTGGCGATTCACTTAACTAAAGGCGACCCGTCTAGGGTCGTATACATTGGATCCTCTTTAACCAGTGTCCATCATGAAGATCTGGTCCGTTTCCTCACCGAATACCAGGACGTGTTCGCTTGGTCTCATAAAGATATGCCAGGCATCGACCCCAATGTCATTGTACATCGTCTCAATATCGACCCGAAACATAAGCCCGTACATCAGCGTCGACGTGCCTTCACTGCAAAAAGATAAATGGCGATCAAAGCTGAAGTCGAGAAGCTACTCACGGTCAATTTCATAAAAGAAGTAGACTACCCAGAGTGGGTCGCGAACATGGTTCTCTTCCAGAAAGCTAATGGCAAATGGAGAATGTGCGTCGACTATTCCGATTTGAACAAAGCATGCCCCAAAGATAGCTTCCCGACACCACGGATTGACCAGTTGGTTGATTCAACAGCTGGACACGCTCTGCTCAGTTTTATGGATGCTTATTCTGGTTACAACCAGATCATGATGCATCCACCTGATAGCCAGCATACCGCCTTCATCACAGATCGGGGATTATATTGCTACCAGGTAATGCCGTTCGGTCTTAAAAATGCAGGGGCCACTTATCAACGTCTCGTCAACAAAATATTCCCCGCTCAAATCGGTAGGAATATGGAAGTTTATGTCGATGACATGCTCGTGAAAAGCACCGTAGAAGATGATCATATTTCTGATCTTCGAGAAGCCTTCGACCTAATGAGGAGGTATCAAATGAAATTGAACCCAGAAAAATGTGCATTCGGAGTGTCTGCAGGAAAATTTCTCGGGTTCATGGTTAGTCAGCGCGGAATTGAGGCAAATCCTGAAAAGATAAAAGCATTGGTAGAGATGAAATCCCCTACCACTCTGAAGGACGTCCAGCGTCTGGCTGGTCGCATCGCATCATTGAATAGATTCATCTCGCGAGCATCTGACAAGTGCTTACCATTCTTCAAACTCCTTCGTGCAACGGCCAAGTCTGATTGGAAATGGACGCCACAATGTGAGGAAGCCTTTCAACAATTGAAGCTATACATGAGCACACCCCCCATTTTATCTAAACCTGTAGCACATGAGCAACTCATTCTGTATTTATCTGTGTCCTCTACGGCCGTTAGCGCCGCTTTAATAAGAGAAGATTCCGGGGTGCAAAGGCCCGTTTATTATATCAGTCGAGCAATGGTTGATGCGGAAATTCGGTATTCTGATATGGAAAAGCTGGCCCTGGCCTTAGTCACGGCAGCTCGAAAACTGCGACCATACTTTCAAGCCCATGCTATCGTAGTACCAACAAATCATCCACTACGGCAAGTCCTTCAAAAACCTGAGACTTTCGAACGCTTAACTAAATGGGCGGTCGAGATCAGCGAGCACGATATCTCATTCTGTCCCAGGACCGCAGTCAAGGGTCAGGCCGTGGCTGACTTCATCGCCGAATTCACATACTCCTCCGATGATAATACCATGACCAGCGACCAGCCTCCTTGGTCACTCTTCGTGGACGGGTCGTCGCGGGCCACTGGCAGCGGAGCGGGCCTGATTTTAGTGGCTCCCGACGGGTCACATTTCCAGTATGCTCTACGTTTCGATTCTCGCGTCTCAAATAATGAAGCAGAATATGAGGCCCTGATCGTTGGTCTCGAACTGGCCATTGTCCTCGGAATTCAGAATCTATTAATTCATAGCGACTCCCAGCTCATTGTCAACCAAGTTCTTGGTGAATTCGAGGCCAAAGAAGAAAGGATGGCCTTATACAAGTCTCGTGTCCTCATCCTACTCGCAAAACTGAAGACTTATGAAATAAATTGTTGAGCTCTTAATTGTGCATATTCTAACCCCAATTCATCACTCATTGTGCATGGTTTATATGGGTTGAAAGCTAATTCAATGCATGTTTTGTGACTACAGGATTGAGGGTGGACTCTACTCAATTAAAGACACAAAGAGATCATTTTGAACTATTCTAATGGAGATTACTTGAGGACCAAAGAAGAAAAGAAGAGAGAAAGTGAAAGAAGGAAGCAAGGAAAGAAAGAAAAGGAAGAATGTAGATGCATGAAGACTGCCGACCGGTCATGACCGGTCGACCAAGAGGGCCAGACCGGTCTTGACCGGCCAGCTATGAACAATGGACTAGTATTGCATAAGGCCGACCGGTCATGACCGGTCGGCCATGATCGCTGGATAGAGAGGCTGGAATTTCAATGAACTAAGGCCGACCGGTCATGACCGGTCGGCCATGGCTGCTGGTATGAGAAGAAAAACGTCCGACCGGTCATGACCGGTCGGACATCATTGCTGGAATGAAGACTGCTGGAGTGCTGTCACTTGAGGCCGACCGGTCTTGACCGGTCGGCCATGCGTACTGAGTTAGAAATTTCTAATTTCATCCCGATTTTCTCTGCGCTGCGTAAGTGTTACGCAAGTTCTCGATTCTTCCGAAGTTGTGGAGCTTCCAGACTATAAAAGGACACCTAGGGATCGTTCCTAGGGCATCCTAGAAGGGCTCAAGCGAGGTTGGAGGCTGTGGAAGTGAAGATTGGAGTTTCACAACTCCTTTTGGTTTGCTTTGCTGTTTTCATGCTTTTTGTAGTTGTTTCATGTTTCCTTGGATCATGAGCAGCTAAACCTCTTAGCTAGGGCTAAGAGGTGAAGCTTGTAGTGTATCCAAGATGTTTTAATTCGTAGTTAAGTGGTTTTCAGTTTGGAATTCATGATTATGAACTAAGGTTTGAAGTTTATACAAGTTTTTAAGTAATTTCTCTTAGTCTTGTGATGACTCATGGATGTTTGGATGAATTACTTATCTTCTTAATTTGTTTGCAACGGTCTAGACCTGTATGATCCGAGGAATTGGAGTGCGCTCTAGTACCAAGCTCTTCGTAAAGGGGCTTCATGCCAAAGTTCTAGTTTTGGTTGATTATCTGGAATATGTATGGACTGTGCATATAATTTGAATCCAGTTCAAATCATGATCTAGCCTTGTCTTGTGAGAAGACTTGAGGATGGTTATGATTGGGAATTAGACCTATAGAAAAGGTGAATGACCTATGCAATGAGCATGCTCAGATCATCCTAGAGTTGAGTGAACTTTATGCACAGAACTTACATGTTACAGACTTCTGGTTTAACAGTTCTATTATCCGACTAGATAGACCTGACTGGTGATTCTAGTTGAGAGAATGGGAAACCACAGCGGATTGAACATCGAGGATTGCTACAAGTGAATCCTCGAACCCCTAGTGCCTTCTTATAATTGTTTACATTCAATTTAGCTTAAACTGTTAATCACACACATTCTATTCAAACTTTGATTGTTAGCTTCAATAGAAACTTGTGGATGAATTTGTGACATCCTACATAAGTCCCTGTGGATCGACCTCGGTATTACCGAGTTTATTACTACATCGCAACCCTACACTTGGGGAAGCGAACAAGTTTTTGTTGTAGGATCTCTTGGATGAATTCTGCGATTTGCAACATTTCAAGCAATCATGTGGAAATTTTTTCGATTTTTCAAAAATTTGAAATTCTTTTGGAAAACACTGGTTCTAGGCATTCGAGTTGATATGAGCATAAGAGGAGGAGATATGAAGTGTATAGGGCTGGAAGTCTGGAATTCCTCACAGTATAATGGTTTTTATATGTGAACTCCCCTATTTTTGTGATTGATAGAAAATCTGAACACTTTTACACCTAGTTCACATTACACGATTTTCATGAGTTGAAGGGATTATGTGACTTATGAATTAGCTAAACTTTGAATTAAGGTATTGAGAAATCAGGCCGGGGTACTTTGTCCATCCTTGTCCATGGGAAAATAATGAAAGATATGGATTTGTAAAAATCCTATCTAATTTAAAAAGAAAAAGGAAAAGGAAGGATGAAATTAGGAATGTGGAAAAATGGTGGAGAATTCCGATTAGGGCTACCTACTACCAACCGGGGGATGGTCTACCCGTAACCAAAGCCGGAAATGGGACAGTGTGAAAGTCGTCGGAAGGACGGTAAGGCAAATTCCTGTCATTGGCTTGATGTGGCTCTATGTACCTTGAGTTCTATAGTCTAGTTGATCTATGAAGAAGATAATCCTAGAAACTCGTGGAATGAATTTTCACTACCCACACTAGGTGAAATTTGTTCAAGTCTTTCTATTTATCAACCAATCAGCGGGAATTTCATATAAATGCTTATTATGTTTTGAGGGTTTACGGTTTCAACCTCTGTCGCCTAATATTTTTGAATCTTATGCTTATGTACCTTGGAATGTATAGAAGGAGGGTTTCTGAAGGAGAGTTGAGTTTTTGAAGAATAGGATTAGTTTCACGCATGTTTTGCTCGGGACTAGCAAAATGCTGGTTGGGGGGTGTGTTGAGCTCTTAATTGTGCATATTCTAACCCCAATTGATCTTGGCCTCAATGCATAAAGCCAACCCTTGGCTTTATCCTTAAGAGTGAAAGGGAAGAATTTAAGTCTTACTACATCTTCAGTCACATTTGCAAAGTGCATGGTGGTGATTACCTCATCAAACTCCCTAAGGTGTTGATAGGCACTTTCACTGTCTAAACCATGGAATTTAGGGAGAAGATTGATCACTCCCGGTTTCAAATCCACATTCCCTGCATTTGGTGGAAATACTATGCATGAGGGAGTGCTCGTTCTTGCAGGTTGCAAGAAATCACGTAAAGTCCTAGGTCGGGGAACATTCTCAACCACATTCTCCCCTGTTTCGGTTTGATTTTGAACCGGGTTAGGTTGATTTGTAGCCATACTTTCAGATAAAATTGGAGAATCTAGATGTCTCCTAACACGTGGTTCTCTATCAATGCCTTCTACTATCCCCCCTTCACTTATGAGTCGGTTATTGGAGTCCCGAGCCCAATGTGGCATGCAAAACTAAAAAATAAGAAACAAAAAAGGAAAAAGAATTCTTCCTTCTTTTTTCTTTACTCTTCTCTAAGACCGAAGCACAAGGTGTCTTGCAATGGCTAGGCCAGAAACAAAGATAGAGACCGATTTCTCTTGGTCAATAGGGGTTCAGAGAACACCCCACCCACTCTTTGAATCTTTTGAGAAAAGGTGCAGAAAAAGGAGGAAGAGGAGTAGAGATGAGAAAAGAAATCCCTGAGCACAAGGTGATCCAAGACGGCAGAGCCGACCAATAGGAATCCAGGTGGCAAAAAGGCCGACCTTTCAGAGATCCAAAAGGAGTCTCCACCCACTCTACAAGAGATGAATAAAATAAGAATGACTAGGAGAAGGAGAAGAGTAAGGTTTTAGAAGGATAGAACCTGATTCGCACTTGAAATCCTTGAATCTTCTTCAGCTTTCTAGAAATCCTTGAAAAAATCAAATAAACAAACTAAGTTAGTTCTAAAAATCTAAAAGAGTCCTAAATAGATACTAATTTCAGAAATTTGTGAAAACCGTCAAGGTCCCCGGCAGCGGCGCCAAAAACTTGTTCGCTTCCCCAAGTGTAGGGTTGCGATGTAGTAATAAACTCGGTAATACCGAGGTCGATCCACAGGGACTTATGTAGGATGTCACAAATTCATCCACAAGTTTCTATTGAAGCTAACAATCAAAGTTTGAATAGAATGTGTGTGATTAACAGTTTAAGCTAAATTGAATGTAAACAATTATAAGAAGGCACTAGGGGTTCGAGGATTCACTTGTAGCAATCCTCGATGTTCAATCCGCTGTGGTTTCCCATTCTCTCAACTAGAATCACCAGTCAGGTCTATCTAGTCGGATAATAGAACTGTTAAACCAGAAGTCTGTAACATGTAAGTTCTGTGCATAAAGTTCACTCAACTCTAGGCTGATCTGAGCATGCTCATTGCATAGGTCATTCACCTTTTCTATAGGTCCAATTCCCAATCATAACCATCCTCAAGTCTTCTCACAAGACAAGGCTAGATCATGATTTGAACTGGATTCAAATTATATGCACAGTCCATACATATTCCAGATAATCAACCAAAACTAGAACTTTGGCATGAAGCCCCTTTACGAAGAGCTTGGTACTAGAGCGCACTCCAATTCCTCGGATCATACAGGTCTAGACCGTTGCAAACAAATTAAGAAGATAAGTAATTCATCCAAACATCCATGAGTCATCACAAGACTAAGAGAAATTACTTAAAAACTTGTATAAACTTCAAACCTTAGTTCATAATCATGAATTCCAAACTGAAAACCACTTAACTACGAATTAAAACATCTTGGATACACTACAAGCTTCACCTCTTAGCCCTAGCTAAGAGGTTTAGCTGCTCATGATCCAAGGAAACATGAAACAACTACAAAAAGCATGAAAACAGCAAAGCAAACCAAAAGGAGTTGTGAAACTCCAATCTTCACTTCCACAGCCTCCAACCTCGCTTGAGCCCTTCTAGGATGCCCTAGGAACGATCCCTAGGTGTCCTTTTATAGTCTGGAAGCTCCACAACTTCGGAAGAATCGAGAACTTGCGTAACACTTACGTAGCGCAGAGAAAATCGGGATGAAATTAGAAATTTCTAACTCAGTACGCATGGCCGACCGGTCAAGACCGGTCGGCCTCAAGTGACAGCACTCCAGCAGTCTTCATTCCAGCAATGATGTCTGACCGGTCATGACCGGTCGGACGTTTTTCTTCTCATACCAGCAGCCATGGCCGACCGGTCTAGGGCTGTAAATGGGTCAGTGGACCCGATGGGGTACCCAGACCCAACCCATTTAGACCCGACCCAAACCCGACCCATTTGTTAAATGGTACGGGTCCGGGTCCAAGAATAGACCCATTTGTTAAACGGGTTTGGGTCTGGTTTCCTTTATACTAGGCCCGACCCGACCCGACCCAAACCCGTTTAGTAAGTGGGCGGGTTTGGTCTATGTTACAAGGGACCCGTCCAGCCCAGACCCGTCCAGACCCGGTTTTAAGCCTTGTAAAATGCTTGCATACTTGATCCAGACCCGGACCCATTAGACCCGGCCCATTTATAAATGGGTCTGGGTGGATCTCCCTCTACCAGACCCGGACCCATTTATAAATGGGTCTGATGGGCTGACTTGGACCCGACCCGGACCCGCCCATTTAGTAAAAGGGTCTGGGTCTAAAATTTGGACCCAGACCCGTTTAGTAAATGGGCGGGTCTGGTTTTGGCTAAACCTGCCCCGAACCCGACCATTTACAGCCCTAGACCGGTCATGACCGGTCGGCCTTAGTTCATTGAAATTCCAGCCTTTCTATCCAGCGATCATGGCCGACCGGTCATGACCGGTCGGCCTTATGCAATACTAGTCCATTGTTCATAGCTGGCCGGTCAAGACCGGTCTGGCCCTCTTGGCCGACCGGTCATGACCGGTCGGCGGTCTTCATGCATCTACATTCTTCCTTTTCTTTCTTTCCTTGCTTCCTTCTTTCACTTTGTCTCTTCTTTTCTTCTTTGGTCCTCAAGTAATCTCCATTAGAATAGTTCAAAATGATCTCTTTGTGTCTTTAATTGAGTAGAGTCCACCCTCAATCCTGTAGTCACAAAACATGCATTGAATTAGCTTTCAACCCATATAAACCATGCACAATGAGTGATGAATTGGGGTTAGAATATGCACAATTAAGAGCTCAACATAAATCATATTCCTCACGAGAAGAATCAACTTGCCGATTCCCTGGCAAAGCTCGCCTCTGCACCAGAATCTGAGTTATCACATTCGGTCCCCATCGAGCATCGTCAGAACCTAAGTATCGACCAAGCGACTCTCGAGCAAGTAATATCGGTACAATCATCTCCATGCTGGATGGATCCCATCATCCTGTATCTCAGAGACGGATACCTACCAGAGGACAAGAAAGCTGCAAGACAAATTCGCCTTCGGGCTGCCAGGTATACCTTGCAAGACGGAATATTGTTGCGCAAAAGCTTTTCCTTGCCTTATTTAAGGTGTCTTCATCCAGAAGAAGCACTTCGTGTTCTAGACGAAGTACACCAGGGGGCATGTGGTAATCACCCCAGGGGGCGATCCCTAGCATATAAGGCGATGCGGCAGGGATATTATTGGCCCACTATGAAAGCAGATGCAATTGAATTTTCTAAAAAATGTGACAAGTGCCAACGATATTCACCTATACCTCATGTACCATCCGAACGGATGACTCCAGTTGATAGCCCTTGGCCTTTTGCTCAGTGGGGGGTCGATATCATTGGACCCTTGCCCATGGGAAAGGGACAAAATAAGTTCGCAGTTGTGGCGGTTGATTACTTCACCAAATGGGCCGAGGCAGAACCATTAGCCAAGATTACTGAGAAACAAACTACCAAGTTCATATAGAGAAATATCATATGCCGTTTCGGACTCCCTCACACTATAATTACCGACAACGGAATGCAGTTCGACAACGCAGCCTTTGACGAATTTTGTGACAAATGGAAGATACGTAATCTCCGCACTTCTCCATATCATCCTCAGGCGAATGGGCAGGTCGAGGCTGTGAACAAAATCATTAAGCACCATTTAAAAACCAAGCTTGGTGAATGCAAAGGTGAATGGCCAGAACTTCTACCAGAGGTATTATGGGCATATAGGACTACAACTCGTACATCAACGGGTGAAACCCCTTTTTTCTTAGCATTTGGTGTCGATGCGGTAGTACCAGTGGAAATTCAAGTGCCCTCGTATCGGATCGAACAGTATGACCCCACAGGTAATCAGGAAGATCTTCGACTTCATCTCGACCTCTTGGAAGAACGAAGAAATACTTCCCAATTACGAGCGATCGCATATCAGCAACGTATTGCTCGCTATCAAAATGCTAAAGTTCGGCCTAGGTCCTTCCAGCTCGGAGATTTGGTCCTAAGGCAAAGACTCGGGGTTCCCGCTTGTTCGCTGGATCCAAATTGGGAAGGCCCTTATCGGGTTATTAAGATTGTGCGACCCGATACTTATTACCTTGAAGACATGCAGGGAAAGCCCGTACGTCGCCCTTGGCACGTGGAGCATTTGCTACGATATTACCCCTAGATTCGATGTAGTTTATAACAATATTTTATGAATAAAGTGAAAGATATCTTTTGGTCACTATTCCATTTACTTGGACCTGAATAGCCCTGAAGAGGATGCATACAATCCCTTGGCCAATTGCCTACCTTTGGTAGGGTTAAATTCACCTAGGATGGTCGCATTTCCATTTTATGGATGACCTTCTACCCTTGGTAAACTTGAGTCTCAATCGATAGATCAGTCTATCTCTACGAGGGTATGGTCGTCACGACCCCCCGGATTGAGCACATTACATCTCTCAATCTCAATCGATAGATCAGTCTATCTCTACGAGGGTATGGTCGTCACGACCCCCCGGATTGAGCACATTACATCTCTCAATCGATAGATCAGTCTATCTCTACGAGGGTATGGTCGTCACGACCCCCCGGATTGAGCACATTACATCTCAATCGATAGATCAGTCTATCTCCACGAGGGCATGGTCGCTACGACCCCCCCGGGTTGAGCATAACTCATTGCAACAGGAAGGCATTCAGTGCACAAAGGAAAGAAAGTAAACAAGAACACTACTTTCAAAAACAACTTTTCATTAATATCAAATGATAAATGTTTACGAAATATCTGCTCGCGAGTACAGGAGAAAGGAAAACAAAAAGAAAAATCAATCTCTCGGAGGAGGAGCTGTGCTCTCGACTTCAGGGCCCATTTTTGGAGCCCCTCCAGCCTGCGTGGCTTCGGTCACCTCATTCTCAGCAGCAGCTTGCTCCTCTGCAGCTATGATGGTCGCGACTCGCCCAAATTCCCCCATATCGAAGGATGGGTTCATTCGTTGCACTACTCTTAGCGGAAAGTCGCGACCAGCATCATATGACTCATATCTTTCATCGTCATATAGCTGCGAAGTCCGGAACTCGGAAATTGCCCGAGGACCTTCCTCCGAGAGCATTTTTACAAGGGCGACTTTCTCCTCGTCCCAGTGGATCGAGTCGTCCTTGAGCTGTGCAAGAGCGGAGCGTTCCTTCTCCAAGCTGTCGTTGGCTTCTTTGAGCTGCGACCTGGCCTCCGCAAGCCGCTCCTCCAACGAGATCTTGTCTTGGTGAAAGATCTCCTTCTCTCTCTCCGCCTTCTCCTTCAAATCGGCGAGCTTCGTGAACTTAGAGTCCAAAGCTTGATACCTCTCGGTCAAAACTTGGACTTTCTCTATGAGGATCTTAATTTCCTCATCTCCCTTAGAGATCACCGCCTCACGGGACTTGAGGAGTTGATCCCTTCCTTGAACTGCCTTCTCCAAGGCAGCTCTCTTCCCCTCAGC
Organism: Liriodendron chinense; assembly: GCA_003013855.2. Taxonomy (NCBI): domain Eukaryota; kingdom Viridiplantae; phylum Streptophyta; class Magnoliopsida; order Magnoliales; family Magnoliaceae; genus Liriodendron; species Liriodendron chinense. The sequence continues at coordinate 7,173,284 of ML058327.1, read as the reverse complement.
TTCATCTATCACGCGACGGGCGGCAACGATATCACGCCTCGTTCGCAGGATAAGATCTAAGCCCTGCAAAAGTAACGAAAAATGTGAGAAAGTATTCTGGAACGTAACAACAGATTAAAGCAGGTCTTGGCAGGGTTTTTACCTGAACCATCCTCACCCGCGCTTCGAGGAAGAGGTTCTCAGGGCTTTGCTCGGGAAGAGAGCCGAAGGTTTGGGGGGAAACGTTCTCGAACAAAAATTTGCATACTGGATGAAGGTGGCGAGGGATAGAATATGTCCCACTTCCAGACGGTTGGGTAACGACCAACCCAGCCAGCTCGCGAGGTGGGACCATCGACTCGCGAGCAGGTCCCTGCTCGGCAGCAGGGATCAGCTCGAGAACAGGAGCCGGCTCTCGAGGCTCTATTTGCTCTCGAGCCTCTTCAGCTAGGGGGGGCAGCTGGACCCTGCCCCATCCGGGGAGTTGTCAGCAATGTTTATCACTGGCAGTCCAGGTGCGACCACCAGTGAGGGAATATTGGGCCCTGCCGGTGCCCCCACCGTGCTCGCGAGAAGGGCAGGCTGATCGCTACCCTTACGGACGGGTGGTTGAGATGGTTCGACAGTTGTTTTCTTCTGCCTCTTGGAGTTCGTGCCCTTGAGACGAGGCAACAGACCCCTCTTTTCTCCCTCCTTTGTCATCGCGACTTCTTCGTTGGATATTAAGCCCGCTGCTGCAAGTCGCGAGGGAGACAAGCAAGTCTCAATGTGCCTATCACCAACAGGCACCTTGTATACCCTGACTATCTTCTCGTTGATCCCTCCCTTCAAATTTGGTTTTCTCAAGGCCGGGATACCTGCGAGCACAAACAGAGGTCAAAGAATGAAGTGAAACCCTAAAATCTTAACTGGAGAAAAATTGCACAATGCGGGACTATGCCTACCTTCACAGAAAAAACGGGTAACTCCTGGACCCCTGGAGGAAGCAGACTCCCAGTTCCCGGAAGCATAGAACCACCATTTCCTCCAGCCGGGATAGTTCGAGGAGGGTTTCCCCAGCACGAAGTTATCCCGATGCCAGTAGCACAGGTAGTACCAGCCTTCGCTGGAGGGTGCTTTCTTCAGACGGAACATACGGAGGAACTCCTCCGCCGTGAGTTCCCCGTTGCCGGCCTGAGCCCAGAGGGCAAAGGAGCCCAGAACTACCCTCCATTCGTTCACGATGAGCTGCCCGGGGGCAATCTTAAAACATCGTAGAACGTCGCGTATGAAGGGATGGAGGGGGATCCGTACCCCCAGGATGAGTTGGTACTCGTAAAAAGCTACGCATCCTGGGGGAGGGGAGTCTGGTGTCTCTCCATCTCCGGGCAATCGGAGAATGACTGAGTCGGGGATAAGATATTTCTCCCGAAACTCACCCAGCCGATCCTCCGATAAAACAGAAGGATACCCAGATGCTGTATATCTCCCTGCCGGAACCCTCGCACTGCTAGAAGCAGAGGATTCCGGAGTGGCATCGCCTAGAGGAACGGTGGTCTCGTCAGAGTTCCCCGCCATGAAGAGGTTTTAAGAAGATTAAGAAAAAGAAAAGAAAAAGGCCTGTACCCAGGAAAGAAAGAAAGAAGGAAAAGGAGCACCGGAGGAAGAAGAATGAAAAAGATGGTTGCAAATTCCCTTCGAAGAGCTTCTGTAGAAAACCGGAGAAATGGCGGACTCCGTACATTTATAGGCAATCATTCCGCCGCATCTGGTGATACGTGGCAGCCCCTCCTTCAGCGCAGCAGTCAAGCAGGCACGCCCATTAACTCCCATGACACGTGGTAAGCGCCCCTTCATTTTCTGTCTGCGGAAAGGCTGCGGAAAGCTGGCGCTCATTAATTCCAGCCCATCATGTATGGTTCCGTTCTCGATGAAGGCAGCAGGCGGTTACGTGTGATAGTGAGCTAAGTCCTTCCCTTAAGAATTCTTGGCGGTAAGGACTTGGGGGGCATCTATTATAGGCAAAATGATGGAGACCCAACTTAGCTGATTTTACGCGGACGCCCATCCGACTCTCGAGATTATCTGAGCGAGAGTCGCAGATCGAGTAAATACGGAATGCCCATTCGACTCTCGAGATCGTATGCTCGGGAGTCGTAGATTGGATAAGTGCGGGACGCCCATTCGACTCTCGAGATCATATGCTCGAGAGTCGTAGAATTGGGTAAGTGCGGAGCACCTATTCGCAAGGCCTCGAGCTCCCATAGCCGATAGTCAGATAAAGCAGAGATTCCCTTCTTGATCTGCGAGTAGACCTTCTCACAAGTCATTGAAAAGTGTTACATCTAAATGAGCGAGCACTTGGACTTGCGACCATATTCCAACATGCGAACAGCTTTTTCTATGGCGACACCCCTTTGCCTTCAGTACCAGCACCCGATTCCCGTCGAGCAGCTTGTCCAATCCCTCTGTGACACCAAGCAGGGCTACACCCAGTTCGGTGGTCTCCGCTCCTTCGGCGTCTCCTTCCTTTTCGCGGGTTATGACTCCAACTACGGCTTCCAGCTCTACATGAGCAATCAGCGCTGCTACCACGCCTACCAGCAGCCCGTATGGTCGATTTTGGGCTTATCTTCTCTTGTGGTTCAGAATCTCAAGGGATTATTATCAAGGAACGTGGTTGCCAAAATAAGTAATTGGGTTAGATCTCGTCTCTAAGGATAAGGATCTTATTTTTAATGCAAAGATTTGTCAATTACCATGGTTAGTGTGTCGTCGAGTCCCTGGCGGCTGAAGACAGTTTTCCTTGCGGCTGAAGATAGAAGCTTCTCGAAGATCAAGTCAGCTTCAAGCCTCTCCACCCAAACCTTTGATCCCAAAACCTTCTATAGATGGCCCAAAACCTTTCTAGGCACACCCTTAGCACCATCTATAGCTCACCTTCCATTAAGATCAGCAATGCAAAGGTTCTTGGTGGCAGAAGTTGCTTTAAAATTGAAAAACTATAAGTCTGCTCTCTCCGATACATACCCGATCCATCGGAGAATAGTCCGATAGATGTCCGATCAATCGGACATTGTGTCCGATCCATCGGAAAATAGTCCAGTTACATTGTAAACTCTCTGGACACTTTTCCGAGCCATCGAAGGTCTGTCCGATCCATCGGACAGTGTATTCCGATCAATCGGACAGTATGTCCGATCAATCGTACAATTGTCCAGCAAATATATGAAAAACTCTCTGGACTCTTTTACGATGAATCGGAGGTCTGTCCGATCCATCGGACAGGGCTCTCCTATCCATCGGACAGGGCTCTCCGATCCATCGGACATAGATACGATCCATCGGAGGTATTTTCAGAAAAATTGCATCAACTCTCTGGAAGAAATTCCGATCAATCGGACCATCTGTCCGATCAATCGGACAGGGTATTCCGATCAATCGGAACTAAGTCCGATCAATCGGAGAACCTGTTTTCAAGAAAAATTCAAATTTGACTAAAACTTATGTCCGATCGATCGGAACCTATCGAGCTGACCGTTTTCTGACCGTTGAATGGCTTAATCTATTTATGGAACTTGGTTGGATCTTGCCCAAGACACCTTGAGCATCATCTAGGGTTTGAGTGAGCCTTCTTCTTGAGATCCCCTTCTTCAAAACCCTTAGATTTGTTGAGTTCATTCTTCAATCCATGTTGATCTGACCAACATTGATTAAGCATTCAAAGCTTGGATTGAAACATGAACTCAACCCTTCTTTAATGGCATCTTGACCTACCTCTCATAGACTTTCTCTTGTCATCAATGCCATTAATGGTGGTTTAGGTAGAAGCTTTCCTCATATAAAAGCCATATCCCAAAATAGCCTCAACCTAACCTCAATCCCTCACCTTGGAATCTACAATGGGTCATCCGGAGCAAGGTTGCTGATCGAGGGAGCTGAAGAAGACGTCTTCCGTACAAGCCAAAGCCTCTTCAACAAAGGCATCATCAAGGGACTCAATCAGCTAAGTATATTTAGTCTTTCGAGTCCAAGAAACCTCCTCAAGTTGAGATTTGGGTTTCAGAGTTTGAAGACCCAAACTCGGTAGAGTCCTTGCGTAGGACAAGTCCTTGAGTAGGGCAAGCCCTTGTGTAGGACTAAGTGGTCATGGATTAGTCTATGGAAGGATGAATCCATGTGTTGAGTCGTAAGTCCTTTTGTAGGCTGTTAAGGTTTATGGTTAACCTCATTTAAACCATAGTGATAGTGAAATCCGGCCACTTAAGGAGTGAGTGGATCAGCCGGGAGTGGAGTAGGTACATAACCGAACCACTATAAAAATCTCTTGTTGTGTGGTGAATGGATGACCTGATTTACTTCTTTCACATGTGCTTTTATTGATTTATACTTTGCATATCTGGTGTTTGATGAAAGTGCTCTAAGAATACTTTGTATTGAGAAATTTAAAAAGTGTCCTATTCACCCCCCTCTAGGACTAGATAACTTGTTTCTTGCTTCTACAACAGCGGTAATCAAACTTATACCGCATTTTCAATTGGTATCAAAGCGGGTTCCTCCTCAAAGGCGTAACCGCCCGGAGTGTGATCCGTCTCTAGAAGCTTGAAATCATGTCAAAAGGGGATTCTAGTATGGTTTCCAAACCTCCATATTTTGATGGATCAAACTACGCATATTGGAAAGCAAGAATGAGAGTTTTCTTGCAATCATTGGATCATGCAACATGGAGGTCTGTGGAAATCAAATATGAAATACCCCTTTTGAACACTACCATAGAGGGTGTCACCACCACCACAGTCAAACCTGATGACTTATGGACTGATCTTGAAAAACTGAGATACATTAGCAATGCAAAGGCACTCAATGCTATTTTTTGTGCCGTCTCAGCGGATGAGTTCAAAAGAATTTGTAATTGCACAACATCCAAAGAAGCTTGGGACATCCTTGAAACTACACATGAAGGGACTAGTACAGTCAAGAGGTCAAAACTTCAGCTATTGACAACTCAGTTTGAAAATATGAAAATGGAAGAATATGAGAACTTCATGGACTTTTACACCTAGGTTGAGTGATGTCACCAATGCTATGTGGGGATTGGGGGAGAGAATTTCGGATCCGCGCATTTGTAGGAAAATTCTAAGATCCTTACCCGAACGATTCTTTTCCAAGGTCATAACTATTGATGAATGTAGAGAGATTGATACTATGAAAATAGAAGATTTACTAGGATCTCTACAGACCCATGAACTTCATTTCAAGAAATCCCCAAAAAGTAGAAACACCGTGCTAAAAACTTCACACACTACACAAGAATCTGAAGTTGATAGTGATGAAGAATTGGATATGAATGAAATGGCTCTTATGGCCAAGAAGTTTAGAAAATTCTTCAAAAACAAAGGAAAGAGGGTTGACAAGAATAGCAAATCTTTCGACAAAAAGCGCTATACAAGAAAATCTTACAACAAGCCAAAAGATCCCAAGTGCTACAACTGTGGTCGCTATGGTCATATTGCCTCTGAATGCCAAGCTCCTGCCAAAGAAAAATTTAAAAAGAAAGCTATGGCAGCCACATGGGACAATCTTGGGAGTACTGATTCAGAAACAGAAGAAGATCAAAGTGATGAGAGAGGATCAGTTAAAATTCTGATGGCCTCTATCTCTGAGATTGTCCCAGACTTACAAGGCGAAAGAGACAATGATGATCATGAGCAATCAGAACACAATGTGACATCCTCTGATGATGACGAGGATGATAATGAAGGTTTGCAAGTTGCCTATGATGAGATATTCCGTCAAAGCATCCTTCTTACCAAGAAGTTGAGCCAAGCTAATATTAAAAACAACAAATTGGCTGATGAAATGCAAGAAGTGAAGAGAGAAAACCACGGATTTTACCATCAGATCTGTGAATTGGAAAAGAAAAACAAAGCAGCTCAAGACAAAATTAATACCCTAGAAGATGAGCTGAAAAAGGCAAAATCTACAAATCAGTGTTTAGTCTTGCAGCTTAATCAAGGAAGTCAACTCAATGAAAGATTTGCCCAAAGTAGAGAAAAACTTGATGATATCCTTAAGTCAGGTAAGCCTTGTAGGAACACAAGAGGGCTAGGCTATAATGAGCCAACTAAGGTTAGTAACCCAGAACCTAAAAAGATCAGGAATGCATCAGGAAGCACTACTAAGAGAAATTCACCTATATGTCATGCATGCGGAGATGTTGGTCATTTAAAGTTTGAATGCTTGGTCCTTAAGAATCCGGTTCGGAACTTGAAAGGTAAATTTGTACCTACCGGTAAAAGGATGAATCAGATGTGGAGTCCTCCTAAACAAACTCCAAACATGAGGAAAAATTATCCCACTCCACCAAAGAAAGACAAAAGAATGGAAGAGCTCCTAGAAATGGTAAAACAGTTGAACAAAAGAACCATGGAGCTGATGAAAGAGAAAGCCTCAACAACTTGTGCCCAAACAATGACATCCCTTGAATCAACCAAGAAACCTAGTTCTCCAAAAAGGATAGTCTCTAAATGGGTAGTAAAGAATAAATGCTTAGTTATTCATACAGCCCTTAGAGCCGGAAGAAACACTAGGTGGTATCTTGATAGTGGATGCTCCCGACACATGACAGGTGACAAGACTCAGTTTTGTGATTATGCTGAATTTGATGGTGGGTTTGTTACCTTTGGAGATGGGAGTATTGCCAAGATTGTTGGAAAGGGAACCATCATCGGGCCAGGATTGCCCAAAATTGAGGATGTACTATGTGTTGACGGTTTGAAACATAATCTGTTAAGCATCTCTCAAATATGTGATGAACAGCATTCCGTGAAATTCTCCAAAGAAATGTGCGAAATTATGGACCAAACTGGAAAATTAATATTAAAAGGGTTTCGCACTGGAGATAACTGCTATGTGATTGAAAACAAGGGTGATGAGGGACCATCTGCCGTATGCCACATGGCTATTAACGATGATACTGAATTATGGCATCAACGGCTTGGTCATGTCCATTACAGGAACCTTGCTAGGCTGAGTAGGAAGAAATTGGTGAGAGGATTACCAAAGATTGGGAAGAAACCAAAAGAAGTATGTGCTGAATGCTTGAAAGGTAAACAAATTAAAGTTGCACATAAGAAGACATCCATCATCGCTACATCAAAACCCCTTGATCTACTCCACATGGACCTTGTAGGCCCCACAAGAGTAATGAGTCAAGGTGGTAAGAGGTATTTCTTCGTTATTGTTGACGACTATTCCCGCTATACATGGGTTGTATTTTTGAAAGAAAAGTCGGATACATTCGAGGAGTTTGAGAAACTCATGAAACGACTCCACAATGAAAAAGAATGCACAGTAAAACGTATTAGGAGTGATCATGGAGGGGAATTTGAGGATGAGCGCTTTGAACTATTCTGTGAAAATTTAGGCATCAAACATGAATTCTCAGCCCCAAAAACTCCACAACAAAATGGAGTAGCAGAAAGGAAAAACATAGTACTACTCGAAATGGCCACAGTCATGATGAACAGCAAAAATATAGCTCAAAATCTGTGGGCCGAAGCAGTGAATACAGCTTGTCACATCATTAACCGAGTTTATTTGAGAGCCGGCCTAGATAAGACCCCATATGAGCTGTGGAATGGAAAAGTCCCAAACATCAAGTACTTTAGGGTCTTTGGTAGCAAATGTCACATCCTTCGAGATAGAGAAAATTTAGGAAAATTTGACTCTAAGCGCGATGAGGGAATATTTCTAGGATATGCTTCTGATAGTCGGGCCTATAGAGTGTACAACACAAGGACTAAAACAACTCAAGAATCCATAAATGTTGTCATTGATGACCAATCCAAGGAAGACACAAGACTAGATGATGATGAAGTGGGAGAACCGTGCCACATAGGTAAACCTGATGAAAAATCTCCCACTCCCAATGCCTCAATAGCTTCGGGAAATGCTCCACATATCAAGGATCATCCCCTCAATCAAATCATTGGAGATCCGGATGTTGGAGTCAAGACTAGAAGACAACTTGAGGCCATCAACAGTCATGTGTGCTTCACTTCAAAAATTGAACCAAAAAATATAAATGAAGCTCTCAATGATGAGTTTTGGATACTTGCTATGCAAGAGGAACTTCAACAGTTTACCCGAAATGATGTTTGGTTTCTAGTTGAAAGACCAAATGAGAAAAATGTCATTGGAACCAAATGAATCTTCAAAAACAAAACAGATGAATCTGGCAATGTGATTCGAAACAAAGCACGTCTCGTAGCTCAAGGGTACTCTCAAATTGAGGGAATTGATTTTGATGAAACTTTTGCCCCGGTACCTAGACTCGAATCCATTCGAATTCTCATGTCCATAGCATGTGCTCTTAAATTCAAATTATTTCAAATCGACGTGAAGAGTGCCTTTCTAAATGGTATACTTGATGAGGAGGTTTATGTTGAACAACCAAAAGGGTTTGTGGACCCTAGTTACCCTCAAAGAGTCTACCGATTGAAAAAGGCTCTCTATGGGTTAAAACAAGCCCCTCGAGCATGGTATGAACGTCTTACTCAATTTCTTATTGCTCACCAGTTTGTTAGGGGGAGTGTTGATAAAACCTTATTTGTTAAAAGGACGGTTGATTCCTTTCTCATTGCTCAGATTTATGTAGATGATATTGTATTTGGGTCTAACTGTGAAGAATTCTCTGGCTTATTTGCTGAACTAATGAAATCTGAATTTGAGATGAGTTTGGTTGGCGAACTAAATTTTTTTCTAGGATTGCAAGTTAAACAGCTGAAAAATGGAATCTTTATCAACCAAACTAAGTATGCAAAAGACTTGGTCAAGAGATTTGGGCTAGATTCGGGTCGATCACACACCACGCCTATGGCCACCACCATTAAACTTTCTAAAGACTTATTTGGCACTAGTGTTGATCAACATTTATATAGAAGTATGATTGGGAGTCTTCTCTACCTCACAGCTAGTAGACCCGATATCGCCTTTAGTGTAGGGGCATGTGCTAGATTTCAAGCCGATCCTAAGGAATCACACCTCATTGCTGTAAAACGAGTGATTAGATATGTGGCCTGCACCACTGATTATGGCTTGTGGTACCCCTTTGACACCTCAACCATCATTGCGGGGTACTCCGATGCCGATTGGGCCGGAAATATGGATGACAGAAAATCCACTAGCGGTGGCTGTTTTTACGTCGGAAATTGCTTAGTTGCTTGGCATAGCAAAAAACAAAACTCCATCTCTTTGTCCACCGCTGAAGCTGAATATATTGCTGCCGGAAGTTGCTGTGCTCAACTACTTTGGATGAAGCAGATGTTGAAGGATTATGGTCTTAATCAGGATGAAATGACGCTTTTTTGTGACAACACAAGCGCCATTAATATCTCAAAAAATCCGGTTCAACATTCTCGAACCAAGCATATCGACATCCGGCATCACTTTATAAGAGAACTCGTTGAGGAAAAACTGATTAATCTTGAATACATTCAAACTGAGCGGCAATTGGCCGACATCCTTACTAAGCCGTTAGATTCCACAAGGTTTGAACACCTTCGGAAGTCTATCGGTGTGTGCTCATTCTAGCAAAATGGACACTCATGTGCACATAGGTATATCTGAGGAATTAGCCTCAATTTTTTGGTGATTATTGATATTCTCATGCTCACACTCTTATCAAATTAGCTGGGAATCATTTGCTGAAGGGAGGAAATGTTTAGTGTTAAAATCTCACTGGGGGCATTTCCGATGGATCGGACACATCATCCGATCAATCGGAAATATCGGGAGATCAACAGTCAAATACGCGAGCCCTATTCATTTGGTCTTCATTTCTGCCCTCTTCCTCTCTTCTCTCAGCCCCTTTTGCTAGGGCATCTCCATCCGATCGGTCTGTAGCTCAGCTGGGTTTCCCTGGATCCTCATTTGCAGCCCCAACAGGTCTTCATGTCTCCTAGGTAAGATCCTCCAAGCTGTCAGTTTGATTTTTTTGGCTATCCGATCGGTTTCTTCTATCCCTCTCCTCTATCAGATCATCATTTCTAGGGTTTTGAAGTGTTTTCTGTCCATCTTGGTATCTACATTGGTTAAATCCTCTTTCCAATATTGCTACATCATGCCTAAAGATCCGAAAGGCAAGTCCAAGATGGCTGTTGGGCCATCCACCATTGCCAGGACCAAGAAGTTGCAAACTTCTCGACCCTCTCAGGGCTCTCCTCCACCTGCTGCACCTCCTGCCCAGCCTGAGAGTCCAGCCTCTCTCTCTCGATTTCAATCTCGCACCATTATCTATGAGAGAGTGGTCACTGAGTCCTGTGTGGAGCCCTTTGGCATTCCCGCTCTTCTTGCACAGATTGGGTGGGATGCTGTACTTCGTTTTGGCGCGTAGCCCATCCCGAGGTTGTATATACCTTTCTATCTAAAATCATCAACCCTGTTGGAAACCCTCCCTCATGTGAAGTTATTGTCGGAGGTCGGGTCGTCCAGGTCACAGCCCACACCATAGCCGCCCTGATTGGTGTTCCCGTGTCCACAGCCCCGCAACCAAATGACAATCTGCTTGATACTTCTCTTAGGGCTGATTGGACTCGCTACTTATGTCGGGGTCCAAATCCGGAGTGGATCGACGGTAGTGCACTACGGGCATCTGAAATGTCTAATAGGTTTCGAGTGCTCCACCAGATCTTCAGCACCAATGTCTACCCCCGCAGTACCAACAAGTCCGACCTTACTGCCAATATGGTCAATCTGCTGTATCAAGTTGGTCATGGGACGCGCCTGTGTCTCCCATCCATCATTTTGCATCATATTCTGGATGCTCTGCCACACAACCGCAACACCATTCCGTTCGGGTGGCTCATTACCAGATTAGGGCACGAGTGCGGGTTCACAGATATTGTGGTCCACCCTATTCCTCGCCGCACATTCAGGGACCTCAATATCAAGAAGATGACCCTTCCAAAAGAGGATGTCGTAGAAGATCGGGATTTCTCGCACACTCCCACACAGGTGTCGGCTGACACCCACAGCAGGTCTTCCGCTCCATCACCAACTCCTGCCCCAGCTCGTCGCTCAGTCAAGCGGCGCCTTCAGTCCGACACCTCTTCGGCACCTCCTCCTCCCAGCACGGAGCAGATCTCTGCTCAACTAGATCGAGTGGAGGGTGCCCTTGCCCAGCATGGTGAGCGGCTGTCGCGACTCGAGAGCTTGATGCAGACCATTCATGATGCAGTCCAGAGCCTCACCTCAGCTCTCTCATGCCGTCGAGATGACGTCGCTGGCCCTGCTCCATAGCTGCCTATCTTTTCAGTTAGGGTCTCTAGTGTCTAGTCGTCGCAGATATCTTTTTGGAGCGACATTGATAGTTGTATTGATTGATGCATCTTTTCTTTGACACCTTTTTTGGATTGACGGATGGTTATACTTTTTGGCTATGTTTTTGGATATTTTTTTTGGATATTCTGCTATGCCCTGTATTTGGATATTCTGATGATCATTATATCTTTCTTGTTATGCTATTATGTCTGATGATCATTCTTTTTGGCTATCTTCTGCATATATACATATAATTGTGCGAAATTGCTTATCCTTGTTGGGCTTCTTGCCCTCTTTTGGATTTTGTATATATGGTTTGTTGGTCATGATATACATTTCAGGAGGGGAGGTTGGTTGCTTGGGCTATAAGCCCTCTGTGCTTACTGTCATATACTTGTATATCCTTGCATGACCATGTGTGTGTTGGCTTCCTCTCTCGGCTCGATAATGTTTATTTTCCTCCTTGAGTCTATGACATATGCACTGCATTCTCATTTCACTAACCTTTGTCAATCACTGACAAAAAGGGGGAGAATTTATCCCACCAAAAGATCCAGGTTATCTTTTTTTTGTTGATCTTTTGTATGCAGGGACTAAGGGGGAGTTCAAGTGAAGCCTAGTTTGTACATTGAGTCTGTACATTTTGTATGTAATGAGTCATGTCTATGTATAAAGTTTTTATTTTCCTCGACATGATGTATTTTGGTTTTTGGTGTCTAGGATAAGTCTGTGGTATGGACTAAGACTTGCATAGGTTTGGTTTTGTCTGGTAATTGACAAAGGGGGAGATTGTTAATGCAAAGATTTGTCAATTACCATGGTTAGTGTGTCGTCGAGTCCCTGGCGGCTGAAGACAGTTTTCCTTGCGGCTGAAGATAGAAGCTTCTCGAAGATCAAGTCAGCTTCAAGCCTCTCCACCCAAACCTTTGATCTCAAAACCTTCTATAGATGGCCCAAAACCTTTCTAGGCACACCCTTAGCACCATCTATAGCTCACCTTCCATTAAGATCAGCAATGCAAAGGTTCTTGGTGGCAGAAGTTGCTTTAAAATTGAAAAACTATAAGTCTGCTCTCTCCGATACATACCCGATCCATCGGAGAATAGTCCGATAGATGTCCGATCAATCGGACATTGTGTCCGATCCATCGGAAAATAGTCCAGTTACATTGTAAACTCTCTGGACACTTTTCCGAGCCATCGGAGGTCTGTCCGATCCATCGGACAGTGTATTCCGATCAATCGGACAGTATGTCCGATCAATCGTACAATTGTCCAGCAAATATATGAAAAACTCTCTGGACTCTTTTATGATGAATCGGAGGTCTATCCGATCCATCGGACAGGGCTCTCCGATCCATCGGACATAGATACGATCCATCGGAGGTATTTCCAGAAAAATTGCATCAACTCTCTGGAAGAAATTCTGATCAATCGGACCGTCTGTCCGATCAATCGGACAGGGTATTCCGATCAATCGGAACTAAGTCCGATCAATCGGAGAACCTGTTTTCAAGCAAAATTCAAATTTGACTAAAACTTATGTCCGATCGATCGGAACCTATCGAGCTGACCGTTTTCTGACCGTTGAATGGCTTAATCTATTTATAGAACTCGGTTGGATCTTGCCCAAGACACCTTGAGCATCATCTAGGGTTTGAGTGAGCCTTCTTCTTGAGATCCCCTTCTTCAAAACCCTTAGATTTGTTGAGTTCATTCTTCAATCCATGTTGATCTGACCAACATTGATTAAGCATTCAAAGCTTGGATTGAAACATGAACTCAACCCTTCTTTAATGGCATCTTGACCTACCTCTCATAGACTTTCTCTTGTCATCAATGCCATTAATGGTGGTTTAGGTAGAAGCTTTCCTCATATAAAAGCCATATCCCAAAATAGCCTCAACCTAACCTTAATCCCTCACCTTGGAATCTACAATGGGTCATCCGGAGCAAGGTTGCTGATCGAGGGAGCTGAAGAAGACGTCTTCCGTACAAGCCGAAGCCTCTTCAACAAAGGCATCATCAAGGGACTCAATCAGCTAAGTATATTTAGTCTTTCGAGTCCAAGAAACCTCCTCAAGTTGAGATTTGGGTTTCAGAGTTTGAAGACCCAAACTCAGTAGAGTCCTTGCGTAGGACAAGTCCTTGAGTAGGACAAGCCCTTGTGTAGGACTAAGTGGTCATGGATTAGTCCTATGGAAGGATGAATCCATGTGTTGAGTCGTAAGTCCTTTTGTAGGCTGTTAAGGTTTATGGTTAACCTCATTGAAAACCATAGTGATAGTGAAATCCGGCCACTCAAGGAGTGAGTGGATCAGCCGGGAGTGGAGTAGGTACATAACCGAACCACTATAAAAATCCCTTGTTGTGTGGTGAATGGATGACCTGATTTACTTCTTTCACATGTGCTTTTATTGATTTATACTTTGCATATCTGGTGTTTGATGAAAGTGCTCTAAGAATACTTTGTATTGAGAAATTTAAAAAGTGTCCTATTCACCCCCCTCTAGGAGTAGATAACTTGTTTCTTGCTTCTACAACAGCGGTAATCAAACTTATACCGCATTTTCACTTATCCCACAAAATCAGCGGGATCCCATATCGTACACGAAATCAGCAGGATCTCGATATCTTACGTAACAGATTGGATCGCTTCAGATCTATATAAAGGGATGACTCCATTAAGAGAAAGGTACACACAATATTCAATCCCCAGTCTTGCTTTGCTTGGATATTCTTCTTCTTGCTTTACCTGACTTAAGCATCGGAGGGCTAACGGCTGGACACCAGCCACCCTTAGTTGCTTTCTGTCTTCTTACAGGTCTGGCGGAAGAAATTCTTGTTGGAGAGAAGGTGAACGACTGGAAGATCCTGTTACAGAATCTGACGTTAACACCATCTCTGAAACGGAACATCACCGGGGTCTCACAGACCTCACTACTCACCAGTAGAATGCCAAAGCCTATTTGGTGCAGTAGCGGACCCACTCACAGCTGGTCAAAGTCAACCCACTTTCCCAACACTCTTCCTGCAGGTTAGGTCAGACCTCCTTCCAAACTGACCACGTGCAGTGGAAAACACCGCCGTTTGGTATTCGGCATATTGGTGTATGATTAAACCACCCGGTCCTTGAATGGAGCACCCACCTTGGTACCAACGGGATCAGTGACTTTCACCCAGGGACATCTTTGGCATCCAGTTTAAAGATCACATATTTCTGGTGTTCTGCAAACCACGATGGAGCTGTGGTTGCAACGTAGTAACCATGCTATATAGGCACAAGCAGACAGTGCGAAATGCAACCATGCATGCAAACGCGGGACGACATGCCCGTGCAAGTCTCCAAAGAGCACCATAAAACTATAGGGTCTCAAATACAATGTCACCGTCAACTGGTAATGAACTGCATGACAATCGCGGCCGCTATGGCCGGTTGATACAAGACAATCAGATGAGCCAAGCATTCATGATGCATGAGTCAAGCATATAGTATGAGTGCCAACAAGTAGTCCATCTACCACGATGGCTATAAATCAATTTAGTCCAACTTATTTGAGATATGATTAAGATGAGGGGACGCATATGAATGATCGAGTTATAGTGCGGGATGTCGCTAGCCAGGGAATCTCGCACCAAGGGCTACAAAGTATGCTAAGTTATTCCTACCATACAGTGTAAGTCAGGATGATAGATTCCTGTCCTCGAATAGTCCCACACCTATTGGAGAAGTTTGCAATAGAGAGCACATGAATTACATTTGCGCGACTACATCTCGAATGCTTTATGAATGCGTTTATGCCCTAGTGGTCCCCAACTAACAATGGTGATTCAAGATGCATACTAATTACACATGCATGGTGGTCGTCAAAGCATATAGTATATAGATCGCATAAGAGTATTCCAAATAACACTACGTGTGGCAACATACATACTAAAAATAGCATAAAAAGATAATTCACTTATAATACAAGCAAACATAAAGAGATAAGACTCTAAATGGATGGTATACAACAACACAGATGGTCCAACAACTGAACGGTGTGGATTAACCTTCAACATTCAGATAACCCAAATGGAAAGAAAATGATTGAATACACTACCGACACATCAAAGGTAAAACCTACTTGAGCGGTAAGAGTAGAATACCCAAAATCATGCCGGGACCCATAGTGCGGTAGTACAGTTGAGATAAACACAATAATGGTCCGTAAAAGGAATGTCATAGAATGGGTTGCAAGATAGACAGGTCATGACAAAGAATCATAAATGGTAGGGTAATCTGAGATAGATGGTCAATACGATGAGGTCCAAAAAGGGACAACAGGTCTAACCTCATACTACAAGATAGGCTCCATATAATGGATAGCCTACATGACATACTAACGTTGAGGATGAGCCCCACACTCGTCCTAAAGGTAAACAGACGGTGTGGATGGGATATACGTGATATGGTGGTCTTTAATAGTTGGGTACAAGGGTAGGAGGGGAGAGTCATATGAGTATACAACAAGCTGAGTCACTAGGATCAATCAACATGGTGAGTCAACAAGGTGAGTCAATAAGGCGGGTTGACGAGGCGGGTCAACATGGTGAGTTAACAAGGTGAATTGACAAGACGGTTCAACAAGGTGAGTTTAAGAAAGTAGCCCTATGACTTGGATCGAGCAAACTCTAAGGATGACCTTTCAATAAGAGTTTACACAACTAATCATCAAGGTGGATCCACGAGATGGACAACGCGGTCATTCGAACACACACACTAAGGTGGTCCCAAGGCCATCCTGTACATAACATGCTAAGTTCCATTCATTTGGATGGTTTGGATCAAGCACAAAATTAAGGCGGTCTTAATCGATGGGCAACATACATATCGCACCATAGAGGCCAATGCTTGACGTGGATAGAACACATGCATAACAAGGTGGACCCGTGGTTGGGGATAACCACACAAAGGAGTGGGGAAGCCACATACATCAATGGGCCCCAACAGTTTGGGATCAACCCCATATTTGTGCTTTCCCACTAATCAAGTGAGATGGCAACCAAACACCATGGTGGGGCCCGCACACCACACGTGTGAAACCCCACCCATGGCTGGGTGACTTAAGAACAAGAAGAATGGCAAATAAACATAACAAAAAAAAGGACGTGGCCGCTGGACAGACAGCTAGACCTCGTAGAAACATATAAAAAAAGGGATCCGAAAATAAATTCTCCTAAAATGACTCATTGATATGCGATCAGAGGTTCGAGGGAAGGGACCACGATTACAAGGTGGGAAGGTGTTAGGCACCCATCTGTTGAACCTCCAATTTATACATTGCATTGCCCATTACATGACATGGTTTGCATGATTTTTATGATTTAAAGGCCCATCTAACACATGTTTTGTGATTATAGGAATGAGAGCGGACTTCACTCAATTAGAGACCAAAAAGGGGCCATTTGGAGCCTTTGATGAAGGCCCAAGGTGGACCAAAGAAAGAAGGAAGCAAAGAAAGAAGAAAATAGAAGAAAGAAAGGAAGAAAACAAGAAGAAAAAGAGACCGACCGGTCTTGACCGGTCGGCCAAGGAAGCCCGACCGGTCTTGACCGGTTGGCCATGCTTGCTGGAGTAATGCCAAAGAGGGCCTGACCGGTCATGACCGGTCGGCCAGCCCCCCCAACCAGCTTTTTGCTAGTCCCGAGCAAAACATGCGTGAAACAATTTCAAACCTCCAAACCCAACTCTCCCTCAGAACCCATGATTCTATCCATTCCAAGGTGTATAAGTATAAAATTTGGAAAAATTAGGTGATAGAAGCTGAAATCTTGGACTCTCAAAACATAATAAGTGTCTACATGAAATTCCCACTGATTGATTGATAAATAGAAGAACTCGAACAAATTCAACCTAGTGTGCATAGTGAAAGTTCATCTCATGAGTTTCTGGGATCATCTTCTTCATAGATTAAGTAAACCAAGGATTTTAAGGTGCACAGAGCAACAGCAAGCCTATGATAGGAATTTGCCTTACCGTCCTTCCGACGGCTTTCACACTACGTCCCATTTCCGGCTTTGGTTACGGTTCGACCATCCCCCGGTTGGTAATAGGTAGCCATTTTCGAAATTTTCCACCATTTTTCCTTCATTCCCGATTTCATCATTTCTTTCCTTTTTCTTTTAAAATTAGATAGGATTTTTAAAAATCCATATCTTTCATTATTTTCCCATGGACAAGGATGGACAAAATACCCCGGCTTGGTTTCTCAACACCTTTATATCAAAGTCTAGCTAATCCACAAATCACATAAACCTTTCAACTCATGAAAATCGTGTAATGTGAACTTGGTGTGAAGGTGTTCAAATTTTCTAACAATCACAACAATAGGGGAACTAACATATAAAACCATTATGTTGGGAGAATTCAAGACTTACAACATCACACACTTCGTATCTCCTCTTCTTATACTCATATCATCTCGAATGCATGGAAATACAGTTTTCTAAAAGAGTTTTGAAATTTTAGAAAATTCGAAAAAATTTGCGCATGTGAGGCTCGAAATGTTGCAACATGCTAGATGAGGAATCTCATCTCACCCCCCAACCAAATCTTGCATTGTCCTCAATGTAAAAAGATATGCAATTAGCATGAACATGAGAGCAATGGTAAAATATGAGTGAGAACAATAGTACCTGAGATAGCAAGTTGATCAATTCTAGCATCTTCCATTGTCTCGATGAGACTTATTCAATCCTAATTACAGAAAAATAAATCCTAACCTACCTACCTACCTTTGATTAGTCCCATCAACTACATGATCAAAGTTGAGCAGGATCTTCATGAATTTCAATAAATTTCTCATGAGGACCATCCAAAGTCCTGCTCGACAGTAAACATGTGTGCTTCTTATCATTGAAGTCCAATCGTATTGTGCACCACATGCATAAAAGGAGGAGATAAGAGCAGCAAAAAGATATCTCCTCAAATTCTGATTTGGGTTATGATTGATTAAAAATGGGTCCTCCCAATCAGAATTTTCAATGGGCTGAAGGACCCATGATGGTGGAGAGACACTCATTAAGTTTTCATTGGTTAAAGTTGTCTCCTCCACAATTTCAGAATTGTACGGTGCTTCCACAAACAATGGTAAAGAGTGTAAATCAGTGGAAAGGTGTTCTTCAGGCACCGGCACCGTGTCTAACAAAATGTCCAACTCCTTAATTATCTCATCATCAAGATCATAAGATTGGGCCAAGCATTCCTCTAGGAAATCGAGATAGTCGGATGAAGGGTCCTCATCCTCCCTTAATGATTGAAGAAATTCTATTTCAATGGTAAGGAATTCCTCCTCTATAGAGAGGAGGTCTTCCAAAGAGAATTCTTCAGATTCAGTGGTAAGCACATCATCTAACATTGGTTGATCTTTGAAAATTTCAGATTGTGCCACCTCATCATCCAAAGGAATAGAATTTTCAATCAAAGGGAGGTCTACCACACTAGAATTTGGCATGTGTTGTTGGTGGAAGGACTCAAAAAGATCGACTTCGGCCATCTCTCTAGCATGCATATCCTCTAGAGACTCATAATCATTATGCCCTTGGGAAAAAGAAACCATAGGTTCATAACCATTCACCAAACCCTCATTGTAGGCAACCCCACTACCACTTTCAAATTTTATGGATTCCTCGGGTTCGTCAACCGTCATTGAAATCTCTTCATCATTAAGTTCAAAGCATCCAAAAGAGATAGTGGACTCACCATAATTGATGATGACATTGGGATCATCGAAATCAATCTCCTTTAAAAGTCTATCCATTAAATCCGAAGAAGGTGGGACTTGGATAGCCTCATCCTCCTCATTGTTGGGGATTGATTCGGTGTTCCCAATGTTGGGTTTAATATTTTGAGATGGCGAGAGGTTTTGTATGTATTGCTCAGTTGTTTCCATAAACTCTCGCAGCACATCCTCAAGAGTTCGTGTCGGTTGCGGCTCATGAGAAAGAAACTCTTGAGGATAGTTGTTGGCATCCATGGTTGGTTCCTCCCTTGAACAAGGAGAATGGTGGTTTTCCCAATTAAGACCGTACGCATTGTAGGATGAAAAGTTATATGATGGTTGATAGGCATATCCATACAAGTAATCACGCATTGTCTTAGCCGGTTGGCTACTATTCACCTGTTCCTTTTGTTGTTGCACACCTCTTATCATAACCGGTGGAACACTCATGTTATTTTCAATCCGGTAATCACATAATGTTTTTCCCGAATGATTATCCAATTTTGCTTCGTTCCGGTATTCCCCCATCGTCTTGCATCGTGTCTCAATATGTGTATTGTTTTCATTAATGTAATCACGCATCGTCTTACGTGGGGCGGCAGTGGAGGTTGATTGAACCTTAGAAAAATACTTATGCTTATAATGGTTCCAATCATAAAGACTTTCAATTTCATGGTCTGACATCTCATCTTCCAAAAGATGCTTATATGCACCATTCGTCCAATCATACATGATGAAATTTTAAGAAATTGAAAACTACCCTAATATAAAAAAAAAAAAAGAACAAAAAGAAGGGATATGGGGAGATGTTACCCAATAGAGTGAGATCTATGTCAGCAACAATGTCCTACAAAATCAAAAAAAATTTGTTAGTAATCTAAAAAAAAAAAAACAGAAAATCTACTTCTATAAAAACTGAAAATCCTACCTAACTAAGATTACTCTATAGCTACTAGAACAATTAAAACCGTTTAACTTTTTCCCCGGCAACGGCGCCAAAAACTTGTTCGCTCGCCTCAAGTGTAAGGCTGCGATGTAGTAATAAATCTCGGTAAGACCGAGGTCGATCCACAGGGAAAGAAGTAAACAATTTCAACTACTCCAATAACTAGAATCTAAGAAGTTTAAGAAAGTAGTTTTTCACATGAAATAGGAAAATCTGAAATTAAGAAGAACTAGAGCATCAAGGATCCACTTGTAGTAGTCCAATGCCAATCCATTCATCCAAGTACAACACAATTAGAATCAAAGTCCTATCTCTCATCTAATTGGAAGATATAACATTCAAGCACAACAATCCCACTTAAATCTGGAAATCAGATTTCTAGTTCTAATGAAGGACATAGAACTTGAACTTGTAGCCTTCGGAGTAACAGCCATGCCTATGGACTATGGCATGCTCAAGGGTTACTACAATTCAAATTCAAATAACCCAATCATGGTAATTTTAGAGAATTGCAAGGAACTCATGTCCGGAGCACACAAACTCTCATAATTCATCTAAAAATCCAAACTTTATTCAAACTAGAACTTCAAAATCCAAAATTAAGAAAAGGGTACTTGAAATAAAAGAATTAAAGCATTGGAACCAACTACAAATTTCACCTCTAGCTCTAGCTAAGAGGTTAGCTAAGGAAAAGCATATTAAAACTAGAACTAGAACTAAGAAAAGGAAGAAAAACTAGCTGTAGGAGGCTAGGTAGCCTCCTGGGACTTGAACTCCTTGCTTCCCACGTCCTTGGTTGATTTGGAATAGAAGAGAGCACCTCCTTTTATAGTGCAGCAATAGTACAGCAACATAGCAGAATTTGTTTCGCCTGGTACGGCTTAACCAATGGTCGGATTGCCTTCAAATTTGGTTTGTAGCTTCCTTGTAATGTGATATTCCTCATAGATGATTTAGATTTCCAAGATTATCCTCTGAATGGGCCCACCAATCACATCACCGACCGCCTCTCAAAATCGCGCACTTTGGGTACCTTCAGAACCAGTCATCTTGCTTTCAACGCCCTGGAGTGTACAGAGGTCGGATTGATCTCAAATTTAAAAAATTGGTAGAAAACTTCATCCTCTACATGATAGACGGATTAGATTGTCCAAAACAATCCCAAAATATGGTCCAAAAATTAGAACACTTAGGGCTTTTATAAACTCTGCGCAGTTGGATCTTTCTGGATGGTCCATCTTTCTTCAACCGGTACGATCAAACCACACATCCTTTTGATCTGAAACTTTTGCGGTTATTCATATATGGATGTGTTCTAAAAGATGGTCAAAGTATATTCTTCATATCATCAATGATGAGTCCTCTGGACCGGCCCAGAGTTGAACAGCGAAATCTGGAACTTTCTGGACAGTTCGTATTATTTTGGCCACCACGGTCAATCCGTAGCTCCGATCGACACGAAACCACTTGGGTTAGTTCGGCGTCGAGCTCCTCTTCAACATGGATGTGTTGGATTTCAAAATATCATCAATATGGCTTCAGAAAAATGGTCCGAAAAATCAGGTGCGGGAGTACATTGCTGTTTTAGAATCTGGAATCTGAAACTTGCATGGCCGACCGGTCACGACCGGTCGGACAGGGCTGGCCGACCGGTCATGACCGGTCCGGCCCTCTTTGGCATTACTCCAGCAAGCATGGCCGACCGGTCAAGACCGGTCGGGCTTCCTTGGCCGACCGGTCAAGACCGGTCGGTCTCTTTTTCTTCTTGTTTTCTTCCTTTCTTTCTTCTATTTTCTTCTTTCTTTGCTTCCTTCTTTCTTTGGTCCACCTTGGGCCTTCATCAAAGGCTCCAAATGGCCCCTTTTTGGTCTCTAATTGAGTGAAGTCCGCTCTCATTCCTATAATCACAAAACATGTGTTAGATGGGCCTTTAAATCATAAAAATCATGCAAACCATGTCATGTAATGGGCAATGCAATGTATAAATTGGAGGTTCAACACCATCTGCCCATACGAATGTATGGTGTCTACTTTGTTGAATCTAACTAGTCTTTGAAGGTTGGGATCAATTCTCATACATTCTCACATAAAGATATGTGATGCAATAAATATGGGTCTAATCAATAAGAGTTTCTGGTGGGCAAGGTCCGATTAAATCGACAAGCCGCAGAGCATACGCTCGAATTGTCAGGTGCTATGAATGATGCATGATGGTGTGTTTGATCAGTCAAAGTTTCTGATGGGCAAGATCCGATTAAATCGGCAAGCAGCAAAGTGTACACTAAGACGATCAAGTGCTAATGGTGGTAATAGGATATAATAAGCAAGGGGTTGGAAAAGTAAGGGGTGTTGTACTATGCTAGATATGAATGAGATGATGTTGCTATATGAACAACTAGATAGATGGAGGTGTCGCGCAAGCTAATTCGAGTGGCTTAGATTAAGGCTTGGATTGTTTTAAAGGCTTACACCACGATCAAGTCGGACCAGACCAGGGCTAGACTCTTCTTGCTCACTCACACTCCCTTCAGTGGAGGAATGGAGTAAAGCTAAAGGGATAGGAGTTGCTACTCGCAAGAGAAGGCTGAGATTTTCTAAATTGGATGCTCAAAACGAATGAGAGAGGGTATTTATAGCTGTCCCAAGTGGCAGTTTTCGTAATTCTTGATCGGTGACCCCCCGTATAGCCTCTCTCTCTTAGCTTTGGACAGCTGGTACTCCGAACTTGGAGTGAAAAATCTCCAAGTTCGGTGTACTTGCAGGTTTGGTCTTGCTCTGAAGTTAAGGGTTAGATTTTGGGTTGGGTTTAGGTTTGATTTTGGCTTTGACTAGGTGAGTTGACTAGGCTGAAGGGATGGGCTAACCGGGTGAGTTGACTCATTGAGTTAACCCACCGAGTTGACCTATTGAAATATTTTTGCCTAGTTTCTCCTAAGGGTAGTTTTTTGGGCCTATGATTCGGGGTGAGTTAACTGGGTTTAGGTTAGACTTTGGGTTATGGATTAAGGTTTGGATGAGTGAGTCGACTAGGTTTGGACCTAGGGTTAGGGATATGGACTGGGTGAGTTAATTGGGTTTGGACCTAGATTTTGAATTATGGATTGGGGTTATGGACCTAGGGTTTGGGATATGGACTGGGTGAGGTAATTGGGTTTAGACCTAGAGTTTGAGCTATGAATTGGGGTTATGGACCTCCATCCATCCGGTCATTCAATCAACTTTTAACCTGGGGTGGGGTGTCTAAAGGGGCCCACCTTCAATATCCATTGTCGTGGAGCCCATCTTTGATGTAGACCATCCATCGTATGGGCTTCACCTTCAATGTGGTTTGTACATCATGTGAGCTCACCTTGGATGTGAGTCATTAAACATTAGGGGTAGACCTTTGATGTGGATCACCTATTCTGTGGGGCCCACCTTAATGTGAGTCATACATCATGTGAACCCACCATTAATTTTAATTGCCCATCATGTGAGGGCCACCTTCAATGTCAACCACCCATTACATCATGTGGAGCCCACCTTTTGATGTGGACCATCCATCATGTGGGCCCCACCTTCAATATGGGTTGTCCATCATGTAGGGCCACCTTCGATATGGATGGTCCAAAGATGTGAGAGAGAGTGAAATTAAAAGTAGTAATTTTTTTTGAAGTAAAACCAGTAACTTTAAGATGATAAGTTACTTTTAAAGGGGGTGTTTACCATAGTAAATTAACTTTTTTACAGCCATAAATAATAATAATAATAATAATCAGGGGTGGAGCCATATAGGGGCGAGTGGGGGCAAATGCCCCCTGAGTTTTCAACCGTTAGAGTTCAATCCTGACCAATTCATGTGTAGGGCTGTCAACGGCACGGATCATGATCCGTATCCGATCCAAATCCACTCCGATTTAATCGGATTCGGATCATCGGTTCGGATACGGATACCCAAAGATGATCCGTTTAATATTCAGGTCGGATTCAGATCAACCTTGATCCGACCCGTTAACGACCCGATTAAAAAAAACCCAACCGTCTCCTTCGTCTCTATTCTCCACGCACGCAACCATGGGTTGTATCATATTCGGATATCAGGTCGGATCATATTCGGATCAGAAACGGATTTCAAAATATTTAAACGGGTCGGGTTCAGATCATATACTTGTGATCCGAATCGGATTCGGGTTGAATATATCTTAATCGGATCGGATACGGATCATCACTGATCCGACCCATATCTGACCCGTTGACAACCCTATTCATGTGGTATGGTATAGTTGAGCCTTTGATCTACCTCCTTTTTAAGCTCAAGTCCTAAAATGATCTGTCAAAATAGATGGGTGATGTGGATAAAACATATATATCATGGTGGGCCCTACAGAGCCCCTGATAGGATCGTCCGTCTCTAGCTAAGTCCTGGTGGGACATGGATTTCCTACAAATGTGTTTCACATGAAGTTCCTATATAAGGAAGTTATGTGGGGCCCACCATGACCTTTTTTTTTATTTTTATCAATCCACCCTGTATATCCGATGTCTGCTTACTTTAGGACATGAGACAAAAAATGAAGCAAATCCAAAACTCAAGTGGGTCAGATGAGAGGAAATGGTGGGGATTGAGCGACCACCATCCATGATGTTTTTTATCAAGCCACCCCATCCATCCATTGTCTACTTATTTTAGGACGTGAGAGAAAAAATGAAGCAGATCCAAAACTTAGGTAGGTCAGACAAGAGGAAACGGTGGGGATTGAGCGACCACCATTGAAACATTCGTATAGCTACAGAAGTTTAATATTAGGCTAAATTCTTATTTTTTTCAATTCATCTCAGTATAAATTACCTTGTAAACAGTTTGGATAGCATATAAACATTAAGGTGAACCCCAGGAAGGTTTCAACATTAAGAATTTTTTTCCCACTTTTTCCACTAGTGTGAGTTTCGGATCTGCCTCATTTTCTGTCTCCCGTTTTAAATAAGAAGGCAAAATGGATGGACGGTATGGATTGATCGAAAACATCACGATGGGCCCCACATAAATGCGAACAACTTTAGTAGGAAATCTGTATTCGTCCATAGGAAATCTCGGACGTGGATTAACTACTGAAGGGAGATCACTACTAAAGTGACGTTGCCAAGTTCTATGGGCCTCACCATGATGTATGTGTTGTATCCACACTGTCCAACCATTTAGAGAGATCATTTTGTGCCCCCGTGGAAGAAAATCCCGGTTCCGCCCTTGATAATAATAATAATAATAAGTTACTTATGGGCCGGTACCTTAACAGGCCCGCCATCTCCTGTCCCCCACTTTCATACTTTTTCAATCCTACATCCATTTCTAAACTCCGTACATTATATTTATCGCATGTTGTCTTTAGCTGGTTGTAGGAAGCCAAGTACTTTCCCGGACACATTTGAGCCATCATTACAAGCCCACAATTGAAAACAAGAAGGTGGCGATCTTCCAACAATGTAAAGTACCACTATAGTCGGGTGTGGTCCTCCCTATTCGGTACACAACAAGGTATGACCCTAACCCCTAATATGATGGCCATGCTTTTCATTAATTGACATCATTGGTTATAGTTTCCATCATCGACAATGATCAATTAGAGATGACCGATATATTATTTTCAAATTTTATTCAATTATGATGATAGATGACCAACTTTACATGCATCGTACTAGTGTATGCATGTTTTAGAATTAGAGATCTAACGGCATGCATGTTTCCCATTCCGCATTTCATGTTGCATGCATGTATCCCTATTAGAGTTTCAATGCCCTACATGTAAGGTGACAGAGTCACATGGTCCATGCTGAATTTGATTTTATGTTGAGACTACGTTACATGAACCATAGTAGGAAAGGTCTAACAAACACATTAAAGTATATAGTGGCCATGATATGTATGTTGTTCATACCTAACCTTCATTTTCAAATTATCCACAACGCACTAAAGTATGCATGTCTTATATCTGGAGATATGATGGCATACATGTTCTTTGTTGCACTTTATGTTGTATGCATGTATCCATGTTGGAACTAAAGTCATGCGTACTAAGGTGATGATGTAATATGGCCCATGATCAATATGATCTACCGTTTAGATTGCGTTACATGGACTATAGTGGTGAATCCCTAACCATATGATTGAATTTTTTATAGTGGCTATGGATATGGATAACCCTTCCTTTATTTTCAAATTCTAACATTTAAAGAAGCTTATGTATTTTGAAGTATACCACTAAGGTGGTTAGTATAAAACTTTTATTACATATACTTATGTTCATGGAATATCATTATGATGAGGATATCTTCGGACATGTGGATGTTTTTTATTCAATTTCTTCCTTAATTAATTACAAATTTTCTTAATATACCCTTTTCTACAGTGCTATTGGATGATGTAATAAATACATAGTATACACTATATAGTAATATATCCTAACTAAGTTGTCTTATTACATTATTCATCAATTGGCTGTTTAGACTTGTTTATAAGATTTTCAAGTGTCTTTACTATTTCTTCATTTTCCTTATTTACATTTGCTCAAACATATCATTTTTATAGTTTATTTTGAATGATATGGATGTCATTGTCATTTCTGTAACTTCAAATATTTCCCACATAGATATGCATGGCCATGAACAATTATGACCTTTAATTAATTTCATATCGTATGTATTTATGAAGCTCATTTTATCTGATTCAACTTTTGTTTTCGAATATTGTATGAGCCTTCATCGGTGAACTTTTTTTTTGTTAACTTATCTTTATTTCATAGTTGATATTACAATATGAGTTAACAAATGTGATGTCTTGGAAAGCCTCTGCATGTATTACTTTATGCATATGTTATTACATTGTGTGTAGCTCTGTACTTCTAAGGTCCTTTGGTTACTAGTATGGAAGACCTGATAAATACATTATGGAGTCATTATAAATGTTATAGATGAAACTAAACTCATTAAATCTAGCTATCAATAATCATATGAAGGTTCAACAACTATGGATACCTATGTTATTCGATTACATCGTATCATAAAATTAGCAAGGATATCTCTAGCAACCGTTTTGGCCTCTAGCCTTGGCTGAGGGAATAATTGGAATACCTTCCAGTTTAAAGGAGGTCAGATAACTAACATCCAGAAGACCTAAATTGCACCTAGCAACTAATGGGCATTGGATAAAAAATGGGATCCTCCATCTTGCAATTCAAGGTGGCCACTACTCTATAAGCTCCAAACACGAAAAGCACATAAGCTATTCATACTCTTTGAGCAAGGAGTATATAAAAACGATCCCAGACTCTTAGAGATCGAACATCATGCATCTGTATGACTGGATCAAACCACCCCATGCATTTGGTTTGATTTCTAGCTCTTATTAAGTGGGGTGGAGGCACTAAGTAGACCCAAGACCATTCAAAGGTCCAAGTCTCATTAATCCATTTATGATTTGATCATAGACTGAACCATAACTGGGCTGGCTTAGGTTTTGGTCTAGCCCATGACTCTTATGGACTTAAATCCAAGATGGTCAGTAAATGGTGTTAGAAGAATATTTTATCGATGGATAAATGATGGCGTCCCCCCGAGTTTGGTCAGTAAGCATCATCATGTTTACTTTGATGATAGGCTAACTTGGGGTCGTTTAAGATTTTTACAGAACTTAAAACAAGGGTGGATGCCTCTGATAGGAAGGAAAGGATTGCTTAAAAGAGCCATGGTGGAACTAGTGAATGACTCGGTGGCCTCGCATGGGGTATTTATAGGTGTTTTAGTAGCTAGTTGCCATCAATGTTCTCACTAACTAAAGGCCACATGGACGGCTAAAGAATGATAATCACATGGTATCTTAGATCAACGATCCTAGCTGTTTTAAATGATATCGAGATCTACAACTACTTAAGCATCATTCAAAATCACAGCCACATGGAATACTTTTTTTATGATAAAACAATAATTTTTTTAAATCTGTGGTGCTGCATTTAATACAAGGTTGCGTATGGAAGGAAAGATATGTCTTAGAGATTTGCCTAGATTTTCTTACGATTTTCTGATAAAGATCAATAACATCAGAAGATGAAGATGATTTTATAAGTTCGTTTGCTAAAGAAACCAAAAGGTAGCATGCCTCACGAAAAGAGTGAGCTAAAAAGCCAAACGGTCATCATGGACAAAATATTACAGACCAAATATAAAATAGGTTTAAAATTTAAAGCCACATAAACTGCACTAGATTTCGGATGCAACCTTCATTCGTTCACGTTTTATGGATTTAATGATTGTTGTCGAATCATTGGTCTTGGCATAAGAAAAATGATACACTCTCAGAAGAAAAGCCAAATCTTCATCCTTTTTCTTCTTATACTCTAGTTGCCTTACATGGGTAACCAAAGAGTCCAATCAGCCATCCGAAAGGAGATCGGATAATTGGAGTGATAGTCAGGTTTTTACCTCCTTTTCAGGAAATCAATATCGTAAGGCTGATCAGAGGATGAGGGCAAGGCTGGAGGATTGGCTACCTTATGACACAACTCATGGAGTTGGAGGAGTTGGCTCTACAATACTTTCAGATCTACTAAGGATTGAAGAGGAGATTCTTAATCCATTTTTCCTAAAGGACCTACCAATTCCCCAACTTATGGCAAATCGACCAAAGTCAATGGTAAATCTTCAAGATGTTGGGCTAGAAGAATGGGTTTGTATGAATCCACTACAACGGGAGTAGAAGTCATTGTTGGTACGTTAGAAGAAGCAGTGGGCTCGACAATAATGGCTTGTTGTGCTGGTATTTTTATAGAAATAATTGAGTTAGTTATTTCATGAATCAACGAATCCAAGGCATTAAGCGTAACTACTGGGTTTTCTATATCGGTAATGGGATCATTATACTCTGGGCCTTCCTGAGACAAAGTGAATCCTTGAATTGGAAAAAGACATGTCAAAAGTTCAGTCAGCGTAAGTTTCGGGCGAATAGAGCTTTGGCGTCTGACAATTGGAAAAGCTTCGGGCACATCTTCTTCCTCAGGGTTACTTTCATGAGAGTTATCCACATCCACTCCAAGGTTCGATGAGCTTGCAGTCTTCTATAATCTTCTTGCCAATTTGCTTGTTGTAGCTGTTGGCACATGGTGGGATTGGAATCGTCTTTACTACTATTACATCACTCCTAAAGGGCATATTGGGTGGAGCTTCCCTTACTGCTTGATGAAGGGAAAAATGATAGTAAGAGAATGATTAAATAAAAAAGAAATGAGTAAATTCAAATGAAGCAATCCTGTTGCACATACCCAATAGTTGACCTAACATTGTCAAATGATTCAACAACCATTGGCCAGCGACAGTCACTCTAGATCTAACAGGCTTGGCCAATGCGAGAGGAACTCCTGGAAATGGTGGCAGATCTTCATCAAATGCAGAAATGTCTATTTCACCTTCTTCTCATAACCATATCAAGAGTTTCTCGTGTCATTTTAAAGCCTCTTGCATGTGTGGTTTATATAACTCAAAGGATACCATGGGATTGTATTTTAGTTGATAAAACTGTTTAAATCATTAAACGACTGATGCTTGATTAAATATACATGTTTTAGCTAGTCCGGAAGTGGTGTACTTTTGTTTCTTTCCTTGCTATGTTTAAGAAGAAGACCCACCATATGAGGGAACAAACTCTTTTCCCGAAGGAATGATTTTTTTACTCTTTTACCTCTTATACTGACAAAACTCACCAATTGTCATAATAAGTGGCCCACCAATCTTTGAAAGAAGTTGTAGATAAAGGCTTATCATGGACTGCAAGCAACTTGAAGGAAGAAAGAGTCTGATTGTAATGTGCAAGAGCAAAAACTATCTCACTAGACGATGTGATATGACATCACTCATAAGGAGGTTGATTGAGAGAGAGCTATAATAGGGGAAGCGGAATAGTTTGACTGAAACCGAATTGTTGAGAAAGAAGGTTAGGAAAATAGAATTTTATACTGTTCTTAACGTTCTTTCCTCTGTTTGTTTTAGCATCACTAACTGATATATCTTTAGCTATGAGATAGCTAGCCCAAATCTAATAAGGACTAGCGACCATGTGTGAATTGATGTGATCAAATTGGTTGTTAGTAAACCAATTTAGACCAATATGTCTTCCTTTGAAGGGAGAGAGAGTTTGGTCATGGCGATCAAAAGGAATGGTATATAAATACTAGAAACTTTCACTGAAGGAAAGTTGCTTAATTGAAATCGAAACTCGACATAGGCCATAAAAAGTAAATTGACCTATGGGCTTGGAAATTTATTCTGTAAGATTAATGAAATACTCACGTAACCAGAGTTGAAGACGCCAGAAAGGACCTCTGACAGAGTGAAGACCTTTAGACAAAAGGTCATAAAGACTTTGGTACAAATGAGACAGCAAAAAATGGCTAGCATTACTCTATGACCAATGACTAAAGTTTCTACCAGGCTAGTGTATTCTTTGGTCATTAAGTCCGCTGAAACACAACAAGGAAAATGACATATCCACATCAGAAGGAAGCAATAATGCTCTTGATAGGAGACATTGTCTTCAATCTTCGCTTTCGCAACCATGGAAGGACCATAAGACTTACGAAGGTTAGAATGGTCGAATGTATTTTTTTAAGAATTTTTTTGATTATACCCCATATAAAATGTAAGGCCAGTGAGAGTAAGACTGGTTAGGGCACAAATATCCATAGTGTTTGGGCTCATTGGACCACATTTAAAATAAAAAGAGTTAGTCATGAGACTCCAAAAACATGTTGCAACAATAAGAAGAGAAGGATTGAGATCTATATTACAAATAGATAGATGAATGTAATCAGTTATGCTGAGCCGATCCCAAAGATCCATGTATCCACCCTTGACCCATTTATACCATTCTACTCGTTTTTCATGGTACATTGGCCACAACCTAGGAGTTTTATCTAGTTACAATAAGTCCAATCCAAGGAAGAGTGGCTAGTTAAAACGACTTCTTTCCTATCAACAGGAAAATAAGGAAGAACACTCTCTAAGATGGGGGTACACATAGGAGGAAAAAGCAGGTCTCAAATAGAAATTAGAATCAGAAGATTTTGACTTGGATTAAAAAATTACCTCTAAGCAAACCAATTCATGGAGCGATTCAACTAGTGGTAGAAGATGAGAAGCTGGAAATGTTGGGATATTGGAAGGTTTCAATTTCTTTGGAGCCATGATGATCAATGAAGATACGAATCAATAAGAGCAAGATCAAAGGAGATAGTAGAAAGAAAATGAACGCGAGACAATTCGACTTATATACGAAGCCGAATGCGTCACATTAATTGCCGCATGATAGCCCACACGAAATTTGAGACAAAAACTATCACTAAGATATAATAGTATCTTCTTCATTTGACGTGTGATATTGTACAACAGAAGAAATGAAGAGATAAAAATGTTGTTTGAGAATATGAAAAATAAGGCATGCAATACGTGGACGAAAATTTAGTTCAATACTATGTTTCTCGCCATCCTTTGTCAGATGACAAGAAATGTGAGAGGGTAGTGTTTGTACCGAAGTTTGGCAAAGCGAACCAATGACATAGATTACACCATGTGGCATGCACAATATCTCTATGCACGGGCCAAATATTTAAAATCAGATAATGCTTCCTGAAGGCTATGCCACTTAGGCAATCTCTGGATAAGGATGGATAGTTGTTATGGGCATGTCAGCACTAGAGCACGCTTGGCAAAGGCACACCATAATTGAAGAAAGGTAACCACTTGTTCTAAGTTGGTTACATGCAAAGGTGCCATGTGAGCAATCAACTATTCTTCCCATCGTCAAAGGAAAGTTATAAATAGCCAAAGCAGATGTAAAGCAAATGATCAAACTCAAATCCAAATAAACTAACACAACAATATTGTTTTTATTCTAGTGTAGAGTTAATTTAGCTTCTCCATTGCACATCATCCATGGACCTTAGGTTAGGAGTAGCATCAGTTCATCCCTGCGATCACGCCAGGATTGACTCGTAGCTTGTAATCAGTAGTTGTAATTCCCTTCCATTTGCGGTTGCATGTTAGATCTGAAGGAAGACCCTTAGTTGTAGGAACTTGTCTGCCTATGCTCACGCATTGGGTTCAACCGTAGTTGTATTAAATTTCTAGCATCGCCCCATCCCCTGCTCATCAGCACATTGCTCCTCGAAGAACCCTGCTCCTCTCAATTGGGCTGTTGATCTTGCTTGAATAGCCAGATTATGCCTAATCCCACACACTTATCTCTCTCTCTCTCTCTCTCTCTCTCTCTCTCTCTCTTCGCCAGTTCAATCATACAACTACTGCATCTTCACAAGTTCTTAATTGTCAAGGCAAAGAAGAGCCTATATTTGAGGAAGAAACCCTAACCTCTGTCAATCGCTTGAGCAATGAGTGCACGAAAGTTGGCTAAGCAGACGAACAGTTGAGCCCTAATCGAGCACCACTCTGCTTAGACGCCAGGAGTCAGTGGTCACGGTTTGAATTTGACCCAATCGGTTATGGCATGCAAGCAAACCTCGCACTCTACCTAAATGACAGGGGTCAGCGGTCATAGTTTGAATCTGACTTAATGGTTATAACATGCCCGCAAACCTCACACGTGTTCCACATGGTCGGATTTAATACCAATAATATGAGATAAGGATAAATCCTACTTCATCCAAAGTCATCTCATATTTCTCTATGCTTCCCTTTATAAAATGGGAAGGTATCCTCTCATAAAGGTGCTATAAGTGAGAGGGATTTTAGAGGGAGTAAAGAGGGAAATGAGTTTATACTCAGTTTATGTCCATCTGACTTGCCTCTAGACAATCTAAGCCATTGATCAAAATCCAGTGGCCATCTCAACCACAGAATCAGAAGGGTACCAATCAGATCTTCTTTCCTCTCGTACCTGTTAGATGGACTGATGGATGTGCACCGTTCATCTTTGACTATGTGTGAAAGTCTTTAATTGTGTAGATACCATCTTACCTTGTGGGCCCACCCATCTAGGACATTTTTCAAAATCCAAATTTACAAACCTTGCCACATGTAAGAATGAAGTTGCAAGTATAAATGAAGTTTGGGTTTAAACCTTATCGTCTTGATTGGACAACTGTATAAGTGGCCTTCATACACCCCAATCCGACCTAGACAAATTGTAATTAAGATGTGTTTTGGAGGGACTATTTCCCAATAATGACATTTACGAAATGATCCTAACCATCTATTTGATGGCCATCGAATGGACATTTGGGAATAATATATATAGTTCGCATTCAAACTACAGTGAACTAAATCAGATGGTTAAGAAACGTTTCATAAGCATAAATTTTGGATGCCACTGTAGATTGAGTCCCCATAAGTCACATTAGATACTCCATTGATTCTTTTCATTGGATTGTTGGCCATCAAGCAGACAGTTAAGATGAAAATTAGATAATGGTCCAAACAAACACAAATGTCAGTTACTGTGATGTTGGCCACAATGCAAATAACTGGTGTACGATCAACATGCGTGAGATTATCAACATCCATTGCATTGGTGAATTATGTTGAAGTTCACTACTCAAGTGGACCATCTAATACTCCCAGTTTATACATTGCACACAGCGCACACATGCCTTTATATGTTTTTATTATGCATCCATAACAAGTAGGGGTGGCAACAGGCGACGCTTGGGCCTGATGCATGTTGGACTTGGGCTTGTGGTAGAAACCATCTTATTGGGCATGAGCCTGATTATGAAACCCTACTAATAATTGAGTTGGCCAAGGGCTTAGGTTTTGCCTCAATTAATGCTTTACATAAAACTAAATAATAGATCCATTTGGGGATATAATGGGCTGCTTTGGGCCTTAAATTGAATTCGGGATAGCTAATTAAAGGTCTGGGCTAGTGCCCGACTCTTTGTTGATTTTAAATGAAAAATTGAATGTGGCTAGCCATGAGGGTATTCTTATTATTTCAATTTTCTGATTTGATGGCTCTTTCTTTTTTTGTGTAGTCCACATTGAAAATGTAAGTTAGGAAGCCTATACAATAAAGGCTATGTGAGGCCCAACATAATGATGGTGTGACATCCACTCCATATATACGCTTGTGCAAGCTCATATGTTAGAATATCAACCCAAAAAATAAGGCAAATCTAAAAGTTTGAGTAGGCCATGTCACCAAAAAGAGGGAATGGTCCATCGTTGCGTTCTCTTTCATCAACTGTACTCTCTACCAGAGTTGTACATCAAGCCGAACTGAATCAAGCTGGTCCTAGCTCAGCTTGGCTAAACCGGCAAACAATCCTAGCTCGAGCTCGGCTCAACCTTCGAGCTAGAATGGCATGCATGGCTTGATTCGATCAAGCTTTTGAGCCCAATTCGAGCCCAGTTCAAGCCTGAAAAAAATAAAATTTTGAATAGGCCCAGCCCAAAAGCCCGGCCGAAACAGTTCAAAATTTGGGCCCAAAGGCAACCCCAGGCCCATTATCACCCTTGACTTCTATTCCACTTGCTTTTATAAACAGTTTTTCCTCTTATTCCTTTGCTCTCTTTCGATGTGGGACTAAACAACCTCCCTTTCCAACTAATTGAGTCGAGTTAAATAGTAATCGAGTCAACATGAATTGAGTTTCGAATCAAGTCGAATCGAGCCAGGGTCAACTCAAGCTTAGCTCGAAAATCTTTAAGTTGAAAAAAAATTGGCTCAACTAAGTTCGAACCCACCATTTGAACCGAGCCGAACCGAGTCGAGCAAGCCAACCAAACTAGCTTGACTCATGTACAGCTCTACTACATGCTCATTTGTTATACATGTGCCATACCCCATTATTATAATGTGAGTAGCATTTGGACAATTTTATTGCTGCAACTAAATGAGGGGATGGGCATTAATAAGTAATTTTAGAGTGTGGCTACTCGCATCCACTTCTCTTCCTCTCTATGCATGGTCCACGCATATGTAATGTTAGGTAGGACACTATTCAGTAGAGGCTTTGTGGAGCCCACTCTGATGATTGGATGACATCCACATCATACATCTACTGTGTTTGTTCATTTCACAACATTAGCCCAAAATCTAAGCACATCAAATGCTTGAGTGGGCCAAAGTGGGCCACCCGCCCTTGGAGTACATTTGTAGACCTCTCTTTTGGCCTGTTTGATTTTTCATTTCCTTTGCAAATATCCTGGAAATAAGTCATTATTATCTTTTTACCCCATTTGAAAATTCGGTATAATGCCTATCTCGAAAATTGATCTAAAAGTAGTTTAAAATTATGGGCCCCACCCCACCGTGATATATATGATATATCCGCTCTGCCCATTAGTTTTACTTGAATATTTTGAGACATTAGCCAAAAACTGAGGCAAATCCAACACTCAAGTGGTCTACACCAAAGAAACAGTGGCCTTAAGAAGTTTTCAATGAGAGGTGTTGGATTTCCTTTTTCTTGAGGTATAGTCCACTTGAGCATTGGTTTTGCCTCATTTTTGGGTCCATGCCCTAAGTTCATTTGGCAAAATAGATGGCTGGTGTGGATATGCCGCATACATTACAATGGGCCCCACTTATATTTCACATTCTCCTCAGTTTTAGCAATAAAAAAGTAGGCAGTCAAGTCCTATATGGGGAATCAGAGTAGGAATTACCCAAAAAAAAATAATCATTATACATTTACAATATATTTATTTGAAAAGTGGAAAATCAAACAGGCTCTTGCACATAGGCATTCCCGCACCCCCTTCGTATCTCTCCTACTATATAAATATGGGATGCACGAGCCATACCCCCCTTTAATTATAATAATTATAAGAGTAATGCTAGGGCTATTTGCAGACTGTTTCACCTTTTATTGCCTGGTTTTCCTTTAACCATTTTTTTTAAAGCCAACTATTGGAAGGTCAGGATTTTCCTACACGTAGACGTTTGGTTAAGGGACCTATGATGAGTGGACAATGGGCCCTACTTGTACAAAAGCTGCAGTCTTTTACAATTTCATGACCCAAGAAATGTGTAATGATGGGTGGCAATGGTAGGGTCAAGTCAGACGGGCCGACCAGGTTGTTGTGCTCAGCCCGTTTAATAATGGAACCTTAGTTTCCATTCCAGCCTTGTGAATAACACCACAAAAGGCCAAAGGGCTCGCTTTCAGGCTTTGCTGGGCTTTCATTGAAAATGTTACAATAATTAGACCCAAGCAAGGGCCAACCGTTAAGTAATTGGATCACAAAATCAGGCCCATGAGCAACCATGGAGGATCTGCCTCATTCTTTGGCCATGCCCTAAAATTATCTCTCCAAATGGATGAACGGTATGGATACAACATATATTGGGCCCACAGAACTTGGTGACGTCACTTCAGTAGCTAATCTCGCTGTTGAACCCGTCAATATCTGGCGTGTGCACACACGTAAAGGACACATCTCCCTCCCACGTGAATCGCTCGTGGGTTCCAATTTACAGGGCAAAGTGGGGGATTAGGAGAGACCCCAGATCTACCGAGGTGGGTGGGACCCTGACTGTGGGGCTCACAGTGATGTATGTGCCTTAAATCCACACTGTCCAACCATTTTGAAATCTCATTTCAGTGCGTGATCCAAAAACTGAAGGTGACTCAAATCTTAAGTAGACCACACCACAGGAAACAGTCACGATTG
Organism: Liriodendron chinense; assembly: GCA_003013855.2. Taxonomy (NCBI): domain Eukaryota; kingdom Viridiplantae; phylum Streptophyta; class Magnoliopsida; order Magnoliales; family Magnoliaceae; genus Liriodendron; species Liriodendron chinense. The sequence goes on along the minus strand of ML058327.1, from coordinate 7,136,643 downwards.
AATCCCCACCATTAAAAATTCATAGATTCCACTGGAATGCTTATTTTCCATCCATCCTGCTGATAATGTTAAGAACACCCAGATGAAGGGACCACACAAATATCATATTGGTCCAAAGATTTTGTGGCCCACAAGAAGTTTTTAATGGTCAATCACTACTGTTTTCTGTACTATGGTCCATTTGTGATTCTGAACTGCTTCATTTTTTTTGGATCATGCCCTAAACTGAGCCTTCAATACGGATGGACGGCGTGGATAAAGTCACATGCATCACAGTGGGGCCCACAGTCAGGGTCTCACCTCCGGGTCTCATCTAATCTGCTCCCCGGCAAAATGTCTTACCTATTTATTAGGGCGAGCGCTCCGTTCAAAATGGTGGTGACTCATCTCCTCACATGTGCCACTGACCGTAGAACCATCCAGACCATCCAAATTGGGACGCGGATTTCCTGCAAAGCCTTTCGCAGGAAGTTCCTGCGCTGGAAACTTTGGTGGGGCCCATAGTGATGCTTTCTGATAAATCCACCCGTCCATCCATTTTGGGAGCTCGTTTTAGGACATGAGAACAAAAATGAACCGGTTCCAAGACTCAAGTTGGCCTCACTAAAGGAAAAAATGGTAGGTAAATTACTACCGTTGAATCCTCCCGTGGTCCACAGTGATGTTTATATGACATCCATCTCGTTCATAATGTCACTGCTACTGGGATGAACTGAAACCATCCATTTTGGGAGCTCGTTTTATGACATGAGAACAAAAATGAACCGGATCCAAGACTCAAGTTGGCCTCACTGAAGGAAAAGATGGGTAGGGAAATTACTACCGTTGAATCCTCTTTGGGGTCCACAGTGATGTTTATATGACATCCATACCGTTCATAATGTCACTACTACTGGGATGAACTGAAAACACAAATATTAGCATGATTCAAAACTCCTGTGGCCCCACAAATATTTCAACTGTAAATGTTCAATCCTCACGTTTTCGGCCCACTTGAGTCTTGGATCCGGTTCATTTTTGTTCTCATGTCCTAAAATGAGCTCCCAAAATAGATGGACGGGTTGGATTTATCAGAAAACATCACTATGGGCCCCACCTAGGTTCCAGCGCAGAAACTTCCTGCGCAAGGCTTTCGCAGGAAATCCGCATCCTCCAAATTGTTGGTCTCTTTGTTGATGGAGGATATTTCTAAAATCATACTGATCACGAAACCATAACCATTCAGTTAATGTCTATCGAATGGATGGTTGAAAGTAAGATGAGTGGTCCAAATTTGAAAGGAAACATCAGATGGTTGGTATTATCTTTTAATTTAATTGTCAATTTTCAGTTACCGTTCCATCCACGTGGATGGTCTTATATTGACGTGCATGAATGCCATGTGCACGGTTGGAGAATCACGAACACTTCGTAAATGGAACAAAACTAGCAAGGAGTCTATTCCAAGGGAGCAGGACCCACAGATTTGTATGGTTAGGTCCGGCGCGGCTACGGTGGATCCGGGGATCACCAAGGTGCGTGGTATACTTGACTGTGGGCCCACCTTGATATCTGTACCTTGTATCCATGCCGTTTAGCTGTTTTAAAAATTCATTTTAGGGCGTGATCCAATAAATGAAGCATAGTACAGGAAATTGTGATAATCGACATTAAAAAGTTCCTGTGGGCCACAAAAGTTATGGACCAAGCTAATATTTGTTTAGTCTTTTCATCCAGGTCTTTCTGACCTTGAAAATAAACATTCCGATGGCCTCCATTAATTTTTTAATGGTAGGATTCAATAAAAAATGTTTTTTGTGGCGTGGTCCACATAAAATTTGGACCTGTTTCATTTTTGCTATCATTCCCTCAAATGATCTTTCAAAATGTATGGACAGTGTGGATGCAAAGAAAATACATCACACTGGACCAATCAGGTCAAGGTCGCTCGTGAATAAGACGCGGCTTTCGTGCCGGTAGTTTCGGCATTGCCGCGGGACTACCAAACTCAGTGATTCCGCCACTGTGGGGGCACACTGTGATATACTACATAATAAAGTAGGGCGAGGGTAGTGCGTGATGTCTTGCTTATTTGGGGAGAGCAGAGGGAGCGAATTAGATGTTACCCTGGCAACACCTTAGTGGGTGTTACCCCTACCGTGTGGGGCCCATATTAATATATTTTTTATATATCTATACCGTCTATCTTTTTTCTCATATTATTTTAGGATATAATAGAAAAACATAAGAAGATCCAAATCTCAGGTGGACCATACCACTAGAAAGAGTGATTAATAACCATTAAAAACATTTTGTGGGCCACAAAAGTTTTGGATCAATCTGATATTTATATTTTCCCTTCATCAAGATCTTATTGACATTATCAAGAGCTTGGATTACAAATAAAAATTACCAAAACCTTACCATGGGCTCTTTGGAATTTTTAATGGTGGAGCACTCAATCACACTGTTTCCAGTGGTATGGTCCACTTGAGATTTGTATCTACATAATTTTTGGAACCTTATACTAAAATTGGCTGTATAAACAGATGGACCGAATGGATATACAAAATATCATCCATGTGGGCCATACGGTAGAGGTAACACCCACTAAGCTATTACCGGGGTAACACCTAATTCGCGCCCGAGAGGACACGTTACAGGCTTGTGTCAGACTTGCCGACATTGCAGGTCTCTTCTAACAATATGCTCTTTACAAATACAGATATGACTGGTATCAATGTCCCCAGCTTTACATATGGGTAATACTTAATCCCTGTCCCTTTTCATCCGGGTCTTGTTTACCTTATTAAGAGAAATTTTGCTACACCCACGAGTTAGCTACGCTAGCTACACCGGGTGTAGCAATGACCCACCATGACGTATTTGTTGTATCCACACCTGTCCATCTATTTAGCGAGATCATTTTATGGCATGATGCTAAAAATTAAGCAGATTCAAAGCTTAAGTGGACCTAGAACAGAAAATAGTGGGAATTGAATGCCAACCATTAAAAAATTCTTGGGGGCCACCTGAGTTTCTGATCTGCCTCATTTTTGGTATCATGCCCGAAAATGATCTCTCCAAATGAATGGACGGAGGGGATACAACACATACATCATGATGGGGTCATTACTACACCCGGTGTAGCTAGCGTAGCTAACTCGTGGGTGTAGCAAAATTTTTCTCCCTTATTAACCGGTTGGATGTAAAATAAACATTCGCTTCTATTTATTTTTTAATGGTAGGGATTCAATAAATATTGTTTCTTTTGGTGTGGTCCACATAAGATAGGTTATCTTTCATTTTTGGGATCATTTGCTAAAATGATATTTCAAATGTATGTACGGTGTGGATTTAATTAAAATACATCAAAGTGGGCCCTACAGTTAGAGATACACTGACATCGGTGGATCCGGGATACATCGAAACCGCGACCAGGTCAAGTCGCTCGTGATTTGGACGCGGCTTCCGTGCCAGTAGTTACGGACACGCGGAACTACCAAACTCGGTGATTCCGGGACTGTGGGGCCACTATGATATATGTATTTTATATCCATAGGGTCCATCTATTTTCTGGCTCATTTAGTGAATGACTCAAAAAATGAATCATATCCAAATCTCAAAGTAGACACACTATAGAAACAAGCGGTGATTGAACGCCTGCAGTTAAAAACTTCCTAGAGCCCACTGTAAACATGGTTGAATAGAGAACGCAAATATATGCTTGATTCAAAAATTTTGTGGCCCTAAAGAAGGTTTTAATGGTGGGCATTCAATTTCAACTATTTCTTATGACGTGGTCCACCTAAGAATTTCATTGCTTCATTTTTGGGCTCATTCTATAAAATAATCTGTCAATTGATGGACCGTGTGGATATAAAATACATGCAGTACAGTCGCTCTACGGGGCCGGAACTGCCCAGGATCCAGCGGAGGCAGATCTCGGAATCTAGGTGTGGCCCACCGTGATGTTTGTAGAAATATACGCCATCCAACCATTTTTTGAGATCATTTTAGGCGTTACGATAAAAAATTGAACAGATACAAGACTTAAGTAGGCTGAAAACGTAACGATTGAACTTCCACAGTTGAAATATTGGTGGGCCATGGAAGTTTCAAATCAGGATAATATTTGTTTATTCCGCTCGTCTCAGTAGGCATGACATTATGAATATGGATGGCATGTATACATCACTGTGGAGCACATAAAGGTTTCAACGGTAAGAATTTTCTTACCCACCTTGTGCTTTAGTACGGCTCACTTTAGTCTTGGATCCCATTCATTTTTTGGTGCAACGTCTAAAATGATCTCAGAAAACGGTTGGACGGCGTAGATTTCTCAAAAACATCACGGTAAGCCCCACCTAGATTCCAAGTGCAGGAGATGCCTGCGAAAGGCTTTCGCAGGCAAGCCGCGTCTGAAGGAAGCGGATTGGCTGGTGCACCCTACACCACCAGGGACGTGGCGGACGCAGAGCGAGAGCGCAGTCCTCGAGCACCGAGTTTGTACGAACGGTTCAAAGAAGATTAAGGTTCTAGTGGACCCTACAATGATGTATTTAGTACATCCAAACCGTCCATCCATTTCGCGAGATCATTGTAGTTCATGATACATAAAATGAGTCATATCCAAAACTCAAGTGGACCACACCAATAAAGACAGTGGGGAATGATTCTCACCGTTAAAACATACCCAGGGTCCACCATGATGTTTATTTGTCATCCAAACTGTTCATAAGGTCACAAGGACCTGGATGAAGGGTAAAAATAAATATCAGACTGATCCAAAACTTCTGGACCTCCAAAAATGTTTCAATGGTATACGTTCAATCTCCCACTACTTTCTGCAGTGTGGTCCACTGGATCCTTGGATCTGTCTGATTTTTTTTTTTTTATCAAGCCTTAGAATGATCCCAAAACATGGACGGACAGGTTTGGATATAACAAGTACCTCATGGTGGGACCCACAGAACTTGATGACGTCACTGCACCAGCAACCTCGCTGGTGTAGGGTGCACCAGCCAATCCGCTTCCGCGTCTGAATGGGAATCACGCTACACGAAGAGAAGACTGCGGGGACAGCGATTGACGCGGAACAAAAGGTCCATGAACGGGGCGCACCATGCAAAGTATACAAGCAATTTTCGGTTCTGACAAGTGGGCCCCATTTTCCACTAATCAAGACCATTGATCTTTTGAAATCCATCGTGGATGGAGAATTTCCTTAAAAAATTTTCAGATTGGAAGAACTAAGCTACCAATATTATAACATTTTCCTGTTGAATGCAGACGTTTGTTGTATTTTTCTTCTTTATGCCATTAGTCAAAAGGTTAAAAGTGATTTCTTTGATATTTTTCGCAAGTATAAACTATCTAAATTGGAAAACAACAGATCAATGGCTTGGATTACCTAATCAAAGCCCCATCTGTAACCATTGAAAGACCATGTGTATCACGTACCAATCAATTTCCTTTTTGCAGCATTGTAACTTTTACTGATTCGATTCGGTAGTGACCCACGGTACGGGTCGGTGCTGGAAAAGCTACATGGGCCCAACTCTATGTGTTTAATCAACGCCGTCCATCCATTATTTTAGGGCATCATGTAGAAAATTGAGGCAGATCCAAATCTCAGGTAGACCACGTCATGGGAAACACTGGCAATTGAATGTCCACCATTAAAAATTTCCTACGGTCCATTATAATGTTTATTTTTCATCGAACCTGTTCATTAGGTCACAGTGCTTTCCCTTCATTCAGGTCTCTGTGACCTAATCAACAGGTTGGATGAAAAATAGGTATTATAGTGGGCCCTAAGAAGTTTTTAATGATGGCATTCAATCACCCTGTTTCACATGAAGTGGGCCTACCTGTAGATTTAGATCTGCCTTGTTTTTGGGCTCATGCCCTAAATGAGGGGATGAAATGGATGGATGGAGTGGATAAAAAATTACACTATGGTGGGCCCACAGAGCACAGGGTCACTACCGAGTCCCAATCCGATTGTACGGACCGGAATACCATGTGGCAACTGTTTTACGCAACACTTAAAATAGCCAAGCTCTTTTGGGGCATCTATGTTTTATGTGTGAAATCCACTCCGTCCATTAGATGAGCTTCTTGATGCTTAGACCTGTGGCCAGAAATCAGCCAGATCTATGAATAAGTGGGCCACGGCACATGGAACAACGTGGAAGACACCAAGTGGGTTTGGTGTGTGGTCTCACGTGTTGTGAGGTACTCTCTTTTTAAGTTTCCTTGGGATTATCTATAACTTTAGTGGGAAGGATGGTCCATCTTGCTTCCCACTGTGGACAACCAATGGTTCGAAATAACATGGATCATCCTTTACTAATAATCTAATCTATGGCGTTCAAATTAACTGAGAAAAGAAGAAGAGATTTTCAATCAATAGCAGCCTAAAATGAGACGCGGTCTGGCTAGGGACCCATTACCAGCCAGCTAGTTGGTTTCAAAGCTATGTGGCCCCACCATGGTGTGTATGTTTTATCCACACCACCCATCCATTTTTCCAGCTCATTTTAGGGCATGAGAATGAGGCAGATCCAAAACTCAAGTGGACCATACCACAGGAAATAGTGGGGATTGAAATCTTACGTTTGAAAGCTTATTGGGGTAGTCACAGAAATTTTGGATCAAGCTGATATTTGTGTTTTACCTTCATTCAAGGTCATCCAAAGTTATGTGACCTAATCAACAGGTTGGATGGCAATTAGACATTACAGTGGGCCCGAGGAAGTTCTTAACGTATACTATGGGAGTTCAATCACTATTATTTGTTGTATGGTCCACAGAAGATTTAAATCTGCCTCATTTTTCGGATCACGACTTAGAATAAGTTGGAAAATGAATGGATGCGTGGATAAAACACATACATTATGGTGGGGTCTATAGAGCTTTGACACCAGCTAGGTGGCTGGTGTTGGGCCCACCGTGGTGTTTGTGAGAAATCCACCCTGCCCGCCCATCCATTTTTTGAGATCATTTTAGGACATGTGGCCAAAGATGAGCCAGATCCAAAACTCAAGCGGGCCACATGAGAGGAAATAGGGAGAATTTAGTGACCACCGTTGAAACATTCAAATGGCCACAAAAGTTTTGTAACAGTTAAGGTTTTAGTGTGTTCCCTTCATCCAAGTGCAAATGGCCTTATAAATGGTTTGGATGGCAGATAAACATCAAGGTGGAGCCCAAAAAGGTACGAAAGGTAGGCATTTCTTTTCCCACTGGGCAGCCCACTAAAGTTTTAGATCTACCTCATTTTTTATCTCACGTCCTAAACTGTGCTTGAAAAAGACAGGGTGGAGTTCTCACAAACATAACAATGGCCCCACATAGCATCCAGTGGAGGTACTTCGTTCGTTGATGTAGCCTTGCTTTCACATGGGCTTTAACAATAATGTTAAAGACATGAACTTGCCATGATCTAAGCCCCATACTAAATTGGGGGCTTATCTTACAATAACTAATGGGATGGCGCCATGCATCATCTATGATTAATCTTCCCTTGTCTTGGTTAAAATACCAACCAATTAGGATTACCATGGCATGAACTTACATTTGGAGCAACCAAACGCACCTCAAGGCAACAATTTGATGTGGTGGTGATGTAGGAGGATGTGGGAGGTTGATTAGAATCTTCCTCATCGGATATATATCTTAATCCTTGAGGTGTTCTTGAATTCACGAAAAGATAAATGGAACATAATTCCTAAAAATTGAAAATAATTTATTGAATAATAATGATTGATTACATTAAAAATTAATTTAACAACTTTATATAACCCTAAATAAATCCCAATTCATACTTACTAAAAATAGGAAGTTTTCAAAAATAGAAAGTTACTAAAAATAATAAAATCCTAATTAAACACTACTATTAAGTAGACTCTTTCTAAAACTCATTGCTCAACAAAAATAGAAACTCCTAAATAAACAAAAACTTTAGAAAAAATAGTAATTTTTTTCTAAAATCAAAATTACTAAAAATAGTAATTTTTCCCTAAAATCCCGTTTCTTTGTCGTAATCGCGAGTTTCTGGTGAAATGGAAGTACATGAACCACTATTAACCTCGAAACAAAATTTTAGTGAGAATTTATATACTGTGCGTCCCATAACTCCTCCCGGATCAAAAGTTATGGCCGATTTATGGTCCACCTTCTTTTGATCCATCCATGCGAAAAATTGTCAATTTTATTATCAATTTTGTCGACTTTTCCTTGATCTTTTTTCGGTTCATGTGCGATAAAAATGTGCTTGATCCACGCCCTTCATTAAGGGTTCCTATCTTACATTAGGTGGTACTCCTCACTTTGAGGTATTTTGACTGACAACATCATGAAATTTCTTGACATTTGGTGCAACCAAACACACCCTTAATTTTAATTCTAGATGCACCTAAAACAGAGGTCTAAGTACCATGATTTGGAAACATAGCAACCATTTGTAATTTTGTACAACTTGTGAGCCATTATTGTTCATTTTATCCTATGATGTGAGTTTGTTTGTCATCACCCATGGTTGTCTTTGATGATCAATGGCCACCGATCCATCTTATCCAACAAGAAAACAATCAAAGTAGCTTTAGAAAACAAAAAGTGGTTAATGGTGAAACATTGATAACTCATAGCATATTGATAGATTGATCCACAAAACCCAACATTTGTTCTAAAAGAAAACAAGAAAAGGAAAGGGGAAGGAATTTCACTAGAAGATAAAAAGTATTTGGATTGAAAATTACAATCCAAACACTATCCAAAAAAAAAAAAAAAAAGGGTTGTCCACCCTCTTGATCCAAGAAGTAAAATTACATTCAAATTCAACCAAAACTCCTATAATTTTTATTAAGGACTTCGTTTTCCATTGTGTATATTAGTAAAATACTTCATTTTTTTTTTTTGTATATTCCTTTTTTTGTCTAGATTTTATTAGTGTGTAATCCGCTTAGATTAAATTTCGTATTTATTACATTATTCCATATTTGGGGCCATCCCACATGTATAAATTTAGGACCTTTCACGTAGTGAAATACAAGCAATTCTTTAAATTTTCACTTTATGTTTTTTTTTTCAATTTTATCATGGTAACAGAGCTACCAATCTAGAGCTCTTAATCATCTGGTGTATCCCGAACAATTTCATTACCAAAATTCAGCTAGGCATCTATCCCTTGCAAGGACTTAAAGCATGCTTCTTCTTTTTTTTTTTTTTATAATTTTTTTATTATAGTTTTCGCATTAATTTAAGCTTATTTGTAATTAAGTTTGAATTTAGAATTATAGTAATAAGTGTAGAGTTGATTGAACAATTTATCAATTTGCGGAACATAATAAAATGATGATAATGTTCTTTATGTGAATTGATTGTATGTGATGGGTGAATCCATCGAATAATGGAGTGCAAACTTAGAATACTTAGTCCCACCTTTGGCATGGTATCACGGTCAAGTGTACATAGGTGTCGAGCGCGAGGTGTGAGACTATCAGTTTTGTACTTTAGTGGCATGGCTTTGATCCACTTGGATAAGTAGTCTGTGGCAGTGACTGTGACTGTGAGATGATGTTGGGTTGATGGGACTAATGATGTTAAGGCCCCAAGCGGCGAATGGCTAGGAGGCAACATGATGGTATGAGCCATTGGGTAGATGTGGATGATGTCTTCATGAATCTGGTACTGATGGAAATGTTTCACGTAGCATACGAAATCATTGTTGGCCAGTAATACTCCATGCGTCTAATACGGTTGGGGACATGTTGATGGCCACAGCATTCTCCCAAATGTGCTTCTCATAGAATATGTTGGCTTCTTGTCTAAGCAGCATAGGAGGACTTGAAGAGGCTTGAATTGGTTGGACACTAAGTTTGGATTGCTTAGATGTGTGGTTGGGTTGGATTCCCCATCTTTTCTCTTCTGTCTCTAGTCCTTTTTTGGACTCTCTGGCCTCCCTCTCGCTGCTTGATTCCCACTAGTGACAGTTTCATGTTCTTTGAGGTATTTCAGGTGATAGGAACAATCTAGTGGTGATAAGTAGTTTTTCTGTTCTTCAGTGCATGACCTTGGAAAAATGTATGTACCTCTCTTGTTACATGTCAATTTTTAGTAATCTTTGGCTTATTGGAAAGATAATTCATAAGCTTCCAATAGGATTGGATCACCTTATTCAAAGTTCATTTGATAATTAAGCAGTAGGCCCAAAGTCTTTGATAGTGTGACCCACGTTACTTACAGAGTCAACTTTAGTAAATTGATCGGATCTCTTTTACTACTTGTTAGATCTAGGTGATCTTAGGCTTGTTGGAAAGAGAGTTTTATGAGCTTTCAATAAGCTATAAATTACATTAATTAGAGATCCTTTGGTTTATCGTGTTACCATGAGAAGACTAAGTAGTGAGGTGAGTGAATCCTTTAAACGACTTGGATTGAGTTGGGGGACTTTTTGGTGGATTTTTGGGAATTTAGATTTCTAGGGTTTGGGGTTTCGGGTTCTAAGGTTTCCTAGAGTTTAGGGTTTCATGTTTTACAAGAATTTGGACTTTATAGTTTCTAGGGTTTATGTTTTAAGGTAATTTGTACTCTAAGTTTCCTATAGTTTAAGTTTTTAGGATTCCAAGTTTTGAGCCTTTGATCATGGTCCAATTTTGATGCAGTTGGTCACCCCATTTTGGGTGGGGTCTTTAGATACAGAAAGTAAAAGTGCTAGAATATAAATAATTGGAATATAAATGATTGAAAAGTAAAGTAGAAGGTAAAATGGACAAGAACAAGAAATAAAAAAAAAAAAAAAAATCACATGTTTCGAGTCAAGCCTAGCTAGTGGCAAACTAAATCCCCAATGGAGTCACTAAATCTATGGACATTCGGTGAATGCTCTCCCTTCTTCCACCTCTGGCCTGGGTGTGGCACATGGTATGTGGGATGGTGTGTGTTGTAGAATAAAGTTGGTCATCGAAGAAGTATAAGCAACATGCGACCAGTAAGCGCCTCTTCATAAAGTCGCGACCAGACCATTTGACCAGCGAGCCTTTCCGCTCATATCCCGTATATCGCTTGAGACCTGTGACCGCCTATACATGCCCGTTATGTGAGCAACTCTGCTCTTGGTCACTAAATGAGGCCATCTACGAGTGCGAGCAGCTCTACTCTTGGTCGACAAGCGAGGCCATCTACGAGTTCGAGTAAGTCTGATCGCTAGTTGTTTGTTTGTTGGGGACATTCTTCGTCTTATAGTACCAGCAGCCCACATAGGTCGTCTTTGGCTCGTTTCTACTCATGGTTCCCTACAACGGAGGATCTCCATTAAGAGACGTAATCAGCTAGACGTCTAGAGTGATTGCACCATCTCCTTACCTAAGGATTAACAGGATAAGCACCTTATCCCCTGAAATCAGCAGTGATCCTAACGGCTTGCGTAACATGCTGGATCACCCAAATCTCTATAAATAGATAGTCTCATAGATGATAAAGGTACACAATCTCTATGCTCACGTTTCACACTTCATCTTACTATCAAGTCACCTCTGACTTAAGCTTCGGAGGGCCAACGGCTAAGCACCGGCCACCCTTAGTTTTCTCCTTTGGCTTTCGGGTGTGGAGGGGAGCTCACTTCCTGAAGGACATAGCCTTGGGAGGGACCCATTACCAGAATCTGACGTCAACAGATTGGCGCCGTCTATGGGAATGAGTAGTTAATTCATTCTCATTACAAATTGTCACCTTCCGCTATGCCTCCTAAGAAAACGGCTCATCCTTCCACCTCAAAGCAAGCGTTACCACCACCAGACATCCCTGAGCCAACTCCCAATCTCCCTCAGGCTATTTCGACTGGGATTCCTCCTGTAGAGCCCAACCTTCCTGCGCAAAACCTTCTTGCACAAAATCCATTCCAAGAAATATCCGGTGGCTTCGATGGTGTTATGCGTTTCGTCGGAGATACCCTTCTTACTCTCTAGGCTGGATTCTAAGACCTATCTAATCGGTTCGATCAACATTTTTCCGAATCGCAGCAACCTCCATAAGAACCACCATTACAACCTTTGCCCGCAGCTTCTAGACATACTCTAGATGAACCACAAGTTCGCAGCCAACCCTCCTTCAAATCACATTCCTCCTAGTATAGTTCCTAACCAACGCCCACAATCTATTCTCTCCAGTGCTTCCCGACAGCGTCAGCCTGAAGAACAACTCGATGACGAAACATCTAGTTATACCCTGCTTTGGGAAGGGGATCTCAGGAAAATTGCGGATCGCTTCGCTGATATCGAACATCAATATCAGTCTAGGCTCCCGACGTCCACTCTGACAACAATTCGGCGATCTAAACCTCTTTTTACTCGCGAAGTAATGGAGGCTCCTTTGCCTAAAAAATATCGGATGCCCAGCATTGTCCCGTATACAGGTATCGACGATCTCCTTGAGCATTTGGAGACGTAAAGATCCCTTATGGAGTTGGAAGGATATAGCTCCGAAATTATGTGCAGAGCTTTCTCTTTAACTCTAAAAGACGCGGCGCGTACTTGGTTCAGTGGTCTAAAGCCCCAATCTATTGAATCCTTCTCTCAATTGTCGGATCTCTTTCTTTCTCAGTTTATGGGAAGCATTCGTATAAAAAAACTTGCATCTCACCTATCAGATTTGAAGCAGCAACATGGAGGGACGATCAAAGAATTCACCATTCGATTCATGGCAGAAGTAGTCCAAACCGAAGGTTATATTGAAGATAAGGGGCTCACTGCCCTTATAGCGGGCATCACAAGCGAAAGATTTCGATTCACCTTGGATAAAAACCCTCCTAAGATGATGATCGAGTTTCAAGCCAAGACTTAAAAATACATAAACGCTGAAGAATTAGCCCTAGCTCTCCATGGTGTTTAAGGAAAAAAGCGAAAGGCTGAAGATATCTCTGCAGCAGATAAGAAATACCGATGTGACTGACGTGATCGTTCTCCAAGGAAGTCTTATTCGAAAAATATCGCAATTATACACCTCTCAATCGATCTCCCGAAAAGGTACTGATGGAGATCAAACACAAGTTGTATATCAAATGGCCCCTAAGGATCAAGTCGGATCCCCAAAAAAGAGACAAAAGGAAGTTTTGTTACTTTCATAAAGATCACGGGCATAACACTCAAGATTGTATATCTCTTAAAGACCAGATCGAAGCCCTCATTCGAAAGGGGCACCTCCGAGACTATGTCGCACGACAAGATCATTCGCCTAAACGATTTGGTACGCCAGCACGTCGCGATCACCAGGACCATAGGAAGAAGTCACCACAACGCCTGTCTTTCCCAGGAGGATACCGAGCCACCAGGCGAAATTCGAACCATTGTAGGAGGCCCGACTTGTGGAGGAGACTCAAGAGCCTCAAGGAAAGCGTATACTCGAAAGGCGAGCCAGAAGCCCCAACACGTTTATTGGGTGGAGAAATCATCAAGCCCGATAAACTTGAATCATTAGCAAATTTCTTTCTCTCATGCAGATGCCGAAGGACTCCATTTTCCTCATGAAGATTTCATCATAGTAGCGTTTGTTGTAGGCAAATATAGTTTAGTGAGAAGTGAGGGATCGCGGCATATAGTGAATGCTGAGCGGTCAAGCTCGTGCTCGCGATGAAGGGTCGCATCTCCTGAATGCGAGCAGTCAAGCTCGTGCTCGCGATGAAGGGTCGCATCTCCTGTGTGCGAGCAGCTCAGCTCGTGCTCGCGATGAAGGGTCGCATCTCCTGTGTGCGAGCAGCTCAGCTCGTGCTCGCGATAAAGAGTCGCATCTCCTGTGTGCGAGCAGCTCAGCTCGTGCTCGTCAGAAGGGGTCGCATCTCCTGGTCGCATCTCCTGAATGCGAGCATTCCTGACACGAGTAGCTCCTGACATCTGAGCAATCGTGAGTCTTTGCTTTTGGTTTGGACGGTCTTCGTATAATAGTTCCAGTAGCCCGTATAGGCCGATTCTGGCTTACCTTCTTCAATGGTTCCGAATCTCAAGGGATTGCTATCAAGGAACGTAATTGACTGGTGAGTTGTTGGATAAAATCACTCCTCTATCTAAGGAAAAGAATCTTATCCCGCGAAATCAGCGGGATCTCAATATCTTACGTAACAGATTGGATCGCTTCAGATCTATATAAAGGGATGACTCCATTAAGAGAAAGGTACACAATATTCAATCCCTGGTCTCGCTTTGCTTGGCTATTCTTCTTGCTTTGCCTGACTTAAGCATCGGAGGGCTAACGGCTGGACATCAGCCACCCTTAGTTGCTTTCTATCTCTTTACAGGTCTGGCGGAGGAAATCCCTGTTGGAGAGAAGGTGAACGACCGGAGGATCCTGTTACAAAATCTGACGTTAACAGTTTGGCGCCGTCTGTGGGATACGACTTGATCGTCAAAATCAATCGTTCTAACCACCGATCAAAATCCTTCTGAGATGCCTCCTAAAAAAGTTGCTCATCCTTCGACTTCAAGGCAGGCACCACCTCCACCCCAATGAGACGGAATCCATACCTGCTCTTCCACCCACTTCGACGAATATCCCTCAAGGAGCCCCAAATATGCCATCAGCAAACCCATTATTGGAGGCTTCTGGAAATCAAGACGATGTCCTGCGTTTCCTCGGAAATACTCTTCTAACTCTAAATGCCGGAGTTCAGGCCCTGTCGAATCGGCTTGATCAGCATTTCCTCGAACTGCAGAGACAACCTTCCGAGGGGTTACCACCGCAGCCCATACCAGTGGCATCCAGACATTCTATGGACGAATCACAGGTCCCACCACTTGGCAGCCATCTCCCTGTGCCGTCTCCACATTCTATACATTCTAGTTCGTCTCGACAACCTCAACCTCAGGGATCCACCGTCGAAACTTCAGGCTATACCCTACCATGGGAATGAGATCTCAAAAGAATCCATGATCGTTTTGACGTCATGGAACAGCAGTATCAGGCAAATCGACCATCTGCCGTCATGGCGGCGATACATCAATCCGAGTCCCCCTTTACCAGCGAGGTTATGGAGGCGCCGTTACCTAGAAAGTATCGAACGCCTGTTATCACCCTCGTATACAGGTATTGGTGATCCTCTTGAACACCTAGAAACATACAGGTCTCTCATGAAGTTGGAGGGACATGGCTCAGAAATCATGTGTAGGGCTTTCTCCCTAACATTGAAGGAAGCAGCTCGTATGTGGTTTCGGAGATTAAAGCCTCGTTCCATCAGCTCCTTTTCCCAGTTATCGGAAATATTCCTTTCTCAATTCATGGGAAGCATTCGCACTAAGAAGCCAGCCTCCCATCTGATGGATCTGAAACAACAGCATGGGGAGACAATAAAGGAGTTCACAGTACGGTTTACTGCCGAAGCCGTTCAAACTGAGGGTTATACTGAAGAAAAAGGTTTTACAGCCCTCATAGCCTGAATAACGAGCGAGAAATTTAGGTTTGCTTTAGATAAGAGCCCTCCAAAAACTATGGCAGAGTTCCAAGCCAAAGCTCAGAAGTATATCAATGCAGAAGAAGTCGCATTAACACGCCATGAAGTACAGGGTAAGAAACGCAAGCCAGAAGGAGCCTCTTCTACAGATAAAAAATATTGTCGTGATCAACACGATCATTCTCCTAAGAAGCCTTATTCTGGTAAATATCATAACTACACTCCTCTTAATCGGTCTCATGAAAAGGTTCTAATGGAGATTAAACACAAGCCATATGTAAAGTGGCCTGCAAAGATCAAATCCGATCCTGAAAAGAGAGACAAGAGTAAGTTCTGCTTACTTCCACAAAGATCACGGGCATAGAACCCAAGACTGCATCTCTCTACGAGACCATATCGAAGCCCTTATTTGAAAAAGCCATCTCCAAGATTATGTTGCTCGTAAAAATCAATCACCAGAAAGGGCGAAGACCTCATCTCGCCAAAAGGAACAACTTCATCATCAAACTGACCAAGAGGACGCTGAGCCTACGGGAGAAATCTGCACCATCGTCGGAGGACCAGCTTGCGGGGGCGACTCTCAAGCTTCAAAAAAAGCATACGCTCGAAAGGCGTCCAAAGAACCCCAGTAAATCTATTGTCTGGAACAGACGCCCAGCTCGTCAAAAGCCAGCCATCCTCCCATTTCTTTCACCCTCGAAGATGCAGCGGGAATTCACTTCCCTCACGAAGATTTCATCGTAGTCACATTAAAGGTATTAAATTATCTGACACATCGAATTATGGTGGATACAGGTAGCTCAGTCGATATTCTATTCTTGGAGGCTTTCAACAAGATGGCACTTGCCAGAAGCCTACTCAAGCCAGTTTCGACCCCCCTCGTCAGTTTCGGAGGTGAGGTAGTTACACCTGAAGGAAGCATTGATCTCCCAGTTACTTTTGGAGAAAATCCAACGAAGACTACCGTCTTCGTAAACTTCCTCGTGGTGGATCGAAAATCAGCGTACAACGCCATTTTGGGGCTGCCGTCTCTTACTAAGCTTGGGGCAGCCTTGCACCCTTCATATCTGTGTGTCAAATTTCCTACCCCAAATGGTATCGGGGTCGTGCGAGGAAGTCAACAGGAGGCACGGTCTTGTTACCAGATAGCCCTACAAGATCGAAAGAAGGCTCAAGCGACACCCGTTATGGAGATAGCACAGGGTTCACCCAACTTTCCCACCAACACTTCGTTGGATCTGAGAGAGAATACTCTCCAATCAGGAACTCTTGGGGAAGAAACAGTGGCGATTCACTTAACTAAAGGCGACCCGTCCAGGGTCGTATACATTAGATCCTCTTTAACCAATGTCCATCATGAAGATCTGGTCCGTTTCCTCACCGAATACCAGGACGTGTTCGCTTGGTCTCATAAAGATATGCCAGGCATCGACCCCAATGTCATTGTACATCGTCTCAATATCGACTCGAAACATAAGCCCGTACACCAGCGTCGACGTGCCTTCACTGCAGAAAGACAAATGGCGATCAAAGCTGAAGTCGAGAAGCTACTCACGGTTAATTTCATAAAAGAAGTAGACTACCCAGAGTGGGTCGCGAACGTGGTTCTCGTCCGGAAAGCTAATGGCAAATGGAGAATGTGCTGTCGACTATTCAGATTTGAACAAAGCATGCCCCAAAGATAGCTTCTCGACACCGCGGATTGACCAGTTGGTCGATTCAACAGCTGGACACGCTCTGCTCAGTTTTATGGATGCTTATTCTGGTTACAACCAGATCATGATGCATCCACCTGATAGCCCGCTGTTGGAACTAGAAAAATCAACCGCTCGTCGGCAGTCTTTTTCCGGATGTATTGTTGTTCTGGGGTTCTGAGTAATAGAAATATTCATAAACAATCACAAGCATTCACAAAAGGTATACAAGAAGAGATATCGCAAGGCAAATTTTATTCCAGAGATCCTGAGATCTTGTACATTCCAGGCCGTGATCTGGCACGAGCCCTTAATTACATCAAATGGATCGATCACCCTTAATTAAAAGGTAAAAGTAAATGTATATGCCTTGGAGAAAAATAAAGCAAATAAGGAAGCAAAAATATAAATCATGCGCGCCACAAGGAACATAGAGATTTTTACGTGGAAACCCTTGCGGGAGAAAACCACGGCACGAAGCGACGAAACTCTACTATGAATAGCAATTGTACATGAGGTGGAGTATTCAAGAAAAGCCCAAATCGATGGGCAGAAGACTAAGTAATTAAGGACTATGGCCTCAGAGTTCATGGTCGTAGAGACCTGTATTTTGTGTGGTCGAAGGGACCTGTGTTTGTATGGTCGCGGAGACCTATATTTGTATGGTTGCGGAGACCTATATTTGCTGTGTTCTGTTATGGACTGATCCATCTTTGTACGAGTCAGGATGTCTATGTCCCATGTTTTGACCGAAGATCTGGGCTGAGACTGTCAGGGTTTACGGCCGGGAAGGACGACTTTGGGCCCGCGCCTGTCAACGTATGGACAGGTGACCTCGGGAAGTCCATTCTATAGTTGTGTGTACCTGAGCAGCTCAACCAGCGGATGCCGTTTGGATGGGTAGGGCATCGACTGTTCTTGAAGTGTCAGTCTTTAACAAATTATGTGTGATAGTTTAGAACTCTCCTGGTATGGTTTATCGTGTTAACCATAGTCCCCTTTGCTTAGTCCAAGAGCATTAATCTGGGCTAAAACATATTTGTATAATGAATACAGTAAATATGAAATTTCTGCAAGCAGTCGTCGAATCGTGTTGGAGTCTGGTGATTCGTCTTCGGGCGCCTTCTGGCTTCTGTTCACTTGCTGATAGTCGATATGCAACAGAAGATCAGTTTGAGATCTGCTTGTATACACAAATATGCGGGACATTACAAACAAAGTGAGATAGTCTTTAGTACACGCCAAATATCATAGAGTGAATGTTAGATTAAGCGGAATGAGACATAGTGCATGTTAGATTACGTAGAGAGAATGCTAGATTAGATGGGGTTATGCATAATGAGTATGTAACTAAGCCACATCATGTTGGGTGCATGTGCAATTAAGTTAAATTAGGCCGAGTGCAGTCTAGGCACACTTCAACTGAGACAAATCAAGTTAGGCACATGGCAGCTGGTGCTGAGTGCATGCTCATTGGTCAGGGGTGGATATGTTTGGAGAGGGGCGGATGCATTCCAGCCAAGGACACATGCCATTTTAGAGGGAGCAAATGCTACTAAGGACCGGCAGCATATAATAGTATGGGCTGGCAGCGCATGGCTTTTTTATAGGCGGCGTATGGTGCAAAGGGCTGACAGCGCATGCTTTATTTAGAGCCAGCGCGTCCCCGCTTCAAACCTTAGTGTAAACCCACTTTTGGAGCCAGCGCGTGATGAAAATCACTCTATGTCCAGCCCGTGGTGAAAATCGCCCCACGCTATAAAGGCTAGCGCATCGCTCCGTTCGAAGGGCTAGCGCGTCAAAAAAAATTACCCATTCTCGTCCGCTCTCCTTCTCTCTCTCTTCTACTCTCTCTCTCTTTCTGCTCTCTCCCTCTCTTCTTCTTGAATGCCACTCACGCAACCCCTTTATATAGTTGTTGGTTTGGGAGTTGTAACGGTTCATATATATCCTCTTATGGTGTAGTCCACTTGAAACTTGGATCAGGTTAATCTTGTGTACTCTGGCACGTGTGGACCACACTGATCCTGTGAACATGTTAGATTCTCCAAATCACTCAGATGGTGGGCTCTTGGAGGCACTGGACGCTGGTTAATGTTGACAATACGTATGTACCATGAGTTTGCATGGTTAGTACGTCTTTTGGAAAACCTGTTAGTGGGTCTCCTTTGTAGTTCGTGGGCCCCAAATCTGAGCGGTTCATTAGTTTAGGGTCGTCATTCTAGGAGGTGGCCTCAAGTTTCACCTAAATCCGAGTTCCAGGTGGGCCATACGAGAGGAAACAGTTCCACCATTCAATCACCGTTGAAGACTTATGTGGAGCCATAGAAGTATCAGATCAAGCTAGCATTTATGCATATGACACGTGTGGGCATTTGTGATTCTCTTAATGTTTCAGATGTTTCAAAGCGCATCATGGTGGCCCCACACGTCTTCAACCAGTAACCGATTCTCAATCAGCGCTTGGGCACATGTCTTTACGACAGTGGCTTTTTCCATGTTTGCATGCTTCCACGTGTTTGGCAAACTT
Source organism: Liriodendron chinense (assembly GCA_003013855.2). Taxonomy (NCBI): domain Eukaryota; kingdom Viridiplantae; phylum Streptophyta; class Magnoliopsida; order Magnoliales; family Magnoliaceae; genus Liriodendron; species Liriodendron chinense. Next base: position 7,116,998 of record ML058327.1, on the reverse strand, counting down.
TTAGGTGGGTCCCATTTATAGGGCATGGGTTTAAGATTAAAACCGTTCATCAGCTCAGGAGTGCTATTCCAGGAGGTGGTCCCAAGTTTGGGGCAAATCAGATGTTCAGGTTGGCCATACCATAGAAAATAGTGTCACCGTTGTTTTGCCGTTGAATGATATTTGGGAGTGCTCATGACGAGAGTGGTCATATCCGGGAGTGCTCATATTCGGGAGTGCTCGTATTCAGGAGTGCTCATGATGAGAGTGGTCATATCCGGGAGTGCTCATATTCGGGAGTGCTCATGACGAGTGGTCATATTCGGGAGTGCTCATGACGAGAGTGCTCATATCCGGGAGTGCTCATGACGAGAGTGCTCATATCCGGGAGTGCTCATGTTCGGGAGTGCTTATGACGAGAGTGGTCATATCCGGGAGTGCTCATATTCGGGAGTGCTCATGACGAGTGGTCATATCCGGGAGTGCTCATATTCAGGAGTGCTCATGACGAGAGTGGTCATATCCGGGAGTGCTCATATTCGGGAGTGCTAATGACGAGTGGTCATATCCGGGAGTGCTCATGACGAGTGCTCATATCCGGGAGTGCTCATGACGGGAGTGCTCACGAGTCGAACTGCTCGCATGTTCGGGATGCGACCTCTTTTAACGAGCACGAGCCGAGCTACTCACATGTTCGGGATGCGACCTCTTTTAACGAGCACGAGCCGAGCTGCTCACATGTCGGAAGATGCTCGCGAGACAAGCTTGCTCGCATATATAGGCTGCTGGTACTATGAGCTGAGGGACGTCCTCGCCATGACCAGAGACCAGAGACCAGGGCTGCTCGCATGACCAGAGACCAGAGACCAGGCTGCTCGCATGACCAGAGACCAGGGCTGCTCGCATGACTAGCGACCAAAGACCAGGGCTGCTCGCATGACCAGAGACCAGAGCTGCTCGCATGACCAGAGACCAGAGACCAGAGCTGCTCGCATGATCAGGACGTCGTGATGATATACGATCACCTGCTATTTCGACTATAACACTGAATTTCATGATGCGCTGAGGCACTTTAGTGACGCGCTGACCTACTCGTGTTTTGCAAAATTTGGGTTTTGCGAAACGGAGGGCTTGCGGGGCCCGCTTTGCGATAGATGTCGATGCACTGGCCCTATTTCTAATCAGGTGATGATTTGGGCACTCATAATCATTGTTTCGAAGACCTTGACTTTTTGGGACCCCAACACCAGCATACCGCCTTCATCACAGATCGGGGATTATATTGCTACCAGGTAATGCCGTTCGGTCTTAAAAATGCAGGGGCCACTTATCAACGTCTCGTCAACAAAATATTCAGCCGCTCAAATCGGTAGGAATATGGAAGTTTATGTCGATGACATGCTCGTGAAAAGCACCGTAGAAGATGATCATATTTCTGATCTTCGAGATGCTTTCGACCTAATGAGGAGATATCAAATGAAATTGAACCCAGAAAAATGTGCATTCGGAGTGTCTGCAGGAAAATTTCTCGGGTTCATGGTTGGTCAGTGCGGAATTGAGGCAAATCCTGAAAAGATAAAAGCATTGGTAGAGATGAAATCCCCCACCACTCTGAAGGACGTCCAGCATCTGGCTGGTCGCATCGCATCATTGAATAGATTCATCTCGCGAGCATCTGACAAGTGCTTACCATTCTTCAAACTCCTTCGTGCAACGGCCAAGTCTGATTGGAAATGGACGCCACAATGTGAGGAAGCCTTTCAACAATTGAAGCTATACATGAGCACACCCCTCATTTTATCTAAACCTGTAGCACATGAGCAACTCATTCTATATTTATCCGTGTCCTCTATGGCCGTTAGCGCCGCTTTAATAAGAGAAGATTCCGAGGTGCAAAGGCCCGTTTATTATATCAGTCGAGCAATGGTTGATGCAGAAACTATGTATTCTGATATGGAGAAGCTGGCCCTAGCCTTAATCACGGCAGCTCGAAAACTGCGACCATACTTCCAAGCTCACGCTATTCTAGTACCAACAAATCATCCACTACGGCAAGTCCTCTAAAAACCTGAGGCTTCCGGACGCTTGACTAAATGGGCGGTCGAGATCAGCGAGCACGATATCTCATTCTGTCCCAAGACCGCAGTCAAGGGCCAAGCCGTGGCTGACTTCATCGCCGAATTCACATACTCCTCCGATGATAATACCATGACCAGTGACCAGCCTTCTTGGTCACTCTTCGTGGACGGGTCGTGCGGGCCACTGGCAGCGGAGCAGGCTTGATTTTAGTGGCTCCCGACGGGTCGCATTTCCAGTATGCTTTACGTTTCGATTCTCGCGTCTTAAATAATGAAGTAGAATATGAGGCCCTGATCGTTGGTCTCGAACTGGCCATTGTCCTCGCAATTCAGAATCTGTTAATTCATAGCGACTCCCAGCTCATTGTCAACCAAGTTCTTGGTGAATTCGAGGCCAAAGAAGAAAGGATGGCCTTATACAAGTCTCGTGTCCTCATCCTACTCGCAAAACTGAAGACTTATGAAATAATTCATATTCCTCGCGAGAAGAACCAACTTGCCAATTCCCTGGCAAAGCTCGCCTCTGCACCAGAATCTGAGTTATCACATTCGGTCCCCATCGAGCATCGTCAGAACCTAAGTATCGACCAAATGACTCTCGAGCAAGTAATATCGGTATAATCATCTCCATGCTGGATGGATCCCATCATCCTGTATCTCAGAGACGGATACCTACCAGAGGACAAGAAAACTGCACGACAAATTCGTCTTCGGGCTGCCAGGTATACCTTGCAAGACGGAATATTGTTGCGCAAGAGCTTTTCCTTGCCTTATTTAAGGTGTCTTCATCCAGAAGAAGCACTTCATGTTCTAGACGAAGTACACCAGGGGGCATGTGGTAATCACCCCAGGGGGCGATCCCTAGCATATAAGGCGATGCGGCAAGGATATTATTGGCCCACTATGAAAGCAGATGCAATTGAATTTTCTAAACAATGTGACAAGTGCCAACGATATTCACCTATACCTCATGTACCATCCGAACGGATGACTCTAGTTGATAGCCCTTGGCCTTTCGCTCAGTGGGGGGTCGATATCATTGGGCCCTTGCCCATGGGAAAGGGACAAAATAAGTTCGCAATTGTGGCGGTTGATTACTTCACCAAATGGGCCGAGGCAGAACCATTAGCCAAGATTACTGAGAAACAAACTACCAAGTTCATATGGAGAAATATCATATGCCGTTTCAGACTCCCTCACACTATAATTACCGACAACGGAACGCAGTTCGACAATGCGGCCTTTGATGAATTTTGTGAAAAATGGAAGATACGTAATCTCCGCACTTCTCCATATCATCCTCAGGTGAATGGGCAGGTCGAGGCAGTGAACAAAATCATTAAGCACCATTTAAAAACCAAGCTTGGTGAATGCAAAGGTGAATGGCCAGAACTTCTACCAGAGGTATTATGGGCATATAGGACTACAACTCGTACATCAACGGGCGAGACCCCTTTTTCCTTAGCATTTGGTGTCGATGCGGTAGTACCAGTGGAAATTCAAGTGCCCTCGTATCGGATCGAACAGTATGACCCCACAGGTAATCAGGAAGATCTTCGACTTCATCTCGACCTCTTGGAAGAACGAAGAAATATCTCCCAATTACGAGCGGTCGCATATCAGCAACGTATTTCTCGCTATCAAAATGCTAAAGTTCGGCCTAGGTCCTTCCAGCTCGGAGATTTGGTCCTGAGGCAAAGATTCGGGGTTCCCGCTCGTTCGCTGGATCCAAATTGGGAAGGCCCTTATCGGGTTATTAAGATTAGTGCGACCCGGTACTTATTACCTGGAAGACATGCAGGGAAAGCCCGTACGTCGCCCTTGGCACGTGGAGCATTTGCTACGATATTACCCCTAGATTCGATGTAGTTCATAACAACATTTTATAAATAAAGTGAAAGATATCTTTTGGTCGCTTGAATAGCCCTGAAGAGAGTGCATACCATTCTCTTAACCAATTGCCTACCTTTGGTAGGGCTAAAACCACCTTTTGGCCGCTATCCCATTTATTTGGACTCGAATAGCCCCGAAGAGAGCATACGTGCTCTCTTGACCAATCTTCTGCCCTTGGTAGAATCAAAATCTCAATCGATAGATTAGTCTATCTCAATGCCGACACGGTCACATGACTCCCGGATTGAGTCTAATTCATTTTTTCATGAGTTAGATGCTCACACTTGGTGAAAGGGATCGCACTTCCAGAATGCGAGCAGCGCAGCTCGTGCTCGAATAAATAGGTCGCAGTCGTACACCCTAATTGCGAGCAGCGCAGCTCGTGCTCGAATTAAGGGGTTGCATCCTCTGATGAGTCAACATAAGATCAACACAAAGCAAAAATGAAAGATAAGGAGAATACACAACACTGAAGAAATAAATGTTCATTAAAATGATGACCAAAAGGTCAAGACAGTTACAAATTTCTTCTCAAAAGTAAAAAAAAATAAATAAATACAAGACATAGGAAGGTGCCGAGGTCAAGGTTGGTCAATCCTCATCTTGTGCAGGCTCGCGGCTCTCAGCTTCGGGACCAGCCTCAGGAGCAGGAGCGACATCTGTTGCCCCAGTGACTTCGTTCTCAGCGGCAGCCCATTCTCTAGCTGCAACCTCGAAAGCCACTCTGTCGAACTCCTCAATGATAAAAGTCGGAGCAATCTGCTGCATAACTCTGACCGCAAAATCAGCGACCAGCGATATACGCTTCATATCGCTCCTCGTCATAAAGTTGAGAAGTACGGAACTCCTAGACTGCGCAAGGACCCTCATCAGATACCATCTGAACGAGAGCCACTCGCTCTTCTTCCCAGTGGATGGAGTCATCCTTCAGCTAATTAAGTTGATGCTGGGCCTCCTCGAGCTTGGTCCGAGCGTCCTTGAGCCACTCTTCAAGCTGGATCTTATCCTTGCGGAAAATCTCCTTCTCCTTCTCGCTCTTAGTATGGAGCTCTTGAAGCTTTGCGAGTTGGAGGTCCACTGACTGGAAGCGCTCAGTCAGGGATTGGATCTTGATAAGGAGAATCTTCTTCTCTTCGTCCAGCTTGGAGATTTGAACTTCCAAGGCCTTCACCAAGCGGTCCCTCCCTTGGACCTTGGCTTCCATTGTCTTCTTCTTCTTCTCCGCATCCTCCACGCTGCGGCGGGCTGCTTCGATGTCACGTCTGACTCGAAGCGTGAGATCCAAGCTCTATAAAAAAAATGTGTGTGAGAGAGGAGATAAATCAGAGTAATCCGCCATATCAGTGACGAAAAATCGTGTAAGGTTAGTTACCTGCAGCAATCTCACCCCGATGTCGGTGGAGAGAGCTTCGGGGCTTGGTTCGGGGAGGCTTCCAAAGGAGTTGGGGGAAATTTTGTCAAACATGAACTCGCATATTGGATGCAAGTGTGGAGGAATGACAAAAGTTCCCGAGCCAGAAGCTTGGGCTACAACCATCTCCTTGGGACCCGAATCGCGAGCACTCGCGACGCCCGAGGCGGGCGCCAGCAATTCGCGAGCAGCAGTAGGCTCGCTTGAAGCCCCCTTTGGAGGGAGGCCTCCCCCTCTCCGATCGCCTTTAGGCGAGTTGTCAGCTACTTCAATAATTGGCTGACGGGGTAGGTCAACTGGAGGAAGCACGGTGGATAGAGGGGTCGCATTGACTGGAGGAGTCGCGGTCGTACGAGAAGTCATAGCGACCCCTCCCGAGGCGGCCCCTCGCGATTGAGGTCTGCGAGCAGACCCCTCTGCGGGAGCAGGCGTATTTGACGGACCCCCGGTGTTTTTCTTTTGCCTATTCGAGGCCGCGCCCTTCAGACGGGGAAGTACCCCCAGTGCACCTCTTTTGTCTCCCACGTTTGTCATTTCGTCTTGAGAGATTAGACTCGCCGCACGGAGACAATGAGGTTGTAGAGCAGCGTTGACGTGGCGTGCAGCCACCGGGAGCTTGTAGACTCTGACAAGTTTTTCGTTGAGTCCTCCTCGCAGGTTTGGCTTCACACCAGTGGGGATTCCTACGAACAAAAAAGAATACACGTTAAATCACCGATGGAGCAAAGGCACTATTCCTTTCGAATAGATAAAAACGAACACTTGACCCACCTTCGCCAAAATGGCGATTAACGTTATGGCCTTTGGGGTCGGAGCCCAATCCGGACTCCCAGTTGCCAGAAACGTAGAACCACTTTTTTCTCCATCCCGGGCAGTTGGAAGAGGGGTTCCCCAAGATAAAGTTATTCCGGTGCCAGAAGCAGAGGTAGTACCAGCCCTCGCTAGCTGGCGCCTTCTTCAGCTGGAATAACCTTAAAAACTCCTCAGCGGTTAACTCCTCGTTACCCGCCTGCTTTCAGAGGGCGAAAGCACTCAGAAGTACCCGCCAGCCTGTTTACTATTAGTTGGCCCGGGGCAATCTTGTAGAGACGGAGGAAGTTTCGTATGAAGGGGTGGAGGGGAAGACGTACGCCCACTTTGAAAAATATTCATAAACAGCCACACACCCAGGTGGTGGTGCATTGGCTGTCTCCCTTCTCCCAGGCAATCTGAACAAAACAGAGTCTGGGACCCTATATACCTCTCTAAGGTTAGAGAGTCTTTCCTTCGTCAAGATGGAAGAGTAGCCGGAGGCGGAATATCTCCCAGCCGGTACTCTGGCGGTATTGGATTCAGAGGAATCTGGGGCTTCGTCTCCCAAAGGAACGATCTCTTCGTCAGAGATTTCTGCCATTATAAAGAGATGGGTGGGAGAAATGAATAAGAAGAAAGATAAGAAGGAATACCTCTGTAAAGAGGTTTTTACTCCGGAACAGAGAAGGAGAAGAAGGAAACTTCGCAGCTGATGGAATTCGAAAATGGAGGATTTTCGGCTAAGTCCGATATTTATACGCAATCATCTCGGTTGATTTGATGGACACGCGGCAGCTTCTCATCCGGCACGCCAGACGAACGGGCGCTGGCATTAAATATGGAAACATGTGGCACCCGACGCCTCATTTCTGGCGGCAGAAAAAGCTGCACGAAAGCTGGCCATCATAAATGCAGAAGCACGTTAAGTGAATCATGTGCGATTTTCTCCCAGCAGCCAGCTGTCTACACTAGCAAACCCTTGGCATAGTTCCTCGATACCAAGGGTTTGGGGGGCATCTGTTGTAGGCAAATATAGTTTAGCGAGAAGTGAGGGATCGCGACATATAGTGAATGCGAGCAGTCAAGCTCGTGCTCGCGATGAAGGTTCGCATCTCCTGAATGCGAGCAGTCAAGCTCGTGCTCGCGATGAAGGGTCGCATCTCCTATGTGCGAGCAGCTCAGCTCGTGCTCGCGATGAAGGGTCGCATCTCCTGTGTGCGAGCAGCTCAGCTCGTGCTCGCGATAAAGAGTCGCATCTCCTGTGTGCGAGCAGCTCAGCTCGTGCTCGTCAGAAGGGGTCGCATCTCCTGGTCGCATCTCCTGAATGCGAGCATTCCTGACACGAGTAGCTCCCGACATCTGAGCAATTGTGAGTCTTTGCTTTTGGATTGGACGGTCTTCGTATAATAGTTCCAGTAGCCCGTATAGGCCGATTCTGGCTTACCTTCTTCAATGGTTCCAAATCTCAAGGGATTGCTATCAAGGAATGTAATTGACTGATGAGTTGTTGGATAAAATCACTCCTCTATCTAAGGAAAAGAATCTTATCCCGCTGAAATCAGCGGGATCTCAATATCTTACGTAACAGATTGGATCGCTTCAGATCTATATAAAGGGATGACTCCATTAAGAGAAAGGTACACAATATTCAATCCCTGGTCTCGCTTTGCTTGGCTATTCTTCTTGCTTTGCCTGACTTAAGCATCGGAGGGCTAACGGCTAGACATCAGCCACCCTTAGTTACTTTCTGTCTCTTTACAGGTCTGGCGGAGGAAATTCCTGTTGGAGAGAAGGTGAACGACCGGAGGATCCTGTTACAAAATTTGACGTTAACAGCGTTAAAGGTATTGAATTATTTAACCCATCGTATTATGTTGGATACAGGCAGTTCTGTAGATGTCCTTTATCTTGAAGCTTTCAATAGGATGGCTCTCGCCAGAAACCTACTCAAGCCTGTGTCGACCCCCCTTGTCGGTTTTGGAGGTGAAGTAGTGACGTCAGAGGGAAGTATCGACCTTCCCGTCACATTCGGAGAAGCTCAAGCTAAAGTCACTGTTTTGATCAATTTCCTTGTGGTCGATAAAAAATCGGCTTACAATGCCATCTTGGGCCGACCCTCGCTCACCATGATAGGAGTGGCTCTACACCCTCTCTAATTATGCATCAAGTTCCCCACTCCGAATGGAGTGGGAGTGGTTCAAGGAAATCAAAAGGAGGCTCGAGCATGTTATGAAATCGCAGTACAAGACCGAAAGAGTATCTAGGTAGCTCCTATAATGACGATTTCAAGAGATTCAACAATTTCTCCCACAATAACAAACCTGGACCCAAGGGAAAATACGTACCAAGTAGGAGCATCCGGAGAAGAAACGATCGAAATTCAATTATTTAACGACGATCCTTCCAAAACGGTCCATATCGGGTCATCTGAACTCCGCCTTTCAGATTCATTTGACCAACTTCTTGGTCGAATATCAAGATGTATTCTCCTGGTCTCATAAAGACATGCCAGGTATCGACCCCAATGTTGCAGTTCATCGCCTGAATGTAGATCCAAAATTTAAACCTATTCATCAACAGCCGACGAGTGTTCACCGCTGAAAGATAGATGGTGATTAAAGCCGAGGTCGATGTTCGCTTCCCCAAGTGTTGGGTTGCGATGTAGTAATAATCTCGGTAAGACCAAGGTCGATCCACAGTGTAATGACCCAAGATTTTGAGTGTGTGTAGATACGCAAGTGAGTACGCACACTACATTAGTTCAAGTATATGCATATATAAATTCATCAACCCGTTGATTTCCAAGATGAACTATCAATTACACTTGTTCATCAAAACCAGCCATTCAATTAATTATTCATCACTAGGTAAAGGTATCTGACCGTCCACTTCAAATTTGGACAAGCCGATCATAGTAAACTAAACCCTTGATCCCCATAGCTGCTCATACACAAATCAATTTAACATTCTGATCCGTTCATCTTGTTTATCATACATTGACATGCTTAACCTACCGTCAAAACTGTGATCTGATGAAATTTCATAAGTAGACAAGTCATTAAAGTCTAACGGTGTATATGTCTCACCAATAGGCCACCCAAAGACCATATTAGGAATATCAGTTTAAGAAACTGACTGTATAATAACTCATACTTGTGTTTAAGAACATAAACATCTAATTAGAAAAAAATTAGCCTTTTATATGACCATCCATCGAATTCGTATCTGCTAATTGAACTACCCAAATAACAAACCGAATCGATTATTTCGAAGATCATAGGATATATACCAAGGCTACCAGTTAAATTTTCTATTGGATATAGTACAAATGTCACTTTGGATCACCGAGTGTGATGGATCACTAAAAAGGCATCTTGGTCATCTGTAAGAGATCAAGGCCCAAACTTAACCCGTATAAAGAGCGCGAAAAATGACAGGCCTTGGTGAAGTTTCACCGAAAACTGATGGTAAACGGGATCGCTACAGGTGGTTGAAGTCAAAATCAAAGAAAAGGGTAAACTTGGAATAAACTCTGTTGAATGGTTATGGTTAAAACTTACGTGATGTTTACTTACCCATCTCTTACATGGAGCGGCCCACCTAATCGTCGGATCTGACTCATTTTTGGTGTCACACCCTAAAACTCCCTGGCCTAACTAATGAACGGAGTATATTTTGTACATACATCACGGTGGGACCCACGTGCACAACGTGCACGTGATCCCTCTCGGTCAACGTCCGTTGACCGCGTATTCAAGAAGACGAGCGTCTTCTTCTCTGGACGCTGCAACAGCGAACGGACGCTATCCGTCCGCACTATCCACGCCGTCCATTTGTGGGTCCTCTATAGTAAATCTAAACCGTACATTCTCTCCCTCTCCCCCACGCATGGAGTCCCCTTGAATATCTTTCACAACGGTCGCCAATCTAGTCTTTTCCAAACCACCGTCCAAACCAAAAGATCCCAAGATCCGGTCCGTTGCTCTGCATGGACGGACCAGACTTCTTTCGGGGGTTCGTGTGGACCCCACCTAGGATTCCAACGTCTCACTTGGGGTTTTGTCTGCAAGAAACGAAAACAGACGCCTTCTCCAACTCAAACTCCACCACTTGCGGTCCGGTTGTAGTACCGCGAAAACAGGCCATCCAAGTCCATCTTGGACCGTCCAAAAACGTCTAGGGTAGTGTATAAAACCCCCCCTAGGTGTCTTTTTCGAGAAAAAAACGTAAAGAGAGAGAGAGAAGGTCGGGTAGAGAGAGAAAGAGAGAGAGAGAGAGGGAGAGAGAGAGAGAGATAGCTCGTGTGGAGGGGTGGATCCCATCCATCTGTTGGGGCTGCTGCTGTCTGATCACTTCCAGGAAGAATAAGAAAGAGAAGAAGAAAGAGGAAAGAGAAGAAGAAGAAAGAGAAAGAAGAAGGAAAGAAAGAAAGATAGAGAGAAGAAGAAGAGAGCGTGAGTTTTCTTCCTCATATATTTTTCACTATGTCGTTCGAGTTTTGAAATTTTTATTTATATTTAGATTTCTTGGTTTAAAGGTTTGAATTGTATTCTATGATTGGATTTATGAATTATATTATGTAGAATTTTCTACAAATTGTGTTTTTCATATGAATTAATACCGGTTAAGGTTATACATGTGTGAGCCTATTTTGAATTATCCTGGAAAGATGTTTGGAATATTGATTTGATTCATGCATAGCACGATTTGTGAACTCTAGTTATTACCGTAGGGTGAGCACCCTGGTGTGTGCAATAGGCCCATTGATGATTGTTTGGGTGAGCGCCCAAGTGTGTGCAACAGTCCCTGGTTGAGCGCCCTGTGTGTGTAATATACCCTTCTGATAGTCCATCGATTGTGGACGGGTTGGTTGAGCTCCCTGATGTGTGCAAGATACCATACTAGCGTACCTGGTGGATATCAGATGATTTTGGCAGGTTGGGTGAGTTCCCTGGTGTGTACAAGAAACCAACTCTGCAGTTGTGAGACAGTGTAGGCTCGACTATAAACTGGCCCTGGATGTTCTACTGATAACCGTACTGAAATTGTTGAAGCATACTTGCATATTGTGCATTACGTACATGTTTAAGAGATTTTGATTTGATGAAATTATTATTGAAATTGTAGTGATTTGTACTTTAATGGTCAAGTGGTTTTTTACATCGAATTACATGTGTTAAACTATATGAGAATGCTCACCGGCTTTTATAGCTGACGCAGTGTTATGCGATTAACCGTAGTGACAGGTGATGACTTAGAGGACTTCGAGGAAGTGATTCCAGATGAGGGAACTCTCTAGAAGATTTTTTTTGGATTGATTTATTTTGATTTTTAGTTTGAAAGTATTGATGTAATAAGGCCCATTAGATGGCCATTAGTTTAGACAGTTTGGAACAATTTCGTAGATTTGTTGATTTATAGTTTAATTTTCAAAGTTTGGTTTATTTTGATTCCATATATTTGGTACCTTGTGAATGGAAAGGATAAAAGTTTCAATTGTGATTGTGAAGGATTCATTCATTATTTACATAACACCCTTGATTTCGAGATTTGAGTTATATACTCGAGTGTCGAATTTTGGGGGCGTTACACACAGAGACTTATGTAGGAACTCACAAAACACTTCCAATGGTCTCTAATTGAGAGCTAACTAAACTGAATTTTAGAGTTGAATGTAGATAGCAATTTTAAACTAAAAATGAACGTAAACAATGTAAAAGAGCACTAGGGGTTCAAGGATCCACTTGTAGCAATCCTTGATGCTTAATTCGCTGTGGTTTCTCAATTACGCAACTAGAATCAAAATCAAATCTTATCTAATCGAATGATAGAGCGGTTATAACAAATAATCTATCACATGTGTGATTCAAGTACATGATTCCCTCAATTCAAGTTAGGACTTGAGCACACTCAATTGCATAGGTCAATCCTAGTTCCAATAGGTTAAGATCACAATCATAATCATCATTAAACCCTGTCACAAAGTATAACTAAACTATGACTTGAACTTCATTTAAATCACATACATAATCACACATAAACAAAATTTTCAGAAAAATAGAACTTTGGATTTGTAGTTCCCAAGTGAAAATTCAAGTCTAGAGCATCTTGAATTCGATTCCTCGGAGCGTACAGGTCTAGACTCATTCAAAATAATTAAAAACTAAAGTAATTCTTCTAAACATCCATGAGCCATCATAAGACTAAGAAAGAATACTTAGAACTTTATTCAAACTTTAAACCATTGTTCTTCACTAATAATCCAACTTGAAACCAAAACAAATGAATTAAAACATCGTAGGTTCACTACAAGCTTCACCTCTTAGCCCTAGGTAAGAGGTTTAGCCGTTCATGATCCAAGAAAACATGAAAGCAACTAAGGAAAACATAAAAACTAGAAGAACAAATTAGGAAGAGTTGTAGAACTCCGAATCCGACTTCCTGCTGCCTCCCACCGTGGTAATTCTCTCTAGGATACCTTAGAAATGAGCTAGAGGAGTCCTTTTATAGATTTGGGGACCTAGGTGCGAAGAAACTTCGAGAAAATCCACAAAAATAGCTCTTTGCGCAGAGATTTTCGGAGCTCCAGATGTTTTTGGATGCCGGTCGGACAAAGTGTCTGCAAATGCCAAAATCTCTGGAGTGTTTTTCACATAGTTCGACCCTCAATCAGCCGGTCGGATGGCCGGCCTGAGAAACTGCTTCAAATTGCTGAAATCGCTAGATGTTGAAATGCATAGACCGACCCTCCAACCGGCCGGTTGGACTGTTCGACTGGTCGGACCAAGGGTCGGCCCTCCTAAAAATAGTCCAGCACTTTTTGTGTTTCTGGAGGGTTTGGCCGGCGGGCCGGTGGGCTTGTAAAATGTGTATTCTTCCATCTTTTACTCCTCAATCCTCATTGCACTCTTGCTCCACCTTTGGTACTTCACTCCTTTGATCTTCAAGGCTTGCAAGAAGAGCTTCTAAACCTTCAATTGATGAAGAATCTCTCTCATTCCTACAATCACAAAACCATGCATTAGTTAGGTCTTCAATCATGTATTTCAAGCATAGTTAGTGACGAAATGGGTTTAGAATATACACATTTAAGAGCTCAACACACCCCCCAACCAGCATTTTGCTAGTCCTGAGCAAAACATGCGTGAAACAAATTTCATTCTTCAAAACTCAACTCTCCTTTGGGAACTATGCTTCTATACACTCAATGATATGCAAGTGTAAAAATCGGGAGGACTCAGTGATGGAAGTTAAAACCTTAAACTTTTCAAAACATACCAAGTACTCATATGAAATTCCCACTGATTAATTAATAAATAGAAGAATCCAAACAAAATCAACCTAATGTGCATAGTGAATGGTTATCTCATGAATTTTTAGGATTATCTTCTTCATAGATCAACTAAGCTATGGATCCAAAAGTGTACAGATCAACAACAAGCCTATGACAGGAATTTGCCTTACCATCCTTCCGACGGCTTTCACACTACGTCTCATTTCCGGCTTTGGTTATGGGTAGACCATCCCCCGGTTGGTAATAGGTATCCCTTTTTAGAATTTTCCACCATATTTCCCATCATTCCCATATTTTCATCCTTCCTTTCCTTTTTATACATATTAGATAGGATTTTTATAAATCCATATCTTTCGTTATTTTCCCATGGACAAGGATGGACAAAGTACCCCGGCTTGGTTCCTCAACACCTCAAATCCAAACCTAGCCAATCCACAATTCTACATAATCCTTTCAAAGCATGAGAATCGTATAATGTGAACTAGGTGTAAAAGTGTTTAGAATTTCTATCAATCATAAGAATAAGAGAATTCACATACAAAACTAGTATCTTAGAGATTATTCAAGATATTCAACATCACTCACTTCGTATCTCATTTTCTTGTACTTACATTGTCCCGAATGCATAGAAACAAAGTTTTCCAACGGAGTTTTGAATTTTCAGAAAAAATTGAAAAACTTCATACAAAAATTGCTCGAAATTTGTAAAGCACTAGATTTAATCTAGTTCCCACACCCCCAACCAAATCTTGCATTGTCCTCAATGTAAAAGACATGCAATGATCAAAATATGAGAGCAATGATAAAATAAAGGGAGTGAGGAATGAGCGTACCTGAGAGAACCAAAAAAGCTGAAATTCTACCTCCTTCTAACAAACCAATGGAAAAATAAACAAGCAGCAAGCAAATCCTAATCCTAAACTACTCAATACCTCCGTAAGACTAGGAAATCAACTATCCTGATACACAAGAGCAGTCAGAGGTATGGACATACCTTCTGAAGGAAAATTCTTAAAGAACGGTTTTAATCGCTGACCATTCACTTTAAAAATGTTACCGTTCCATGGATTCAACAACTCGACAGTTCCATATGGATAAACGGTTTTCACAATGAAGGGACCGGTCCATCAAGACCTCAATTTTTCAAAAATAAATGTAACTGAGAATTGTACATAAGGACCTTTTGATTAATCGTGAAATTCTTTCGAAGGATGTTCTTATCATGAAACACCTTCGTCTTGTCCTTGTAAATTTTTGTGTTCTCATATGCTTCGTTCTGGAGTTCCGCAAGTTCATTCAATTGAAGCTTGCGCAACGAGCTTGCGTTGTCAGAATAAAAATTCATCTTCTTTATTGCCCAATATGCCCTATGTTCCAACTCCACAAGCAAGTGACAAGCTTTCGCATAGACAAGTCTATAGGGAGACATTCCAATGGGGGTCTTGAAAGCCATACAGTAAGCCCAGAGTGCATCGGTAAGTCAAAGCGACCAATCTTTGTGATCGGGGTGCACCGTTTTCTCCAAAATATGTTTAATCTCCCTGTTGGATATCTCGGCTTGCCCACTTGTTTGATAAGGGGTGCTCACTTTGTGGTTCACGCCATATTTCTTCATTAAGGCTTCAAATGGGCGACTATAAAAGTGAGACCCTCCATCGCTTATAATGACTTGAGGTGTTACAAATCGGGAAATGATGTTTTCTTTTAAGAAACGAATTACCGTTTTATGGTCATTGTTCCGACATGGAATCGCCTTGACCCATTTTGAAACATAATGACGGCAAGCAAAATATATAAGTGTCCAAAAGAAGATGGGAAAGGACTCATGAAGTCGATGCTCCAACAATAAAAAACTTCGATTGGTAAGATGGGATTGAGTGACATCATATTTCTATGGGTTACTCCTCCTAATTTCTGACAAGGCTTGCATGTTTTGCAAAACTCATTAGTATCCTTGGACATGGTGGGCTAATAAAACCCACATTGCAGAATTTTGGCTGTGGTCTTCTTAGCTGAAAAGTGACCACCACAAGCCTGTGAATGACAAAAGGAGATGATACTGTGTTGCTCATCATCCGGCACACATCTCCTTATAATTTGATTGGGACAATACTTGAATAAATATGGGTCATCCCACAAGAATTTCCTCACCTCATTGAAGAACTTATCCTTATCTTGCTTGTTCCAGTGTGTTGGAATTGTACCTGTAGCAAGATAGTTAGCAATGTTCGCATACCATGGCAATTGGGAAACTTTAAATAGTTGTTCATCAAGGAATATGTCATTGATCGCAGTCATCTCAGGGGAAAGGTGAGAATAAGTCTAGAGAGATGGTCAACCACGACGTTTTCTACTCCTTTCTTATCGCGTATTTCTATGTCAAATTCTTAGAGTAGGAGGATCCAGCTTAACAAGCGTGGCTTAGCATCTTTCTTAGAGAGAAGGTACTTAAGCGCGGCATGTGTTCGCTTCCCCAAGTGTAGGGTTGCGATGTAGTAATAAACTCGGTAAGACCGAGGTCGATCCACAGGGACTTGTGTAGGAATTCACAAACACATCCAATAGTGTCTATTGAAAGCTAACAACCAGATTTTGTATGAAATTGATGTAGGTAACAACTGTGAATTAAATTGAAGGTAAACAATTATAAAAAGGCACTAGTGGTTCAAGGATCCACTTGTAGCAATCCTTGATGTTCAATCCGCTGTGGTTTCTCATTCTCTCAACTAGAATCGATATTAAGATCTATCTAGCCGGATGATAGAGCTGTTAAACCAACTATCTGTCATATGTATGAGCCCTGTACATGATTCACTCAATACAAGCTAGGCTAAGCATGCTTCAATTGCATAGGTCAGTCCCAATTCCAATAAACTAAGTTCATAATCATGATCATCATTAAGTCCTGTCATCAGACAAAGTTAGATCATGGTTTGAACTTGAATCAAATCATATGCACAGTCCCATACATAATTTAGAAAACTAGAAAAGTAGAACTTTGTTAGGAAGTCCTCACATGAAGATCATAGTACTAGAGCGTACTCCAATTCCTCAGATCATACAGGTCAAGACTAATACAAAGCAATTAAGAACTGAAGTAATTCTCCCAAACATCCATGAGTCATCATAAGACTAAGAAAAACTACTTAGAACTTGTATAAACTTCAAACCATTGTTCATAAACATTAAAACCAATCTCAAAACCAACTTAAAACGAATTGAAACATCTTAGATTCACTACAAGCTTCACCTCTTAGCCCTAGCTAAGAGGTTTAGCCGTTCATGATCCAAGGAAACATGAAACAACTAAGAAAAAACATAAAAACAGCAAAACAAACTAGAAGGAGTTGTGGAACTCCGAAATCCACTTCCGCCGCCTCCAACCTTGCTTAAACTCTTCTAAGATACCCTAGGAACGGTCCCTAGGTGTCCTTTTATAGTGGGGAGGCTCCGCAACTTCAGAATATTCTAGAATTTGCGTAACACTTACGTAGTGCGCAGAGAAAATCGGCACCAGAATTAGAAGTTCAAATTTTACGCAGGTGACCGGTCACACGACCGGTCGCAGTGGCTGGACGACCTGTCGTGGATGCTGGACGACCGGTCTCAAAGTGGCCAAAAAGAGTCCAGTGAGTTTCGTCCTGGAAAATTAATTTAAGGACCGGTCGCACGACCGGTCGCAGAAGTGGACGACCGGTCGCACGACCGGTCGTGAACAGTCCAGAGAGTTATGGCCTCTGGGTCTCCTCTGTGCATGTGCGGACCGGTTGGACGACCGGTCCTTGGCTTTGGACGACCGGTCGGACGACCGGTCGTGGGCACCTTCTTCTGCATCTTTCTTCTTTTCTCTGACTTCTTTCTTTCATTCTTTGATGCTTAGCCCCTTTGATCTTCTTTGCTTCTAACTAGCATATTTAAGTCTTCAATTGATGCTTCCTCTCTCTCATCCCTACAACCACAAATATATGCATTAGATTGGTCTTTAAATCATGAAACCATGCATAATGAGTGATGAATTGGGGTTAGAAGATGCACAATTAAGAGCTCAACACACCTCCCAACCAGCATTTTGCTAGTCCCGAGCAAAACATGCGTGAAACTAATTCCATTCTCCAAAACCCAACTCTCCTTTAGAAACCATTCTTCTATACATCCCAAGATACATAAGAGTAAGAGTTAGAGAAATTAGGTGATAGAGGTTGAAATCGTAAACTCTCAAAAAATAATAAGTATCCATATGAAATTCCCGCTGATTGATTGACTAATAGAAGAACTTGAACAATTTCAATATAGGGTGCGTAGTGAAAATTCTTTTCATGAGTTTTCAGGGTTATCTTTTTCATAAATCAACTAGACTATGGATCTCAAGGTATATAGAGCAACAACAAGCCAATGACGGGAATTTGCCTTACTGTCCTTCCGACGACTTTCACACTACGTCCCATTTTCGGCTTTGGTTACGGGTAGACCATCCCCCGGTTGGTAGTAGGTAGCCCTAATTGGATTTTTCCACCATTTTTTCATCATTCCCAATTTCATCCTTCCTTTTCCTTTTTCTTTTAAATTAGATAGGATTTTTAGAAATTCATATCTTTCATTATTTTCCCATGGACAAGGATGGACAAAGTACCCTGGCTTGATGTCTCCACACCTTGAATCAAAATCTAACTAATCCACAAATCACATAATCCCTTCAACCCGTGAAAATCGTGTAATGTGAACTAGGTGTAAGAGTGTTCAAATTTTCTATCAATCACAAAAATAGGGGAGTTTGAATATAAAACCATTATGTTATGAGAAATTTAAAACTTGCAACCTTACTCACTTCATATCTCCTCTTCTTATGCTCATATCATCTTGAATGCATAGAAACAAAGTTTTCCAAAAGAATCTTGAATTTTAGAAAAATCGAAAAATTGCTACATAATTGCTCGAAATGTTACAAAACGCTGGATTCATCCAAGTGATCCTACACCCCCCAACCAAATCTTGCATTGTCCTCAATGTGAAAGATGCGCAATAGGCAAAACATGAGAGCAATTTGAAAATAAAAGGGAGTGAGGGATGAGAGTACCTGAAAAAGTGAAAAGTGGAATTCTTCCTCCTTCTAACAAACCTAAGCGAAAGCAAACAAAAGCAACAAAATCCTAATCCTAACTACTCTAGACCTCCGTCAAACTAGGAGATCAATCATCCTGGTAAACAGGATCAGTCAGAGGTATGGACATACCTTCTGAAGGAAATTTCTCAAAGAACGACTTTAGTCGTTGCCCATTCGCCTTAAAAATGTTTCCGTTCCTTAGATTTAACAACTTGACAGTCCCATATGGATAAACAGTTTGTACAATGTAGGGACCGGTCCATCGAGATCTCAATTTTTCCAGAAATAAATGTAGACGAGAATTATACAGGAGGACTTTTTGATTGATCGTGAATGTCTTACGAAGAATGTTTTTATCATGGAATATCTTCGTTTTGTCCTTGTAAATTCTCGCATTCTCATATGCTTCGTTCCGAATTTTTGCAAGTTCATTCAATTGTAATTTGCGCAACGAGCTCGCCTTGTCAGAATCAAAATTCATCTTCTTAATTGCCCAATATGCCCTATGTTCCAACTCCACAGGTAAGTGACAGGCCTTCCCATAGACAAGTCTATAGGGAGACATTCCAATAGGGGTCTTAAAAGTAGTACGGTAGGCCCAAAGCGCATCGGTAAGCCGAAGAGACCAATCCTTGCGATCGGGGTTCACCGCTTTCTCTAAAATGTGTTTAATCTTCCTATTGGATATCTCAGCTTGCCCACTAGTGTGTGGGTGATAGGGAGTGCTCACTTTGTGTGTTACGCCATATTTCTTCATTAATGTTTCAAATGGGCGATTACAAAAGTGAGACCCTCCATCACTGATGATGACTCGAGGTGTACCAAACCGGGAAAGAATATTCTCTTTTAAGAAGCGAATGACCGTTTTATGGTCATTATTCCGGCAAGGGATGGCTTCGACCCATTTGGATACATAGTCAACGGCGAGTAAGATGTATGCATTTCCAAAAGAAGATGGGAATGGACCCATGAAATCGATGCCCCAACAATAAAAAATTTCGATTATTGAGATGGGATTGAGTGGCATCATATTTCTATGAGATATTCCTCCCAATTTCTGACAAGGTTCACATGTTTTGCAAAATTCATGTGTGTCTTTGAACATAGTGGGCCAATAAAACCCACATTGCAGAATTTTTGCTGTGGTCTTTTTAGCCGAAAAGTGGCCACCACATGCCTGAGAATGACAGAAGGAGATGATACTTTGTTGTTCATCATCTGGGACACATCTCCTTGTGATTTGATCGGGACAATACTTGAATAAGTATGGTTCGTCCCATAGGAATTTTCACACCTCAGTGAAGAATTTATCCTTATCTTGCTTTTTCCAATGTGTAGGAATTGTACCTGTAGCAAGATAGTTAGCAATGTCCGCATACCATGGCAATTGGGAAACAGCAAAAAGTTGTTCATCAGGGAACATGTCATTGATCGCGGTCGTTTCAGGGGAATCAGTGAGGACAAGTCGAGAGAGATGGTCAGCTATGACATTTTATACTCCTTTCTTATCACGTATTTCTATGTCAAATTCCTGGAGTAGAAGGATCCATCTTAACAACCGTGGTTTAGCATCCTTCTTGGAGAGATGGTACTTAAGCGTGGCATGGTCAGTGAATATGATGATCTTGGATCCAATCAAGTAGGACCTAAACTTATCCAAGGCAAAAACTACGGCTAAAAGTTCTTTTTCAGTAGTAGTGTAGTTTGCTTGGGCTGAGTTTAGGGTTCTACCTGCATAGTAGATGACACATGGATTTTTCTCTTTTCTTTGGCCTAGCATGACCCCAATAGCATAGTCGCTAGCATCGCACATAATTTCAAAAGGAAGGCTCCAATCAGGTGGTTGCATTATGAGAGCACATGTCAACATACCTTTAAGGGTGGTAAAGGCCTTTTGACATTCTTCATTCCACTCGAATGAATTTTCCTTTTGAAGTAGGTTACATAAAGGACGAGAGAGTGAACTTAAGTCCTTTATAAACCTTCTATAAAATCCTGCGTGCCCTAAAAAGGACCGTACATCTCGTATGCTCTTGGAAGGTTAGAGATAAGATCAATTTTCGCTTTATCTACCTCGATTCCATTTTGTGAAACGATGTGACCAAGTACAATTCCCTTTTGAACCATGAAGTGACACTTCTCCCAATTCAACACAAGGTTCTTCTCTTCACATCTTTTCAGCACAGATTTCAAGTGCTCAAGGCACTCATCAAAGCTACAACCAAATACGGAAAAATCATCCATGAAGACTTCGAGAATTGTCCCCACCATGTCAGAAAAGATACTCATCATACAACGCTGAAAGGTGGTAGGGACATAGTCCAAACGGCATCCGTCGATAGGCGAAAGTGACGAATGGACATGTGAATGTAGTCTTTTCTTGGTCTTTACGAGCAATCTCTATTTGGTTGTACCCTGAATAGCCATCAAGGAAGCAAAAGTGGGAATGACCCGCCAACCGTTCTAAAATTTGATCAACAAACGATAGGGAGAAGTGGTCTTTCCTCGTGACAGTGTTTAACTTCCTGTATTCAATGCACATTCTCCAACCTGGTAGTGACTCTAGTTGGCACGAGTTCATTTTTAGCATTGGCTACAATGGTTATTCCGGATTTCTTAGGCACCACTTGAGTTGGGCTCACCCATTGACTATCGGATATTGGGTAAATAATACCCACATCCAATAGTTTCACCACTTCGGCCTTAACCACATCCTTCATGTTTGGATTTAGTCATCATTGTGGTTGCCTAGATGTCTTCGCATTCTCCTCAAGGTGTATGCGATGACTACAAATTAGTGGGTCTATGCCTTTGAGATCCGCAATTGACCATTCAATGACACTCTTGTGCTCTAATAGAGTGGCCATTAGCCTACTCTCTTGTTCCTCATCCAAGTGGGAAGAAATCACCACTGAATATGTTTCATCTCGACCTAAATAGACATATTTCAGCTCACTTGGTAATGGTTTTAGGTCAAGTGTTGGCGCCTTGATATTGGATGGGAGGGCCTTGTTCTCATTTACAGGCAAAGGCTCAAATAGGTCCCTCAATCTTTTATTATCAAGCACCGGCATCGCATCTAGAATGGCATCCATCTCTTGTATTGTGTCATCATTTATCTCATGAGAATGGGCCACACATGCCTCCAAAGGGTCGGAAGATAATGATAAGGGGAATATATCTTCCACGAATGATTCAATCATGTTTAGTTCGTGGATATCATCATCAAGGGTCATATTTCCAAAGGACATTTGTACAAGTCCGTTTCTACAATTGATAATTGCATTTAAAGTAGCTAGAAACGGTCGGCCAAGTATGACAGGAATTTGAGCACGGGATGTGTATCCAAGACAATAAAGTCTACTGGGTAGTAGAATTTATCAACTTGGACTAGAACATCCTCGATCATTCCTCTCGGTATACGAATGGATCTATCAGCAAGTTGGAGTGTGGTTTTGGTTGGTTTCAATTCACCTAACCCAAGTTGCTCGTAGACTGAGTATGGAATGAGATTCACACTTGCCCCCAAATTGAGTAAGGTTTGTTTAATCCGGTAGTCTCCTATGATGCATGAGATGGTTGGACTACCCAGATCCTTGTATTTTTGGGGCACCTTGTTTGATGATAGCGCTCAAATTCTCAGTCAAAAGTACTTTGTTATGAACATTGTGTTTTCTTTTGACCGTACACAATTCCTTTAGAAATTTGGTATAAGATGGTATTTGTTTTATGGCATCCAACAACAGGATGTTGATCTTCACCTGCTTGAAAACTTCTAAAATTTTCAGATTTTTATCTAAAGGTTTAGGTGAAATCAACCTTTGTGGAAACGGGGCAACCGGCTTGTATTGCCTTTCCGGTTCTTTCTCTTGTGGAGTGTTGTTTGAGCTATCATCCTCTTTGAAAATTTTCGGATCCTTAGGCTTTGGGGCCTTCACCGGATTAGATTTGTCAATTTCTTTCCCACTTCTAAAAGTGGTGATAGCTTGAACATGCTTCAGTATGATGGGAGGATGAGCTTGCATCTTGTATCTCAAATTGGGTTCTTGGGTTAGGAAGAGGTTGGGCAGGAAGTGTGCCCTTTTCTCTAACACTAAGATGAGATTCAACTCTAGCCATTGATGTTTTCAATTCATTGATGGCTTGAGTTGAATTTTGATTGAATTTCAATTGCTCTTGCATGAATCCATCTATTTTTAGAGAATTTGTCTTGTTATACTCAGCTTGGACTGATACGAATGCACCCAACATCTCCTCTAGCGTCACTTTTGGAGTAATGACTAAAGATGAACCTAGTATAGGTTGAGCTTGAGGGATAGTGGTTGCATTCGCAGTGGGTCCATTCCTCCAACTGAAGTTGGGATGGTTCTTCCAACTAGCATTAAACGTGTTTGAGGTTGGAGCACCGAATTGCCATTGATAACTGTTTATGGCATTTGATTGTTATTGTAAGATGTCCTGAACTGCTGAAATTGTGGGACAATCCTGTGTTGCATGTTGATTTCCGGCACAAATTCCACAAACAGTTTCAACGTCATTGGAGTTAATCGTCTCTCCTTTCCTCAATTCCATGGCTTCGACCTTTCTTGTGAGGCTAGCCACCCGTGCACTTATGCTATCCTCTTCTGATAAGACATACATTCCTCCTCTTTCCTTTTGTTGGCCAGTCTTGGAATTTGTTGGTTTCGATGTATCCCAAGACTGTGCATTCTCAGCCAATTCTTCCAAATAATCCCATGCTTCATCAGCCTTCTTATTCATGAACTCCCCATTACACATCATCTCTACGAATTGGCGCATGGGTGAAGTCAGTCCTTCATAGAAAAAGCTTATAACCCGCCAAATTTCATAGCCATGATGTGGGCATGCATTTAATAGGTCCTTAAACCTCTCCTAACATTGGAAGAAGGTTTCATCTTCCTTTTGGGCAAAGTTCATGATAAGGCGCTTCAACATGTTTGTTTTGTGAGTAGGGAAGAATTTTTTTATGAATTCCCTATTTATATCAGTCCATGCACCAATTGATCTTGGCCTTAATGCATGAAGCCAACCTTTAGCTTTATCTTTAAGAGTAAAAGGGAAGAATTTAAGTCTCACCACATCATCAGTCACATTAGCAAAGTGCATGGTGGTTATTACCTCATCAAACTCCTTAAGGTGTTGATAGGCACGTTCGCTGTCTAATCCATGGAATTTCGGGAGAAGTTGGATCACTCCCGGTTTTAAATCCACATTCCCTGCATTTTGTGGAAAAATTATGCATGAAGGAGTGCTCGCTTTTACTGGTTGCAAGAAGTCACGTAAAGTTCTTGTTCAGGGAACATTCTCAACCACATTCTCCCCTGTTTCAGTTTGGTTTTGGCCTAGATTGGCCATCGGTTTAGGTTGATTTGCAGCCATGTTTTCAGACAAAATTGAAGAGTTTAGATGTCTCCTAGCATGTGGCTCTCTGTCAATTCCTTCTACTATCCCCCCTTCACTTATGAGTCGGTTATTGGAATCCCGAGCCCAATGTGGCATGCAAAACAAAAAAAAATATGAAACAAAGAGAAAGAAAAATTCTTCCTCCCTTTCTTTACTCTTCTCTAAGACCGAAGCATAAGGTGTCTTGCAATGGCTAAGCCAGAAAGCAAGGATAGAGACCGATTTCTCTTGGTCAATAGGGGTTCAGAGAACTCCCCACCCACTCTTTGAATCTTTTGAGAAAAAAGTGCAGAAAAAGGAGAAAGAGGAGTAAAGGTGAGAAAAGAAATCTCTGAGCACAAGGTGATTCAAGATGGCAGAGCCGACCAATAGGAATCCAGGTGGCACAAGGCCTACCTTTCAGAGATCCAAAAAGGAGTCTCCACCCACTCTACAAGAGATGAATATGATAGGAATGAATAGGAGAAGGAGAAGAGTAAGGTTTAGAAAGATAGAACCTGATTCGGCACTTGAAATCCTTATATCTTCTTCAGCTTCCTAGAAATCCCTGCAAAAAAAATCAAATAAAACAAACTAAGTTAGTCCTAAAATCTTAATAATCCTAAATAGATACTAATTTCAGAAATTTGTGAAAACTGTCAAAGTCCTTGGCAGCGGCGCCAAAAACTTGTTCACTTCCCCAAGTGTAGGGTTGGATGTAGTAATAAACTCGGTAAGACCGAGGTCGATCCACAGGGACTTGTGTAGGAATTCACAAACACATCCAATAGTGTCTATTGAAAGCTAACAACCAGATTTTGTATGAAATTGATGTAGGTAACAGCTTTGAATTAAATTGAAGGTAAACAATTATAAAAATGCATTAGGGGTTCAAGGATCCACTTGTAGCAATCCTTGATGTTCAATCCGCTGTGGTTTCTCATTCTCTCAACTAGAATCGATATTAAGATCTATCTAGCCGGATGATAGAGCTGTTAAACCAACTATCTGTCATATGTATGAGCCCTGTACATGATTCACTTAATACAAGCTAGGCTAAGCATGCTTCAATTGCATAGGTCAGTCCCAATTCCAATAAACTAAGTTCATAATCATGATCATCATTAAGTCCTGTCATCAGACAAAGTTAGATCATGGTTTGAACTTGAATCAAATCATATGCACAGTCCCATACATAATTCAGAAAACTAGAAAAGTAGAACTTTGGTAGGAAGTCCCCACATGAAGATCATAGTACTAGAGCGTACTCTAATTCCTCAGATCATACAGGTCTAGACTAATACAAAGCAATTAAGAACTGAAGTAATTCTCCCAAACATCCATGAGTCATCATAAGACTAAGAAAAACTACTTAGAACTTATATAAACTTCAAACCATTGTTCATAAACATTAAAACCAATCTCAAAACCAACTTAAAATGAATTGAAACATCTTAGATTCACTACAAGCTTCACCTCTTAGCCCTAGCTAAGAGGTTTAGCCGTTCATGATCCAAGGAAACATGAAACAACTAAGAAAAAATATAAAAACAGCAAAACAAACTAGAAGGAGTTGTGGAACTCCGAAATCCACTTCCGCCGCCTCCAACCTTGCTTAAACTCTTCTAAGATACCCTAGGAACGATCCCTAGGTGTCCTTTTATAGTGGGGAGGCTCCGCAACTTCAGAATATTCGAGAATTTGTGTAACACTTACGCAGTGCGCAGAGAAAATCGGCGTCAGAATTAGAAGTTCAAATCTTACGCAGGCGACTGGTCGCACGACCGGTCGTGGATGCTGGACGACCGGTCTCAAAGTGGCCAAAAAGAGTCCAGTGAGTTTCGTCCTGGAAAATTAATTTAAGGACCGATTGCACTACCGGTCGCAGAAGTGGACGATCGGTCGCACGACCGGTCGTGAACAGTTCAGAGAGTTATGGCCTCTGGGTCTCCTCTGTGCATGTGCGGACCGGTCGGACGACCGGTCCTTGGCTTTGGACGATCGGTCGAACGACCGGTCGTGGGCACCTTCTTCTGCATTCTTTCTTCTTTTCTCTGACTTCTTTCTTTTATTCTTTGACGCTTAGCCCCTTTGATCTTCTTTGCTTCTAACTAGCATATTTAAGTCTTCAATTGATGCTTCCTCTCTCTCATCCCTACAACCACAAATATATGCATTAGATTGGTCTTTAAATCATGGAACCATGCATAATGAGTGATGAATTGGGGTTAGAATATACACAATTAAGAGCTCAATAGCATGGTCGGTGAATATGATGATCTTAGATCCGATCAAGTAGGACCTAAACTTGTCTAAAGCAAAAATTACGGCTAAAAGTTCTTTTTCTGTAGTAGTGTAGTTTGCTTGAGTGGGGTTTAAGGTTTTACTTGCATAGTAGATGACGCATGACATTTTCTTTTTTCTCTGGCCTAACACTGCCCCAATAGCGTGATCACTCGCATCACACATAGTTTCAAAAGGAAGGCTCCAATCAGGTGGTTGCATTATGGGAGTACATGTTAACATACCTTTAAGCTTGTTAAAGGCATTTTGACAATCTTCATTCCACTCGAATAAGTTTTCCTTTTGAAGGAGGTTACATAAAGGATGAGAGAGTGAACTAAAGTCCTTTATGAACCGTCTATAGAATCCGGCATGTCTCAAAAAGGACCGCACATCTCGTACACTCTTGGGTGGTGGAAAGTTAGAGATAAGATCGACTTTAGTTTTGTCCACCTCGATTCCATTTTGTGAGATGATGTGACTGAGGACGATTCCCTTTTGAACCATGAAGTGACATTTCTCCCAATTCAACACGATGTTCTTTTCTTCACATCTTTTCAAAACAGTTTTTAAGTGCATAAGGTACTCATCAAAGTTACAACCAAATACTGAGAAATCGTCCATGAAGACTTTGAGAATCGTTCCCACCATATCAGAAAAAAGACTCAACATACAACGCTGAAAAGTGGCAGGGGCATTGCATAGTCCAAACGGCATATTTTGATAGGCAAAAGTGCCGAATGGACATGTAAATGTTGTCTTCTCTTGGTCCTCTAGGGCGATGTTTATTTGGTTATACCCTAAATATCCATCAAGGAAGCAAAAATGAGAATGACTTGCCAAACGTTCTAAAATTTGATCTAACAAATGGTAAGGGAAAGTGGTCTTTCCTCGTGGCTGTGTTTAGTTTCCTATAGTCAATGCACATTCTCCAACTGGTAGTTACCCTGGTTGGCACGAGTTCATTGTTGGCATGGGATACGATGGTTATTCCGGATTTCTTAAGCACCACTTGAGTTGGACTCACCCAGTGATTATTGTATATTGGGTAGATGATACCCACATCCAATAGTTTCAAAACCTCAGCCATAACCACCTCCTTCAAGTTTGGATTGAGGCATCTTTGTGGTTGCCTAGATGTCTTCGCATTTTCTTCAAGGTGTATATGATAAGTACAAATCAGTGGGTCTATGCCTTTGAGATTTGCAATTGACCATCCAATGGCACTCTTATGCTCTATTAGAGTAGCTATCAGCCTACTCTCTTGTTCCTCATCAAGTGGGAAGAAATCACTACCGGATACGTCTCATCTCGACCTAAATAAACATATTTCAAATCGATGGGTAATGGTTTTAGGTCGAGCTTCGGTGCCTTGATATTAGATGGAAGAGGCTTGTTCTCGCTTAAGGGCAAAGGCTCAAATGGTGCCTTCCATCTTTTATTATCAAGTACTGGCATAACATCCAAAATGGCATCCATCTTTCGTATCGTGTCATCATCAATCTCATGAAAGTGGGCTAAACATGCCTCCATAGGATCGGAATAGAATGTCAAGGGGGATGTATCTTCCACGAATGATTTAATTAGATTTATTTCGTGGACCTCGTCATTAACTTCCCGTGGTTGTTTGCATAAATAAAAAATATTCAGCTCGAGTGTCATATTTCCAAAGGACATTTGTACAAGCCCGTTTCTACAATTGATAATTGCATTTGAAGTAGTTAGAAAAGGAGGCCAAGTATGACGGGAATTTGAGCACTGGTACCTATCACGGGATGTGTATCTAAGACATCCCCAATCACCCCCTCGGTATGCGAATAGATCTATCAGCAAGTTGGAGTGTGGTTTTGGTGAGTTTCAATTCACCTAACCCAAGTTGTTCATAGACCGAGTATGTGATGAGGTTAACACTTGCCCCTAAATCGAGTAAGGATTGTTTGATCCGGTAGTCACCTATGATGCATGAGATGGTAGGACTACCCAGATCCTTATATTTTTAGGACACCTTTTGTTTGATAACAACGCTCAAATTCTCGGTCAAAAGTACTTTGTTGTGAACATTGTGTTTCATTTTGACTGTACATAATTCCTTCAAAAATTTAGCATAGGATGGTATTTATTTTATAGCATCCAACAACGGAATGTTGATCTTCACTTGCTTAAAAACCTTTAATATTTTCAGGTTTTGGTGAAATCAACCTTTGGGGAAACGGGGCAACAGGCTTGTATTACCTTTCCAGTTCTATCTCAGGTGGAGTGTTGTTCGGGCTATCATCCTTTTTGGAATTTTTTGGATCATTAGGCTTTAGGGCCTTCACCGGATTAGATTTATCAATTATTTTACCACTCCTCAAGGTGGTGATAGCTTGAACATGCTTCGTATGTTGGGAGGAAGAGCTTGGGTCTTGTATCTCAAATTGGGTTCTTGGGTTAGAAAGAGATTGGGCAGGAAGTGTGCCTTTCTCCCTAACACTAAGATGAGATTCAAATCTAGCCATAGAGGATTTTAAGTCACTAATAGCTTGAGATGAATTTTGGTTGAATTTCAGTTGTTCTTGGATGAACCCATCAATTTTCAGAGAATTGGTCTTGTTATATTCAGCTTGAACCGATACGAATGCACCTAACATCTCCTTTAGCGTAGCTTTTGGTGTGATTACTAGGGATGGACCTAGTAAAGGTTGAGCTTGAGAGGTGTTGTTTGCATCCATAGTTGGTCCATTCCTCCAACTAAAGTTGGGATGGTTCTTCCAATTAGAATTATACGTGTTTGAGTTTGGAGCACTAAATGGTCGTTGATAACTGTTTATGGCATTTGATTGTTCTTGTACGATTTCTTGGAATGCAGAAATTGTGGGACAATCCTGTGTTGCATGTTGATTCTCGGCACAAATTCCACAAATAATTTCAACGTCCTTTGAGTTAATCGTCTCTCCTTTTTTCAATTCCATGGCCTCGACTTTTCTTGTGAGGCTAGCCACCCGTGTACTTATGTTATCTTCTTCTGCGAGGACATAAATTCCTCCTTTTACCTTTTGTTGGCTTATCTTGGGAGTTGTTTGGTCTAGATGTATGCCAAGACTGTGCATTCTCGACCAATTCATCAAAATAGTCCCATGCTTCCTCAGCTTCCTTATTCATGAATTCTCCATTACACATCATCTCTACGAATTGACGCATGGGTAAAGTCGGTCCTTCATAGAAAAAACTTATTACCCTGCCAAATTTCATAGCCATGATGTGGGCATGCATTTAACAAGTCCTTGAACCTCTCCCAATATTGGAAGAAGGTCTCATCCTCTTTTTGAGCAAAATTCATGATAAGGCGCCTCAACATGATCGTTTTGTGAGTAGGGAAGAACTTTTTAATGAACTCCCTAATCATCTTAGTCTATATGCCAATTGATCTTGGCCTCAATGCATGAAGCCAAGCCTTCACTTTCTTTTTAAGGGAAAAAGGAAATAATTTAAGTCTCTCTACGTCATCAGTTACATTTGCAAAGTGCACTGTGGCTATCGCCTCATCAAATTCCTTAAGACGTTGATAGGAACTTTCACTATTTAGTCTATGAAATTTGGGAAGGAGTTGGATTACTCTCGGTTTAAGATCTATGTTCCTTGCATTATATGGAAAAACTATGCATGAGGGAGTGCTCACTCTTGCAGGTTGCAAGTAATCACGTAGTGTTCTAGGTCGGGGAACATCCTCAACCTCATTCTCTTCCGTTTTGGTTTGGTTTTGGCCCAAATTTTGATTGGCCATAGGGTTGGGTTGATTTTCAGCCATACTTTTAGACAAAATTGGAGAATCGAAACGTTTCTTAGCACGTGGTTCACTATCAATCCCTTCAACAATTCCCCCTTCACTAATGAGTCAGTTATTAGAATCTCGAACCCAATGTGGCATGCAAATCTCAGAAAGATAAAAGAAAAAGGGTTAGAAAAACCTGTTTGAAGTGACTACTTTGACTCCTAGAATCCCTGTAAAAATAAAACAAAGTAAACAACCTAAGTCAATAAAGACTCTTAAAAATCTCAAGTAGAAACTATTTTAAATTTTTTTGTGAAAAATCGTCAAAATTCCAGGCAACGGTGCCAAAAAACTTGTTCACTTCCCCAAGTGTAGGGTTGCGATGTAGTAATAATCTCGGTAAGATAAAGGTCGATCCACAGGGACTTATGCAGGAACTCACAAAAAACTTCCAATGGTCTCTAATTGAGAGCTAACTAAACTGAATTTTAGAGTTGAATGTAGATAGTAATTTTAAACTAAAAATGAACGTAAACAATGTAAAAGAGCACTAGGGGTTCAAGGATCCACTTGTAGCAATCCTTGATGCTTAATTCGCTGTGGTTTCTCAATTACGCAACTAGAATCAAAATCAAATTCTATCTAGTTGAATGATAGAGCGGTTATAACAAACAATCTGTCACATGTGTGATTTAAGTACATGATTCCCTCAATTCAAGTTAGGACTTGAGCACACTCAATTTCATATGTCAATCCTAGTTTCACTAGGTTAAGATCACAATCATAATCATCATTAAACCCTGTCAGAAAGCATAACTAGACTACTACTTGAACTTCATTCAAATCACATACATAATCACACATAAACAAAATTTTCAGAAAAATAGAACTTTGGATTTGTAGTTCCCAAGTGAAAATTCAAGTCTAGAGCATCTTGAATTCGATTCCTCGGAGCGTACAGGTCTAGACTCATTCAAAATAATTAAAAACTAAAGTAATTCTTCTAAACATCCATGAGCCATTATAAGACTAAGAAAGAATACTTAGAACTTTATTCAAACTTTAAACCATTGTTCTTCACTAATAATCCAACTTGAAACCAAAACAAAAGGATTAAAACATCTTAGATTCACCACAAGCTTCACCTCTTAGCCCTAGCTAAGAGGTTTAGCCGTTCATGATCTAAGGAAACATAAAAGTAACTAAGGAAAACATAAAAACTAGAAGAACAAACTATGAAGAGTTGTAGAACTTTGAATCCGACTTTCGCCGCCTCCCACCGTGATAATTCTCTTCTAGGATACCTTAGGAATGAGCTAGAGGAGTCATTTTATAGATTTGGGGACCTAGGTGCTGATGAAACTTTGAGAAAATTCGTAAAAATAGCGCTTTGCGCAGAGATTTTGGAGCTCCAAATGTTTTTGGATGCTAACCGGCCGGTTCTAGACCTGTACGCTCCAAAAGTTAGTTTAGTTAGTTCTCAATTAGAGACCGTTAGAAGTGTTTTGTGGGTTCCTACACAAGTCCCTGTGGATCGACCTCGGTCTTACCGAGATTATTACTATATCGCAACCCTACACTTGGGGAAGCGAACAAGTTTTTGGCGCCGCTGCCGGGGACTTTAACAATTTTTCACAAAATTTCTGAAAATAGTTTCTATTTGAGATTTTTAGGAGTCCTTTACTAACTTAGTTTGTTTGCTTTGTTTTATTTTTACAGGAATTCTAGGAGTCGAAGTAGTCACTTCAAATCAGGTTTTTCTAACCCCTTTTCTTTTATTTTTTGCATGCCATATTGGGTTCAGGATTCTAATAACCGACTCATTAGTGAAGGGGGAATTGTTGAAGGGATTGATAGGGAGCCACGTGCTAAGAAACGTTTAGATTCTCAAATTTTGTCTGAAAGTATGGCTGGAAATCAACCCAATCCTATGGCTAATCAAAATCTGGGCCAAACTAAAACGGGAGAGAATGAGATTGAGAATGTTCCCCGACCTAGAACACTACGTGATTACTTGCAACTTGTAAGAGCAAGCACTCCCTCATGCATAGTTTTTCCACATAATGCAGGGAACATAGATCTTAAATCGGGAGTAATCCAACTTCTTCCATGGACTAGATAGTGAAAGTCCCTATCAACATCTTAAGGAATTTGATGAGGTGATAGCCACAATGCACTTTGCAAATGTAACGGATGACGTAGTGAGACTTAAATTATTTCCTTTTTCCCTTAAAGAGAAAGCTAAGGCTTGGCTTCATGCATTGAGGCCAAGATCAATTGGCACATGGACTGAGATGACTAGGGAGTTCATTAAAAAGTTCTTCCCTACTCACAAAACGATCATGTTGAGGAGGCTTATCATGAGTTTCGCTAAAAAAGAGGATGAGACCTTCTTCCAATGTTGAGAGAGGTTCAAGGATTTGTTAAATGCATGCCCACACCATGGCTACGAAATTTGGTGGGTAATAAGCTTTTTCTATGAAGGACTGACTTCACCCATACGTCAATTCGTAGAGATGATGTGTAATGGAGAATTCATGAATAAGGAAGCCGAGGAAGCATGAGACTATTTTGATGAATTGACTGAGAATGCATAGTCTTGGGATACATCTAGACCAATAAATCCCAAGACAAGCCAACAAAAGGAAAAAGGAGGAATTTATGTCATCTCACAAGAATGAAACATAAGTGCACGTGTAGCTAGCCTCACAAGAAAAGTCGAGGCCATAGAATTGAAGAAAGGAGCGACGATTAACTCAAAGGACGTTCAAATTATTTGTGGAATTTGTTCCGGAAATCAACATGTAACACAGGATTGTCCCACATTTTCTGTATTCCAAAATATATTACAAGAACAATCAAATGCCATAAACAGTTATCAACGACCATTTAGTGCTCCAAACTCAAACACGTATAACTCTAGTTGGAAGAACCATCCTAACTTCAGTTGGAGGAATGGACCAACTGCGAATGCAAACAACACCCCCCAAGCTCAACCTTTACTAGGTCCATTCCTAGTAATCACACTAAAAGCTACGCTAGAGGAGATGTTGGGTGCATTTGTATCGGTTCAAGCTGAATATAATAAGACTAATCCTCTAAAAATTGATGGGTTCATACAAGAGCAACTGAAATTCAATCAAAATTCATCGCAAGCCATTAATGACTTGGAAAACCTCAATGGTTAGAGTTGAATCTTATCTCAGTGTTAGGGAGAAAGGCACACTTCTTGCCCAAACTGCTCGCTAATCCAAGAGCCCAATTTGAGATACAAGACCTAAGCTCATCCTCTCAACACACGGAGCATGTTCAAGCTATCACCACCTTGAAAAGTGGAAAAACAATCAATAAATCGAATCCGGTGAAGGCCCCAAAGCCTAATGATCCAAAAATTTCCAAAGAGGATGATAGCCCAAACAACACTCCACATGAGAAAGAACCGGAAAGGCAATACAAGTCGGTTGCCCTATTTTCCTAAAGGTTTTTTTCACCCAAACCTTTAGACAAAAACCTAGAAATTTTAGAGGTTTTTAAGCAAGTAAAGATCAATATTCCGTTGTTGGATGCTATAAAAACAAATACCATCCTATGCCAAATTTCTAACAGAATTGTGTACAGTTAAAAGGAAACACAATGTTCACAACAAAGTACTTTTGACTGAGAATTTGAGCACTATTATTAAACAGGAGGTGCCCCAAAAATGCAAGGATCCGGGAAGTCCAACCATCTCATGCATCATAGGTGACTACCAGATCAAACAAGCCTTAGCTCGATTTAGGGGCACGTGTTAATCTCATTCCATACTCGGTCTATGAACAACTTGGGTTAGGTGAATTGAAACCCACCAAAACCACACTCTAACTTGCTGATAGATCTATTCGTATACCGAGAGGAGTGATTGAGGATGTCTTGATCTAAGTTGATAAATTCTACTACCTAGTGGACTTTATGTCTTAGATACACATCTCGTGATAGGTACCGGTGCTCAAATTCTCGTCATACTTGGTCGCCCTTTTCTAGCTACTTCAAATGCAATTATTAATTGTAGAAACGGGCTTGTACAAATGTCCTTTGGAAATATGACACTCGAGCTGAATATATTTGATTTATGCAAACAACCGCGAGAAGTTGATGACGAAGTCCACGAAATAAATCTAATTGAATTATTCGTGAAGAATACATCCCCCTTAGCATTCTATTCCGATCCTTCGGAGGCATGTTTGGCCTACTCTCATGAGATTGATGATGACACGATACAAGAGATGGATGTCATTTTGGATGTTATGCTGGTACTTGATAATAAAAGATTGAAGGCATCATTTGAGCCTTTGCCTTTAAGCGAGAACAAGCCCCTTCCATCTAATATTAAGGCACCGAAGCTCAACCTAAAACCATTACCCACCGATTTGAAATATGTTTATTTAGATCGAGATGAGATGTTTCCGATGGTGATTTCTTCCCACTTGGATGAGGAACAAGAGAGTAGGCTAATAGCTACTCTAATAAAGCATAAGAGCGTCATCGGATAGTCAATTGTGGATCTCAAAGGCATAGACCCACTAATTTGTACTCATCACATACAACTTGAGGAAAATGCTAAGACATCTAGGCAACCATAAAGACATCTCAATCCAAACATGAAGGAGGTGGTTAAGGCAGAAGTGGTGAAACTATTAGATGTGAGTATCATTTACCCAATATCTGATAGCCAATGGGTGAGTCCAATTCAAGTGGTGCCTAAGAAATCCGAAATAACTATCGTAGCCAATGCCAATAATGAACTCGTATCAACCAAAGTCACTACCGGTTAGAGAATGTGCATTGACTATAGGAAGCTAACCACAGTCACAATAAAAGACCACTTCCCCTTATCATTTGTTGATCAAATTTTAGAAAGGTTAGCGAGTCATTCCTATTTTTGCTTCCTTGATGGGTATTCAGAGTATAACCAAATAGAGATCGCCCTAGAGGACCAAGAGAAGACAACATTCACATATTCATTCGACACTTTTGCCTATCGAAGGATGCCTTTTAGACTATGCAATGCCCCTGCCACTTTTCAGCGTTGTATGTTTAGTATTTTTTCTGATATGGTGGGGACAATTCTCAAAGTCTTCATGGACGATTTCTCAGTATTTGGTTGTAACTTTGATGAGTGCCTTATGCACTTAAAAACTGTTTTAAAAAGATGTGAAGAAAAGAACCTCGTGTTGAATTGGGAGAAATGTCACTTCATGGTTCAAAAAGGTATAGTCCTCGATCATATCATCTCACAAAAATGGAATCAAGGTGGACAAAGCAAAAATCGATCTTATCTATAATCTTCCACCACCCAAGAGCATACGCGATGTGCGGTCCTTTTTGGGACACGCCAGATTCTATAGACGGTTCATAAAGGACTTTAGTTCACTCTCTCATCCTTTATGTAACCTCTTTCAATAGGAAAACTCATTCGAGTGGATTGAAGATTGTCAAAATACCTTTGACAAACTAAAAGGTATGCTGACATGTGCCCCAATAATTCAACCACCTGATTGGAGCCTTCCCTTTGAAATTATGTGCGATGCAAGCGACTACACTATTGAGGCTGTGTTAGGCCAAAGAAAAGAGAAGAAGCCATGCATCATCTACTATGCAAGTAGAACTTTAAACTCAGCTCAAGAAAACTACACTACTACAAAAAAAGAACTTTTAGCCGTGGTTTTTGCTTTAGACAAGTTTAGGTCTTACTTAATCGGATCCAAGATCATCATATTCACCGACCATGCCGCGCTTAAGTACCTTCTCTCAAAGAAGGATGCTAAGCCACTGCTTGTTAAGATGGATCCTCCTACTCCAAGAATTTGACATAGAAATACGTGATAAGAAAGGAGTAGAAAACGTAGTGGCTGATCATCTATCTAGACTTGTTCTCACCGATTCCCCTAAGACGACTGTGATCAATGACATGTTCCCTGATGAACAACTTTTTAAAGTCTCCCAATTGCCATGGTATGCGGACATTGCTAATTATCTTGCTATAGGTATAATTTTGACACATTGGAAAAAGCAAGATAAGGATAAGTTCTTCAATGAGGTGAGAAAATTCCTATGGGACGACCTGTACCTATTCAAGTATTGTCCCAATCAAATCATAAGGAGATGTGTGCCGGATGATGAACAACACAGTATCATCTCCTTAAGTCATTCTCAGGCGTGTAGTGGTCACTTTTCGGCTAAGAAGAGCACAGCCAAAATTCTGCAATGTGGGTTTTATTGGCCCACCATGTTCTAGGATACCCATGAGTTTTGTGAAACGTGTGAGTCTTGTCAGAAATTGGAAGGAATATCACGTAGAAATATGATGCCACTCAATCCCATCTTACCAATCAAAATTTTTTATTGTTGGGGCATCGATTTCATGGGTCCATTTCCATCTTCTTTTGAAAATTTATATATTTTGCTTGCTGTCGATTATGTTTCAAAATGGGTCGAGGTGATTCCATGCTGGAACAATGACCATAAAATGGTCATTCGTTTCTTAAAAGAAAATATCCTTTCCTTGTTTGGAACACCTCGAGTCATTATAAGTGATGAAGGATCTCATTTTTGTAATCGCCCGTTTGAAGCTTTAATGAAGAAATATGGCGTAAATCATAATGTGAGCACTCTCTATCACCCACAAACAAGTGGACAAGTTGAGATATCTAACAGAAAAATTAAACATATTTTGGAGAAAATAGTGAACCTCGATCGCAAAGATTGGTCACTTTGACTTACCGATGCACTCTGGGCTTACCGTACCGCTTTCAAGACCCCCATTGGAATGTCTCCCTATAGACTTGTCTATGGAAAAGCTTGTCACTTGCCCATGGAGTTAGAACATAGGGCATATTGGACGATAAAGAAGATGAATTTTGATTATGACAAAGCAAGCTCGTTGCGCAAACTTCAATTGAATGAACTTGCGTAACTCTGAAATGAGGCATATAAAAATGTGAGAATTTACAAGGACAAGACGAAAGTGTTTCATGATAAGAACATTCTTCGTAAGACCTTCACGATTAACCAAAAAGTCCTTATGTATAATTCTCGACTACATTTATTTTTGGGGAAAATGAAGTCTCGATGGACCGGTCCTTTCATTGTGAAAACTGTTTATCCATATGGGACTGTCGAGTTGTTGAATCCAAGAAATGGTAATATCTTTAAAGCGAATGGTCAGCGATTAAAGCCATTCTTTGAGAATTTTCCTTCAGAAGGTATGTTCATACCTCTGACTGATCCTGTATATCAGGGTATTTGATCTCCTAATCTGATGGAGGTATATAGTAGTAATGATTAGGATTTTGCTGCTTTTAGTTTGCTTTTTCATAGGTTTGTTTGAAGGAGGTAGAATTCCAGTTTTTGTTCTCTCAGGTACTCTCACTCCTCACTCCTTTTACTTTATAATTGCTCTCATGTTTTGCTTATTGCATATCTTTTGCATTGAGAACAATGCAAGATTTAGTTGGGGGGTGTGGGATCACTAGGATGAATCTAGTGTTATGTAACATTTCGAGCAAGCAATTATGTAGAAAAGTTTCAATTTTTCTGAAAATTCAAAACTCCTTTGGAAAATCACGTTTATATGCACTTGGGATATCGTAAGTATGAAAGGAAGAAAGATGTAGTGAGCTGATTTTGAAACTCTTAAAGGACTTGTAACATGATGGCTTTCTAATTGGATTACCCTATTGATTTGATTATTAGAAAAATTGAAACACTTTTACAGCTAGTTCACTTTACACAATTCTCATGTTTTGAACGGATTATTAGATTTATGGATTAGCTAGGTTTGGATTTGAGGTGTTGGAAAACCAAGCTGGGGTACTTTGTCCATTCTTGTCCATGGGAAAATAACGAAAGATATGGATTTCTAAAAATCCTGTCTAATGTGTATGAAAAGGAAAGGAAGGACGAAAATATGGGAATGGTGGGAAATATGGTGGAAAATTCCGAAAAGGGCTACCTATTATCAACCGGGGATGGTCTACCCGTAACTAAAGCCAGAAATGGGAAGTAGTGTGAAAGCCGTCGGAAGGGCGGTAAGGCAAATTCCTGTCATAAGCTTGTTGTTGATCTGTACACCTTAAATCCATGTTTTAGCTTATTTATGAAGAAGATAATCCCGAAAATCCATGAGATAAGCATTCACTAAGCACACTAGGTTAACTTGTTTGAATCGTTCTATCTATCAATCAATCAGCGGGAATCCATATGAGTACTTGTTATGTTCTTGAAAGTTTAAGGTTTCAACCTCTATCACTTCGTTTTTCCTATTTTTACACTTGCATGTCTTAGAGTGTATAGAAGCATAGTTTCCGAAGGAGAGTTGAGTTTTGAAGAATGAAAATTGCTTCATGCATGTTTTGCTCGGGACGAGCAAAATGCTGGTTGGGGGGTGTGTTAAGCTCTTAAATGTGTATACTCTAACCCCATTAATTCATCACTAACTATGCTTGAAATACATGATTAAATACCCAACTAATGCATGATTTTGTGGTTGTAGGAATGAAAGAGAGAATTCATCAATTGAAGGCTTAGAGACAGTACTTACAAGCATTGAAGATCAAAGGACCAAGTGTTAAAGGGTGGAAGAAAGAAGCAAAGGAGAAAAGAAAGAAGTGC
Source organism: Liriodendron chinense (assembly GCA_003013855.2). Classification (NCBI taxonomy): domain Eukaryota; kingdom Viridiplantae; phylum Streptophyta; class Magnoliopsida; order Magnoliales; family Magnoliaceae; genus Liriodendron; species Liriodendron chinense. Next base: position 7,078,364 of record ML058327.1, on the reverse strand, counting down.
AGAAAATTGCACTGAAGATCGGTCATCCACAGCCCAGGACCTGGTCGTCCGACCGGTTCGAATACTCAATAGGAGGACCCTGTTACCAAACATTACTGGATCAATCACGACCGGTCGTCCACTACTTAGACTAGTCGTCCGACCGGTCGTTGAATTAAATTTTGGGTTCGAATTCCTAGAAAACTCTTTGGACTGTTTTTGGCCTTTTGCGATCGGTAGTCTACGAACTTAGACCGGTCGTCCGACCGATCGTCTGCATAACAGAGTTTCTTCTACAAGCTCCGAAATTTGCTGCGCAAAGCGCTATTTTTGCCGATTTTCTCAAAGTTTCTTCGCATTCAGGGCCTCAAACCTATAAAAGGACTCCTCTAGCTCATTCCTAAGGCATCCTAGAAGAGAATTATCACGGTAGGAGGCGGCGAAAATTGGATCCAGAGTTCTACAACTCCTCCTAGTTTGTTCTTCTAGTTTTATATTTTTCTTAGTTGCTTTCATGTTTCCTTGCATCATGAACGGCTAAACCTCTTAGCTAGGGCTAAGAGGTGAAGCTTGTAGTGAATTTAAGATGTGTTGATTCATTTGTTTTGGTTTCAAGTTAGATTATTAGTGAAGAATAATGGTTTGAAGTTTGAATAAAGTTCTAAGTAGTTTTTCTTAATCTTATGATGGCTCATGGATATTTAGAAGAATTTCTTGAGTTCTTAATTATTTTGAATGGTTATAAACCTATACGCTTTGAGGAATCGGATTCAATACGCTCTAGACCTTTGATTCTCATGTGAGAACTTCATGCCAAGGGTTCTACTTTTCTGAATTTCTGAATCATGTGTGATTTTGTAAGTGATTTGAATGAAGTTCAAATCATGATCTAGTTATGCTTTGTGACAGAGTTTAATGATGATTATGATTGTGATCTTAATCTATTGGAACTAGGATTGACCTATGCAATTGAGTGTGCTCAAGTCCTAACTTGAATTGAGGGAATCATGTACTTGAATCACATATATGGCAGATTGTTTGTTATTACTGCTCTATCATCCGGCTAGATAGGATTTAATTTCGATTCTTGTTGTGTAGTTCTGAAACCACAGTGAATTAAGCATCAAGGATTGCTAAAAGTGGATCCTTGAACCCCTAGTGCTCTTTTACATTGTTTACTTTCACCTTTAGTTCAAAATTGCTATCTACATTCAATTCGAAAAGTCACTTTAGTTAGTGCTCAATTAGAGACCGTTAGAAGTGTTTTGTGGGTTCCTACACAAGTCCCTGTGGATCGACCTCGGTTTTACCGAGATTATTACTACATCGCAACCCTACACTTGGGGAAGCGAACAAGCAACCAACCTGGTCCCTATACGTAGACGAATCGTCGTGTTCCTCTAGTAGCAGAGCTGGTTTGATCCTGATAGCTCCTGACGAGTCACAATTTCAATATACTGTGCGCTTCAACTTTCATGCCTCAAATAATGAAGCAGAATATGAAGCCTTAATAACTGGTCGTCAATTAAGTACTAAATGAATTCGAGGTAAAAGAAGAGCAGATGGCTCTATACAAATCTTGAGTACTCATCTTGCTTGCGAAGTTGAGCAAATACTAGATAATTCATATTCCTCGCGAGGAGAACAAGCTCGCAGATTCTCTCGCCAAATTAGCTTCCGCTCCGGAGTCTGATCTGACGCGAGCAGTTCCTATCGAGTACCTTTCTATTCCAAGTATTGATCAAATCGCTCCAAATCTAGTCGTTACGTTACAGTTATCTCCATGCTGGATGGATCCCATCATCCTTTACCTTAAGAGCAGACAACTCCCAGACGATAAGAAATTCGCGCGACAAATTCGCGCCCGTGCTACCACGTATGTTTTATAGAATGAAAAATTGTTGTATAAAAGCTTTACTATACCGTATTTAAGGTGTCTCTATCCAGAAGAAGCACACCGTGTTCTAGATGAAATACACCAGGGGGCATGCGGTAATCACCCTAAAGGATGGTCTCTAGCATACAAAGTAATGAGACAAGGGTACTATTGGCCCACTATGAAAGCCGACGTTATTGAATTCTCCAAGAAATGTGATAAATGTTAGCTTTACTCTCTAACCCCTCATTTACCATCCCAAAAATTGCCGATGGACGGCTCCTGGCCTTTTTCTCAATGGGGATTCGATATAATTGGACCACTCCCTATGGGGAAAGGCCAAAACAGGTTCGCAATTGTGGCAGTCGATTACTTCACCAAATGGGTAGAAGCGGAACCTCTAGCCACCATCACCGAAAAACAAACTACTAAATTCATATGGAAGAACATTATTTGCCGTTATGGACTCCCCCATACCATAATTTTCGACAACAGAAGACAGTTCGATAACACCGCATTCTCCGAGTTTTGTGAGAAATGGAAGATACGTAATATTCAGACTTCCTCGTATCATCCCCAAGCTAATGGACAGGTAGAGGCAGTTACAAAATTATCAAACATCATTTGAAGACCAAGCTTGATGAGTGTAAGAGTATATGGCTAGAACTCCTACAGAAAGTATTATGGGCCTACAGGACGACGACTCATAATTTAACAGGAGAAACACCCTTCTCACTAGCATTCGGCACCGAAGCAGTCGTCCCAGTAGAAGTCAAGATACCAACTCATCGAGTAGAAGACTACGAGGCGGCCTGCAATGAGGAAGGTTTAAAACTCCACCTTGATCTTCTAGAAGAGAAAAGAGATACAGCTCGTCTTCGAGCAACAACTTATTAACAACGAATAGCTCGCTATCACAATTCAAAGGTTAAAGCTAGAGCTTTTCAGCTCGGCGATTTGGTGCTTAGACAAAATATCAGAACGACCACTCGATCACTGGATCCTAACTAGGAAGGCCCATATCGAGTCATCAAGGTCGTTCGACCAGGGACTTACTATCTCGAAGACATGTGAGGAAGACCCCTACGTCGCCCTTGGCACATGGAGCATTTACTTCAGTATTTTCCATAAACTAATGTAAATGCCAGACCATATTCGAATAAAGATAGTCTCTTTTAATTTCAGCTGATCAGCTGCGAAATCCATAAACTTGGTTGCTACTCCACTTGTTGGACTCGAATAACCCTGAAGAGAATACAAACATTCTCTTAACTAAGTCTTCTGCTCTCGGGAGAGTCAAAGACTCAATTGATAGGTCAACCTATCTCCAAGTGGACATGATCACCAAGACCTCCCTAATTAAGCCCAATTCATTTTCATGAGTTAAGCGAAGCATCTAATAATTACAAATTCATTCCTATGAATCAAAGAAGAGATAACAGAACATCTTTTCATTTAATGATCATTTGGATTATAAAAGAAGGAGAAGATACATCTGTTTCAAGTAAAAAAAAGAGAAGGGGCAGCTCGAAACCACTCATTCGACATCTTGAGGAGCTGCTCGACTTTCTGCCTCAGGTCCCGCCTCAGGGACTCCTGCAGCTTCAGTAGCCTCCATGACTCCATTCTCTGTCGTTGCTCTTTCTATTGCAAAATCACGACTAGCGACGTAAGCTTCATATCATTCGTCTTTGTAGAGTTGTGAAGTCCGGAACTCCAGAATTGCATGAGGGCCTTCCTCGGATACCATTTTAACATAGGCTGACCTCTCTTCATCCAAGTGAAAGGAGTCATCCTTCAACTGGGCGAGGGCTTTCTTATCCTTCTTTAAGCCTTCAACGGCCTCCTTAAGGCGCATTTTGCATTCCCCAAGCTGCTCTTCAAGAGAGATCTTATCCTGACGAAAGATCTCTCTCTCCTTCTCGGTCTTCTCCTTCATTTCTGCAAGTCTCACAAAATTAAGATCTAATGACTGATACTGTTTAGTCAACGCCTAGATCTTGCCAATAACGATCTTCTTCTCCTCATTCAGCTTGATGATCAGAGCCTCGTGGGACTTTATTAAACGATCCCTCCCCCGGATCTCACCTTCCATCGCCAGTCTCTTCTCCTCTCCTTCATCGATAATGCGGCGAGCAGTATCGATGTCGCGTCTCATCCGTAGAGTGAGATCCAAACCCTGCTCGAGAATAAAGGAAACCATTATCAAAGGTATAAATTCTTTAAAAAACACCAATGGAAATGACGACGCGCTTTATGCTTACCTGAATTAGCCTCACTCCGATATCTGTGGAGAGGCACTCTGGACTAGGCTTTGGGAGAGCCCCGAAGGAGCTGGGGGTAATGTTTTAAAAAATAAACTTGCATATCAGATGCAAATGAGCCGGAATGGTGTAGACTCCAGTCCCCAAAGGCTGGGCTACAACCATTTCAAAAGTGCTCGCCTCGCGAGCAATAGAGGGTTCCCGAGCATGAGCTGACTCCAGAGCAGGAGCCAACTCGCGAGTTGCGGTAGGCTCGCGACCCTCCTCACCCGAAGGGTAACTCGGACCCCCCCTCGTCACTTCTTGGTGAGTTATCAATTATATCAATTACCGGCTGGTCGCAAGGACCAGTTGGAGGGGTCGCAACCATTTCAGCTGGGGGAGGGTAGTGCGGCTACGAGCCGCGAGCAGGTTCATTTGCTCGCACGTGCTAGCTGGAGGGACCAGCGGTTGTCTTTTCCTGCTTCTTCGAAGAAGCGCCTTTCAGAAGGGGCAGCACTCCCAGCGCTCCCCTTTTGTCTCCCACATCCACCATCACTTCCTCCTGAGAAATAAGTTCAGAAGCAGCTAAACAATGGAATGAGAGGGTGACGTTGATGTTTCGGGAGACCTCCGAAAGCTTGAAGATCTTGATGATTTTTTCATTAAGTCCCTGTTGAGCTCTTAATTGTGCATATTCTAACCCCAATTCATCACTCATTATGCATGCGTTTCATGATTTAAAGACTAATCTAATGCATGGATTTGTGATTGTAGGAATGAGAAGGAGACTTCACCAATTCATGGTTAAAAGAGTCACTTTATATGCATTGAAGATCAATAGAACAAGTGCCAAAAGGTGGAAGAAAGAAGCAAGAAAGAAAGAGAAGAGATAAAGAAGAAAACGGAAATTTTATTCTTAGACCGGTCTTTAGACCGGTCGCCAGACAGGTCGACAGATAGGTCTTAAGTGTATTTTTTGGACTGTTTTTTTCTCCTCTTAGACCAGTCACCAGACAGGTCGAGAGTAGTCCAGAAACACAAAAACTCTCTGGACAGATTATGCAGTTTTGAGACCGGTCGTCCACAGGCTCAGATCGGTCGTGCGACCGGTCGGACATGCGTAAACAGCAAGGTTTCTATTCTGGGCCCCGAATTTCTCTGTGCAAGTGCGTAAGTTTACGCGTAATCTGAAAGTTTCTTGCATAATGGACACCTCCAAGCTATAAAAGGACTTCTTCCCTTCATACCAAAGCATGCTAGGACGTGGGGATTGCTTGGGAGACGGATTCTACTTCGAGTTTCTTAGTTTTCTTCCTGTTTTAGTAGTTTTTTTATGTTTTTAGAGGCTTCTAGTTCAAGGATGTTAGAGATGAACTAAAACCTCTTAGCTAGGGCTAAGAGGTGAAGCTTTTGATTCGTTTTTGATGGATTGATGCAACCTAGGTTTCCTTTTTATGATTTAATTGATGAATTTTAGTTAATGTGAGTTTGAATCAAGTACTAGTTTGGTTTTACTTTGATCTCTTGATGACTCCAGGCTCATGTGATTCTTAGTGATTCTAAGCTTGGTAGCTTACCTTCTGAGCATTGTTTATGTTTGTGTAGTTCATTGATCTATCATTGACTCCGGGCATGGTAGATTCTTTGATTACCTTGTATGCAATGGCCTGATTTTCATGTGGGAACTCATTCAACTAAAGTTCTTATCTTTTGTAGTAATCTGAAATAGTTGTTTATTGATTGATTTTGATTTAATTAGAGTTCTAATCATTAGTTGTAATCAAGTCTAGTGACAGGATTTGATGAAAGCTATGGTTGTGAATCTCAATTAGATTGGAAAGAGACTTGGCCTACACAATTGAGTGTGCCCAAGGCCTGAGCATTGACGTGGGAATTGAATCAATGAATAAGCACTTATTTTGGATAATTGTTGATTGAACCACTCTATATTCCGATCGGATAGAGATATGAATTCGATGCCGATTGTGTTGTGAGAGACCTAATTGTGTTGATGCATTGAAACTTATCAAAAGTGGATCCTTGGCGCTCTAGTGCCTTTTTAGATTGATATTACCTTACACATTTACTGTTTAAACCCAAATCACTATTTTCTAGCTTTAGTTCTTAATAGGATCTTAATTACTAGTTGTTTTAGACAAAATCTGAGAATACCCATTCATAAATCTCTGTGGGAACGATACTCGGTCTTTCCGAATTATTACTACTTTGCAACCCTACACTTGGGGAGTGAACAAGTTCTTAGGCACCGTTGCCGGGGATTTCTATGCGGTATTTTTAAATTTTCTAAATTAACTTCTAGTTGAGATTGTGTTAAGATAAGTTTAGGATTTGTTTTGCTTTCTAGAGTAGGTTTTCTTCTAAATACTAACTTACTTTGTTTTAATTTTTGCAGGATTCTAACATAGGTCTAATCCAAGGATTTTTAGGAAGTTGAAGAAGAAGTAGGCATCTTAAGTCACAAATCAGGTTTTATTGTTCTAACCTTACTCTTCTTCTTCTCTTACTCATTCCTACCATATTCATCTCTTGTAGAGTGGGTGGAGACTCCTTTTGGATCTCTGATAGGTTGGCCTTGTGCCCCCTGGATTCCTATTGGTCGGCTTTGCTGTCTTGGATCACCTTGTGCTCAGAGATTTCTCTTCTCAATCCTATTCCTCTTTCTTCTTTTTCTGCACTTTTCTCAAAAGACTCAAAGAGTGGGTGGGGAGTTCTCTGAACCCCTATTGACCAGGAAAAATCTGTCTCTATCCTTGCTTCTGGCTCAGCCATTGCAAGACACCTTGTGCTTAAGTCTTAGAGAGGAGTAAAGGAAGGAAGGAAGAATTCTTTTTCCTTTTTGTGTCATTCTTTTTGGATTCGCATGCCACATTGGGCTCGGGATTCTAATAATCGACTCAATCGTGACGGAGTAATTGTTGAAGGGATTGATAGAGAGCCTTGAGCTAGAAAACATCAAATTTTTCCTGAAATTACTAGAGAGATGGCTGAAAATCAACTAAATCAAGGGGTAAATCAACATCAAAATCCAGCCCCAAACCTTACTGAATTGGATGAGAATGAAGTGAGGGATGTACCTCAACCTAGAACTTTACGTGACTATTTACAACCAGCTAGGACGAGTACTCCCTCTTGCATAATTTTCCCTCACAATGTGGGAAATATTGATTTTAAACCGGGGTTGATCCAACTTCTTCCTAGATTCCATGGACTCGACTCTGAGAGCGCGTATCTACATATTAAGGAATTTGAAGAAGTTATTGCCATAATAAACTATGACAATGTGACCAAGGATACAATAAAACTCAAATTGTTCCCTTTTTCCTTGAAAGAGAAGGCCAAATCATGGCTACATTCCTTAAGGCCAAGGTCTATTGGGACATGGGCTGAGATGACTAGGGAATTTCTTAAAAAATTCTTCCCTACTCATTGAACCAATGCACTAAGAAGGGCCATAATGAACTTCGCCCAAAAAGAAGAAGAAACCTTTTTCCAATGTTGGGAAATGTATAATGAGCTATTAAACGCATGCCCACATCATGGCTATGAACGGTGGAGATTGATTAGTTTCTTCTATGATGGATTAAACTCAACCATGCGCCAATTTGTGGAGATGATGTGCAATGGGGAGTTCATGAACAAGGAAACGGAGGAAGCTTGGGATTATTTTGACATGTTGGCTGAAAACACACAAGCATGGGATACATCTAAGCTAACAAGTTTAAATCAACCCCAAGCCAAGGAAAAGGGAGAAATTTATGTTTTAAATGAGCAAGATGATCTAGGTTCTAGAGTAGCTAAACTCACGCGAAAGGTCGAGGAGATGGAACTAAAGAAAGTGGACACAACCCAACAAAAGGGGGTTGTTGAAACTATTTGTGGTATTTGTGCTTCCAATGTGCATCAAACGCCGGATTGTCCAACAATCTATGCATTTCGAGAACTTTTATTTGAACAATCAAATGCTTTGAATAGTTATCAATGACCTTTTAGTACTCCAAATTCAAACACGAATAATTCTAGTTGGAGAAACAACCTAAACTTCAATTGCGCGAATGGAAACACGGCTAATCAAAATAATCCTCAAAGGGGGTCCCCAATGCAAATTCCTATGGCCCCACCTCAAAGGCCTATAGAGGATACTTTGAAAGCATTCATGGATGGTCAAGCTCAAATAAATCAATCCAACCATACGATAATGTTTGAGCTTAAAAATTCGGTGGAGGAAATCAAGGCTAGCTTAAACGCAAGGGAAGGGATTCTTCCAACCCAACCCATATCAAATCCAAAACCACAATGCGAAATAAGTGTGCCTAGTTCTTCTAACCAACATATGGAACATGCTAAGGCCATCACCACTCTTAGAAGTGGTAAAATTATTGAAAAATCTGATCCGGTGAAGGTTTCAACGCCGAATGATCCGGTATCTTCCAAAGAGGATGATGGACCTAGCACCGCCATGAATGAAAAAGAGCCATTGAAAGAATATAGGCCCGTTGCTCCATTCCCCCAACGCTTGATTTCAGCCAAACCTCAAGATAAATATCAGGAATTTTTGGAGATTTTCAAGCAAGTCAAAATCAACATCCCATTGTTGGATGCCATTAAACAGATACCGTCATATGCTAAATTTTTAAAAGATCTTTGCACGGTCAAAAGAAAAATACATGTATAAAAGAAGGCATTTTTGATAGAGAATGTAAGTGCCATTATCAACCACGGGATGCCCAAGAAATACAAAGATCCCGGTTGTCCAACAATATCATGTGTGATTGGAGACTACCGGTTGAAACATGCTCTACTTGATCTAGGGGCAAGTGTAAACTTAATTCCCTTTTCGGTTTATGAACAATTGGGTTTAGGTGAATTAAAACCCACCAAAACCACATTACAACTTGTTGACCGATCAATTCGTATTCCGAGAGGGGTAATTGAGGACGTTCTTAGTCCAAGTTGACAAAGTTTACTACCCGGTGGACTTTATTGTCTTGGACACGAGACCCATGGTTAATATTGGCCCCCAAATTCCTGTCATACTTGGCCGCCCATTCCTAGCTACATCAAACGCTATCATAAATTGTAGGAGTGGGGTCATACAAATGTCTTTTGGCAATATGACGATTGAGTTGAATGCTTTCAATATTGACAACCAACAAGAGGATGAAGAAGAGGAGGTCCACGAAATAAACATGATCAATTCTATCATGGAAGATGAGTCCCTCTCACCTTTTTACTCCGGTCACTTAGATGAAGATATGACTTACTCCCTTGATGAGAACGATGATATGATAAGGGATATGGTCACACTTTTCGAGTTGGTATCGGCATATGACGTTAGCCGAGAGAAGGATGTGGAAACAATACCTTTTTGTGCTGAGAAATCAATTCATATTTCCACACCTTTGTGGATCATGCACACTGAACTCCACCAACCCTGGGATGATCCATATTTGCAATACCAAAGCCCAAGAAAATCTGAATGGAGACATATTTTTTCTGATGAATATGATGATGTCTCCTCTTATACATGTGATGAAAATATTAAGGAACCCGCTGAAATTCCTTTTTGGGATTTTCATTGGGTTATCTGGATCAATTACACACATGTATATTGCAAAGCAGGATATTGGATGACTTTACTGCGAAACCTTTTGATCCATCTAATGATTCTGCTTGACTTTATGCTTTTGGATGAGTTGTTGGGACTAATCTCCTAGTCTGACGGAGGATGATTTTAAATAGTTTTCTAGAATGCTTTCCCATTAGGATTTGCTTTGATTAGTTGATTTATTTGTGAAGTAATCCATCTCCAAAAGCTAATCTTGCCATGAAATATATGCTTCAGGTGATATCTGTCTTTCTCACTCTCTTTTTCTTTTGGCATTGCTCTCATGTGTTGCATTCATTGTATACATTCTTACATTGAGGACAATGTAAAGTTTGGTTGGAGGGTGAGAGATTCCTTAGATGATGAATCTGCTAGCTTTTGTGACATTTCGAGCAATGATGTAGAAATTTTTCGATTTTTCTAAAATTCAAAACTCTTTTGGAAAACTTTGATTCTATGCATTCGAGATGGCATAAGTATAAGAAGAGGAGATATGAAGTGACGGATGTTGCAAGCTTTGAATTTCTCCTAATATAATGGTTTTATATGTGAATTCACCTATTTTTATGATTGATAGAAAATTTGAACACCTTTTGCACCTAGTTCACATTATACGATTTTCATGATTTAAAAGGATTATGTGATTGGTGGATTAACTAGACCTTGATTTAAGGTATTGAGAAACCAAGCCGGGGTACTTTGTCCATCCTTGTCCATGGAAAAATAACGAAAGACATGGATTTCTAAAAATCCTATCTAATGTAAAAGAAAAAGGAAAGGAAGGATGAAATTGGGAATGATGGAAAAATGGTGGACAATTCCGATTAGGGCTACCTACTACCAACCGGGGGATGGTCTACCCGTAACCAAAGCCGAAAATGGGACGTAGTGTGAAAGCCGTCGAAAGGACGGTAAGGAAAATTCCTGTCATAGGCTTGTTGTTGCTCTATACACCTTGAGATCTATAGTTTAGTTGATTTATGAAGAAGATAATTCCAGAAATTCATAGGATAAACTTTCACTATGCACACTAGGTTGAATTTGTTCAAATTCTTCTATTTATCAATCAAACAGCGGGAATTTCATATAAACACTAATTATGTTTTGAGAGTTTAAGGTTTCAACCTCTATCACCTAATTTCTCTGATTTTTACGCTTGTGTGTCTTGGAATGTATAGAAGAATAGTTTCTAAAGAAGAGTTGGGTTTTGGAGAATGAAACTTGTTTCACGCATGTTTTGCTCGGGACTAGCAAAATGCTGGTTGGGGGGTGTGTTGAGCTCTTAATTGTGCATATTCTAACCCCAATTCATTACTCATTATGCATGCGTTTCATGATTTAAAGACTAATCTAATGCATGGATTTGTGATTGTAGGAATGAGAAGGAGACTTCACCAATTCATGGTTAAAAGAGTCACTTTATATGCATTGAAGATCAATAGAACAAGTGCCAAAAGGTGGAAGAAAGAAGCAAGAAAGAAAGAGAAGAGATAAAGAAGAAAACTGAAATTTTGTTCTTAGACCGGTCACCAGACAGGTCGACAGACAGGTCTTAAGTGTATTTTTGGACTGTTTTTTTTCTTCTCTTAGACCGGTCGCCAGACAGGTCGAGAGTAGTCCAGAAACACAAAAACTCTCTGGACAGATTATGCAGTTTTGAGACCGGTCGTCCACAGGCTCAGACCGGTCGTGCGACCGGTTGGACATGCGTAAACAGCAAGGTTTCTATTCTGGGCGCCGAATTTCTCTGCACAAGTGCATAAGTTTACGCGCAATCTGAAAGTTTCTTGCGTAATGGACACCTCCAAGCTATAAAAGGACTTCTTCCCTTCATACCAAAGCATGCTAGGACGTGGGGATTGCTTGGGAGACGGATTCTACTTCGAGTTTCTTAGTTTTCTTCCTGTTTTAGTAGTTTTTTATGTTTTTATAGGCTTCTAGTTCAAGGATGTTAGAGATGAACTAAAACCTCTTAGCTAGGGCTAAGAGGTAAAGCTTTTGATTTGTTTTTGATGGATTGATGTAACTTAGGTTTCCTTTTTATGATTTAATTGATGAATTTTAGTTAATGTGAGTTTGAATCAAGTACTAGTTTGGTTTTACTTTGATCTCTTGATGACTCCGGGCTCATGTGATTCTTAGTGATTCTAAGCTTGGTAGCTTACCTTCTGAGCATTGTTTATGTTTGTGTAGTTCATTGATCTATCATCGACTCCGGGCATAGTAGATTCTTTGATTACCTTGTATGCAATGGCCTGATTTTCATGTGGGAACTCATTCAACTTAAGTTCTTTTCTTTTGTAGTAATATGAAATAGTTGTTTATTGATTGATTTTGATTTAATTAGAGTTCTAATCATTAGTTGTAATCAAGTCTAGCGACAGGATTTGATGAAAGTTATGGTTGTGAATCTCAATTAGATTGGAAAGAGACTTGGCCTACACAATTGAGTGTGCCCAAGGCCTGAGCATTGATGTGGGAATTGAATCAATGAATAAGCACTTATTTTGGATAATTGTTGATTGAACCGCTCTATATTCCGATCGGATAGAGATATGAATTCGATGCCGATTGTGTTGTGAGAGACCTAGTTGTGTTGATGCATTGAAACTTATTAAAAGTGGATCCTTGGCGCTCTAGTGCCTTTTTAGATTGATATTACCTTACACATTCACTGTTTAAACCCAAATCACTAATTTCTAGCTTTAGTTCTTAATAGGATCTTAATTACTAGTTGTTTTAGACAAAATATGAGAATATCCATTCATAAATCTTTGTGGGAAAGATACTCGATCTTTCCGAATTATTACTACTTCGCAACCCTACACTTGGGGAGTGAACAGTCCCCATCGCAAGCTGGGCCTCTTCCCAGCAGGAACGCCTGCAAAATATGAGAAAGATCAGTTAGTTGATAGCATAGATGAAATCTTGTTTATTTTATCATGAAGGAGTAAAAATCAACTCACCTTCGCAAAAGAAGCAGCTGACATTATGTCTTCTGGGGTTGGATCCTACATCAGACTCCCAATTACCAGAGGCATAAAACCATTCCCTCCTCCATTGGGGATAATTCGAAGTGGGATTCCCCATAATAAAGTTCTCCTGGTGCCAGAAGCAGAGATAGTACCAACTTTCACTAGACGGGACCTTTTTTAGTTGGTACATCCTCAGAAGCTCATTAGCAGTGAAGTCTCCACTCCCCAGTTTGCTTCCAGAAAACATAAGCACTCAACACGACCCTCCAGCCATACACAATAAGTTGACCGGGGGCAATCTTATAAATTCGGAGAACATTTCGAATAAAATGATGGAGGGGGAGACGCACACCAAGTTGGAAAAAATATTCGTATATGGCGACACAACCCTGTGGTGGAGAATCGACGGTTTCTCCTCTTCCGGGTAGTCTGAGAATGAAGGAGTCAGGAATTTGGTATCTTTCCCAGCAAGCTAGTAAGCTGTTCCTCCATCATTATCGATGGATAACAAGAGGTAGAATACCTTCTCGCTGGCACTGGCGTTATTCGATTTGGACGAATCGGGAGTTTCATCTCCCAAAGGAATGGCCTCCTCATCGGAGTTCCCCGCTATAGCAAAAAGATAGAAGAAAAGAAGGAAAAAGAAGAAGAAATACCTCTGCAGAGAGGTCACGCCGGATACAGGTGAAGAAAGGAGGAAGGATTTTTGAAAATCTCCAATAGAACTTCGAAATGAAGCAACCTCCGCAGACTCCGATATTTATAGGCAATCATTTCGTCCGGATTTGGGTGACACGTGATGACCCTTCGTTTGGCACGACAGTCGAACGGGCACGAGCATTAATTCCCAGGACACGTGGTTAGCGCCGTTTCATTTCTCTTAGCCGAAAAGCTGCGAAAAGCTGGCGCTCATAAATGCATGCTCAGTCATGTACGGCTTCTCCTTTAATAGTCAGTTACATATACAGACAAATCCTTTGCGTAGTTCCTCAACGCTAAGGACTTGGGGGGCATCTGTTGTAGAATAAAGTTGGTCGTCGAAGAAGTATAAGCGACATGCGACCAGCGAGCGCCTCTCCATAAAGTCGTGACCAGATCATCTGACCAGCGAGCCTTCCCGCTCATGTCCCGTATATCGCCTCAGACATGCGACCACCAATACATGCCCGTTATGAGAGCAGCTCTGCTCTTGGTCGCTAAACGAGGCCATCTACAAGTGTGAGCAGCTCTGCTCTTGGTCAACAAGCTGAGGCCATCTACGAGTTCGAGTAAGTCTGCTCGCTGGTTGTTTGTTTGTTGGGGACATTCTTCGTCTTATAGTACCAGCAGCCCATATAGGTCGGCTTTGGCTCGTTTCTACTGATGGTTCCATATCATGGGGGATCTCCATTAAGAGACATAATCAGCTAGACATCTAGAGTGGCTGCGCCATCTCCTTACCTAAGGATTAACAGGATATGCACCTTATCCCGTGAAATATAGCAGTGATCTTAATGGCTTGCGTAACAAGCTGGATCACCTAAATCTCTATAAATAGATAGTCCCATAGATGATAAAGGTACACAATCTCTAAGCTCACGTTTCACACTTCATCTTACATCAAGTCACCTCTGACTTAAGCTTCGAAGGGCCAACGGCCAAGCGTCGGCCACCCTTAGTTTTCTCCTTTAGCTTTCAGGTGTGAAGGGGAGATCACTTTCTGAAGGACATAGCATTAGGAGGGACCCATTACCAAAATTTGACGTCAATAGTGTGGGCTCGAGATATGATGTGATTGACTTGGAGTCACCACTAGCCAATGAAACTTGGAATCTATAACTAGATACCGTACAATCATTTTAAGGTTTTAAGTTAGGGAATCAAAGGACTCCTCGACTTGAGAAGCTCTTGTGGTTTATTTGCAATTGGAGATTCCACATAAGAGCCTTGGTGAAGAAGGAAGGATTAGGCACCCCTCTTTATTCATACACTTACCCGGTCTCTACTTTATGGGATTTTAGAATTTTTTAGGATTTATTAAGCTTTAAAGAATTATTGCAATCGAGGATGGAGTTGTGAAGACAGAGCACTCAACACCAGCCCAGACTTCAATGAAAATAAAGAAAAATCATAAATAAAATGACCATGACTAAGATTGTGGAGATAAGGCGCTTAACATCAATCTCAATCATAGTTTAGGCGAATAAATAAAGATAATAGTATTGCTAAAAGTAAATGTGGCTTTGCGCTTTGAGATGTGAGAAGAAAAATGACAAATTCGATACTCTTTAATGGAAGAGATGATCAGATATACCCAATTCTGACCCTACTCTTACTGAAGCTCAGTCGATGTAGGCTTCTACTTTTTCTCTCTTTTTCTTTTTTTTTTTCCTTTTTTTTTCTTCTCTCTCTCTCTTCTTTTTTTTTTTGAGCTTATTTCTCTCTTAGCATCCCCCTCTCTTATTGGTCTTCTTGGATGAGTGGTGATGGCCTGCTTATATAGGCAAAGTCGGCAGGAATCAAATTCCCACTAATTGCCTACATGGTCGATCTTGAATTCCAAGACTCCCTTGGCTGTTGTGTACTTATTGTGGTTGACTTTCTGCTCCAGAAAATATCTTATTCATGTTGTTGTGCAAAGCTTGCATTTCAAGGTGCATTTATCACACAACAACCTAAGGTGCCATACGTAAAGGTTTAATGGATGAGCAGTAACTGGCGAGAATTGGATTCTCACTAATGCCATTACCCTTGATTTTCCATCAAGCTTAACTCTAGAGGCTATAAGGGAGCTCCTTGGCTGACTAGATTAGGTTTTCAAGTGTCCTCTTATGTGAATGAAGTATCTCATTTCAAAGCTCAACCCGGATTCTGTGAAGTAGTTTCTCTCATTGTGGGCAGGGTGTCTATAAAATGTAATTTGTTCCTAGACACTGATCAAACCCACTCAACATGACATATTTCTTAGGTGCACAACATGTATACCCTACTTATCTTCGTGAATGGAGTTATAAACACTTAAATCTATAGCTCAAGGGCTTTGCAAACATACTGATGTCTCACTAGCTACATGGCCATTTGATGCCTCATTGGCTGCACAGTTATCTGACTCTATTGCCTCTTCGGACAAGTCTATGACGCCCTTTGGCGATCTAAGATG
Organism: Liriodendron chinense; assembly: GCA_003013855.2. Taxonomy (NCBI): domain Eukaryota; kingdom Viridiplantae; phylum Streptophyta; class Magnoliopsida; order Magnoliales; family Magnoliaceae; genus Liriodendron; species Liriodendron chinense. The sequence continues at coordinate 7,062,523 of ML058327.1, read as the reverse complement.
CCTAACGCCCAACGACTATACGAGATACCTAATGCCCAACGGTTATAGGAGACACTATGATTCCCTTAGCTAATACTAACTACAAATACACATTTTGTTATGAATAATAGCACGTTATTTGCAAAATTCAATAAATCACAAGGCCACATGCATGATCGAGGACCTGTATTTAGATTTTATGTGTGATTATGATGTGTGGGCGTGCCGGAGTCACACTCGACTTAATGTTTAATTGAACGTTGGTAACCCCCCGAACCGAAATGCATGTGTAGGACTGAATTCGAAAATCTAGCAATGGAGTCAGCCACTGGTTGTCATCAACGATCAAGCGATTTGTAAAAGGGTAGGGGTTAGTCCTCTCTATTGGATTCTTTTTTCTTACGTCTTTAGGACTTTTCTTCACTAATAATTGCAATTTAATTTTTCAAAGGAAAAAAGGATAAGTAAATAAAAAGAAGGATAAAACAATGTCGATTTTTATTAATACTTGAATATGTGGCTCATTACAATTGATAGAGTATTAAAATAAATAAAGAAAGATAAATACCTGATTCGTTTGTAAGAACATATGATTGAGGTGAATGGTTACTAGAATGTAACTAGAGAAATGTGATCGCCTAAGTAAGAATGCGGTTGATCAGAATTTAGCAACTTAAGATTGTAGATGTTTAATCTAATCCTATGGTACTGTAATGGTAGTGATAAAAAATAGTGATCTATACTAAGACTAGACCATGCTATGATATGCTAGGATAAGAAAAAAGATAAATATAATTAAAGAAGATAAATTTGTGTTTGGCATGGGGCCTCGAGCTCTTCATCGTGTGCTACTTCTATAGATAGTAGAGGCTATAAAATCCTCGCTAGGTATCCTTCCTGATATCGGATCCTCCACATTTATAACATGTATTCCAATTAAGAAGGTCACCATTTTTACGTAGATGGTCCCCTTTAGGAAACAACTGCATCTAGATTTGAGATCAATCAAGAGGCCTTTATTGTTGATTCTAGACCTCAAATCGATTATGGTCATGCATATGAATGACCCAATGAAACCACCTCCTGCATGGCCTTGAACTTTTTCTCCCTTCTGATTGTGGTCCTGAAGGGTTCAGCTGGTGGAGTTGATATATTGCATAATGATACCCTTAATTAGTAGGATTTTAGCTAGTTTTCATGGTCATGATCAGGGTTTTAGACTGATATTGCATGCACTCAGAGATTTGACCGGATACATGCTTTTTCGCTTAAAAGTGGTTATTTTATTAATTTTTAGGAAGCATGGATCGAGAAAGGACATAATCAGAGCATCAAAGACAACTTAGAATGTGTAGAGGAGTCCCTAGAATCCAAGAATTGAGAGAAGAAATGAAGAAAAACGCGTCGAGTGGTAAAAGTGCTGAGTCGTGAAGTACAATAAGACATACATGCAGACATAGTTACAACCTAAGGTCAAGTAATATTTTGTATGACTTATTTATTATGTTGAACGACGTAGACGAATCAGATTAGATCAGAAAAGGACATATATATCACGATGTATTTTGAGTAGTAAAGTAGTACGAACTGCCACTTAAAAAAATCAACTTTTTAACAGTGTTCATTTGAGCTGAATTTCACACCATGTGTAGAGCACATCGAATAACGCAGCCCGCCAAATTTCTTCTGAATTAGAGGTCTGTGGAAGGGTGAAATTAGAGAAACAACTTCAGAATATAATAGGCATTTTGAAAAGTATTTTATAACCTATCCATGGATGAATCACCCATGCACGACAGACGTGAAAGTCGGCATGATTCTGGAACGATGTACAAGTATATGTGGGGTCCGCATTGATGAATCTGGACCATCTATGTTGTAGAGGACACAATTTTAGGACAGATGATGAAATTTCACTGAAAAAAGAGTTTCTAGTGGACCAGAAGGAAGGAAAAATCCCAAAATGTTTTGACTACTTTCTGAAGGTTGTGATCGTTTGCTGAATGAGCCAATGGCCCGTTAAGCATTATTTGGGGTTTTGAATATAATGGATGGCTCCGAATGGGTCAAAGAGTACCACAATCAGAAGAAATAAGAAAGCTACTCAAATTTTGGCCACTATTCACATTTCAGCCACCATTTAAGCTTTGGCATAGAAGCGGTGCAAATTTCAGCTAACGAATTTCGGCCGTGTAGATTTCGACGTGATGACACCATTCACCGAACGCCTATTTAAGCATGGATACTCATACTCACATACTCATATTCTGAAACAAAGAGAACTCTCTCTCTCTCTCTCTCTCTCTCTCTCTCTCTGCTCTCTCCATCTCTCTCTTTCATAATTATTTTCTTTTCTTTTCTTCTTCTGCAAGTGGTTGGTGAAGAACTTTGTGGCCCTAGTTTGAATATTTTAATTCGGTTTTTTTATCTTTTATTTTTTCTTATTATTTGAATGTCTTTTTAATTTCCTCTAGCGGGGAAACATTAAGATTCATGATAGTTTTAGAAGTAATTTTTGGATTTTAATTTAATGAGATTTTCATGATTAACAGATGGATGGTGTGGTTCATTATGTTTGTATGAGATATGCAACTTTGAAGTTTGGTTACTCTTATTCAATGTTGTAGTCTAGTCATGCTTATGGATGTTATTGTAAATCCATGCTATTAGACGTTTGGAAAACATGATTTGTAGATGGGCCTTTGATCCATTCTCTCATGCATTTTGGATGCTTATGACCCAATCTAAGATTCATATGTGTTTAATGCTTCGTTATCAATTGATATCTCTAATTTATATGGATGAATGGTTATGAACTTTCATATGTGTTGATTGTAGTATCATTATTCTTATGTATATAGAGGTTCAACTTAGTTTAATCCATACATAAGTACACAAGGGAGTGTCTCACATTATGGATTAGATCTCCATACTCTTGATTCATACATTGGAATAATGATTTGAAAGGGTGTTGAGTTCTTAGGTTGTTTATCTTCTAATCATCCTTAATCATTAGATGGTGAAGATTATGAACCATGATGCCAAGTGACTATGATCTAGTGGGATCTCTATGATTAAAACATGTGAATGGTTTATAATTCATGAATGAAGGTGGGATAGTTACGTCTCAAATATGTGCATGAATCTAACATGTGGAACCTTGATGCCTTGGTTGCTTTCTCTTTAATATTTGAACCTAAGTCTCGTACAATTCAAATGTAAACTCAAATTTTCTCGTACTTAGATATATCTTTCTTTACATTTCTTTTCCGCTAAGTAGTTGTTGAATTTTTTCTAACTTCTTAGTTATGTCCCTGAGGATCAACCTTGGACTCCCATCTTCTACACTACATTATACCCTCATATTGGTGGAGGACAAGTAAAACAAAACATCAATTTTTTGTGCCACTACCGGGGACAGTAATGATAAATATTCAACAATCAGGTAGCATCAATTTTTTGTGCCACTGCCGGTGTTAACGTCAGATTTTATATCAGCATCCTCCGGTCATTCACCTTCTTTCCAACAGGGATTTCTTCCGCCGGACCTGTAAGAAGACAGAAAGCAACTAGGGGTGGCTGGTGTCCAGCCGTTAGCCCTCCGATGCTTAAGTCAGGCAAAGCAAGAAGAATAATAACCAGGCGAAACCAGGCTAGAGATTAAATATTGTGTACCTGTATTCTTAATGGAGTCTTCTCCTTATATAGATAAAAAATGATCCAATCTGTTACACAAGATATCGAGATCCCTGATTTCGTGGGATAAGAATCTTATCCTCATATAGAAGGAAAATCTAATCCAATGACTCATCCGATATTTTCGTTCCTTGATAACGATCCCTTAAGACTCGGAACCACTGAAGAAGATAAACCCAAAATCGACCTATACGGGCTGCTGATACTGAGGGCTAAAGGATATCGTCACAGAAAAAAGCTGTTTGCATGCTTAGAAGATGATCGCAAGTCCAAATGCTCGTTCATTCAGATGTGACACCTTTCAACGACTTGTGAGAAGGTCTGCTCGCAGGAAAAACACAACTTCTCGAAGCTTTGGTAGTCGGGCATCGTTTTCCTAATATACGAACCTCAAACAGACGTTCTCGATAATCGGATAAAGGTGCTCGCGAGATCGGAGTATCTTCAGAATATGCGAGTCTCGAACAGACGCTCTCGATAGTCGGATAAGGGTGCTCGCGAGGTCTATATCCAGCAGATGATCTTCGCTATTTTGACTATAACAGCGACTCTTGAGCATATGATCTCGAGAGTCGAATGAGCGCCCCGTACTTATCCAATCTGCGACTCTCGAGCATATAATCTCAGGAGTCAAATGGGCACTCCGCATTTACTCGATCTGCGACTCTCGAACAGATGATCTCGAGAGTCGAATGGGCGCCTGCGTAAAATCTTAGTAGCTAAGTTGGATCTCCATCATTTTGCCTATAACAGATGCCCCCCAAGTCCTTGCCGCCAAGAATTCTTAAGGGAAGGACTTAGCTTACTGTCATGCGCAGCTGCTTGCTGCTTTAACTGAGAAGCCGTACATGATTGGGCTGGAATTAATGAGCGCCAGCCTTTCCGCAGTCAGAAAATGAAGAGACGCTCACCACGTGTCCGAGTATTTAATGGGTGTGCCTGCTCGAGGGCCGTGCCGAACGAGAGACTGCCACGTGCTACCATATACGGCGGAATGATTGCCTATAAATATACGGAGTCTGCCATATCTTCTGATTTTCACAGAAGTTTCAGAATTTTCTTCTTTGTCCTTCGATCATCTTCCTCCGGAGTTCCCTGGTGTCCTCCTCGATCTTTTTTGGTGTTCTTTCTTCCTCCTCGTACTTGGTATTTCTTCTTTCTTTTTCTTCTTAAATACCCTATGGCTGGTGATTCTGAGGAGACTACCGTTCCCTTGGGGGATGCCACCCCGGAATCCTCTGCCTCCAGCAATGCAAGGGTTCCGGCGGGTCGGTATACAGCAGCCAGGGTACCCCTCCATTCTATCGGAGAGCCGGCTGCTGGAACTACGGAAGAGATATTCAATCCCTGACTCAGTCGCTCTCCGATTACCCAGAGATGGAGAGACGCCAGACTCCCCCCCCCCCAAGGGTGTGTGGCTTTTTATGAGTACCAACTCATTCTCGGGGTTCGCCTTCCCCTCCATCCCTTCGTCCGGGATGTACTTCGATGCTATAAGATTGCCCTTGGGCAACTTATCGTGAATGGATGGAGGGTGGTCCTAAGCTCCTTCGTCCTTTGGGCTCAGGCCGGGAATGGGGAGCTTACAGCTGATGAGTTCCTCCGCATGTTCCGCTTGAAGAAGGCGCCCTCCAACGAAGGCTGGTACTATTTGTGTTACTAGCACCGGGATAACTTCGTGTTGGGGAAGCCCTCATCGAATTATCCCGGCTGGAGGAAACGCTGGTTCTATGCATCCGGGAACTGGGAGTCTGCTTCCTCCAAGGGCCCAGGAGTAAACCACCTTTTCTGTGAAGGTAGGCACAGTTTTACGTTGTGTATTTTGTCCATGATCAAATTTTTTAGGCCTGCGCGTTTTCTAACTCTGATTTGTGCTCGCAGGTATCCCGGCTTTGGCGAAGCCAAATCTGAAAGGAGGAATTCACGAGAAGATCGTGAAGGTGTACAAGCTGCCTGCTCATGACAGGCATATCGAAGCTTGCCTATCTCCTTCGCGACTCGCGATCGCAGGACTGATCCCAAACGAAGAGGCCGAGATGACGAAGGCCGGGGAGAAAATGGGTCTGCTGCCCCGACTTAAGGGCACGAACTCCAAGAGGCAGAAGAAAACATCTGCCGAACCATCTCAACCACCCATCCGTAAGGGTAGCGACCAACCTGCCCCTCTTGCGAGCACGGCGGGGGTACCGGCAGTGCCCAATATTCCTCCACTGGTGGTCGCACCTGGACCGCCAGTGATTAACATCACTGATAACTCCCCGGATGGGGCAGGGTCCAGCTGCCCCCCAGCTGAAGAGGATCGCGAGCAAATAGATCCTCGCGAACCGGCTCCTGCTCGCGAGCTGATTCCTGCTGTCGAGCAGGGACCTGCTAACGAGTCGATGGCCCCGCCTCGCGGTCGGCTGGGTTGTTCGTTGCCCAACCATCTGGAAGTGGGACATACTCCATCCCTCGTCACCTCCATCCGATTTGTAAATTTTTGTTCGAGAACGTTTCCCCCCAAAATTTTGGCTCTCTTCCCGAGCCAAGCCCTGAGAACCTCTTCCTTGAGGCGGGGGTAAGAATGGTTCAGGTAAGACCTTGGAGATTTAGTTTTAACTTCATTATTTTGGGGCTCTCAAGTATTTTTTCTTACGTTTTTCTTTTTCATTTTGCAGGGCTTAGACCTCATCTTGCGGACGAAGCGAGATATCGTCACCGCTCGCCGCGTGATCGATGAGGCAGAAGGAAAGAGGATCGCCTTGGAGAAGGCGGTCCAGGGACGGGATCAACTGCTCAAGGCCCGTGAGGCAGTGATCTCGAAGAGAGATGAGGAGAAGAAGATCCTCATCGAGAAAGTCCAAGTCCTGACCGATAGGTATCATGCTTTAGACTAACTTTGCAAAGCTCACCGGGTTGAAGGAGAAAGCGGAGAGAGAGAGGGAGATCTTTCGTCAAGACAAGATCTCGCTGGAGGAGCGGCTAGCGGAGGCCAGGTCGTAGCTCAAAGAAGTCAACGACAACTTGGAGAAGGAGCGCTCCGCTCTTGCACAGCTTAAGGACGACTCGATCCACTGGGACGAGGAGAAAGTCGCCCTGGTAAAAATACTCTCGGAGGAAGGTCCTCGGGCAATTTCCTGAGTTCCGAAACTCGCAGCTATATGACGATGAAAGATATGAGTCATATGATGCTGGTCGCGACTTTATGCTAAGAGTAGTGCAACGAATGTCCCCATCCTTTGATATGGGGGAATTTGGTCGAGTCGCGACCATCATAGCTGCAAAGGAGCAAGCTGCTGCGGAGAACGAGGCGACTGAAGCCACGCAGGCTGGAGGGGCTCCAGAATCGGGTCCTGAAATCGAGAGCACGGCTCCTCCCCCAAGAGATTAACTCTCCATTTTGTTTTTCTTTCTTCTGTACTCGTGAGCAAATATCTGTAAACAATTGTTATTGATGAATAGAAATTTTTTTTGGAAATGTTCTCGTTCTTTTTGTTCACTTTCTTTTCCCTTCATGCAATGAATGCCTTCTTGTTCTAATGAATTATGCTCAACCCGGGGGGTTGTGACGACCATACCCTCGTGGAGATAGACTGATCTATCGATTGAGAAATGTATTGTGCTCAATTCGGGGGGTCGTGTCGACCATACCCTCGTGGAGATAGACTGATCTATCGATTGAGAAATGTATTGTGCTCAATCCGGGGGGTCGTGATGACCATACCCTCGTGGAGATAGACTGATCTATCGATTAAGAAATGTATTGTGCTCAATCCGGGGGGTCGTGTCGACCATACCCGTCGTGGAGATAGACTGATCTATCGATTGAGACTCCGAGTTTACCAAGGGTAGCTTGGTCAAGAGATTGTATGCATCCTCTTCAGGGCTATTCATGTCCAAGTGAATGAAATAACGACCAAAAGATATCTTCGGCTTTTTATTCATAAAATGTTGCTATGAACTATATCGAATCTAGGGGTAGTATTGTAGTAAATGCTCCACGTGCCAAGGGCGACGTACAGGTTTTCCCTGCATGTCTTCAAGGTAATAAGTACCGGGTCGCACAATCTTAATAACCCGATAAGGGCCTTCCCAATTTGGATCCAGCGAACGAGCGGGAACTCCGAGTTTTTGCTTCAGGACCAAATCTGCGAGCTTGAAGGATCTAGGCCGAACCTTAGCATTCCGATAGCGAGCAATACGTTGTTGATATGATGGCCACTCGTACTTGGGAGGTATTTCGTCGTTCTTCCAAGAGGTCGAGATGCAGTCGAAGATCTTCTTGATTACCCATGGGGTCATACTGCTCGACCCGATACGAAGGCACTTGAATTTCCACTGGTATTACCGCGTCGACACCAAATGCTAAAGAAAAAGGTGTCTCACCCGTTGATGTACTGAGTAGTAGTCCTATATGCCCATAATACCTCTGGTAGAAGTTCTGGCCATTCACCTTTGCATTCACCAAGCTTGGTCTTTAAATGGTGCTTGATGACCTTATTCACTACCTCGACTTGCCCATTCGCCTGAGGATGATATGGAGAAGTGCGGAGATTACGTATCTTCCATTTTTCACAAAATTCATCAAAGGCTGCGTTGTCGAACTACGTTCCGTTGTCGGTAATTATAGTGTGAGGGAGTCCAAAACGGCATATGATATTTCTCCATATGAACTTAGTAGTTTGTTTCTCAGTAATCTTGGCTAATGGTTCTGCCTCAGACCATTTGGTGAAATAATCAACCCCCACTATCGCGAATCTATTTTGTCCTTTTCCAGTAGGCAGGGGCCCGATGATATCGACCCCCCATTGCGCGAAAGGCCAAGGACTATCTACTAGAGTCATTCACTCAGAAGGTACACGAGGTATAGGAGAATATAACTGGCACTTGTCACATTTTCTAGAGAATGCAAATGCATCTGCTTTCATAGTTGGCCAATAATATCCTTGCCTCATCGCCTTATATGCTAGGGATCGCCCCTTGGAGTGGTTACCACATGCCCCCTGGTGTACTTCGTCTAGAACACGAAGTGCTTCTTCTGGAGGAAGACACCTTAAATAAGGCAAGGAAAAGCTCTTGCATAACAATATTCCGTCTTGCAAGAGATACCTGGCAGCTCGAAGACGAATTTGTCTTGCAGCTTTCTTGTCCTCTGGTAGGTATCCGTCTCTGAGATAAAGGATGATGGGATCCATCCAGCATGGAGATGATTGTACCGATATTACTTGCTCAAGAGTCACTTGGTCGATATTCAGGTTCTGACGATACTCGATGGGGATCGAATGTGATAACTCAGATTCTGGTGCAGAGGCGAGCTTTGCCAGGGAGTCGGCAAGTTGGTTCTGCTCGCGAGGAATATGAATTATTTCATAAGTCTTCAGTTTTGTGAGTAGGATGAGGACACGAGACTTGTATAAAGCCATCCTCTCTTCTTTGGCCTCGAATTCACCAAGAACTTGGTTGACAATGAGCTGGGAGTCGCTATGAATTAACAGATTCTGAATTGCAAGGACAATGGCCAGTTCGAGGCCAACGATCAGGGCCTCATATTCTGCTTCATTATTTGAGACGCGGGAATCGAAACACAGAGCATATTGGAAATGCGACCCGTCGGGAGCCACTAAAATCAGGCACGCTCCGCTGCCAGTGGCCCGTGACGACCCGTCCACGAAGAGTGACCAACGAGGCTGGCCGCTGGTCATGGTATTATCATCGGAAGAGTATGTGAACTCGGCGATAAAGTCAGCCATGGCCTGGCCCTTGACTGCGGTCCTAGGACAGAATGAGATATCGTGCTCGCTGATCTCGACTGCCCATTTAGTTAAGCGTCCGGAAGCCTCAGGTTTTTGAAGGACTTGCCGTAGTGGATGATTTGTTGGTACTAGAATAGCGTGGGCTTGAAAGTATGGTCGCAGTTTTCGAGCTGCCGTGACTAAGGCTAGGGCCAGTTTTTCATATCAGAATACCTAGTTTCTGCATCAACCATTGCTCGATTGATATAATAAACGGGCCTTTGCACACTGGAATCTTCTCTTATCAAAGCGGCGCTAACGGCCTGTAGTGGATACAGAGAGATAAAGAATGAGTTGCTCATGTGCTACAAGGTTTAGATAAAATGGGGGGTGTGCTCATGTATAGCTTCAATTGCTGAAAGGCTTCCTCACAATGAGGCGTCCATTTCCAATCAGACTTGGCCGTTGCATGGAGGAGTTTGAAGAATGGTAAGCACTTGTCAGATGCTCGCGAGATGAATCTATTCAACGATGCGATGTGACCAGCCAGACGCTGGACGTCCTTCAGAGTAGTGGGGGATTTGATCTCTACTAATGCTTTTATCTTTTCAGGATTTGCCTCAATTCCTCGCTGACCGACCATGAATCCGAGGAACTTTCTAGCAGATACCCCGAATGCACACTTTTCTGAATTCAACTTCATCTGATATTTCCTCATCAGATCGAATGCTTCTCGAAGATCAGGGAGATGATCATCTTCCACGATGCTTTTCACGAGCATGTCATCGACGTAAACTTCCATATTTCTGCCGATTTGGGCAGCGAATATTTTGTTGACGAGGCGCTGATAGGTGGCCCCTGCATTTTTAAGACCAAACGGCATTACCTGGTAGCAATATAGTCCCCGATCTGTGATGAAGGCGGTATGCTGGCTATCAGGTGGATGCATCATGATCTGGTTGTAACCAGAATAAGCATCCATAAAACTGAGCAGAGCGTGTCCAGCTGTTGAATCGACCAACTGGTCGATCCGCGGTGTCAGGAAGCTATCTTTGGGACATGCTTTGTTCAAATCTGAATAGTCGACGCACATTCTCCATTTGCCATTAGCTTTCCGGACGAGAACTACGTTCGCGACCCATTCTGGGTAATCAACCTCTTTTATGAAATTGACCGTGAGCAGCTTCTCGACTTCAGCTTTGATTGCCATCTGCCTTTCTGCAGTGAAGGCACGTCGACGCTGGTGTACGGGTTTATGCTTCGGGTCAATGTTGAGACGATGTGCGATGACATTGGGGTCGATGCCTGGCATATCTTTATGAGACCAAGCGAACACGTCCTGGTATTCAGTGAGAAAACGGACCAAATCCTCACGATGGACACTGGTTAAAGATGATCCAATGTATACGACCCTGGACGGGTCGTCTTTAGTTAAGTGAATCGCCACTGTTTCTTTCCCTAGGAGTTCCTGATTGGAGAACGTTCTCTCTCGGATCCAGCGAGGTGTTGGTGGAAAAGTTGGGTGAATCTTGTGTTATCTCCATAACGGGTGTTGCTTGAGCTTTCTTTCGATCTTGTAGGGCTATCTGGTAGCAAGACCGAGCCTCCTTTTGATTTCCTCGCACAACCCCAACACCATTTGGGATAGGGAACTTGATGCATAAATAGGATGGGTGTAAAGCTGCCCCAATCTTATTAAGTGATGGCCGCCCTAAAATGGCGTTATATGCTGATTTACGATCCACCATGAGGAAGTTTACGAAGACGGTAGTCTTCGCTGGACTATCTCCAAAAGTAACTGGAAGATCGATGCTTCCTTCATGTGTTACCACCTCACCTCCGAAGCCGACAAGGGGGGTCGATACTGGTTTGAGTAGGCTTCTGGCAAGTGCCATTTTGTTGAAAGCCTCCAAGTATAGAATATCGGCTGAGCTACCTGTATCCACCATGATTCGATGAGTCAGATAATTCAATACCTTTAATGCGACTACGATGGAGTCTTCGTGAGGGAAGTGAATTCCCGCTGCATCTTCGAGGGTGAAGGAGATTGGAGGATGGCTGGCTTTTGACGAGCTGGGTGTCTGTTCCAGCCAATAGATATGCTGGGGTTCTTTAGATGCCTTCCGAGTGTATGCTTCCCTTGAAGCTTGAGAGTCACCCCTGCAAGCTGGTCCTCCGACGATGGTGCGAATTTCTCCAGTAGGCTCAGCGTCCTCTTGGGCAGTATGATGATGATGCGGTTCCTTTTGGCGTGGTGAGGCTTTCGCCCTTTCCGGTGATCGATTTTTACGAGCGACATAATCTTGAAGATGGCCTTTTCGAATAAGGGCTTCGATGTGATCTCGTAGAGAGATGCAATCCTGGGTTCTATGCCCGTGATCTTTGTGGAAGTAATAGAACTTGCTCTTGTCTCTCTTCTCTGGATCGGATTTGATCTTTGCAGGCCACTTCACATATGGCTTGTGTTTAATCTCCATTAGAACCTTTTCATGAGACCGATTAAGAGGAGTGTAGTTATGATATTTACCAGAATAAGGCTTCTTGGGAGAACGGACGCGTTGATCACGACGATATTTTTTATCTGTAGAAGAGGTTCCTTTTGGCTTACGTTTCTTACCCTGTACTCCATGGCGTGTCAATGCGACTTCTTCTACATTGATATACTTCTGAGCTTTGGCTTGAAACTCTGCCATAGTTTTTGGAGGGCTTTTATCTAAGGCAAACCTGAATTTCTCGCTCGTTATTCTGGCTATGAGGGCTGTAAGACCTTTTTCCTCAGTATAACCTTCAGTCTGAACGGCTTCTGCAGTGAACCGTACTGTGAACTCCTTTATTGTCTCCCCATGCTGCTGTTTCAGATCCATCAGGTGGGAGGCTGGTTTCTTAATGCGAATGCTTCCCATGAATTGAGAAAGGAATATCTCCGATAATTGAGAAAAGGAGCTGATGGAATGAGGCTTTAATCCCCGAAACCACGTACGAGCTGCTTCTTTCAATGTTAGGGAAAAAGCCCTACACATGATTTCTGAGCCATGTCCCTCCAACTCCATAAGAGACCTATATGTTTCTAGGTGTTCAAGAGGATCACCAATACCTGTATACGGGGTGATAACATAACAGGAGTCCGATACTTTCTAGGTAACGGTGCTGTTGATGTCAGATTTTGTAACAGGATCCTCCGGACGTTCACCTCCTCTCCATCGGAGATTTCCTCCGCCAAACCTGAAAGAAGACAGACAGCAACTAAGGGTGGCTGGGGTCCAGCCGTTAGCCCTCCGATGCTTAAGTCAGATCAAAGCAAGAAGAAGAGTAGCCAGGCAGAACGGGACAGAGATCGAATATTGTGTGTGTACCTTTCCCTCAATGGAGTCGTCCCTTTATATAGATCTGGAGGGGTTCAATCTGTTACGCAAGATATCGAGATCCCGCTGATCTCGTGTACGATACTGAGATCTTGCCAATTTCATGGGATAAGATCCGCATCTTTAGAGACGGGATCCAACCCAATGACTTATTTCGGCAATCACGTTCCTTGATGGCAATCCCTTGAGATCCGGAACCACCAGAGAAGGTAAGCTTAGAAACCAACCTATACGGGCTGCCGGTAGGCGTAGTAATAGCGCTGATCGCTCATGTAGAGCTGGAAACCGTAGTTGGAGTCATAGCCAGCGAAAAGGAAGGAGACGCAGACAAGATGGAAACCACCGAACTGGGTGTAGCCCTGCCTGGCACCGCAGAGGGATTCAACAAGCTGCCCGACGGGAATCGGGTGCTGGTACTGAAGGTTAAGAGATGTAGCCGCAGAAAAGCTGTTCGCATGTTGGAACCTGGTCACGAGTCCAAGTGCTTGCTCATTTTGACGTAACACCTTTCAACGACTTATGAGAAGGTCTGCTCGCTGTTTAAGAAGGGAATCTTTGCTTCGCTTAATTTGACCATCGGATAGGGGAGCTCGAAGCCTTGGGAATAGGTGCTCCGTATTTATCCATCCTACGACTCTCGAGCATATGATCTCGAAAGTCGGATGGGCATCCCGCACTTACTCGATATGCGACCATCGATCAGATGATCTCGAGAGTCCAATGGGTTCTTCCGTAACTTCCCAATCTACGACCCTCGATCAGATGATCTCGAGAGTCCAATGGGTTCTTCCGTACCTTCCCAATCTGCGACTCTCGATCAGATGATCTCGAGAGTCGAATGGGCGTCCGTGCACAATTTTTAATAGCTGAGCTGGTCTCCATTATTTTGTCTATAACAGATGCCCCCCAAATCCTTGCCGCCAAGGATTTTTAAGGGAATGACTTAGCTCACTGTCATACGTAACCGCCCGATGCCTTCATCGAGAACGGAACCTCACATGATGGGCTGGAATTAATGAGCGCCAGCTTTCCGCAGCTTTTCCGCAGACAGAAAATGAAGGGGCGCTTGCCACGTGTTTGAGGAGTTAATGGGCGTGCCTGCTCGAGTGCTGCGCCGAAGGAGGGACTGCCACGTGCCATCAGATACGGCGGAATGATTGCCTATAAATATACGGAGTCCGCCAGTTCTTTGATTTTCTACAGAAGCTTTTCGAAAGGAATTTGCAGTCTTCTCCTTCCATTCTTCTTCCTCCGGTGCTCCTTTTCTTTCTTTCTGTTTTTGGTATACTTCCCCCCTTTTTTTTTCTTTTCCTTCTTTTGTTTTTATCTTCTCATGGCTGGGAACTCTGACGAGACCACCGTCCCTCTCGGTGATGCCACTCCGGAATCCTCTGCCTCCAGCAGTGCGAGGGTTCCGGTAGGGAGATACACTGCAGCCGGATATCCTTCCGTTTTATCGGAGGACTGGCTGGCTGAGTTACGGGAGAGATACCTGATCCCCGACTCAGTCACTCTCCGCTTGCCCGGAAATGGAGAGACACCAGACTCCCCCCCCCCCAGGATGCGTAGCTTTTTATGAGTATCAGCTTATCCTGGGGGTACGCCTCCCCCTCCATCCCTTCATCCGTGATGTTCTCCAGTGTTTCAAGATTACCCCCGGGCAACTCATCGTGAACGGGTGGAGGGTAGTTCTGGGCTCCTTTGCCCTCTGGGCTCAGGCCGACAACGGGGAACTCACGGCGGAGGAGTTCCTCCATATGTTCCGTCTAAAGAAAGCTCCCTCCAGCAAAGGCTGGTATTATTTGTGTTATTGGCATCGGGATAACTTCGTGTTGGGGAAGCCCTCCTCGAACTATCCCGGCTGGAGGAAGCGGTGGTTCTATGCTTCCGGGAACTGGGAGTCTGCCTCCTCCAGGGGTCCAGGAGTGACCCAATTTTTCTGTGAAGGTAGGCACAATCCCGCATTGTGCAGTTTCTTCAGTTAGGTTTAGGGTTTTTGCTTCATTTGACCCCTGTTTGTGCTCGCAGGTATCCCGGCCTTGAGAAAACCAAATTTGAAGGGAGGGATCAACGAGAAAATTGTAAAGGTCTACAAGGTGCCTGTTGGTGATAGGCATATTGAGGCTTGCCTGTCTCCCTCGCGACTTGCTGCAGCGGGCTTAATTTCCAGAAGAGAGGTTGAGATGACGAAGGCTGGAGAGAAGAGGGGTCTGCTGCCCCGACTGAAGGGCACGAGCTCCAAGAGGCAGAAGAGAACACCTGCCGAACCATCTCAATCATCCATCCGCACGAGTGGCGATCAGCCTGCCCTTCCCGCGAGCATGGCGGGGGCCCCGGCTGGGCCCACTATTCCCTCACTGGTGGTCGCACTTGGACCGCCGGTGATCAACGTTGCTGACAATTCCCCGGAAGGGGCGGGGTCCGGCTGCCCCCCAGCTGGAGAGGCTCGAGAGGAGATGGAGCCTCAAGAGCCAGCTCCTGCTCGCGAGCTGATCCCTGCTGCCGAGCAAGGATCTACTCGCGAGTCAATACCTCCCCCTCGCGAGACGGCCGGGTTGGTCGTTGCCCAACCGTCAGGGAGCGGGACATATTCTATTCCCTGCCACCTCCATCCGGTATGTAAATTTTTGTTTGAGAACATCCCTCCTCATGCCTTCGGCACTCTTCCCGAGCCAAGCCCCGAGAACCTACTCCTCGAATCGGGGATGAGGATGGTTCAGGTAAGACCTCGTCAAGACCTGTTTTAATTTGTTATTACGTTCCAGAATACTCTCATATTTTTCATCTCTTTTGCAGGGCTTAGATCTTATCCTGCGAACGAGGCGTGATATCGTTGCCGCTCGTCGCACGATAGATGAAGCTGGGGGAAAGAGGACTGCCTTGGAGAAAGCAGTTCAAGGAAGAGATCAACTGCTCAAGGCTCGTGAGGCGGTGATCGCGAAGAGAGATGAGGAGAAGAAGATCCTCATTGAGAAAATCCAAGTCCTGACCGATAGGTATCAGGCCTTGGACTCAGACTTCGTGAAGCTCACGGGTTTGAAGGAGAAGGCAGAGAGAGAGAGGGAGATCTTTCACCAAGACAAGATCTCGTTGGAAGAGCAGTTCGCGGAGGCCAGGTCGCAGCTCAAGGAGGCCTACGACAACCTGACCAAGGAGCGCTCCGCTCTTGCACAGCTCAAGGACGACTTGATCCACTGGGACGAGGAGAAAGTCGCCCTTGTAAAAATGCTCTCGGAGGAAGGTCCTCGGGCAATTTTCGAGTTCCGGACTTCGCAGCTATATGACGACGAGAGGTATGAGTCATATGATGCTGGTCGCGACTTTGCACTAAGAGTAGTGCAACGAATGATCCCATCCTTCGATATGGGGGAATTTGGTCGAGTCGTGACCATCACAGCTGCCGAAGAGCAAGCTGCTGCTGAGAACGAGGTGACTGAAGCCACGCAGTCTGGAGGGGTTCCAGAAATGGGCCCTGAAGCCGAGAGCACAGCTCCTCCTCCAAGAGATTGATTTTCTCTTTCCTCTCTTTGTACTCGCGAGCAGATATTGTGTAAACATTTTTATCGTCAATGAAAAGATATTTTTTGGAAGTGTTCTTGTTGTTTACTTTCCCTTTCATGCAATGAATGCCTTCTCTTTCTTTTTTACTTTCTTTTCGTGCATTGAATGCCCTCCTGTTGCAATGAGCTATGCTCAACCCGGGGGGTCGTAGCGACCAAACCCTCGTGGAGATAAACTGATCTATCGATTAAGTGAATGTGCTCAATCCGGGGGGTCGTAGCGACCAAACCCTCATGGAGATAGACTGATCTATCGATTGAGACTCAAGTTTGCCTCCAAGCTTACCAAGGGTATGAAGGTCATCCATGAAATGGAAATGCGACCATCCTAGGTGAATTTACCCCTACCAAAGGTAGGCGATTGGCCAAGGGATTGCATGCATCCTCTTCAGGGCTATTCAGATCCAAGTTAATGGAGTAGAGACCAAAAGATATCCTTCATTTTATTCATAAAAAGTTGTTTATGAACTACATCAAATCTAAGGGTAGTATCGTAGCAAATGCTCCACGTGCCAAGGGCGACGTACGGGCTTCCCTTGCATGTCTTCAAGATAATAAGTACCGGGTCGCACAATCCTAATAACCCGATACGGGCCTTCCCAATTTGGATCCAGTGAACGAGCGGGAACTCCAAGATTTGGCCTTAGTACCAAATCTCCGAGCTGGAAGGATCTAGGCCGAACCCTAGCATTTCGATAACGAGCAATGCATTGTTGATATGCTGCCACTCGTACTTGGGAAGCATTTCTCCGCTCTTCCAAGAGATCGAGATGAAGTTGGAGATTTTCCTGATTACTCGCGGGGTCATACTGCTCGATTCGATATGAGGGCACTTGAATTTCCACTGGTACCACGGCGTCGACACCAAATGCTAAGGAAAAAGGGGTCTCACCCGTTGACGTATGAGTTGTGGTCCTATACGCCCATAATACTTCTGGTAGAAGTTCTGGCCATTCGCCTTTGCACTCACCAAGCTTGGTTTTTAAATGGTGTTTAATGATTTTGTTCACTGCCTCGACTTGCCCATTCGCCTGAGGATGATATGGAGAAGTGCAGAGATTACATATCTTCCAATTGTCACAGAATTCATCAAAGGCCGCGTTGTCGAACTGCGTTCCATTATTAGTAATTATGGTATGAGGGAGTCCGAAGCGGCATATGATATTTCTCCATATGAATTTGGTAGTTTGCTTCTCAGTAATCTTGGCTAATGGCTCTGCCTCGGCCCATTTGGTGAAGTAATCAACTGCTACAATCGCGAACTTATTTTGTCCCTTTCCCATGGGCAAGGGTCCAATGATATCGACCCCCCACTGAGCGAAAGGCCAAGGGCTATCAACTGGAGTCATCCGTTCAGAAGGTACATGGGGTATAGGTGAGTATCGCTGGCACTTGTCACATTTTTTAGAAAATTCAATTGCATCTGCTTTCATAGTGGGCCAATAATATCCTTGCCGCATTGCCTTATATGCTAGGGATCGCCCCCTGGGGTGATTACCACATGCCCCCTGGTGTACTTCGTCTAGAACTTGAAGTGCTTCTTCTGGATGAAGACACCTTAAATAAGGCAAGGAGAAACTTTTTCGCAACAATATTCCGTCTTGCAAGGTGTACCTTGAAGCTTGAAGCCGAATTTGTCTTGCGGCTTTCTTGTCGTCTGGTAGATATCCGTCTCTGAGATAAAGGATGATGGGATCCATCCAGCACGGAGACGATTGTACCGATATTACTTGCTCAAGAGCCGATTGGTCGTCCTGACGATGCTCGATGGGGATCGAGTGTGCTATCTCAGATTCGGGTGCAGAAGCGAGCTTAGCCAATGAGTCGGCAAGTTGGTTCTGCTCGCGAGGAATATGAATTATTTCATAGGTCTTCAGTTTTGCGAGTAGGATGAGTACACGAGACTTGTATAAGGCCATCCTTTCTTCTTTGGCTTCAAATTCACCAAGAACTTGGTTGACAATGAGCTGGGAGTCACTATGAATCAACAGATTTGAATTGCAAGGACAATGGCTAATTCGAGACCGACGATCAGGGCCTTATATTCTGCTTCATTATTTGAGATGTGAGAATCGAAACGTAAAGCATATTGGAAATGCGACCCGTCGGGGGCCACTAAAATCAGGCCCGCTCCGCTACCAGTGGCCCGTGACGACCCGTCCACGAAGAGTGACCAAGGAGGTTGGTCGCTAGTCATGGTATTATCATCAGGAGAGCACGTGAATTCGGCGATGAAATCGGCCACGGCCTGGCCCTTTATCGCGGTCCTAGGGCAGAATGAGATATCGTGCTCGCTGATCTCGACTGCCCATTTAGTTAACCGTCCGGAAGCCTCAGGTTTTTGAAAGACTTGTCGTAGCGGATGATTCGTTGGTACTAAAATAGCGTGGGCCTGAAAGTATGGTCGCAGTTTTCTAGCTGCCATGACTAAGGCCAGGGCTAGCTTTTCCATATCAGAATATCGAGTTTCTGCATCAACCATTGCTCGACTAACATAATAAATGGGCCTTTGCACCCCGGAATCTTCTCTTATTAATGCGGCGCTAACGGCCGTAGCGGACACAGATAGATAAAGAATGAGTTGCTCGTGTGCTATAGGTTTAGATAAAATGGGAGGTGTGCTCATGTATAGCTTCAATTCTTGAAAAGCCTCTTCACACTGAGGTGTCCATTTCTAATCAGACTTGGCCGTTGCACGAAGGAGTTTGAAGAAAGGTAAACACTTGTCGGATGCTCGCGAGATGAACCTATTCAATGATGCGATGCGACTAGCCAGACGCTGGACGTCCTTCAGAGTGGTGGGGGATTTCATCTCTACCAATGCTTTTATCTTCTCAGGATTTGCCTCGATTCCGCGCTGGCCGACCATGAACCCAAGAAACTTTCCTGCAGACACTCCAAACGCACATTTTTCTGGGTTTAGTTTCATTTGATACTTCCTCATAAGGTCGAAGGCTTCTCGGAGATCAGAAATATGATCATCTTCTATGGTGCTTTTTACGAGCATATCGTCAACATAAACTTCCATATTCCTACCGATCTGAGCAGCGAATATTTTATTGATGAGACGTTGATAAGTGGCTCCTGCATTTTTAAGACCGAACGGCATTACCTGGTAACAATATAGTCCCCGATCCGTGATGAAGGCAGTATGCTGGCTATCGGGTGGATGCATCATAATCTGGTTATAACCAGAGTAAGCATCCATAAAACTGAGCAGAGCGTGTCCAGCTGTTGAATCGACCAGCTGGTCTATCCGTGGTGTTGGAAAACTATCTTTGTGGCATGCTTTGTTCAGATCTGAATAATCGATGCACATTCTCCACTTGCCATTAGCTTTTCGGACGAGAACTACATTCGCGACCCACTCTGGGTAATCAACTTCCTTTATGAAATTGACCGTAAGTAGCTTCTCGACCTCAGCTTTGATCGCCATTTGCCTTTCTGCAGTGAAGGCACGTCGACGCTGGTGTACGGGTTTATGCTTTCCTCGAAGCTTGAGAGTCACCCCCGCAAGCTGGTCCTCCGACGATGGTGCGGATTTCTCCCGTGGGCTCAGTGTCCTCTTGGTCAGTTTGATGATGAGGCGGTTCCTTTTGGCGAGATGAGGTCTTCGTCCTTTCTGGTGATTGATTTTTACGAGCAACATAATCCTGGAGATGGCCTTTTCGAATAAGGGCTTCGATATGGTCTCGTAGAGAGATGCAGTCCTGGGTTCTATGCCCGTGATCTTTGTGGAAGTAACAGAACTTGCTCTTATCTCTCTTCTCGGGATCGGATTTGATCTTTGCAGGCCATTTTACATATGGCTTGTGTTTAAGCTCCATTAGAACCTTTTCATGAGACCGATTAAGAGGAGTGTAGTTATGGTATTTACCGGAGTAAGGCTTCTTGGGAGAATGATCGCGTTGATCACGACGATATTTTTTATCTGCAGAAGAGGTTCCCTCTGGCTTGCGTTTCTTACCCTGTGCCCCCTGACATGTCAATGCGACTTTTTCTGCATTGATGTACTTCTGAGCTTTGGCTTGGAACTCTGCCATAGTTTTCGGTGGGCTTTTATCCAAGGCAAACCTGAATTTCTCGCTCGTTACTCCTGCTACGAGGGCTGCGAGCCCTTTTTCCTCAGTGTAACATTCAGTTTGAACGGCTTCAGCGGTGAATCGTACGGTGAACTCTTTTATTGTTTCCCCATGCTGCTGTTTTAGATTCATTAAGTGGGAAGCCGGCTTCTTGACGCGGATGCTTCCCATGAATTGAGAAAGGAATATCTCTGATAACTGAGAAAAGGAGCTGATGGAACGAGGCTTTAATCCTCGGAACCACGTACGGGCTGCCTCCTTCAACGTTAGGGAAAAAGCCCTACACATGATTTCTGAACCATGTCCCTCCAACTCCATAAGGGACCTGTATGTTTCCAGGTGTTCAAGAGGGTCACCAATACCTGTGTATGGGGTGATAACAGGCGTTCGATACTTTCTGGGTAACGGTGCTTCCATAACCTCGCTGGTGAAGGGGGACTCGGATTGATGTACCGCCGCCATGACTGCGGATGGCTGATTTGCCTGGTATCGATGTTCCATGACATCAAAACGATCATGGATTCTTTTAAGATCTCCTTCCCATGGTAGGGTATAGCTTGATGTTTCGGCGGTGGAGCCCTGCGGTTGAGGTTGTCGAGATGAACTAGAATGTATAGAATGTGGAGACGGCACAGGGGGATGGCTGCCAAGTGGTGGGACCTATGGTTCGTCCATAGAATGCCTGGAGGCCACTGGTATGGGTTGCGGTGGTAAACCTTCGGAGGGTTGTCTTTGTGGTTCAGGGAAATGCTGATCAAGCCGATTCAACAGGGCTTGAACTCTGGCATTTAGAGTCATAAGAGTGTTTCCGAGGAAACGCAAGACATCGTCTTGATTTCCAGAGGCCTCCAATAATGGATTTGTTGATGGCATATTCGGGGCTCCTTGAGGGATATTCGTTGACGTGGGTGGAAGAGCAGGTATGGATTCCGTCTCATCGGGCGGAGGTGGTGCCTGCCTTGAAGTCGAAGGATGAACAGCCTTTTTAGGAGGCATCCCGGAAGGGTTTTGGTCGGTAGAACGATTGATTTTGATGATCAAGTCGTTCTCACAGACGGCGCCAAACTGTTGATGTCAAATTTTGTAACAGGATCCTCCGGACGTTCACCTCCTCTCCATCGGAGATTTCCTCCGCCAAACCTGAAAGAAGACAGACAGCAACTAAGGGTGGCTGGGGTCCAGCCATTAGCCCTCCGATGCTTAAGTCAGATCAAAGCAAGAAGAAGAGTAGCCAGGCAGAACGGGACAGAGATCGAATATTGTGTGTGTACCTTTCCCTCAATGGAGTCGTCCCTTTATATAGATCTGGAGTGGTTCAATCTGTTACGCAAGATATCGAGATCCCGCTGATCTCGTGTACGATACTGAGATCTTGCCAATTTCATGGGATAAGATCCGCATCTTTAGAGACGGGATCCAACCCAATAACTTATTTCGGCAATCACGTTCCTTGATGACAATCCCTTGAGATCCGGAACCACCAGAGAAGGTAAGCTTAGAAACCGACCTATACGGGCTGCCGGTAGGCGTAGTAATAGTGCTGATCGCTCATGTAGAGCTGGAAATCGTAGTTGGAGTCATAGCCAGCGAAAAGGAAGGAGACGCAGACAAGATGAAAACCACCGAACTGGGTGTAGCCCTGCCTGGCACCGCAGAGGGATTCAACAAGCTGCCCGACGGGAATCGGGTGTTAGTATTGAAGGTTAAGAGATGTAGCCGTAGAAAAGCTATTCGCATGTTGGAACCTGGTCACGATTCCAAGTGCTTGCTCATTTTGACGTAACACCTTTCAACGACTTATGAGAAGGTCTGCTCGCTGTTTAAGAAGGGAATCTTTGCTTCGCTTAATCTGACCATCGGATAGGGGAGCTCGAAGCCTTGGGAATAGGTGCTCCGTATTTATCCATCCTACGACTCTCGAGCATATGATCTCGAAAGTCGGATGGGCATCCCGCACTTACTCGATATGCGACCATCGATCAGATGATCTCGAGAGTCCAATGGGTTCTTCCGTAACTTCCCAATCTACGACCCTCGATCAGATGATCTCAAGAGTCCAATGGGTTCTTCCGTACCTTCCCAATCTGCGACTCTCGATCAGATGATCTCGAGAGTCGAATGGGCGTCCATGCACAATTTTTAATAGCTGAGCTGGTCTCCATTATTTTGTCTATAATAGGTGCCTCCATAACCTCGCTCGTAAAGGGGGACTCGGATTGATGTATCGCCGCCATGATGGTAGATGGTCGATTTGCCTGATATCGCTGCTCCATGACATCAAATCGATCATGGATTCTTTTAAGATCGCCTTCCCATGGTAAGGTATAGCCTGATGTTTCGGCGGTGGAGCCCTGAGGTTGAGGTTGTCGAGATGAACTAGAGTGTATAGAATGTGGAGACGGCACAGGGAGATGGTTGTCAAGTGGTGCCCGATTTGATGGTGGATGGTGTGGCGGGACCTGTGGTTCGTCCATAGAATGTCTGGAAGCCACTGGTATGGGTTGCGATGGTAACCCTTTGGAGGGTTGTTTCTGCGGTTCGGGGAAATGTTGATCAAGCCGATTCGACAGGGCTTGAACTCCGGCATTTAGAGTTAGAAGAGTATTTCCGAGGAAACGCAAGACATCGTCTTGACTTCCAGAAGCCTCCAATAATGGGTTTGCTGATGGCATATTTGGGGCTCCTTGAGGGATGTTCGTCGAAGTGGGTGGAAGAAAAGGTATAGATTTCATCTCACCGGGCGGAGGTGGTGCCTGCTTTGAGGTCGAAGGATGAACAGCCTTTTTAGGAGGCATTGCAGAAGAATTATGATCGGTGATTAGAACGATTGATTTTGACTATCAAGTCGATCCCACAGATGGCGCCAAATTGTTAACGTCAGATTTTGTATCAGGATCCTCCGGTCATTTACCTTCTTTCCAACAGGGATTTCTTCCGCCGGACCTGTAAGAAGACAGAAAGCAACTAGGGGTGGCTGGTGTCCAGCCGTTAGCCCTCGATGCTTAAGTCAGGCAAAGCAAGAAGAATAATAACCAGGCGAAACCAGGCTAGAGATTGAATATTGTGTACCTGTATTCTTAATGGAGTCTTCTCCTTATATAGATCAGAAATGATCCAATCTGTTACGCAAGATATCGAGATCCCTGATTTCGTGGGATAAGAATCTTATCCTCATATAGAAGGAAAATCTAATCCAATGACTCATCCGATATTTTCGTTCCTTGATAACGATCCCTTGAGACTCGGAACCACTGAAGAAGATAAACCCAAAATCGACCTATACGGGCTGCTGATACTGAGGGCTAAAGGATATCGTCACAGAAAAAAGCTGTTTGCATGCTTAGAAGATGGTCGCAAATCCAAATGCTCGTTCATTCAGATGTGACACCTTTCAACGACTTGTCAGAAGGTCTGCTCGCAGGAAAAACACAACTTCTCGAAGCTTTGGTAGTCGGGTATCGTTTTCCTAATATACGAGCCTCGAACAGACGTTCTCGATAGTCGGATAAAGGTGCTCGCGAGATCGGAGTATCTTCAGAATATGCGAGTCTCGAACAGATGCTCTCGATAGTCGGATAAGGGTGCTCGCGAGGTCTATATCCAGCAGATGATCTTCGCTATTTTGACTATAACAGCGACTCTTGAGCATATGATCTCGAGAGTCGAATGAGCGCCCCGTACTTATCCAATCTGCGACTCTCGAGCATATAATCTCGGGAGGCAAATGGGCACTCCGCATTTACTCAATCTGCGACTCTCGAACAGATGATCTCGAGAGTCGAATGGGCGCCTGCATAAAATCTTAGCAGCTAAGTTGGATCTCCATCATTTTGCCTATAACAGCCGGGGACAGTAACGGTAAATATTCAACAATCAGGTAACATCAATTTTTGGCGCCACTGCCAGGGACAGTAATGGTAAATATTCAACAATCAGGTAACATCAATTTTTGGCGCCGCTGCCAGAGATAGTAATGGTAAATATTCAACAATCAGGTAACATCTATCCTTAACCCTCTCTTTTCTGTAGTTATTTTTCTTTTGTTTCAGATTTTTGTGAAGTTGAGGACCCTTTCATGGTCGATTTGCCGCCTTGGGTCCCTTAATACTTTACCTTTCTTCGGTCTCACATTTTTTTTTTAAGATTCAGAAGCAAGGAAGTCTCACATTGGTCAGCATTGTCGCTGAGGCTACCTCTCTAGCTTTCTGGTCTTAAGAGAAAATAGAATACATCTTTTTTAACTTTTCTTTTCAGATTAAAAGGGTTAGAATTCCACAGAGGTTGGCTCTGCCACTAGAATTTCTTCCCTAGTTTAGTATTTTTTATTTATTATTATTTATTAATTTTATTTTAGCATTGGTAGATAGTTATCTTTGTGCAATAGATTTCATTTTGACATAAGAACGTAAATTTGAATTTTTGTTGAAGTGGTTTAAATCTAATTGAGTGATGAACTAGTCTATGTCCCGTTGAACCTGCAATTATCATAATCATTTGCTTAGTGCGGGTGGGCTAGTTACTGGACTTTATCAAAGACCAAGAAGAAAACCACAAGATATACATGATACAATGGGAGATAATGTAAATCTGAATCAACAAGGGAAAAATCAAAATAGGGATGATTCAACACTTATGGATGAAAATGAAGTTGTAAACAGAGCACAAGGCCCTAGAACCTTGCGTGATTATTTCCAACCGACTAGGACATCTACACCATCTTACATAGTGCTCCTAGTTAACGCTGCGAACATTGATTTTAAGTCAGGCATCATACAGTTGCTCCCAAAATTCCATGAACTTGAATCTGAAAGCCCATACCTCCACCTCAAAGAATTTGAAAAAGTGGTGGCCACTTTACAAACTGTGAATGGCAATGATGAATACATAAGATTGAAAAATTTCCCATTTTCCTTAAAGGATAGAGCCAAGGCATGGCTCCACTCCTTAAGACTGGGCACAATAAACTCCCGGCAGAGCATGAGCCACCAATTCCTTAAAAAATTCTTTCCAGCTCAGAAAATTAATGCCCTGCATCGGATTATAATGATGTTTTCTCAAAAGGAGAATGAAATTTTCTTCCAAGCATGGGAGCGCTTTAAGGAGCTCCTGCTTGCATGCCCACATCATGGATCTGAAGTTTGGTGGATACTCAAATTCTTCTATGATGGTGTTAACTACGACACCCACCAATTCATAGAGATGATGTGCGGGGGTAAGTTTATGGAACAAGAGCCCAACGAGGCCTGGGATTTTCTAGATATAATGACAGAGTACTCAATCATGGGATGCTCCCCAAAGAGCGGAAACATCTAGTTCTAGACCTATCCAAAAGGAAAAAAGGGGGAATGTATGTCATTGACATTGAGAATGATATGCAAGCAAAGTTGGCCAATCTAACACGAAAGGTAGAGGCCATGGAATTAGGGAGAGGAATGAATATGGTGCGGACCAATCCCGCAAGTAGCATTTGTAGTATTTGTGGAGATCAAAACCATGACACAAAGGATTGTCCAACAATCCTTGCATTTGAAGAGATGAATAATGGTCAAGAAAATGCTATAAGCGCTTACCAAAGGCCTCCTGCTCAACCATTGGGAAATTCATATAATCCTAATTGGTGAAATCATCCTAATTTTAGTTGGAGGAATGAGTCACAAATAAATGTACCAATTACTCCACAGGGACCTCCAACCCATTTTTTTGGGACTCAAAATAATGCACCACCATATGTGCCCCCACCAAAGAGATCCCATGTGGAGGATGCATTGATGACTTTCATACAATCTCAAGCCCAAACGAACCAATCACTCTTTCAAACTACTCAAGAGCTCAAAACTACAAATCAAGAGCTCAAGTTAGTTACGTCTAGAATTGAAACCCAATTAAATGCTAGGGAAAGGGGCACACTTCCATCCCAATCACAACCTAACCTTAGAAATGTGCATCATGTAGGGGAATCAAGTTCTAGTACATATTGAAATTGTGGTTTTACCGCTAGTGAGATAAGCTGGAAGGTATGCTTATGTCCTTGGGGGAGGGGGGGGGGGGGGGGGGGGGGGGGGGGGGGGTGAATAGGACTTTTTAATTTTTCTTGCAAATTCAAAAGCTCAATTGCATTTATACTATAATATACCATTTAAGCACATGTAAATGATAGCAATTGATCACCCAAGATCCAACTCAATTTGACAACTCTTTTAAGAGAAGCATTTAGTCAAACAGTTCATATGCATGCTTGTGTCAATCATTCAAAGATGGCATATGAGCAGTTTGTTAAACATAAGATGGGCATACAGTTAAGCACTTATAAGATTGATCAATCAAGGAACAAAATAGACAAAATGCATTCACCACATTGCACACGATGTATAGTGGTTCGGTTTCCCTACTCCACTCCCGGTTCACGATCTCAACCTATGAGACCACCGGATTTCACTATAGTTATGGTTTTAAATCAGGTTAACCATCAACCATAACATCATTTGATCTAGGACCGTGTTTACCATCCGCCGATGGCCCAATCCAGGGACTTGACGAGTTTGGATCTTAAACTCTCACCAATCCTAATCCAAGGACGGTCACGTACAATCCCGCCAGAGTTTCCCAATTCAGGGAATAGAGATTCAATAATTGGACTCTTAAAAACTAGACATACCTAGACGATTGAACCCCGATTCAGCGTCGTTGATGAGTAGCTTTAGCTTCCACAAATACTTTAGCTCCTCTCCAAGCTCCCATGATCAGCTACCAATGCATATGATGTTCCTAGACTAGTGCCGGGTAGGTGGGAGGAGTTGTTGGGGTTCCTTTTGCCTATTCAATACAATGGTGATGATAGAAACTACCAACTTGAGTATTCAATGGCTATTGATGATCAAGAGATTCAAGAAGATGGGTTAGGTCAGCCATGAATACCTTGCTTGAGTTCATTCTTCAAACCGAGTTTGAATGTTCAATGAAGTGCCATGAATCACTTGGATTAAATGATAAACTTTAAGCAATGTTGAGGAAAAGAAGGATAGATGATGTTCTTAATTACCCCCTTCAGTGCTCTCAATGGGTGTGCAAGTCATCTCATAAAAGACCTCAAGATATGCTTTTATAGAGGCCCAAGAATGAGCTCAAACGGACATAAAACGGTCATATTCCGACCTGCCTGGGACTCCCTCCGGCCGGTCGGATTTGAGCTCCGACCTGTCAGCCGACCTGTCCTCAGATAGGTCGGGTAAATGGTCCAGAAACGAAAAACTTGCTGAATAGATTTTGGCTTAACCGACCTGTTGTCTGGCCGGTCGGATTGGATAGCCGACCTGCTGTCCGGCCGGTCGGCAGACCTGCCAGTACTTGGTAGAACGATTTAAAATGTGCAGGCCGACCGGTCAAGACCGGTTGGCTGTGCTTCTGGAAAATGCATCGTCCGGCCAGTCGGCCGGCCGGTCGGTAGACCTGCCTAATATGGATTTTTGGACTCTCCAATCTGGACCTTTTTTTTCATGTCTGGCCGGTCGGATGGCCCATCCGACCTACTGTCCGACTGGTCAGCTGCATGATTTTTTCCTATCAACTGCTTGTTAAGGAGCAGTGGCTGGCCGGTCGACAGGTCTTATCTAACCCAAAAATCAAGTGTTTTCCAGCTGAATATGTGTGCCCCAACACGGAGATTTTCGTATTGTTTTTCATAGTTGGGCACATACTTAATGAAGGTCCAAGACTGATCATTTTGACCTTAAGACCGTGGATTAAATGGCTAAGATTGGAATGATTAAAATGCCATAAGTACGGGTGTTTTGGGATCCTATAGTCTGTCTATATGCAACTTACCTTCCGAGCTTGATTTGGCTTGAACTTGAGTGCGGAAAGCTGCTTTGGTCTTCAAGTCTTGAGTCTTCAATCTTCATCGGGGCTCACAAGACTTGACTGACTTAATGATCACGCAATTGACAATACAATGCACAAATCAGTGCACTAACAATCTCCCCCTTTGTCAATTACGTGACAAAACCTATCCTACCAAAACAAAATACAAGTTCAAGATATTGCATTGATAAAGCATTAAATATAGTACTCTTGACATGCCTAGTCTAAGCTGCTCCTATTCAGTTTGCTCCCCCATAATCTGTCAATCCCTGCATCACAAAAGATAGCAAACTAGTTTTGGTGGGACTTGATCTTTCTCCCCCTTTTTGTTAGCAATTGACAGACTATTCTCTCTCCCTTAATGATATATCAATAAGGCTAAGGTAAGAGAAGATAGTATGTCGCAGTTACAACTATAAGCACATGCTAACAACGAGAGTATAGGGTGCATGACTCATAAACCATGGAGCATGCTAAGGCATATGATTAACAAGAAAATGTAACTATCTAGACAAGGTTAATCATGCAAAATTGGTCAAGGATATACATTTGCAATGAAAGCACAAAGGGCTTATAGCCCAATCAACCAACCTCCCCTCTTGGTATATCAAGACCAAAACTAAGCAAAGATTAGCATATAATGAAGCATAAAACTCAAGATGATTAGCTAATCTAAGCAGAGAGATAGTCTAGCAGTAATTATATAAAATAGAAGCAAGGCTAAACTATCATATTTGGGCTCATGAGGCTTGAATCCTCTGATTTGCCCATGAGCACAAAAATGAAGCTGAAATCCTTAGGTTCATCAATTTGCTCAAAATGAGGCTTGATCCTCAGATATGTATTTGAGCTCAATATGGTCTCCTAAAGTCACCTAACCTGGATCACAACCCCCTTGGGTATGATAAATAGGACCCAACATGCTGGTTGGGAGGGAATTCATTTATCCTAGATTTTTCTCCCTTAGGTTCATTCCAAGTAGGAGAGCAATGTTTAGTAGGGGATATGACAATAGTTCCTACCCTAGTTATTGTTGACCTCAACTAATCATTTTACTTATAGTTCAACATGAGGCAACAAGGATTCCCCTTTTTACTCCGTATCATGAACATTCCAAAACAGGAAAAAAAAACTTACACCCAATTACATGTCAGAACATAATTTATAATAAAAACTTTATAGAGTGACATGTACTAACACGAAACATCTTCAATTTCTCCCCCTCAACATCTACACCTAAGAAGGCCTACAAAACAAATTTGCTTCTTGGTGGGATATAGTTCTCCCCCTTATTGTCAGTCATTGACAAGGGTTAGCTTAAAAAGGATTTGCCTATAAGAGCAGCGAAGCTAAACCATGAGTTAGGAGAGATAGATAATGAAACATATGGGAGAATAGAAGCAATACATAGAAACCTGATATACAATAATCATTATGCACAAGAGGGCCTTTCGCCCAATCAACCAACCACCCCAACTGGCATGTATATCAAGAGCAATGAAACACATTTAAGCTATATTAAACAGAACCGTGAGCCATAAGGGCTTAATGCCCAAACCATCCAACCTCCCCCTATCAATATACCAAGAAGAAGCAATGGACTCATAAATATAGCACTACAAAGCATAGAGAATACTACTAACTTCAAAAGATGAATCAATAAAGCTCAAAAAAGAAGATCCAAACAAGTGATGACATCAATAGATATAACTATAAAGCGCAATCATCCAAGGGTCTAACAGTCATCTAAAATGTATAAATACAAAATATGACGAGCGACAAGTGTCTTGGTCACCCAAAAAGATACTCCTGACCAAGACACATGATACAATGATGCTAAAAATCAGTCCCGTCGCCCAAATCTGGTGGCGGTGCATCGCCACGAGTAGCTCGCTCCCAAGCCTCCAAACGCCTGTCAATCTAGGCAAGGCGAGCCATAATAGTCTCGTGCTGTACGAGGAGAGTGGCCTACCCCTGAAACAGCTGAGACTCGGTCTGATCCATCCTCTGCTCAATCCGGTCAAGTCTCTGAAATAGACGTTCCTGATGCTGGCGAATCTCAGTGAGCTATGCAGGAGGAACTAAAGATGAGGATGGATGATCAGAGGGCGAAGATGTGCCGCGACGTAAGAATGCGCGAACTGGAGTGCTGAAACGCCCTGGATGCTGACGAGGATCCTCAGATGATCGTAGAGCAGGATCAGACTCATACTCATCATGCTGTGGGACCTCCTGCTGCTGCCTCTGCTGCTGCAGATCCCTTCTTCGTTGAAGCTCTGCTTGAGTGATCTCCATTCTGGTGATAATGGATTTGTTGAGGAGGATAGGCCTGACAGGTTTTTCGGTTGGATCTTCAAGACCTATAGAGCTGGCAAATTTCCCTATGAGGCACCCAAATGGAAGGCCTACTGACTGACCGTCAGTCCCCAAAATGACGGAATGAATGGTGCTCATGATCATAGAGGGGAGACACATCTTCTCACCCTGAATGACTCGATACAGAATGGTCACCATGGTCTCAGTTAAGTTAACTTTGTTACTCTTACGGGCATAAACGTTCTTGAAGAATAAGTTGTGGAGAATCCGAAAGTCCCACGACATATATGAAGACCGAAGAGCACAACTGCTAACCTTCCTAGGGATCTCCCCGCCACAAAGAGCACTAATCATATCAAGTATAGGTGGAGCCTCCCCAGCAATATCAGGAAGATCACATGGATGAAGAATGGGAACATGAAGAGCCTCAGCTATGGATTCGAGACCGAAAGTCCACACAGTGTTGTTGTAATGGACAGTGAAGGACACGAGCTCTTCAATGACGTCTTGACAGCAGGCATAAAATTTACGGACAATATTTCTTTGCACAGGTCCCCCATATACAACACCGGCTCCCAATCTATTGTTCTTAATAAGCCTACAACATTGTAAGGTTCCAAGTCCACAGTAGAGGCTGATCTCTCACAAATCACATCTCGGTCAGCAAATTTAGCCCATTTGGCAAGATGAGATGTGTCAGGACCTCAGGATTTAGAGGGGGATTTGGAAGTTGAAGCTGCCCCTTTTCCCTTGGAAGCGGTTTTCTTGGATTTGAGTTGGGAGGGCCCCTCATCATGATGTTTCTTGGAGCGGCGTTCACGCCGAGGAGGGGGCTCATCTCTCCCACCATGAGAGGACATGATAGCAGCCAATGATACACATAAACCTTCCCTAGGTTTCAAAAGAAAAGGATGCAACAATGAATACACAAATAGAAACCCTTACCGGAGAAGATGACACTGAAAAACCGGATTTGGAAGAGGAATGCACACTCTTGGGATCTTCAATCCTTGAAAGGAGACCTAGGATACCTAGAGGAGGGCTGGAGAGACCTTTGGAGAGAAGAGGGAAAGAAAAAAGATGAAAGATAGAAGGATTGAAGTGGTCTGACCGTTTTAAAACGGGGTCGGGCCGCACACGCTGGACACGCGCCGGCCGGTCGGACCTCAAAAAATTTTCAACCACCTCCCCTTTATAAAAGTTTTCTCTGGGGCACCAGCTGCATGTGTACCGGCCAGTCGGACAGGGGACACTAGCTGGTCGGACCTAAACGAAAATGCTCATCTTGAGCAGTTTTTGGGACCTGCTTTGATGGGTCCGCTATCGTGATATTAAATGATGTGTCAATGACCTAATCAAGCACTTTTGAGTTTGCCAAATGTTCATGAGCATTACACATAAAAAAAAATTTAAGGCAATCATATGATTTCATGAGATTTTGATGCCTAATATATTAAGATTGAACACAAACGGTGATGACGGATCTTATAACCAGATTTTCATAATATGCTCAGAAATGATGAGGCTAAGAACCTCAGATTTTACTATAAAATGATAAACCACATTTATCTAAAGGCTAACAACCTGCAAAACAGATAATTTGTTAGCCAATCCCCAATGCACAGCCACCAATGAATTTACAGATTGATCAAGTTCATGGGGCTTGCATAAGGCTATGAGATTACTTGCCATTCATGACCCTCTTGGTAATAATCTCTGTCTTCATAATTGGAGTATGTTTCTTTAAAACTCAAGGTGTTATGGTCAATTGCTTTCTCCTAAATATATAGATGTGAGGAGAGAAGGGTGATGAAGATTGTCAAGATTTGCATGATTTCTCGCTCTTTATCACCACGGGATTTAGAATCTAGTTGTCCCATTTTTCTACAAGATCACTCCCAATATGTTATAATAAAGCATGAGGAGGAAGCATGACCATAACCATCTAAATGTGGCAAAAATGTTTAATTGAAGAATTTTCATATAATTACACATGCCACAATAAATTCATCAAACCACATTATCTCAGACATAAAGATAAACAAATAATTGCATATGAGATGGCTAACTAAAGAACTCAAGATTAGTTATGCTAATTATGCATACAAGGATAAGTTCGATAGATAGAAAATGTTTAAAGAGGCTAGATTTCCTCAAGTTTACTTATAAAGCACAATTAACAGAATTTTCTCGGCAAGATTAAACAATTAAGCTTTAATGATATTCAATCAATTCAAGATACACAAACTTAGCCGAGAATGTCACATACTACACATGAAGCATGCAACATATATATGGTCACAAATGAATTTTAACTATTGAGCAAAATTGACCACAATAGAGATTAGCAAAGCACACAATTAATCCAAGCTAATCCAAAAGCAATTAGTTCAACTCAAAATGATCTGAGCATGATACACAAGAGTTAGACTAATCAAAAGAGAATGAGGCTTAGTCCTCAAATTTACCAATATGCACATATAGCTAACTACCCGACTAGTAAACAAAGCTACCCATGGATTTCCTAAAATCCAAGGGTCTAAAGATGTCAACTAGCCGTCTCGTCTTGGTTAGCGCATAATATTGGTTTTGGGTATATGAATTGTCAATATGATTCCCAAAAACCCTTTGTTGTTTGCCCTTAACCATATTCTGAATTTTCTGGTTCAAATGGGCCACCTGCTTTAGCATCCCCCCCACATAATCATATCTTTTAGAAGGGGATGAAACTTTCCTTTTCCTGCCAACCTTGCGGATTTTTTCTTATTCTCAACTTTGGTTAAGTTCTTCACAATTTTTGGAGCCTTCCCATGTTGGCTCTTCTTTTCTTGAGTCACTCTTTCAGTCACAATTGATTTAACTATTTGAGGTCAGACTGAGGTGCATGGCGGTCGTTTTGCAGTTGGGCATTCAAATTTAAAGTGTCCCGCCTCTCCACAAAAGTGGCATGAGAGAGCCGACTTGGGTTTGCTCTCAAGTGAAGAAGACTCAACCTCCACAAATACCAGAGAAGGGGTTTTCTTGACATATTTGTAACCCCATTTTTCTCCCAAATCTTTACCCATAATACAAGATTTACTTATTTGCGCATTTTGGGTCTCTTAGTCTTTGTTCTCATTGGTGCAGGTCTTAAGTTGGTTGACCTTAAGTTTGAGAGCTTGATTTTCATATTTAACTGTTTTAAGAGCAAGCTCAAGCTCTTCAATTCTTTTAACTGCCTCTCTCAATTCATTTTGAACATTTTCCTTTTCTTTAGTTAGAGAGACATGGTCAATTTTCAACTTTTGCCTTTCAATCTTTTCTTTATTGAGCTCTTTCATAACTTTTAAATTTTCACAATAGAGCTCATTATAGACATCTTGTAATTGGTCATCCTCATCATTATCTTCCTCTTCACTACTAGAGGATGTCTCATCATTGCTAATATTCTTCCTTAAATTGATACTTACAACTCTTTCAGTAGAAGGGATGGGCATGGATAAATCAGTTATGCAAGAATGTTCATAAATGGATTCCAACTTCTCCCAAGCTTGCTTAGCTGATTCACAAGTAGATATTCTATTTTGTTCCTCTTGGGAGAGGGCACAACGGATCACATCAAGGGCTTCAACATTGCTCATAGAATTGGCCCTTTCTTCTTTACTCCATTTTGATTCATCTTTTGGAGTGGAAGTGGTCTTACCCTTACTTTTAGTTTGAACAATAGGGACCAACCAACCTTTCTCAATTATGTCACATATAGCTGGATCTAGTGACATTAAAAATACGCTCATTCTAGCCTTCCAATATGTATAATCGGATCCATTAAAGTGTGGAGGACTAGAAATCAAACTTGCCTCGGAGTTGGATATACTTACAAGCTTACTTAGGATCTACCTCTAGGCAATTAAGCCCTTAAAGAGGAACCCGCTCTGATACCAATTGAAATTACGGTTTTACAGCTAGTGAGATAAACTTGAAGGTATGCTTATGTCCTAGAGGGGGAGTGAATAGGACTTTTTAATTTTTCTTGCAAATTCAAAAGCTCAATTGCATTTATACTATTATATGCCAATTAAGCACATGTAAATGATAGCAATTGATCACCCAAGATCCAACTCAATTTGACAACTCTTCTAAGAGAAGCATTTAGTCAAACAGTTCATATGCATGCTTGTGTCAATCATTCAAAGATGGCATATGAGCATTTTGTCAAACATAAGATGGGCATACAGTTAAGCACTTATAAGATTGATCAATCAAGGAACAAAATAGACAAAATGCATTCACCACATTGCACACGATGTATAGTGGTTCGGTTTCCCTACTCCACTCTCGGTTCACGATCTCAACCTATAAGACCATCGGATTTCACTATAGTCGTGGTTTTAAATCAGGTTAACCATCAACCATAACATCCTTTAATCTAGGAACGCGTTTACCATCCACCGATGGCCCAATCCAGGGACTTGACGAGTTTGGATCTCAAACTCTTACCAATCCTAATCCAAGGATGGTCACATACACTCCCGCCGGAGGTTTCCAATCCAGGGAATAGAGATTCAATAATTGGACTCTTAAAAACTAGACATACCTAGACGATTGAGCCCCGATTTAGCGCCGTTGATGAGTAGCTTCAGTTTCCACGAATGCTTTAGCTCCTCTCCAAGCTCCCACAATCAGCTACCAATGCATATAATGTTCCTAGACTAGTGCCGGGTAGATGGGAGGAGTTGTTGGGGTTCCTTTTGCCTATTCAATACAATGGTGATAATAGGAACTACCAACTTGAGTATTCAATGGCTATTAATGACCAAGGGATTCAATAAGATGGGTTAGGTCAGTCATGAATACCTTGCTTGAGTTTATTCTTCAAACCGAACTTTGAATGTTCATTGAAGTGCCATGAATCATTTGGATTGAATGATGAACTCTAAGCAATGTTGAGGAAAAGAAGGATAGATGATGTTCTTAATTGCCCCCTTTAGTGCTCTCAATGGGTGTGCAAGTCATCTCATAAAAGACTTCAAGATATGCTTTTATAGAGGCCCAAGAATGAGCTCAAACGGACATAAAACGGTCATATTCCGACCTGCCTGGGACCCCCTCCGGCCGGTCGGATTTGAGCTTCGACCTGTCAGCCGACCTGTCCTCAGATAGGTCGGGTAAATGGTCCAGAAACGAAAAACTTGCTGGATAGATTTTGGCTTAACCGACCTGCTGTCCGGCCAGTCAGCAGACCTGCCAGTACTTGCTGGAACGATTTAAAATGTGCAGGCCGACCGGTCAAGACCGGTCGGCTGTGCTTCTGGAAAATGCATCGTCCTGCCGGTCGGTAGACCTGCCTAATATGGATTTTTGAACTCTCCAATCTGGACCTTTTTTTCCATGTCCGGTCGGTCGGATGGCCCATCCGACCTACTGTCCGACTGGTCAGCTGCATGATTTTTGCCTATCAACTGCTTGTTAAGGAGCAGTGGCTGGCCGGTCGGCAGGTCTTATCTAGCCCAAAAATCAAGTTGTTTTCCAGCTGAATATGTGTGCCCCAACACGGAGATTTTCCTATTGTTTTTCATAGTTGGGTACCTACTTAATGAAGGTCCAAGACTGATCATTTTGACCTTAAAACCATGGATTAAATGGCTAAGATTGGAATGATTAAAATGCCATAAGTACGGGTGTTTTGGGATCCTATAGTCTGTCTATATGCAACTTACCTTCCGAGCTTGATTTGGCTTGAACTTGAGTGCGGAAAGCTGCTTTGGTCTTCAAGTCTTAAGTCTTCAATCTTCATCAGGGCTCACGAGACTTGACTGACTTAATGATCACGTAATTGACAATATAATGCACAAATCAGTGCACTAACACATATCATGAGCAAGCCAATTTGATTACTACACCTAGAAGTGGTAAGACAATAGAGAAAAATATTCCACAACCACTAGAGATACTGAATGATAAGACCACTCTTAAGGGTAATAATGAGATCAGACCTGCTCAAGAGCCGACTAGAAAGGAGAAATTGATTGATTCAAGTGAGCTGCTCGTTCCGTTTCCTTCCCGATTACACAATCCCACACCTCCATTGAAGTATCAAGATGTCTTGGAGGTTCTACAAAAAGTTATGGTAAACTTCTCCATTGGATGCAATCAAGCAAATACTGTCATATGCCAAGTACAACAAGGATCTGTGCATAGTTAAACGGAAAATGAATGTGCACA
Organism: Liriodendron chinense; assembly: GCA_003013855.2. Lineage (NCBI taxonomy): Eukaryota > Viridiplantae > Streptophyta > Magnoliopsida > Magnoliales > Magnoliaceae > Liriodendron > Liriodendron chinense. The sequence continues at coordinate 7,025,759 of ML058327.1, read as the reverse complement.
AGAGAGCTTTTCTCACTCAGTAAGCAAGCGCTATCATACAACATCATGGTGCACCAAAATATAAAGATCTTGGAAGTCCCACTATTACATATGTTATTGGGAATTTCAGGATTGAGCATGCATTGTTGGATCTTGGTGCCAGTGTTAACCTCATACCTTATTCGGTCTACACTCAACTCAGGATGGGAGAATTAAAACCCACCACAATCACATTGCAATTGGTGAACCGATCTATCAAGGTGTCGAGGGGAATAGTTGAGTATGTTCTAATCCAAGTAGAGGAGTTTTACTTTCTCGTAAACTTTATCATCTTGGACAAGGAACCAGTGTCTAATACAAGCACTCAAGTCCCAATCATTTTGGTCAAACCTTTCCTAGCAACATCAAATGCAATCATAAATTGCAGGAATGGTATGATAAAGCTCTCATTTGGCAATATGACGCTTGAGCTTAATATTTTCAATCTGACCAAGTAACCAATGGAGAATGATTACATTAATGAATTGAACTTCATTAATGCCTTGGACAATGATGAAAGTTTGGAGAGTGGTTTGGTCGAATACTTTGAACATTGTGAGTCAAATGAAGAAAATCATGATTTTGGTGAGGAAATTGTGATTGATAATAGTGTTTTTAAGCCCCACTTTGAAACTTTAACAATATCAAAATCAAAAACTTCACCATCTATTGCCAATGCACCCAAGCTTGATCTAAAACCACTACCCAACAGTCTTAAATATGTGTTCTTACTACGCCAAAATAACTAAAAAACGACGGATCAAGTCCGTCGTTAACCACCATTAACGATTGGCGAATTAACGACGGACTTGGTTCGTCGCATGGTCACCTTTTTTTTTCAAATCACTAATCTGAAACGACGGATCTTATCAATCAAAAGAAAACAATGTTCCCATAATTTGAAGCCCAAAAACGAGGGATTTGGTCCGTCGTTAAATGAACGATGGACCTCATTCGTCTTAAAATCGTAACCACCTTCCCATTGGATTGGGTTAATTAAAACAGAAAGGGATGGATTGGGTCCGTCGTTAAGTTTCTTTTGTTTAAAAAAAATCGGCGTGCATTTGTTGCATTTCGAATTTGTTACACCTGATACCATTGGAACAGTAGAAACTGCAATACATTAAAACTAATTCAATATATCAACTAATTCAATTCAAACAAAACCAATACATCAATTCAAATGAAAGCAATAAAATACAAATGCATTTTATTGGTTCCAGTGAAGCCTATATGAGTGTGCAACTGTCAACATAATATTTTCTTACCAACAAATCTTATCCAGCTTCTACCAAGAAACATAGAATGAATCTCTACTAAAAAAAGGTAGTTGACAATTCTTAGACAGAATTTTATGGCACATTCGAATTTTCAGTTCACATAAATGGGACCCATTGTTCTTTTCAAGTTACTTCACTTTAGTGAATGCATAATCATGGTAAGTGTATAATTGGATATGAAAATCCTTCAATGTATGATCATTGAGCATGGAATTCTGGCCTATCTAACTACCCGAAGAAGGCAATGTTCATAAAAGATTATCTACGTACAAGTTTGGATTGGTGGAATCCAAAAAATAACTAAAGAATAGAAGGAATTTTCTTTTGAAGTGGCGTTTAGGGTAAGGCCCACCAGATGGTTGGATTGTTTTGATTTTCTGTTAGCCTAATCAACATGGTGGGATGCAATCGTGGGATAGGCTGGATGATGTCATACTCAATACCTCACTTCACCACTCTTTTGTTTAAATGAAGTTAGCTAAAAAGCAATTTCCAGTAAAAGTTAGCTAAGGCAATATATAGTAAAATCATGTTAGTAAGGAGCCTTGCGGTAAAAATCCCCAAATTATAAAACAAAGAAGCATTCACTTTTGGTAGAGACTTGGGTGAAAACTGGAACTTACAATAGGAGGAAGAGGTAGGAAGGAGAGTGTTGATGCATCTTGTCTTCAACTCCAAGAGACGTCCACGCCATTTTGTTGACAAGGCATGAGCAAATTCATCAAGAGGCAGCTAATTTAGTAATGGTTCTTTTATAGAGTAAATATACACTGTTCATGCCAAATTATTGGTGTTTTTTCAAAAAATAGTCAGAAACTACTCTAAAGTTCCTTAGTAATCTGCACTACTAACCTGTTGAATCCCACAGTGGATGGGCCACAAAGAAAAGATCCCACAGTTTTATGGAAAATACAACAAAAGTCATTCAAATGAACAAAGTTCAGTCCGAGAGATTAGCTATCCATCCACTGTGGGACACAATAACAATGGTCCAGATTACATTCACAAAAATAACATAAAAAAATGATATTCTGTAATAGCAAACCCAAAGAATTGCCAATGGTGGCAAATGGACAAACTGCTTCACCCTCACTTATAAATGACACCATCCATCAAGTGGGCCATGTCCTAAAAATTAAAATAGATCTAAATCTCATGTAAATTGGGTGGACGATTTCTAAGTTTAACTCAAGTTAATTTGCTAGGTGGACGATTTCTGAGTGCCTGAATATCAAGCATCAAGAACAAAAAAAAGACAATAATGTCATGGAGAAAATTTGAGGCAAAAACAGTTTTCGCATCATCCATACAACAGATTCAATGAAAAAATATACATATTATCAGATGTACCTGGGTAACTCCTAAACTATGTGCAAGCAAGCCTGGTGTAGAGACAAATCTTTCTTAGACATACTCCCTTTACTAGCATGACTTCCATCAACTTGTATTTCTTTCTAGCTGAAAGAAGAAAACAATGCAATAGCAATTACTTTTCAACATTGCTGAATCACAAAGTTAAGAGCTTAACTTGAAAACAAGAAGACAATCAAGATGCATTAGAAATTCATAGTAGCAACATAACAGAGGCAGCAAATGTCCATTCCAATCACAATACCAGTTGAATACAAGATGAAAATGTCAATGGTGAAAACACAAGCAAAAACATCTGGCTACCAAAATTCAACAACACACTTCATGAATTGGACAATAACAATTGCTAAATTCAAGATAAAGCACCTGTCCAAAATCCCTCTAAATACACCCAACTTCTCATGGCATGAACTTTGGAAGTATGATAAAGAAAATAACCACATAGAAGTATAACCAACAAGCACATGAAAAGAAAATTGAAAACGCAAATGTTACATAACAGAAAAATTTAAAGACCAAATGTTACAACAGTCGACCAGGGCATGACAAAGAATTCTATATGCAAGTAGGCTGACCAGATGAGAAGTGGGACCTCAAATGAAGGGATCCATGTTGTTGCACGGGTTAAGCAAGCTTACTGTTATAAATTGGGCTTCGGAATCCTTATCTGGAAAATGTAAATCAAACTTCATGACAACAAAAGCTTTAGATTAACATATTAATAACTTGAACTATGCCTTATAGGCATCCAAACTGATTTTTCGTGCATCCAACTATAAAAATCCAACTCAACTCTCAGCAATAGGGGCATCAATCTGCTATTCATTATTATAATCATAATACTTCCAAACAAGCATGAGAACCCAAGATAACTCCTTTGAAACATCAAAATACCTTTAAAAAAATGAGAACCCCAATTTTTATTATCAATATCTTGATTGTCCCTTGTTCTTCTCAAGAGCTCACAATGTTAGATTAAAGGCATGTATATAGTATAACATAGTCACACATCCCACATTTGTTGCATTTTGAATTTCTTACACCTGATATCATCAAAACAATAAAAACCAATGCAATACATCAACTTAAACTAAACCAATAAAATGTAATTGACTGTTTCTAAGTCACACATCCAACATTTCTTAGTCAAGACAAACCTGCTGGATTGGTTGGATGTCATGCATATATTATCATGGAACCCAATACACCCCTACCAACTTTACCAATCTTCTCCATGAAAAATGCCAACCGGTTCAAGGTTGTTTGTGATCAAGCCACTACGTAGTTCTTTTAATCTTCAAATCATGTCAGTTTATGCATAAGTAGATGAAAACTCATAACAAATCACCTTAGAAAACCCATAACCAACCTTGATGACTTCTTTTTCAAGTGATAGTTTTTATCAACCGCTCTTTCATATGAGAGTTGGCTCCTGAATTGTATAAACACCCAATAAGAGATGGTGCTACACTTGTCACATAAGAAATATGTCTACATTAGACAAACAAAACAGCTAAAGAAACCAAAACAACTGTTTAGTCAAACCATCCAAAATAAAGTCAAACAAACCATAATTCCTACAAATTACAAACGTCTATGCTGTCAATAAAAAGTGTTTAACCAAAACCCTTAAAACCTGTCAGATAACAAATATGTTCCGCCCGTGGAGTTGGGACCAAGTCTTGTTGACTACTTGAGACCTCCTCGAATCAAAGATGGGCCTAAAACAAATAATTTTATTACTTTCGTGAAGTGCATAATGATGATATATATCTTAGGAAATGAAAAAATGATGCCACTTTGTCACGTCAAATCAGTACCTGCGATGCAGTTGTACCAGCGAAGCAGTGCGCGGGTTGAACTTGACCAAGAATATGCTGCGTAAGTTCAGCAATCTTCTTGTCAAAATGATTTTTCAATGCATTCATTGATTCTTTAACTTCTTCAATTGCTTTCTTATTGGCTCAACTATTTTCCATGTAGGGGGTGGATGCAATAATAGTGGTTTTTGAAATATGACCCAACCCCCGGACACGTCCCCTTCTATCATGACCACAAACCTATACAATAGTCGCTTGCAATTATTGCATTTATTCTTTCAATTGTGACACTTAGCTCTTGTGTGGGGAAAGACCCATCAGATCTACTATGGGTGGCCATAAATAAGTCTGTCCTCGTGATGATAATTTTTGGATTTTCCTTTTACTATAATTTGCAAAGGAAAATCATGTTAACATGATTATATATTCTTAAATTGATTTGTTAGAAAATAAAAATTTGTTAATTACCATTAACTCTTCCGTCCTAGCAGATCCTTGTCTACTAGTCGTATGAGGGAACTTCAGCTCATTTCTGGAAGCCTTTCCCTTTTCACGACGAGTCTTCGCCTGTTCCATGGATTCCAAATCAACAAAAATGTCCCATTCTTCTTGCTTCACTCCTTTGGGACAATTTCTTTTTCTGACCGCATCCCGATCATACTTATCATATGTCTTGCGCAATTTTTGCTTCCATTCCCTCCATGCCTTAGTAATTTTCTTAAAGGTTTCCTTTTTGTACTTGTTGTCAATGTCATATGAGTCCTATATATTTCATTATGTAGCAATCAGTCAATTGTAATTATATTATAAAAATTAAAAAGTAAAATTCAGATATTTCAATGCTTACCAAAATGGTAGACCAAAGATTATCCTTAACTACATCGGGAACCTTGCGCCAATTAGTGTATGTAAGTGGAGAGTGTGTCTTGGTCACACTCCCTATAAATGTGGAGAAGTAGCCAATTTTTCTCCAACAATCTGCCCACGATGATTTATTTCAACTTGCTTCTTTGTATTGCTTCCTAGGGCAGAACTCGAAGGAGCTCCTACATGTGACATAATTCCTATAATTTTTTTTTCCAAAATAGAGGTCATTTTATATGTTGCTATATATTCTAAAGAGAATAAAACATACACACATTTATTTTTTGGTTGAGTTTGTAGAAATTTTAAAAAGATCTAACCTGATATAGATCTTATCAGTTTCTTCTCCACCTCCGATGAAGCGAGGTACTTGGTTTAATTTCTACATATGATCCTTCTTGTATATTTTCATCTTCTTCATTTAAATCATTTGTTAATGAAGGGATAGAAGAACCTTCATTCATCCTGGCCTCAAATACTAGTGGATCTTTAAATGCATATGCATCCTTGCTCAGCCGCTTTGGAACATCTAATACAACATGCCAGTCATCTCTTGTTGGATCCTTGCAGTAAAAAACTTGAGCCGCCTAAGATGCATGGATAAATGGCTCATCATCTTCCTTAATGTTCCTTCTAAACTTTCCTAGATTGACGAATATCAATTTTGTTTCGAGCTCTACATAACATCCTTTTGAACTATCTTCGATGCACCTAATCACAGTAGAATAGTGTTAACTTGAAGTCGAAGTAGTCTAATTCGAGAATTTGTCTAACAATGCCATAGAAGTGGCTTCTTGTTCTACAAAGTTTTTATCCCTGGCACTCGACCTGAACTTAGTCAACGCTTTCATAGAGACCCCACTCTTTTGTGTTGTAAAGTTCTTTTCGGAGTCAGCTGTGCTAAAAACATAACCATTTACTGAGTATGTACTATATGATGTGGCTTTATGGTTTGGATCGGTAGCAATTCTCTTAAATTCTGACATTTGTTCATTTTCTAGTTGATGCCTTAACCAAGCATTATAGTCCTCTTTTTTTTTTCTGCTGATGGATTACCCCTCTGGTTTTGTCCCCTACGTGTTTGGTCATGAAGGTATGCATTATACTTCCTACAAGACATGTACCATAGAATATAAACAACATCTTTGTTTTACATTAAGCCATTTAAAAAACAATAAGGATTGAAGAATACACTTTCATTAACTTACCCCTCCCACTGAGCATTTTCAGCATGATATTGTAAAACCCATCTACGTGCTTGTTGATACTGCACCATATTAAGAAGATAGCTTTTCGCTTTCTTATCGATTAGGCTATCATCGGCATTCTCCTTACCTTTATCATAGAATACCTTTTGTACTCACTTATGGCTTCCTAACTTCTTATCGGGCATGTAGTCCATGCAGTACATCATGGATTCCTCTAAGATGTAGCGTTCCGCAATACAACCCTCTGGTAAGTTTGATTCAACACATACTTTTTGTATGTTCTCATCATCCTGTTAAGTGCTAAAATAAGATATTGATAGAAAAAACCTATTGTAACAAAGTTGATAAACTCTTACAATTAATGTTACCTCTCAAAAGGATACATCCATCGATATCTGACAGGTCCACAAAGTTGTGCCTCCTCCGCTAAATGAACAACTAGGTGCGTCATTGGAACAAAAATTGATGGGGGAAAGTATATTTTGAATACACATAATGTTTCCACTATTTTATTTCTCATATATTGAAGCTCTTCACAATTAATAACTTTTGAACATATGACATTGAAAAATCTTGACAATTCACAAATGGCGGCACGCAATGGCTTTTGACTCTTGAACGAGTGCATCAACAATACCGGTAGCAATTGCTGCATCACAATGTGATAATCATGCGACTTAAGGGCCTTGAGTTGACAGTCCTCCATATTGATGCGATTTGTCTAATTTGCACTATACCCTCTCAGAACTTTCAAATCTTTCAAGGTTTGACAAAAACAGTCTCTTTCAGATCTATCCAGTGTGAAAGGAGCTTTGGGTAAGAATAACCTGCTGTTCCCTAGTTCTTTAGGCCACAATGCCTTCTTCTTTTTTATCTTCATAACCTGAAGATCCTGACGAGCTTGTAAACCATCCTTAGTCTTATCCTTTGTGTCCATAATTGTTGTAATGAAGTTCTTGGTGATATTTTTCTCAACATGCATCACATCCAAATTGTGACGAATAAGTAAATGCTCCCAGTATGGCAAGTCAAAGAAAATTGATCTCTTCGACCAAGCAGTAATATTTTGATCCTTATCCGTGGACTTCTTTCTATTCTTTTCCACTTGCTTTCCGAAATTGGTTTGAATATTATTCATTTTATGTAGTACATCAGAACCTGACAAACGCTTCGGAGCATCCCTATTGTCCTCCTTCCCATTGAATTGAGTCGTTTGGTTCCTAAAATCATGACCTAGCCGTAAGAATCTTCTATGTCCCCATATAAGCAAACTTCTTTCCATGTTCAAGCCAAACTGAGTCTATCTCCTCACTACAAATTGGGCATGCATACTTTCCTCCAGTCCTACAACCAGAAAGATTTCCATAGGCTGGAAAATTATGTATTGCCCATAACAAAATTACCCTCATTGTAAACTTGTTCTTGAAATGTGAGTCATATGTTACGGATCCTTCCCACAATTCAATCAACTCTGCAATCAACGACTGTAAGTAGACGTCGATGTCATGTCCTGGACTTTTTTTTCCAGGGATCAAAAGTGTTAACATGGTAAACTCTTCTGCATGCATAAATGAGGTGGAAGATTGTAAGCAACAATCATAACAAGCAAGCAACTATATGAGTTGCTCATATGCCCAAACGGATTGAATCCATCCGTTGCAAGTCCCAACCGAACATTATGTGGCACCGCAGCGAAATCTTCGAACTTTGAATCTACAATCTTCCACATAGAAGAATCCATAGGATGTTTCATGCAAATATCATCTTTACCCGAATTTGAATGCCACATCATGTTCTCTGCAATCGACAGTACACTGTAAAGTCTTTGTAACCTCGGTTTTAATGGGAAGTACATTAGCACCTTATAAGGTACATTTGGGGCAGTTGACCTTACTATATGATCAAATTTTCATCTGTTGGTTCCACATTTTGGATAACTCTGCTTATCAGCATGCTCCTTCCAGTATAAAATACAATCGTTATGGCATGCATGTATTGTCTCATAATTCATACCCAATGAACCGATCAACTTCTTCGTGTTATAAGTACTATTTGGTAAAGAGTTCTCACTTGGCAAAATTTTCTTGAGCAGGCTTAACAACTCTGTAAAGCTATTGTCTGACCATTGATACCTAGCCTTCATGCTCATCATCTCAACTGTGACAGACAACTTTGTATGCTCAGGTTTATACGATGGATATAAGGGTTGTTTCGCATCCTCCATTAATTTCTTGTACCAAGAATCATCGCCTAAGTCATCCTAAGGTTGAGTACTATCTTCATTGTTAATCTCATTCATACATGCATCTAAGTTATCGGGTTGAAAACGACCAAAAGCATCATTTACCAAATCAACCATTTGGGGAAACATATCTTCGTTACGATTATCGACAGATGTACTCACACCTATATTTGGAAGTTGTTCCCCATGGTGAAACCATGTCGTGTATGTCTAATCTATGCCATTAAAAAACAAATGGTCATAAACTACTTTTAGTTTCATCTTCCCACCTATATATTATGACATTTCACATAAGGACAATAGTGCCAATAAACACCATTTGAATTCTATTTCACAAACTCTAAGAACATTGTAACACCTTCCAAGTATTCAGGGGTAAACTTTTCTACCCTCATGCAATTCTTACATGGGGTTGTTAAAGCCATCTAAATGCAAGAAACATATCCATAGAGAAAATTAGAGATGACGCGTAGAATTAACAAATGTGCATTTAAATCGATCGCAACTAATTAACCTAGTCTTATCTACTACATACTAGTAACATACAGCCAATATGAGGCACCATAAAATAAGCTATAAGAATATTATGTCCCCCTAAATAAGGTATCCTCCATTGATAACATATACATATATACATAAACTACTAGGGTAAGCCCACCACGAAAATTGGATGCTCCGTATATAAACTAGGTCGACCTAACTACTGTGTGGGCCATCATGTGAATTTAAAGTTTTTTGGATGGTTGTCCATTATTTTACCATGAGGCATACCATGTTGCCTATAAGCCATCCCACCGGTGCCTTATGTGATAACAACCATCACCATGATGATGGGATTCCTTAAAAATCAAGCCATGTACAAATCACTAGGCGGGCTACATCATAGAAGAAATACAAAATCCTCATCATCAAGCATCTATGAATTTATAATGGTACTTTACGTACTTTCATCTGTCAATGGGGAACTGTAGATTTTTTTTCATTTTAGAAAATCAAGGCATCCAGTTAGTCTAAGTTTATCTATAGAGGAGGTAAAGTTTTAAAGAATCCTTAGTGATTGAAATTCCTCTACCTCTATCTTGAACATAGCCAAAGCTCATCATTGTCAAATAGACTTGAGGGATGATTACGTATGATGTTGGAAACCAAACATGCTTGATTTTCCACTTTTTGGATGATAACTTTGTTTGCCAAACATGCTTATCTGCTAATTAAGTAGAAACCAAGATAAGTTACTCATAAAATAAGTAGCTTAAGTAACTTACAATCCAAATGGGCCCTTTACATGTCTGATCCAATTTAATGATAGTTCACATGTTAGGGGAATTGATCCCACCACCTTCAACTACACAAGCTATTTACGATTGCAGCATTTCATCAAACACTTGATAGGAAATCATTTCCAACAAAGTTAGGACCCACATTTGCATAAATAGAGGGTGAATATACATGCTCAAAAGCCTCACCTGCAACTGTAAGACAACCTTGTGAATCCTGTAAAATGCAACACACCCTACCCACAACCTTATGTGAATCCTGTAAACTCAGATCTAAGAGAGAAGGCAGCCACACCCACCCATCAACAACCTGTACACAAATTTTCAGATAAGCTCACAAAAAATGAGATCGTGGCATGAAATCCCAACGTGGGGGTGGCTAATACTGCGAGTTGACTAGTAGTGTGGGTGTGTGTACCAACAATGGGATGTGTTACTAATTAAAAAAAAAAACTCACAAAAAATGAGGCTTGATCCTTGAAAGTACCTGAACCTACCAAAAAAAAAAAAAAAGTTGCAAATCTCAATAATAAAAAGGGGAATCACATCCCTCAAATGATCGTCAAGAGAAGATCCAACATATTTGGTGAATCTTCACTCATTTTGGCAAATCTCAAGAATCAAAAGGGGGAACGGATTTCTTAGATTCAATTGTTTGGAAGTTCTTCCTAAAAATGAGAGCGAGAGAGGGAGATGGATTTTGGAAGAGGGAAGAGGTTTTTGGAAATCCCTCTTCAGATTTGAGATTTTTATTCAAATCCATACAAATGTGCGTGTTACATCATTTATACTACACAGTAGGGCCTCAGTCGTACATTTAAGGGCCCACCTAGTAGACTATTAATATTGTCTTGTATGGTACAAGTTTAAATATTAATCATCTACAGGTGGACCCACTATTTGGATGGTCTGGATAACCCTACGTCACTGCTAAAAGTGAATGAATGAGTCACCACCATTTTACATTATATCCAAAACTAACTAATATTTACATCTTCCTTTGACTAGTAACCTACTGGTCGATGGGAGCGAATTAGGTGTTACCCCGGGAACATCTTAGTGGGTGTTACCCCTACTATGTGGCCCACATGGATAGTATTTTGTATATCCATGCCGTCCATCCGTTTCTCCAGCCCATTTTAAGGTGGTCTTCGAAAAATTATACAAATCCAAATCTCAAGTGGACCATACCACTGGAAACAGTGTTGATTGAGTGCCCACCATTAAAAATTCCAAAGAGCCCATTGTAAGGTTTTAGTAATGTTTATTTGCAATCCAAGCTCTTCATATTGTCAAGAACGTCTGGATGAAGGGAAAATTTAAAGATCAGCTTGATCTAAAACTTTTGTGGCCCGCAAAATGCTTTTAATGATTATTCATCACTCTTTCTATTGGTATGGTCCACCTGAGATTTGGATCTTCTTATAATTTTAGATCTCGTCCTAGAATTAGGCATAACAACAGATGGACGACATGGATATACAAAAAATACATCAGGGTAGGCCCCACACGGTAGGGGTAACACCCGCTAAGGTGTTGTCAGGGTAACAGCTAATTCGCTCCCGTGATCGATACTCTGTGGGCCCCACCATGATGTATGTGTTTTATCCACGTGGTCCATTCGTTTTTACACATCATTTTAAAGATTGATAAAAAAATATGAGGCAAATCTAAATCTTCAGTGGACCACATCATTGGAAACAGTGGTGATTGAATGTCCAACATCAAGATGACATTTTTTTTTCTTCAGAATGTCAATTTCTTTCAAAATGTAGGATTTTTTAAAATGTCAATTTTTCTTAAACATTGTTAATTTTTTTAAAGTATTCAACTTCTTTTTTCCAAAATGACAATTTTTTTAAACTTCTCATTTTTCGTTTTCAAAATGTCAATTTTTCTACCAAACTTCTCAATTTTTTTTTCAAAATAAAAAATCTCAATTTCTTTTTAAAAATCACAATACTTTTTTTTATCAAACTTCTCAAATTTTTTTCAAAATGCAATTTTTTTTCTTCAGAGTGTCAATTTCTTTCCAAATTTCGTTTTAATGGTGGGGGTTCAATCACCACTATGTGGTCCACTTCAAATTTGGATCTTCCTAATTTCATTTTTTTTCCAAACTTCTCCTTTTTCTTTTTCTTTTTTTCAAAATATCAATTTGTTTCAAGCTTCTCAATTTTTTTTTGCAAAATTTTAATTTTTTTTTTCAAAATCTCATTTTTTTTTATCGAACTTTTCAATTTTTTGAAAATATAAAATCTCAATTTCTTTTTAAAATTTGAAACGTTTTTCCAATTTTTTTTTCCAAATTTATCAATTTTATTCAAACTTTTCGTTTTTTCTTCAAAATGCCAATTTTATTTTTCAGAATTGACCAAAATGTCGATATTTTTTCACAAATTTTCACACATAATGTTAATTATTTTAATTTCTTAACTTATTTTTTCAAAATCATAATTTATATTTTAAACTTCCCAATTTTCGTTTTCAAAATGCCATTTTTTTCAAAATCTTATTGTTTTATTAAACTTCTCAATTTTTTTCAAAAGACAAAATCTTAATTTCTTTTTAAAAATCGATTTTTTTTCAAACTTATCAATTTTATTCAAACTTCTCAATTTTTTTCAAAACGTTAGCATTTTTTTTTTTTAATCTCAGTTTCTTATTTCTTATAAAATCTCAATTTTTTTAAATCTCAGTTTCTTTTTAAAATCTCGATTTTTTCTCAAACGATGTTAATATTTTTTTTCAAACTGCTCCATTTGTTTTCAAAATGTCAATTCTATCAAAATCTCGGCTATTTTTAAATCTCAATTTTTCTCAAACATTGTTAATATATTTTTTTCAAAATTTTAATTCGTTTCAGACTACTCAATTTTTTTTTTCAAAATATCATTTTTTTAAATCTTAATTTTTTTTATTAAACTTCTTAATGTTTTTTCAAAATACAAATTCTGAATTTCTTTTCAAAATCTATTTTTTTTCAAGGCTTTTCAATTTTGTTAAAAATGTCAATTTTCTTTCACAATGTCAATTTCATTAAAATCGCGGTTTTATTTTAAATCTTAATTATTTTTTTCCAAATCTCGATTTCTTTTTAAATTTCAATTTTTCTCTGACATTGTTAATTTCATTTCAAACTTTTCAATTTATTTTTTAAAATCATAATTTTTCAAAATCTAATTTTTTCAAACTTATCAATTTTATTCTAACTTTCAAATTTTTTCAAAATGCCAATTTTTTTTTTTACAATGTCAATTTCTTTCAAAACCTCTGCTTTTCTTTTTAAATTTCATAAAATTTCAAAATCTATTTTTTTTTTAAATGTCAAATTTTCTCAAACATTATTTATTTCCCTTAAAACTTCAATTTTTTTTTCAAAATAACAATTTTTTTTAAAGCTCAATTCTTCTCAGACTAGTGTTAATTTTTTTTAAACTTCTCAACCTTTTCTTATTCAAAAGCACAATTTTTTTAAAACTTATCAATTTTATTCCAACTTTTCAATTTTTTTCAAAATACTAATTTTCTTTTCAAAATGCCAAATTTTTTTAAAACGTCGATTTCTTTCATAATCTCGGTTTTCTTTTTTTAATTTTCATTTTTCTTCAAAATGTCGATAATTTTCAACATTTCAGTTTTTCTAAATCTCAAAATCAATTTTTTTACTTCTCAATTTTCGTTGTGAAATAGTTAATTATTTTCATACTAAAAGGTACAATTTAAGATTTATGACGGACTATATCCGTCGCTAAATCCATGGTAAGTCCGTCTATAGTTAACGAGGTTAACGAGGTCCCCTTTGGCAAGTGTCGAACGTCGAACTTATGGCGGGAAAAAAGACCTTGGAAAATTTTACTTAACGACGAATTTAATCCGTCTTAAATATTACAACGAATTAAGTCCGTCGTAAGTTGATATTTTCCACGGACTTTGGTCCGTCGAAACCTTCCGTCTATTAAAACACACCCTTCCCGGTTAGCGACGGAGAGTTTTGATATTTACGACGGACTATTTCCGTCGTTAAACCAAGTTTTTTTTTGCGACAAATCTAGTCCGTCGTGAAATCAAGCATTTTTGTGTCATTTGTTTCCTATTTTGGCGTAGTGTCTTAGGTCAAGATCAAACCTACCCAATGGTCATCTCTACACACCTAAATGACACACAAGAGAAAAAACTGGTGGAAATTCTAAGGAACCACAAGGGAGCCTTAGGTTGGACTATTTCTAAGTTGAAGGGTATCGGTCTCTCTTTTTGCACCCATAGGATACACCTCGAAGAGAATGCCAAATAATTAAGACAACCTCAAAGGTGTCTAAATCCAAATATCATGGCGATTGTCAAGAATGAGGTGATCAAATTATTAGATGCGAGTATCATCTATCCGATATCTGATAGCAAGTGGGTAAGTCCAACCCAAGTAGTCCCAAATCGGGGATTACCATCGTGGCTAACGTTAACAATGAACTCATTCCAACACGTGTCACCACGGGGTTGGCGTGTGTACATTGATTATAGGAAACTCAACTTGGTCACCATGAAGGATCACTTCCCTCTGCCATTTTTTTATTAGATTCTAGAGAGGGTAACAGGATGGTTATTCCGGGTACAACCAAATTGAGATCGCTCGTGAGGATCAGGAAAAGACAACATTCACTTGCTCATTTTGCATGTTTGCTTACAAACGAATGTCGTTTGGATTGTGTAATGCGCCTACAACATTCCAAAGGTGCATGATGAGTATCTTTTCGGACATGATTGGGCATATATTGGAAATATTCATTGACGACTTCTAAATTTCTTGTTGTGATTTTGAGGAATGCCTACACAATTTGTCTCTTGTGTTAACTAGGTGTGAAGAGAAACATTTGGTCTTCAACTAGGACAAATACCATTTCATGGTTCAAAAAGGAATTGTCTTGGGCGATGTAGTTTTTGAGAATGGTATAGAGGTAGATAAATCTAAATTGGAAATTATTTCTAATCTACCAACCACGAAAATCGTGCGCGACATTCATTCATTCCTTGATCACGCTGGGTTTTACAAAAGGTTTATCAAGGACTTCAGTGCCATATCTAAACCATTGAGTAACCTCCTGTAAAAGGACATCCAGTTTGAGTGGTCCAATGATTGTGAGGTAACTTTTCAAACCTTGAAGCTATCGTTGACTACTACCCCAATCATGAGACCACCCGACTGGACGCTACCTTTTGAACTCATGCGTGATGCAAGTGACTATGCGATAGGGGCCGTGCTAGGTCAACGAAAAGAGAAAAAGCCCTATGTTACTCATTATGCAAGAAGAACTTTAAACTCTATCTAAGCAAACTACTCAACAACTGAAAAAGAATTACTTGCAGTAGTTTTTGCCTTGGACAAGTTTAGGTCCCACTTTTTTGGATCCAAAGTAATCATATTCACAGATCATTCAGCGCTCAAGTATCTTTTGTCTAAAAAAGATGCTAAGCCCCGATTACTTTGTTGGATCCTTCTACTCCAAGAATTCGACTTGGAAATTAAAGATAAGAAAGGAGTAGAAAACGTAGTGGCCGACCATTTTTCTAGACTAGTTGACGATGATACCATTGAGGAGACCAACATTCAAGACACCTTTCCGAATGAACAATTGTTTTTAGTCTCTCAATTGCCTTGGTACGTTGATATTGTTAATTATCCTTGTGTCAGGAAAAATGCCACATCATTGGACAATACAAGATAGGAAGAAATTAAAAATTGAGGTATGAAATTTTGTCTGGGATGATCCATCATACTTATACAAGTATTGCCCAGATCAAATTTTGAGAAGATGTATACCAGAAAATGAAAAAGTGAGTGTGATCTCTTTCTGTCACACAAAAGCATGTGGTGGCCATTTCTCTACAAAAGGAACCACTACCAAAATCCTGCAATGTGGTTTCTATTGGCCAACATTGTTGAGGGACACCCATGACTTTTGTGTAGCTTGTGACCATTGTCAAAAGTTGGGGGTATATCTCGAAGAAATATGATGCCTTTAACACCCATAATGCCATTGGAAATTTTCGATTGTTGGGGCATTGATTTCATGGGACCATTCCCCAATTCATTTGGATTCTTGTATATTTTAGTAGGAGTTGATTATGTTTCCAAATGGGTAGAGGCCGTTCCATGTAGGACAAACTATCATCAAGTCGTCCTACGATTCTTAAAAGAAAACATTTGTTCACGCTTTGGAACGCCTAAAGCCATCATTAGTGATGGTGGCTCTCACTTTTGTAACCGTCCATTTGAAACTTTAATGAGAAAATCTGGAGTGAAACACTAATTGAGTACCCCATATCATCCACAAAACAAGTGGACAAGCTAAGGTGTCTAATAGAGAAAGAAAACGCATTTTGGAAAAGACTGTGAGGCCAAATAAGAAGGATTGGTCCTTGAGATTATCTGACACCCTCTGGGCTTACAAGATTGCCTATAAGACACCAATTGGTATGTCACCATATAGACTTGTCTATGGTAAGGCCTGTCACTTGCCTGTAGAACTGGAACATAGAGCCTACTAGGCAATAAGAAAATCCAACATGAACCTTGATGATGCAAGAAAGCTGAGAAAGCTGTAAGTGAATGAATTGGAGGAGCTAAGAAGGGAAGCATATGACAATACTAGATTATACAAAGAGCGAATGAAGGTATTCCATGATTGAAACATTTTGAGAAAAACCTTCACAATTAATCAAAAAGTTCTCCTGTATAACTCTAGACTCCAATCTTTTTCCTGGCAAACTTCGTTAAAGATGGACCGGCCCATACGTTATTAAGGAAGTGTTTTCACATGGGGCCATTGAGATTATGAATCCGTATAATGGCCAGAGTTTTAAAGCTGAATGGCCAAAGACTAAAGCCCTATATGGAGAATTTTGCAAAAGAAGAGGAGAACATCCCTCTTCAAGATCCAGTGTATAGAGATGATTGATCTCCTAGTCTGATGGATGCATAGTGTAGTTTATGTTAGGACTATGATTAATTTTCATTTGCTGTTTTGTTTTGTTTTCTTTCACTTTTATTTGGTTAGTGTCTTGCAGATGGTTCTTCATTTCAGGTGATACTCATCCCTTTTACATTGGTTTTACTTTGTTCCTATATTTCGCATTTCATGCATCGTTTTTACATTGGGGATAATGTGAGTTTTAGGTTGGGGGTGAGGATCGAATCTGGAATCTCTAAAATCTGTAATTGCAATTGTAAATTAAGTCAGTTATTTTTTTACTTTTGTATGTTTGTGGGTATCATTACTGCAAACCCTCACGAGACTATAACTCATCCACTAGAAGTAATGTTTGTGGGTATCATTACTGCAAACCCTCGCGAGACTATAACTCATCTACTAGGGGTAACCTAGGGGTTTAAAGGCTTGTTGCATATGCTAAATGCAATTGAGATTACCTACGAAAGTGGTATAGTTAGAATTTTTTATTATTATTTAGTTTAAGTCTTTTGCATTCTTAGCTTCATTTATTTAGGGTGCCTGTACAATATGTGTAAACTTTTGAAATTTTTCAGAAATTGTATAATATAACTTGTTGAGAGAATACATGAATTCTGGGGAATTGTTACAACTAACAAAGGTATTTAATGAAATTAGATTTAAAGGACTGAAATTTTTCATTGATGAGTTACCTAGGTTTATAATACATTAGAAGATATTAAGAATTGACACTCACTCTTCTCATTACACACTAGATGCCTAAGTTAGTGGAAATGTAATTAGTTGAATAAAAAAACTTCACAATCCTTAGTTTACAGGTTAGCTGAGGCCGAGGAACTTAAGCCTAAAAGAGTGCAAAAAACACCGAAAAAAATGAAAAAGAGTGAACAGACAAACGCCGTGGGTATGCTCCCCATAGGCCTTAGTTCAAATTCCACTCCCATGTTGTGAAAAACAAAACCAATGAAAAAGAATAAACGGACAAACGCCGTGGGTATGCTCTCCATTGGCCTTAGTTCGAATTCCACTCCCATGTTGTGAAAAAAAAAAAACAAAGAAAAAAATTCAAATGGTGATGTAAAGATGAGGCGTGTGAACCGGTGTTCGAGGTGACCCTATGAGCAATAGGATGACTGAAAGTGAGTGAATATACCAACTTTAACTTCGAGTATTCTAGTTTCACTATACACAAGTGAGTGTTCATTCATAACTATTCTAAAAGTTGAGAAATCTAAGTAACTCAGTATATTGGAATTAATTATGTAATTGGAATCATTTTCATTAATATACCGAGGTTAAGTGTGACTATTTCTGGAATTATAGTGAATTGAATGAATAAGTTATGTACATCTTTCTGAATATATTTAAGAATTTTCGCATATTTTTGCTCGAGGAATAGAAAAATGCTGGTTGGGGGGTGTGTTAGAGTTGATATATTGCATAATTATACCCTTAATCAGTAGGGTTTTAGCTAGTTTTCATGGTCATAATCAGGGTTTTAAACTGATATTGCATACACTCAGAGATTTGACCGGATACATGCTTTTTCACTTAAAAGTGGTTATTTTATGGATTTTCAGGAAGCATGAATCAAGCAAGGACACAATCAGATTATCAAAAACAGCTTAGAATGTGTAAAGGAGTCCCCAGCGTCCAAGAATTGAGAGAAGAAACGGAGAAAAATGCGCCAAGTGGTAGAAGTGCTGAGTTGGGAAGTACAAGAAGACATACATGCAGGCACAATTACAACCTGGGGTCAATGAATATTTTGTACAGCTTATTTATTGTACTGAACGACGTAGACGAGTCAGATTGGATCAAAAAAGTACATATGGATCACAGTGTATTTTGTGTAGTAAAGTAGTACGAACTGCCACTTAAAAAAAATCAACTTTTTACCAGAGTGTCCATTTGAGCTGAACTTCGCATCATGTGTAGAGCACATCGAATAACGCAAGCCCATCAAATTTCGTCTGAATTCGAGGTTTGTGGAGGGTGAAACCAGATAAACAACTCCAGAACATAATAGGCATTTTGAAAAGTATTTTATAACCTATTCACGTCATCACCCATGCACGGCGGACGTGAAAGTCGGCATGATTCCGAGGTGATGTACAAGTACATGTGGGGTCCACATTGATGAATCTGGACCGTCTATATTATAGAGGACACATTTTTAGAAAGGGTGATGAAATTTCACTGAAAAAAGAGTTTCTGGTGGACCAGGAGGAAGGAAAAATCTCATAATGTTTTGACCACTTTCTGAAGGTTGTGATAGTCTGTCAAATGAACCAACAGCCCATTAAGCATTATCTAGGGTTCTGAACACAATGGACGGCTAAGAACGGGTCAAAGAGGACCACAATTAGAAGAAATAAGAAAGCTACTCAAATTTCGGCCACTATTCACATTTCAACCACTGTTTAAACTTCGGCATAGAAGCGGTGCAAATCACGGCCAGTGAATTTTGGCAGAGCAGATTTCGACATGATGACACCGTTCACCAAACACCTATTTAAACATGGATACTCATACTCACATACTCATATTCTAAAACAGAGAGAACTCTCTCTGCTCTCTCTCTCTCTTCTCTGTCCTCTCTCCATCTCTCTCCATCTCTCTTTTATAATTGTTTTTTTTTCTTTTCCTTTCTTCTTTTGCAAGTGGCTGGTGAAGAACTTCGTGGCCCTAGTTTGAATATTTTAATTCAGTTTTTTTATCTTTTATTTTTTCTTATTATCTGAATGTCTTTTTAATTTCCTCTAACCGAAGCTAAAGGGGAAACATGTAGGATTCATGACAGTTCGAGAAGTAATTTTTGGATTTTGATTTAATGAGATTTTCATGATTAACGGATAGATGGTGTGGCTTCGATAGTTTCATTATGTATGTATGAGATATGACAACTTTGAAGTTTGGTTACTCTTATTTAATGTTGTGGATCTAGCCACGCTTATGGATGTGATTGTAAATCCATGCTATTAGATGTTCGAAAAAATATGATTTGTAGATGGGCCTTTGATCTATTCTCTCATGAATTTTGGATGCTTAGGACCAAATCTAAGATTCATATGTGTTTAATGTTTCGTTATCATGTGATATTTCTAATTTATATGGATGGATGGTTATGAACTTTCATGTGTTGATTATAGTAGCATTATTCTCATGTATGTAAAGGTTTAACTAAGATTAATCCATACATAAGTATACAAGGGAGTGTCTCATGTTATGGATTAGATCCCGATACTCTCGATTCATACATTGGAATAATGATTTGAAAGGGTGTTGAGTTCTTAGGCTGTTTATCTCCAAATCGTCCTTAATCATTAAATGGTGAAGATTAAGAACCATGATGCCAAGTGACTATGATCTGGTGAGATCTCTAAGATCAAAACATGTGAATGGTTTATAATTCATGAATGAAGGTGGGATAGTTACGTCTCAAATATGTGCTTGAATCTAACATGTGGAACCTTGATGCTTTGGTTGCTTTCTCTTTAATATTTGAACCTAAATTTCGTACAATTCAAATTTAAACTCAAATTTTCTCATAGTTAGATATAGCTTTCTTTATACCTAACTCAGGGACAGAACTAAAAAGTTAAAAAAGATTCAACAACTATGTAATGGAAAAGAGATTTAAAGAAAGCTATATCTAACTATGAGAAAATTTGAGTTTAAATTTGAATTGTACGAAATTTAGGTTCAAATATTAAAGAGAAAGCAATGAAGTTATCAAGGTTCTACATGTTAGATTCATGCATATATTTGAGACGTAACTATCCCACCTTGATTCCTAAATTATAAATCATTCACATGTTTTTATCTTAGAGATCCCACTAGATCATAGTCACTTGACCATCTAATGATTAAGGATGATTAGGAGATAAACAACCTAAGAACTCAACACCCTTTTAAATCATTATTCCAATGTATGAATCGAGAGTATTGTGATCTAATCCATAACATGAGACACTCCCTTGTGTACTTATGTATGGATTAAACTCAGTTGAACCTTATATACATGAGAATAATGCTACTACAATTAACACATATGAAAGTTCATAACCATCCATCCATATAAATTAGAGATATCACATGATAATGAAGCATTAAACACATATGAATATTAGATTGGGTCATAAGCATCCAAAATCCAATGAGAGAATGGATCAAAGGCTCATTTACAAATCATGTTTTCCAAACGTCTAATAGCATGGATTTATAATCACATCCATAAGCATGACTAGATCTACAACATTAAATAAGAGTAACCAAACTTCAAAGTTGCATATCTCATACATACATAATGAAAGTATCGAAGCCAAATAATCCATTCGTTAATCATGAAAATCTCATTAAATTAAATTTCAAAAATTACTTCTCGAACTGTTATGAATCCTACATGTTTCCCTTTTAGCCTCGGATAAAGGAAATCAAAAAGACATTTAGATAATAAGAAAAATAAGAGATAAAAATAACTGAATTAAAATATTCAAACCAGGGCTACGAAGTTCCTCACTGTCCCCTTGCAGAAGAAGAAAAGAAAAGAAAACAATTATGAAAGAGAGAGATGGAGAAAGGAGAGAGAACAAAGAGAGAGAGAGAGAGAGAGAGAGAGAGAGAGAGAGAGAGTTCTCTCTGTTTCAGAATATGAGTATGTGAGTATGACTATCCATGCTTAAATAGGCGTCCGGTGAACGGTGCCATCACGCCGAAATCTGCTCGGCCGAAATTTGTTGGCCGAAATTCGTTGGATGAAATTTACACTGTTGAAGTTTGAACGGTGGCCGAAATGTGAATAGTGGCCTAAATTTGAGTAACTTTCTTATTTCTTCTGATTTTGGTCCTCTTTGACCTGTTCCGAGCCATCCATTGTGTTCAAAACCCCAAATAATGCTTAATGGGCTATTGGATCTTTCAGTAGATGATCATAACCTTCAGAAAGTGGTTAAAACATTTTGGGATTTTTCCTTCCGCTTAGCCCACCAAAAACTCTTTTTTCAGTGAAATTTCATCTCCCTTCCTAAAACTGTGTCCTCTACAACATAGATGGTCCAGATTCACCGAAGCGGACATCGCATGTAACAGTACATAGTCTGAGAATCATGTCGACTTTCACGTCCGTCGTGCTTGGGTGATACGTCAGCGATGACGTCATCCATGGATAGGTTATAAAATACTTTTCAAAATGCCTATTATGTCCTGGAGTTGTTTTTCTGATTTGACCCTCCACAGACCTTGGATTAAAATGAAATTTGATGGGCATGCGTTATTCGATGTGCCTACACATGGTGCGAAATTCAGCTCAAATGGACACTCTGGTAAAAAGTTAATTTTTTTCAAGTGACAGTTCGTACTACTTTACTACTCAAAATACACCGTGATTCATATGTACTTTTCTTATCCAATCTTACTCGTCTACGTTGTTCAGAAAAATAAATAAGCCGTACAAAATATTCCTTGACCCTAGGTTGTAACTGTGCCTGCATGTATGTTTTCTTGTATTTCATAACTCAGCACTTTTACCACTCGGCGCGTTTTTCTCCGTTTCTTCCATTTCTTCTCTCAATTCTTGGACTCTGGAGACTCTTCTACACATTCTAAGCTATCTTTGATGCTTTGATTATGTCCTTGCTCAATTCATGCTTCCTGAAAATTCATAAAATAACCACTTTATGCGAAAAATATGTATCCAGTCAAATCTCTGAGTGCATGCAATATCAGTCTAAAACTCCAATTATGACCATGAAAACTAGCTAAAACCCTACTGATTAGGGGTATAATTATGCAATATATCAACTCCAGCACACCCGCAACCAGCATTTTTCTAATCCTTGAGCAAAAATACACAAAAATTCTCAAACATATTTGGAAAGATGTACATAACTCATTCATTCAATATGTCATAATTCCAGAAATAGTCACACCTAACCTAGGTATATTAATGAAAATGATTCCAATTCCATAATTAATTCCAATAGACCGAGTTACTTAGATTTCTCGACTTTTAGAATAGTTATGAATGAACACTCACTTGTGTATAGTGAAACTAGAATACTTGAAGTTAATGGTTGTGTAAGTTGGTTTATTCACTAACTTTCAGTCATCCTGTTGCTCATAGGGTCACCTCGAACACTGGTTCACCCACCTCATCTTTACATCACCATTTGATTTTTTTTTTTCACAACACGAGAGTGGAATTCGATCTAAGGCCAATGGGGAGCATACCCACGGCGTTCGTCCATTTATTCTCTTTCATTGGTTTTGTTTTTCACAACACGAGAGTGGAATTTGAAATAAGGCCTATGGGGAGCATACCCACGGCTCTTTTTCATTTTTTTACGGTGATTTTTACACTCTTTTTGGCTTAAGTTCCTCGGCCTTAACTAACCTATAAACTAAGGATTGTGAAGTTTGTGATTCAACTAATTACACTTCCACCAACTTAGGCATTTAGTGTGTAATGAGAAGAGTGAGTGTTAATTCTTAATATCTTCTAACGTATTGATAAACCTAGGTAACTCATCAATAAAAAATTTCAGTCCTTGATATATAATTTCATGAAATACCTTTGTTAGTTATAACAATACCCTAAAATTCATGTATTCTCTCAACAAATTACATTACACAATTTCTGAAAATTTTCAAAAGTTTACACATATTGTACAGGCACCCTAAATAAATGAAACTAAGAATACAAAAGACTTAAATTGAATAATAAAAAAATCTTAACTATACCACTTTTGTAAGTAATGTCGATTGCATTTAGCATATGCAACACGCCTTTAAACCCCTAGGTTACCCCTAGTGGACGAGTTATAGTCTCATGAGGGTTTGTAATAATGATACCCACAAACATTACCCCTAGTGGATGAGTTATAGTCTCCTGAGGGTTTGCAGTAATGATACCCACAAATATTACCCCTAGTGGACGAGTTATAATCTCGTGAGGGTTTGTAGTAGTGATACCCACAAAATTACAAAAGTAAAAAAATAACTGACTTAATTTGCAATTGCAATTATAGATTTCAAAGATTTGAGATTCGATCCTCACCCCGCAACCTAAAACTTACATTGTCCCCAATGTAAAATTGATGCATGAAATGCGAAATATAGGAACAAAGTAAAACCAACGTAAAAGGGATGGGTATCACCTAAAATGAAGGACCATCTGTAAGACACTAACCAAATAAAAGTTAAAGAAAATAAAATAAAACAACGAATGAAAATTAGTCATAGTCCTAGCCTAAACTACACTATACCTCCATCAGATTAGGAGATCAATCATCTCTATACATTGGATCTTGAAGAGGGATGTTCTCCTCTTCTTTTGCAAAATTCTCCATATAGGGCTTCAGTCTCTGACCATTCACTTTAAAACTCTAGCCATTATACGGATTCACAATCTTAATGGCCCCATGTGAAAACACTTCCTTAACAACGTATGGGCCAGTCTATCTTGAACGAAGTTTGTTAGGAAAAAGATGGGTGTCCCTCAACAATGTTGGCCAATAGAAACCACACTACAAGATTTTGGCAGTGGTTCTTTTTGCAGAGAAATGGCCACCACATGCTTCTGTGTGACAGAAAGAGATGATACTCACCTTTTCATTTTTTGGTATATATCTTCTCAAAATTTGATCTGGGCAATACTTGTACAAGTGTGGATCATCCTAGACAAAATTACGTACCTCTGTCTTTAATCTCTTCATATCTTGTGTTGTCCAATGATGTGCCATTTTTCCTGACATAGGATAATTAACAATGTCAGCGTTCTAAGGCAATTGGGGGACTGAAAACAATTGTTCATCCATAAGGTGTCTTGAATGTTGGTCTCCTCCATGGTATCATCGTGCACTGGTCTAGAAAGATGGTCGGCCACTACGTTTTCTACTCCTTTCTTATCTTTGATTTCCAAGTCGAATTCTTAGAGTAGAAGGATCCATTAAAGCAATCGGGGCCTAGCAACTTTTTTAGATAAAAAATACTTGAGCACCGAATGATCTGTGAATACGATTACTTTGGATCCAAGCAAGTAAGACCTAAACTTGTCTAAGGCAAAAACTACGGCGAGTAATTCTTTTTTAGTTGTTGAGTAGTTTGCTTGTGCAGAGTTTAAAGTTTTACTTGCATAATGAATAACATGGGGATTTTTCTCTTTTCGTTGACCTTGCACGACCCTCATCGCATAGTCACTTGCATCACACATGAGTTCAAAAGGTAGTGTCCAGTCGGGTGGTCTCATGATTGGGGCAGTAGTCAATGATAGCTTTAAGATTTGAAAAGCTACCTCACAATCATTGAACCACTCAAACTAGATGTCCTTTTGCAGGAGGTTGCTCAATGGTCTAGATATGGTATTGAAGTCCTTGATAAACCTTTTGTAAAACCCAGTGTGACCAAGGAAAGAACGAATGTTGCGCATTATTTTTGGGGTTGGTAGATTTAGAAATAATTTCCAATTTAGATTTATCTACCTCTATACCATTCTCAGAAACTACATGGCCCAAGAAAATTCCTTTTTGAACCATGAAATGGCATTTCTCCTAGTTTAAGACCAAATGTATCTCTTCACACCTAGTTAACACAAGAGACAAATTGTGTATGCATTCCTCAAAATCACAACAAAAAATTGAGAAGTAGTCCATGAATATTCCAATATATGCCCAATTATGTCCGAAAAGATACTCATCATTCACCTTTGGAATGTTGCAGGTGCATTATATAATCCAAATGGCATTTGTTTGTAAGCAAACGTGCTAAATAGGCAAGTGAATGTTGTCTTTTCCTGATCCTCAGGGGCGATCTCTATTTGGTTGTACCTCGAATAACCATCCAAGAAGAAGTTAAACGAATGACCTGCTACCCTCTCTACAATCTGATCAATAAATGGTAGAGGGAAGTGGTCCTTTTTGGGTGACCAAGTTGAGTTTCCTATAATCAATGCACACACGCCAACCCGTGGTGACACGAATTGGAATGAGTTCATTTTTAGCGTTAGGCACGATGACAATCCCAGATTTCTTTAGGACTACTTGGGCTGCACTTCCCCACTCGCTATCAAATATCGAATAGATGATACCCGCATCTAATAATTTGATCACCTCATTCTTGACAACCTCCATAGTATTTGGATTTAGACGCCTTTGAGGTTGTCTTAATTGTTTGGCGTTCTCTTCGAGGTGTATCCTATGGGTGCAAATAAAGGGACTAATACCTTTCAAATAAGAAATAGTCCAACCTAAGGCTCCCTTATGGTTCCTTAGAATTTCCAATAGTTTATTCTCTTGTATGTCATCTAGGTGTGCAGAGATGACCACTGGATAGGTTTGATCTTGAAATAAGAACACATATTTAAGATTGTTGGGTAGTGATTTTAGATCAAGCTTGGGTCCATTGGCAATAGATGGTGAAGGTTTTGATTATGATATTGTTAAAGTTTCAAAGTGGGACTTAAAACCACTATTATCAATCAACTTAGTGGTGTCAATTTCCTCACCAAAATCATGATTTTCTTCATTTGACTCACAATGTTCAAAGTATTCAACCAGACCACTCTTCAAACATTCATCATTGTCCAAGGCATTAATGAAGTTCAATTCATGAATGTAATCATTCTCCATTGGTTGCTTGGTCAGATTGAAAATATTGAGCTCAAGTGTCATATTGCCAAATGAGAGCTTTATCATACCATTCCTGCAATTTATGATTGCATTTGATGTTGCTAGGAAAGGTCTACCCAAAATGATTGGGACTTGAGTGCTTGTATTAGACACCGGTTCCATGTCTAAGATGATGAAGTCTACGGGAAAGTAGAACTTCTCTACTTGGATTAGAACATCCTCAACTATTCCCCTCAGCACCTTGACAGATCGATCAACCAATTGCAATGTGATTGTGGTGGGTTTCAATTCTCCCATCCTGAGTTGAGTGTAGACCGAATAAGGTACGAGGTTAACACTGGCACCAAGATCCAATAATGTATACTCAATCCTGAAATTCTCAATAACACATGGAATAGTGGGACTTCCAGGATCTTTACATTTTGGTGCAGCACATGTTGTATGATAGCACTCGCTTGCTGAGAGAGAAAAGCTCCCTTGTGCACATTCATTTTCTGTTTAACTGTGCATAAATCATTGATGTACTTAGCATATGACAGTATTTGCTTGATTGCATCCAATAGAGGAATGTTTATCGTCACTTTTTGTAGAACCTCCAAGACATCTTGATTCTTCAATGGAGGTGTGGGATTGCATAATCGGGAAGGAAACGGAACAGGTGGCTCACTTGAATCAATCACTTTTTCCTTTCTAGTCAGCTCTTGAGCAGGCATAGTCTCATTATTACCCTTACGAGTGGTCTCATCATTTAGTATCTCTAGTGGTTGTGGAATATTTTTCTCTATTGTCTTACCATTTCTAACTATAGTAATCGAATTTGCTTGCTCATGATGTGTACTAGAACTTGATTCCCCCACATGATGCACATTTCTAGGGTTGGGATGTGGTTGAGATAGAAGTGTGCCCCTTTCCCTAACATTTAATTGGGTCTCAATTCTAGACATAGCCGACTTAGAGCTCTTGATTTGCAGTTTTGAGCTTTTGAGTAGTTTGAAGGAGTGATTGGTTCATTTGGGCTTGGGATTTCATGAAGGCTATTAATGCATCCTCCACAAGGGGTCTCTTTGGTGGGGGCACATATGGTGGTGTATTATTTTGAGCCCCCAAAAAAATGGGATAGAGGTCCCTGTGGAGTAATGGGTGCATTTATTTGTGACCCATTCCTCCAATTAAGATTAGGATGATTTTTCCAATTAGGATTATATGAATTTTCCAATGTTTGAGTAGGCGGCCTTTGGTAACCGCTTATAGCATTTGCTTGACCATGACTCATCTCTTCAAATGCTGGGATTGTTGGACAATCCTTTGTGTCATGGTTTTGATCTCGACAAATTCTACTTGTGGGATTGGTCCGCACCATATTCATTCCTCTCCCTAATTCCATGGCCTCTACCTTTCATATCAGATTGGCCAACTTTACTTGCATGTCATTCTTAATGTCAATGACATACATTCCCCCTTTTTCCTTTTGGATAGGTCTAGACTTAGATGTTTCCACTCTTTGGGGAGCACCCCATGATTGAGTACTCTCTGCCATTCTATCTAGAAAATCTCAGGCCTCATTGGGCTCTTGTTCCATAAAGTTACCCTCGCACATCATCTCTATGAACTGGAGGGTGTTATAGTTAACACCATCATAAAAGAATTTGAGTATCTGCCAAACTTCAAAGCCATGATGTGGGCAAGCGAGCAAGAGTTGCTTAAAGCACTCTCATGGCTGGAAGAAAATTCCATTCTCTTTTTGAGAGAACATCATTATATTCCGGCACAAGGCGTTAGTTTTGTGAGCTGGAAAGAAATTTCTAAGGAATTCTTGGCTCATGCTCTGCCAGGAGTTTATTGTGCCTGGTCTTAAGGAGTGGAGCCATGCCTTGACTCTATCCTTTAAGGAAAATGGGAAAATTTTCAATCTCATGTATTCATCATTGTCATTCACAGTTTGCAAAGTGACCACCACTTTTTCAAATTCTTTGAGGTGGAGGCATGGGCTTTCAGATTCAAGCCCATGGAATTTTGGGAGCAACTGTATGATGTCCGGCTTAAAATCAATATTTCTAGCGTTAACTGGAAGCACTATGCATGTAACACCCCAAAATTCAGCGCCCGAATATACTATCCGAGCACGAATTCTCAAGCATTACTAAGGGGAATAAATGTAAAATTTAATCGATTATCCACTTAACTAACCAAGTTGGAAATCATGTATTTTTTTAAGCATAAATCAAAATGTTTAAGTCTAAAATAAACTAAAATCCTCAAATCTCCAATAATCAAAAACTACATAAGCATCCAGTAATCCCAACATAAACATAATATAAAAATAGATAAAAGTATCTTCACTAGAGTTGGCGTTTTCCTCCTCTTGGGTTTCCACCATATCTCAGCTTATGCCTCGACCTCGAAAGATTCCATGTCATCTCCTGAACTTATGGTTCAATAAGAAGGGTGATCAAAACAATGCCCAGTAAGTAGGAACACTTACTCCACTCCATAATATGATTTAGCATTCATACAACATGTAAACAAAATTGTAACAGTAGCTAAATAATAACAAATAAAAATGTATGTCATGCGTACACTTTCTATCCCGTGACAACACACAACAAATATTGAACCTCCCATAATGAAAGCCTATGCATCACGTGTAAATCAACCATACACGTGGTCTTTAATACAAGGTCTTTAGTTTGGCCTCAAATTAGCAAATTAACCACATAATATTCCACATCCAATGGGGTACGACAATGCCCCGATCCTAACACGGTATGCATTCCCTATGGAGACAATGTTGGATTACAACGCTCCAATCCTAACACGGTATGCCCGATCCTAACACGGGTCACAATTCCCATAAAGACAATGTTAACCGCCCCTAGTTATGCGTGGTAACCCCTGATCCTAACACGGTACGCATTCTTCATGGAGACAACATTGGATTACAACGCTTCGATCCTGACACGGTATGCCCAATCCTGATACGGGCCGCAATCTCCATAAAGATAGCATTACCACACACAACTTCTACAAAAGAATAATCACCATAGAACCATGCATGCTTAACCCAATCCACATAACCACAACCATATCCATCCCACACAGGCCATACACAGTCCAGACTTAATCATACTTAGACAATCGTGAGTAAGAACCATTCACATACCCTACTCTGACTTAACCCCATAGACTCAACCTCGTCATGTACCGCTCTATGCATGATTGCATTGTACATGTAAACATGTATGTATTTGTATAAACATTAAATGTATAATAATAGAAAATTAATTTAGCTTGCATGAATTAAGAAATGACCACAAAGCACATAAATTAATGTGTATATCAAGTACTACATATATCACAAATCACAAGTACATACAAAATCATCAAGTATAGAAATCAAGATGTTACCACATGTTGGTAATAATTACATGGGTTAATTATTGCATATTGTACATACAATTAAGATACAAATTCAAATAAAATTAGAATACTAAATAATAGAGAAGAATCTGGACTTTTTTTATTATTTAGAAACTTTATTATAGACCATACATGAAATTTCAGGATTTATGGACATTAATATTCCCCACGGTTTGGCTTGGTACGACCAATCTGGAATTTGATGTACTCAAAATTTAATTGGTACACTTATAACTCATTGGTCTAAGTATTGGACAGTTCAGATTGGATAGAGGATTCTCTTGTAAGGTTCAGAAGTGCCCATCACATCAAGATCAGACTCTATCACAATTTCAAGTAGTTAGCACCACTAATTCGAGTGGTGTGGGCCATCCGGAACTCCAACTGGTCTCATCTTTTTATGGTAGGTCCCACACAGATAAATGCACATTATGGATGAGGTGAATCTCTCAAAGATATTCATATGGGACCCACGGGTGGACTGCTTCCCAACCCAGAAATATCCACTTTTATGTCTATTTTACCTCTCAGAGACATCGCCACTATTTGAGATGGTGGGGCCCTCTGGTGTGTCGGATCAAGTTGAAATTTGGTGGACCACCTATTATCAATATGGAGGAGAGGATGGATGGGATGGATTTAACAAATGCATCATGATGGGGTCCACCCCATGTACGTCAGTCCCCTCCCCGTTTCCATGTGCGTCAGCGCACTGACGTTGCTGGACTGGCACCGTCCTTGGGCGCTAACTGGTGCAGCAACCCACTTCATTTTTTTTCTTCTCCTCTCTTGTGGGGTCCATTTTAGATATCCACTTCATCCATGTTGTAATGGATGGGTCCACTAATAAACTCTAGAATTTTTGTACTTTTTCATAAATTAATGCACACACAAAATACTCAAACAACTATGGTCCACATGTAATACAGTAAATCTCGACATGTTATAAATAAGATCCACACTATCCATCCCTTTATCAACCAGTAATAAATGGTTGCGATGTGGATCCAATGGTCCAGATCATCCACATTACTAATATTTAAAAATAAACTAAATTAAATTATAAAGTGCAACATTCATAAAAGGAAGTAGAGTGAGAAATTCCTTGAACTCACCGTTTAGATGGTCTGAACGCAGATTTTGACGGTTAAGATGACAAGAAAACCCGATTAGTCACGATCCAATGGTAAAAAATCTCTAATCCACAACTTTACACTATGATCCACCGGTTCACACACAAATCGTCTCTTATCCCCGATTGAACACTAGATAAGAATATGAACGGTCGTGATGATGAAGATGGATGGTTTGATAAAGTGGACCAGCTAATGGATGGTCCAGATGAGATATGGGAGGGAGGGGTTGGTTTGTAAAGGATTCCCAGCATTTCCTCTCTCGTGAGAGATAATTTAAATAATATTTAAATTAGAATACAATTTTAGAATAAGGCAGATGACAGTGGAGATAGGTGTGATTGATCTATGGTCTACCTAGGGTTCCTCTATCAAATCCGAAACATACATCACATAGATATCAAAATTATCAAGCTATGGTTGAAGTTTGGGATTAAGGGACTATCGGATGGACACACATTGATCTGAACAACGTTAAACTTAATGGACGTTCTAAATTAAATACGTAATATCTCGAAATCGGGCCCAACTTTCACAAATCTGACACCGTCATGATGATGGGCTTGAAAAGTTATTAAAGTATGGTAATTTTGAAAAGTAAAAGTGATGTCCAAACCCTCGATCTTCTAAGGATACAAAGAATGGTTTAAATGATGGTAAACACCACAACTTAAGATGGTTAGTTTCTAAGGATAAGCTTGACCACTTCAAGGTGGGATTAAATCACAACCGTTGAGTGTTGTATAAAGTGGTCCGGACTATAGGTTAGGGTGATTATGGATTAGATAATGGACCGCTAACTTTCCATTTCTCTTACCGGTTTAAGAGTAATTGATAAAAAAAATGCGATGGACGGTGAACACACCTCGACTCCAGATTCTGAAAATATGGGGACATGGCTCATCTTAGAAAACTTAAAAATCACAAAATCTAACCACACAATGATGGCCATACACAAAGATGGACGGCCCGGAGATAGAAATCTTCTTATCCTTATTTATTTACGTACTAAAAGAGATAAGATTTTGAATTGGTACATCACATAGAATGGAACTTTGGTACATCTCAATCCACATGTATGCATCTAGGACACTACGATGAAATCTAATCCAATAGGTCACCTAAAAATATGAGAAAGATCGTCCATAAGTGATTTCACCTTGATTGGTGGTCCACATGGCCCTACACAATAAATCTTTGATTAGATAGTCTCGGAAGATCATCCAGTGATGAAATTTCACATGGACGGCTAAAATTCTATAACAAAGGTGTGAAGAAAATCCCACAACTAAATGACACACCAATTAAAATAAATCACAGGGGTTCACTTTCACCATTGGTTTGGTGTTAGGATAAGGTTTAACGGCCTAATCAAAGTCTGATGAGAATTTCAACGGTCACGAAGGTTTTTCTAAGGATACTCTATAATTCCAATGGAACCAAACTTAATTTGATCAGTTCAACGGGCCACAGTGATCAAAATGAAGATGAATGGCCATGATAGAAAGATCTATGATTAGATCTAGGTCGATCAGATTATATTATTAGATTCATCATAATTTAATCTATCAGTATATGGCTCAGATCAATTCCACAGATGATACAAATATTTAAAATGAATTACTAAAGTTTATATACATAGAATGTAGTTTATAATTCCACTTTTCTACTCAATTATTCGAAGGAAATACACATTATGCACGTTGTCAATCAAATGTTAGTTTTAATTTAATAAATTTTAATCCAGATTTTTAAATTAAATAAAATACCAAATAAATCATCAGAAAATCACGAATATTACAATGCAGGATGATGTAGATGTCCTAGCCGGTTGGAAATAATCACGCAATGTTCTAAGGCCTTGTGCTCTGTTTACAACTTCGTTTTCATCCATAAGTGTCGTATAATTCCTATTTTGATTGTTCCCTTGTTGATTCAGATTTTCATTATCCCCCATTGTATGACGTATATCTTGTGGTTTTCTTCTTGGTCTTTGAAAAAGTACAGTAACTAGCCCACCCGCACTAAGCAAACAGTTATGATGATTGCGGGTCCAACAGGACATAGACTAGATCATCACTCACAAAGATAACTATCTACCAATGCTAAAATAAAATTAATAAATAATAATAAATAAAAAAGACTACACTAGGAAAGAAATTCTAGTGGCAGAGCCAACCTTTGTGGAATTCTAATCATTTAATATGGAAAAAAAAAAGTTAAAAGATGTATTCTATTTTCTCTTAAGACCAGGAAGATAGAGAGGTAGCCTCGGCAGCAATGCCAACCAATGTGACACTTCCTTGCTTTTGGATCTTAAAAAAATGTGAGACAGAAGAAAGGTAAAGTATCAAGGGACCCAAGGTGGCGAATCGACCATGAAAGGGTCCTCAACTTCACAAAAATCTGGAAGAAAAGAAAAATAACTACAAAAAAGAGAGGGTTAAGGATAGATGTTACCTGATTGTTGAATATTTACCGTTATTGTCCCGGCAATGGTGCTAAAAATTGAAGTTGTGGTTTACTTGTCCTTCACCAATATGAGGGTACAATGTAGTGTAAAAGATGACAGTCCAAAGTCGATCCTCAGGGACATAACTAAAAAGTTAGGAAAGATTCAACAACTACATAACGAAAAAGAGATCTAAAGAAAGTTATATCTAACTATGAGAAAATTTAAGGTAAATTTGAATTGTAGGAAATTTAGGTTCAAATATTAAAGAAAAAGCAAACAAGGCATCAAGGTTTCACATATTAGATTCATACACATATTTGAGACGTAACTATTCCACCTTCATTCATGAATTATAAACCATTCACATGTAATTTAATCTTAGAAATCCCACCAGATCATAGTCACTTGGTATCATGGTTCCTAATCTTCACCATCTAATGATTAAGGATGATTAGGAGATAAACAACCTAAGAATTCAACACCATTTTAAATCATTATTCCAATGTATAAATCAATAGTATTGGGATCTAATCCATAACATGAGACACTCCCTTGTGTACTTATGTATGGATTAAACTTAGTTGAACCTCTACATACATGAGAATAATGCTACTACAATCAACACATATGAAAGTTCATAACCATCCATCCATATAAATTAGAGATATCACATGATAACAAAGCATTAAACACATATGAATCTTAGATTAGGTCCTAAGCATCTAAAATTCATGAGAGAATGGATCAAATGCTCATCTACAAATCATGTTTTCCAAACATCTAATAGCATAAATTTACAATCACATCCATAAGCATGACTAGATATACAATATTGAATAAGAGTAACCAAACTTCAAAGTTGCATATCTCATACATACATAGTGAAAGTATTGAAGCCACACCATCCATCCATTAATTATTAAAATCTCATTAAATTAATATTAAAAAATTACTTCTCAAACTGTTATGAATCCTACATGTTTACCCTCTAGCCTCGGCTAGAGGAAATTAAAAAGACATTCAGATAATAAGAAAAAATAAAAGATAAAAAAATTGAATTAAAATATTCAAATCAGGGCCACGAAGTTTTTCACTGTCCACTTGCAGAAGAAGAAAAGAAAAGAAAACAATTACGAAAGAGAGAGATGGAGAGAGGAGAGAGAACAAAGAGAGAGAGAGAGAGAGAGAGAGAGAGAGAGAGAGAGTTCTCTCTATTTCAGAATATGAGTACGTGAGTATGAGTATCCATGCTTAAATAGGTGTTCGATGAACGATGTCATCACGCCGAAATTTGCACGGTCGAAATTTGCACCGCTGAAGTTTGAGTGGTGGCCGAAATGTGAATAGTGGCCTAAATTTGAGTAGCTTTCTTATTTCTTCTGATTGTGGTCCTCCTTGACCCGTTTTAAGCCGTCCATTGTGTTCAGAACCTAAATAATGCTTAATGGGCTGCAAAATCTTTGTTGGGTATCCTTGCTGATATCGGATCTTCCACATTTGTAGCATACATTCCGATTATGAAGGTCACCATTTTTACGTAGATGGTCCCCTTTAGAAAACAACTGCATCTAGATTTGGGATCGATGAGCTCTATTGTTGATTCTAGACCTCAAATCGATTATGGTCATGCATATGAATGGCCCAATCAAACCACCTCCTGTATGGCCTTGAACCTTTTCTCCCTTATAATTGTGATCCTGAAGGGGTCGGCCATCAAGCTCTTCCATTCTTTTAATTCCTATTGATGTACACACATGGACTCGTTCTGCTTGGTGTTCATCCTCTCTTGATTTGGGTTCGATTTGCAATTGGATTTGCTCAAGTATTGGTCCGATTTTCGAATATTCGGATATTTGTGATCTTTGCAAACTCTCGGAACGTCTTTAGGAAGATCTCTCACTTTAGAAGGATTGTGAGAGACGACCTTATTGAGTATATCATAACCAGATCCGTGATAGGATTCTTTCTCTCGGTGGGTCTTTATAAATGTGTCATGCACGCTGCCTCATTAATTAACTCGCTAATCATGGTCACATGGCATCCATTGGTTCGCTCTCTTAAAGACATACATAAGGATTTGTGCCACCGCATTAATAACATATCATCAAAGGAAGGTCAATTGAATATACCTTTAAATGAGAGTATAATTTGTGTCGGTAATAAACATAAAGTGTCAACACATGGTGGCTTTTTATTGCTCCACACACTATACCACATTTTATATGAATATAACTCTAGGTAAGTAACTATGATCACAGTTTCTCACATACGGCTTTCCCACACGAGCAGTGTAGCAGAGCGACAGCCTTGACCATACAAGAGGAAGCCGACGGAAATGGAAATTGGGCCTTGGAGTGAATTAGGTGTTACCCCGGGAACAACGTAGTGGGTCTTACCCCTACCATGTGGCCCACATGGATAGTATTTTGTATATCCATACCGTCCATCCGTTTCTCCAGCTCATTTTAGGATGGCCTTCCAAAATTTATGCAAATCCAAATCTCAAGTGGACCATACCACTAGAAACAGTGCTGATTGAGTGCCCACCATTAAAAATTCTAAAGAGCCCATCGTAAGGTTTTTTTTTTAATATTTATTTGCAATCCAAGACCTTCATAATGTCAAGAAGCTATGGATGAAGGGAAAATTTAAATATCACCTTGATCTAAAACTTTTGTGGCCAGAAAAATGCTTTTAATGATTATTCATCACTCTTTCTATTGGTATAGTCCACCTGAGATTTGGATCTTCTTATAATTTTGGATTGCGTTCTAAAATTAGGCGTAACAACGGATGGACCGCATGGATATACAAAAAATACATCAAGGTAGGCCCCACACGGTAGGGGTAACACCCACTAAGGTGTTACATGGTAACAGCTAATTCGCTCCCGTTTTTTAATCCTTTGGGAGGTATGATACGCAATCAGGCCATGACATGTATCACTGTCAGATAAAGATTATCTAGTGACGGTGAGAGAGAGAGAGAGAGAGAGGGGGGGGGGGGAGGGAAAGGCATGGTCCTCAAATAATACTGTATCATGATTTTATTAAAACTCCACGTTCGATGCATTAATTGGGAAGTGAGGGATCAGTTGACCCTTATTAGTAATTTCCGAAGATCTCCTTG
This sequence comes from Liriodendron chinense, assembly GCA_003013855.2. Classification (NCBI taxonomy): domain Eukaryota; kingdom Viridiplantae; phylum Streptophyta; class Magnoliopsida; order Magnoliales; family Magnoliaceae; genus Liriodendron; species Liriodendron chinense. The sequence continues at coordinate 6,988,954 of ML058327.1, read as the reverse complement.
TATTTACTTTGTGGGCCATTACGTTCTTGTCCCCATTCCATGCATCAATGACGTTTCCTAGCAGATGGTAATTACAACTGATGTGGAGATGCATGATTTTCGTTCCGCCCCTGGATATCTATTTCTGAGTTTTCCAACATGTGCGACCCACCGTTTGGTGATCCTATGGTTCATCTAGGACCGGCTTATAATGGGCCATGTCCAAAAATCTCACCGACGGGTCTGTTCTGATCTGATGTTCAGTGGATTGTCAACAGTCTAGATTAAAGGGATAGATTACCAAATATTCCATGGCTAGGATCTTCTAATCTGTCATTTTTCATTAGGATTTGGTCCATCAGCGGATGTTCCCATCAGATCAATGGTGTAGATCAGTGAGATGCACCCATGTGTACGTATTCTCAGGCTGAGGATCATATTTGATTTCCTGCTAACCGTACGTCACGAAATCCACAGAATTATATTATTTACCGGAGGAAAACTGTAGCATCCTGGGTCCTCGTTTTGTCGCCATCTAACGAAATCGCAATCCCACATTCAATTGAAAAGCGCCAAAAATTAGATGGCTACGATATTTCAACAGAATCTTCCGGACGTCCCATCCACGGTCACGCCATCTGACTCGTGTTGCCTATGACCTCTGCAAGACTGCAACCCTACCATGGACAGCGAGGTGGGTGGTATCCCTGACCGTGGGGCCCACCATGATGCATGTACCTTATATCCACACCGTCCAACCGTTTTGAAAACTCATTTTAGGGTATAACCCTAACAATTAAGCAGATCCAGATCACAGGTGGACCATAATACAGGAAACAATGGTAATCTACCATTAAAACTTTCTGTGGGCCACAAAAGTTTTGGATTAAGCTGATATTTGTGTGGTATCTACATTCAGCTATTTGTGACCTTATCAACAGGTGGGATGGCATGTATTTCAATCACAGATGTTTCCTATGGCATGGTCCACTTGAATTCTGCTTTATTTTTAGGGTCGCGCCCTAAAATGGTTGGACGGTGTGGATGTACGAAAAAGCGTAATGCCGGTTTTTTTTTTTTTTTTTTTTTTTTTTTTTTTTAAATTTTACACACGCACACCACAGTGGTGATTGACCAAGGCTATGGAAGTTTTGAATCAAGCTGATTTTTGTTTTTCCCTTTCATCCAGGCTTATGCGAGCTTATCGATGGATTGGATGGCAAATAAACGCTACAAAAAACATTAAGGTGCTCCCTAAAATGTTTTTAATAGTAGGGAGTTCAATCACCCCTATTTCCTATGGTGTGGTCCATCTGATAATTTGATCTACTTACTTTTTGGATAGTGCTATAAAATGATATGGAAAACGGATGGACAGCATGGATACAAAATACATACATCAAGGTGTGCCCCACAGGAACGGCCACACTGACTTGGGTGAGTCAGGGTCGCACTTAATCCACTCCCAAAGGCTGGACCGGCCTTAAAAATGACAGAAGCATCACTTCTTTGCTGCCTACCTTTGACATAAGCATGTAATACTTTAAAGTGGCATGTAACTCCTGGTTAGAGAGGCAATAGACGTCTTGGCCCACCAAATCTCACTATCTGTTAGGGCATGTTTGGTTGCAAATCCAGTTTTTAGAGAAAATTCAGATTCCAGAGTTGGAATCCGAAATTGCAGAAATTGGATTGGAAACTCAGATTTCATTTAGAACTTGCGGCGTGGCCACTTGGGCTTCAGATATGCCTGAGAACTTGACCCCTAGCCTGTAGTAGTCCTGCAAGACAGATGGCTGGGTTGGATAGCAAATAAACACTATAGTGGGCCTAGGAAGTTTTTAATGGTGGGCGTTCCATCAACACTGTTTTCCTGTGGTGTGGTCCACTTGAGATTTAGATCTGTCTCGTTGTTGGTCTAGTGCCCTTAATTGAGCTCTCAAAACAGATGGACCACATCGATATAAAATGCATACATTATAGATGTACAATGCATGCATCAAGGTGGGCACCACCCTAGGGGTATCGTCATCCGCCTCTTTTCCCTTCCACCGTTTTCACTAATCCTGATTCCAACCAATTTAGGTTTCCAAATGGAATTTTGTTTTGCTGGAATTTATCACCAAACATACCAGTTAAAATTAGATTTTGCTGGAATATAGATTTTAAGCTATAAATAGGTTTCCAGATGCCAACCAAACGGGGCCTTAGGGTCACTTTCTCTAACATAGGGAAGCAACTTAAAGTACATGAAATGCACCCCATTCATAAGGTGCATCACTGTTAACGTCAGATTTTGTAACAGGATTCTTCGGACGTTCACCTTCTCTCCAATAGAGACTTCCTCCGCCGGACCTGAAAGAAGACAGAAAGCAACTAGGGGTGGCTGTCGTCCAGCCGTTAGCCCTCCGATGCTTAAGTAAGATAAGGCAAGAAGGAGAATAACCAAGCAGCCGAGGCTAGAGATTGAATATTGTGTACCTGTCTCTTATTGGAGTCATCTCCTTATATAGATATGAAATGATCCAATCTGTTACGTAAGATATCGAGATCCCGCTGATTTCGTGGGATAAGATTCTTATCCTCAGATAGAGGGGAGATCTAATCCAATGACTCATCCGATAGTTTCGTTCCTTGATAGCGATCCCTTGAGACTCGGAACTATTGAAGGAGATAAGCCCTCGCGAGTCCAAATACTCGCTCATTCAGATGTAACACCTTTCAACGACTTGTGAGAAGGTCTGCTCGCAGAAAAAACACAACTTCTTGAAGCTTTGGTAGTCGAACATCGTTTTTCCTAATATGCGAGCTGCGAACAAACGTTCTCGATAGTCGGATAAAGATGCTTGCGAGGTCGGAGTATCTTCCGAATATGCGAGTCGCGAACATACGTTCTCGATAGTCGGATAAAGATGCTCGCGGGGTCGGAGTATCTTCCGAATATGCGAGTCGCGAACATACATTCTCGATAGTGGGATTAAGGTGCTCGCGAGATCGGAACAGCAGGAAAACCTCCAGCAGACATCTCCGCTGTTTTGGCTATAACAGATGCCCCCCAAGTCCTTGCCGTCAAGAATTCTAAGGGAAGGACTTATTCACTGTCATACGTAACCGCCCGTTGTCTTTATCGAGACGAAACCGTACATGATTGGGTTGGAATTAATGATCGTCAGCTTTCCGCAGCCTTTCCGCAGACAGGGAATGAAGAGACGCTCGCCACGTGTCTGAGGAGTTAATGGGCGTGCCTGCTCGACTGCCGCACCAAACGGAAGGCTGCCACGTATCATCATATGCGGCGGAATGATTGCTTATAAATATACAGGGTCCGCCATATCTCTGGTTTTCTACAGAAGTTTTTCGAACGAAAGAAATTTTCCGTCATCTTCCTCTCATACTCCTTCCTCCGGTGTTCCTTTTCCTTCATTTCTTTCTTCTGGGTATATTCCTTTCCTTTTTTTTTTCTTAACCATCTTATGGCTGAGGACTCTGACGAGACCACCGTCTCACTGGGAGATGCTACACCGGAATCCTCTGCTTCTAGTAATGCGAGGGTTTCGGCAGGCAGATACACGGCAGCCGGATATCCTTCTATTTTATCGGAGGACCGGCTGGTTGAATTACGGGAGAGGTATCTGATCCCTGACTCTATCATTCTCCGGTTGCCCGGAGATGGAGAGACACCAGATTCTCCCCCCCCCCCCCCCCCCCCCCCCCCCCCCCCCCCCAACGGGTGTGTGGCTTCCTACGAGTACCAGCTCATCCTGGGGGTACGCCTTCCTCTCCATCCTTTCGTTCGGGATGTTCTTCGATGCTATAAGATTACTCCCGGGCAACTTATTGTGAACGGATGGGGGGTGGTTCTGAGCTCCTTCGTCCTCTGGGCTCAAGCCGGCAACGGGGAGCTCACAGCTGAGGAGTTCCTCCGTATGTTTCGCTTGAAGAAGGCGCCCTCCAGCGAAGGCTGGTACAACCTGTGTTACTGGCACCGGGATAACTTCGTGCTGGGGAAGCCCTCCTCGAACTATCCCGACTGGAGGAAGCGATGGTTCTATGCTTCCGGGAACTAGGAGTCAGCCTCGTCCAGGGGTCCAGGAGTGACCCATTTTTTCTGTGAAGGTAGGCACAGTCCCACATTGTGCTGTTTCTCCAATTAAAATTCTAGGGTTTATATATATTTTGACCGCTACTTGTGCTCGCAGGTATCCCGGCCCTGAACAAGCCAAACTTGAAGGGAGGGATTAACGAGAAGATAGTAAAAGTATACAAGGTACCTGTTAGTGATAGGCACATCGAAGCCTGCTTGTCCTGCTCGCGACTCGCGGCAGTGGGATTGATATCCGGCGAAGAAGTCACGATGACAAAGGCTGGAGAAAAGAGGGGTTTGTTACCTCGACTAAAGGGCACAAACTCGAAAGGGCAGAAGAAGTCTGCTGGGCCTTCTCAACCATCCGTCCGCAAGGGTGGCGACCAACCTGCTCTTCTCGCGAGCACGGTGGGGGCACCAGCAGTGCCCAACATCCCCTCACTGGTGGTCGCACCTGGACCACCAGTGATTAACATTACTGACAACTCCCCTGATGGGGCAGGATCCAGCTGCCCCCCAGCTGACGAGGCTTGCAAGCAAACAGAACCTCGCGAGTCGGTGCCTGCTCGCGAGCTGACCCCTGCTGGCAAGCTGGGACCTGCTCGCGAGTCCGTGGCCCCACCTGTTGCGAGCACGACTGGGTTGGTCGTCGCCCAGCCGTCTGGAGGTGGAACATTCTCTATTCCTCGCCACCTCCATCCAATTTGTAAATTTTTGTTCGACAACATTTTCGCCCAAACTTTTGGCTCTCTTCCCGAGCCAAGCCCTGAGAACCTCTTCCTTGAAGCGGGGGTAAGGATGGTTCAGGTAAGACCTCGGAGATTTTATTTAACCTTCTTATTTTTGGGCTCTCAAGTATTTTTCTCACATTTTCTTTTCCATTTTGCAGGGCTTAGATCTCATCTTACGGACGAGACGTAATATCGTCGCCGCTCGTCGCGTGATCGATGAGGCAGAAGGAAAGAGGATCGCCTTGGAGAAGGCGGTCCAAGGAAGGGATCAGCTCCTCAAGTCCCATGAGGCGGTGATCTCTAAGAGAGATGAGGAGAAGAAGATCCTCATCGAGAAAGTCCAAGTCCTGACCGATAGGTATCAGGCTTTGGATTCTAACTTCGCGAAGCTCGCGGGGTTGAAGGAGAAAGCGGAGAAAGAGAGGGAGATCTTTCGTCAAGACAAGATCTCGCTGGAGGAGCAGCTCGCGGAGGCCAAGTCGCAGCTTAAAGAAGTCAGCAAAAATTTAGAGAGGGAGCGCTCCAATCTCGCACAGCTCAAGGATGACTCGATCCATTGGGACGAGGAGAGAGTCGCCTTGGTAAAAATGCTCTCGGAGGAAGGGCCTCGGGCAATTTTCGAGTTTCGGAACTCGCAGCTATACGACGATGAAAGATATGAGTCATATGATGCTGGTCGCGACTTTGCGCTGAGAGTAGTGCAACGAATGTCCCCATCTTTTGATATGGGAAAATTCGGACGAGTCGAGACCATCGTAGCTGCAGAGGAGCAAGCTGCTGCTGAGAATGAAGTGACCGAAGCCACGCAGGCTGGAGGGGCTCCAGAAATGGGTCCTGAAGTTGAGAGCACGGCTCCTCCCCTGAGAGATTGATGTTCTTTTTTATTTTTCTTTCTCCTGTACTCGCGAGCAGTCATTTGTAAACAATTGACATATTAATGAAAAGATATTCTTGGAAATGTTCTCGTTCTTCTTGTTTACCATCTCTTTTTCCCTTCACGCAATGAATGCCTTCTTTTTTCAATGAGTTATGCTTAACCCGGGGGATCGTAGTGACCCTGCCTTCGTGGAGATAGACTGATCTATCGATTGATAAATGAGTTGTGCTCAATCCGGGGGGTCGTACTGACCATTCCCTCGTAGAGATAGACTGGTCTATCGATTGAGAAATGAGTTATGCTCAATCCGGGGGGTCGTACTGACCATTCCCTCGTAGAGATAGACTGGTCTATCGATTGAGAAATGAGTTGTGCTTAATCCGGGGGGTCGTTCTGACCATTCCCTCATAGAGATAGACTGGTCTATCAATTGAGAAATGAGTTGTGCTCAATCCGGGGGGTCGTACTGACCATTCCCTCGTAGAGATAGACTGATCTATCGATTGAGCCTCCGAATTTACCAAGGGTAGAAGAATGGTCGAGAGTACATACATGCTCTCCTTCAGCGTTATTTTTTATCCATAAAATGGAAATGCGACCATCTAAGGTGAATTTATCCCTACCAAAGGTAGGCAATTGGCCAAGAGATATGTATTCTTTTCAGGGCTGTTCAGGTCCAAGTAAATGGAGTAGCGACCAAAAGATATCTTTGACTTTTTATTCACAAAATGTCGTTGTGAACTACATCGAATCTAGGGGAAGTATTGCAGCAAATGCTCCACGTGCCAAGGGCGACGTACGGGTTTTCCCTGCATGTCTTCGAGGTAATAAGTTCCAGGTCGCACAATCTTGATAACCCGATACGGGCCTTCCCAATTTGGATCCAGCGAACCAGCGGGAACTCCGAGTTTTTGCTTCAGGACCAAATCTCCGAGCTGGAAGGATCTAGGCCGAACCTTAGCATTTCGATAGCGAGCAATACGTTGTTGATATGCGGCCGCTCGTACTTGGGAGGTATTTCTTCCTTCTTCCAAGAGATCGAGATGAAGTCAAAGATCTTCCTAATTACCCGCGGGGTCATACTGCTCGATCCAATACGAGGGCACTTGAATTTCCACTGGTACTACCTCATCGACACCAAATGCTAAGGAGAAAGGGGTTTCGCTTGTTGATGTACGAGCTGTAGTTCTATATGCCCATAGTACTTCTGGCAGAAGTTCCGGCCACATACCTTTACATTCACCTAGCTTGGTCTTTAAGTGGTGCTTGATGATTTTATTCACTGCCTCAACTTGCCCATTTGCCTGGGGATGATATGGAGAGGTGCGGAGGTTACGTATCTTCCATTTTTCACAAAATTCATCAAAGGCTGCGTTGTCGAACTGCGTTCCGTTGTCGGTAATTATAGTGTGAGGAAGTCCGAAACGGCATATGATATTTCTCTATACGAACTTAGTAGTTTGTTTCTCAGTAATCTTAGCTAATGGTTTTGCTTCGGCCCATTTGGTGAAGTAATCGACCGCCACTATTGCGAATCTGTTTTGTCCTTTTCCAGTAGGCAAGGGCCCGATGATATCGACCCCCCATTGCACGAAAGGCCAATGACTATCTACTGGAGTCATTCGCTCAAATGGTACGTGAGGGATAGGAGAATATCGCTGGCACTTGTCACATTTTTTAGAGAATGCAATTGCATCTGCTTTCATAGTGGGCCAATAATATCCTTGCCTCATCGCCTTATATGCTAGGGATCGCCTCCTGGGGTGGTTACCACATGCCCCCTGGTGTATTTCATCTAGAACACGAAGTGCTTCTTCGGGATGAAGACACCTTAAATAAGGCAAGGAAAAACTTTTGCGTAACAATATTCAGTCTTGTAAGGTATACCTGGCGGCTCGATGACGAATTTGTCTTGCAACTTTCTTGTTGTCTGGAAGGTATCCGTCTCTGAGATAAAGGATAATGGGGTCCATCCAACATGGAGATGATTGTACCGATATTACTTGCTCAAGAGTTGCTTGGTCGATACTCGGGTTCTGAAGATGCTTGATGGGGATTGAATATGATAACTCAGATTCTGGTGCAGAGGCGAGCTTTGCCAGGGAATCTGCGAGTTGGTTCTTCTCGCGAGGAATATGAATTATTTCATAAGTCTTCAGTTTTGCGAGCAGGATGAGGACACGAGATTTGTATAAGGCCATCCTTTCTTCTTTGGCCTCGAATTCACCGAGAACTTGGTTGACAATGAGCTGGGAGTCGCTGTGAATTAGCAGATTTTGAATTGCAAGGACAATTGCTAGTTCGAGGCCAACGATCAAGGCCTTATATTCTGCTTCATTATTTGAGATGCGAGTGTCAAAACGTAAAGCGTATTGGAAATGCGACCCGTCTGGGGCGACTAGGATTAGGCCTACTCCACTACCGGTGGCTCGTGACGACCCGTCCACGAAGAGGGACCAGGAAGGCTGGTCGCTGGTCGTGGAATTGTCATCGGAAGAGGAGTACGTGAATTCGGCAATAAAGTCAGCCACGGCTTGGCCCTTGACAACGGGCCTGGGGCAGTACGAGATATCATGCTCGCTGAGCTCGACCGCCCATTTAGTTAGTCATCCGAAAGTCTCAGGTTTTTGAAGGACTTGTCGTAACGGATGATTCGTTGGTACGAGAATAGCGTGGGCTTGAAAATATGGTCGCAGTTTTCGTGCTGCCGTGACCAAGGCCAGGGCCAGTTTTTCCATATTAGAATAACAGGTTTCAGCATCTACCATTGCCCGACTGATATAATAAACGGGCCTTTGCATCCCAAAGTCTTCTCGTATTAAAGCGGCGCTAACGGCCGTGGAAGACACAGATAAATAAAGGATGAGTTGCTCGTGCGCTACAGGTTTAGATAAAACAGGGGGCGTGCTCATATACTGCTTCAATTGTTGAAAAGCTTCTTCGCATTGTGATGTCCACTCCCAATTATATTTTGCTGTAGCACGGAGGAGCTTGAAGAAGGGTAAGCATTTGTCAGACGCTCGCGAGATAAACCTGTTCAACAATGCGATGCGACCAGCCAAACGTTGGACGTCCTTAATAGTGGTCGGGGATCTCATCTCTATCAATGCTTTTATTTTTTCGAAATTTGCCTCAATCCCTCGCTGGCCGACCATGAATCCGAGAAACTTTCCAGCAGATACTCCGAATGCACAGTTTTCTGGATTCAACTTCATCTGATATTTCCTCATCAGATCGAAGGCTTCTTGAAGATCAGAAAGATGATCATCTTCTACGATGCTTTTCACGAGCATGTCGTCAACATAAACTTCCATATTCCTGCCGATTTGAGCAGCGAATATTTTGTTGACGAGACGTTGATAGGTGGCCCCTGCATTTTTAAGACCGAACGGCATAACTTGGTAGCAATATAATCCCCAGTCGGTGATGAAGGCGGTATGTTGGCTATCAGGTGGATGCATCATGATCTGGTTGTAACCAGAATAAGCATCCATAAAGCTAAGCAGGGCATGCCCAGCTGTTGAATCGACCAGCTGGTCTATCCGCGGCGTCGGAAAACTATCTTTGGGGCATGCTTTGTTCAAATCTGAATAGTCGATGCACATTCTCCATTTGCCATTAGCTTTTCGGCCGAGAACTACATTCGCGACCCACTCCGGGTAGTCAACTTCTCTTATGAAATTGACTGTAAGAAACTTTTCGACTTCAGCCTTGATTGCCATTTGCCTTTCTACAGTGAAGGCACGTCGGCGTTGGTGTACGGGTTTATGCTTTGGATCAATATTCAACCGATGTGCGATAATGTTGGGATCGATGCCTGGCATATCCTTGTGAGACCAAGCGAACACGTCTTGATATTCGGTGAGGAGGTGGATCAGCTCATCCCGGACGGCTCCCTTCAAAGAAGATCCCATGCGGATAACTCTGGACGAGTCATCTTTAGCTAAGTGAACCGCCACTGTATCTTCCCTAGGAGTTCCTGATTGAAGGGCGCTCTCTCTCGGGTCTAGGGAGTTGTTAGTCGAGGAGTTAGGTGAATCTTGCGTTATCGTCATGACAGGTGCTGCTGAAACTTTCTTTCGGTCTTGTAGGGCTATCTCGTAACAAGACCGAGCCTCCTTTTGATTCCTCGCACAACCCCAACACCATTTGGGGTAGGGAACTTGACACACAAATAGGAAGGGTGTAAGGCTACCCCAATCTTATTAAGCGATGGCCGCCCCAAAATAGCGTTATATGCTGATTTTCGATCCACTACGAGGAAGTTTATGAAGACGGTAGTCTTCGCTGGATTTTCTCCGAAAGTAACTGGGAGATCAATGCTTCCTTCAGGTATTACCACCTCACCTCCGAAGCCGATGAGAGGGGTTAAAACTGGCTTGTGTAGGCTTCTGGCAAGTGTCATTTTGTTGAAAGCCTCCAGATACAGAATATCGGCTGAGCTACCTGTATCCACCATAATTCGATGAGTCAGATAATTGATACCTTTAATGTGACTACGATGGAGTCCTCGTGAGGGAAGTGAATTCCCGTTGCATCTTCGAGGGAGAAGGAAATTGGAGGATGGCTGGCCTTTGACGCACTGGATGCTTGTTCCAGCCAATAAATATGCTGAGGTTCTTTAGACGCCTTCCGAGCGTACGCTTTCCTTGAAGCTTGAGAGTCGCCCCTGCAAGCTGGTCCTCCGACGATAGTGCGGATTTCTCCAGTAGGCTCAGCGTCCTCTTGGGCAGTATGATGATGAGACAGTTCCTTTTTACGTGGTGAGGCTTTCGCCCTTTCTGGTGATCGATTTTTACGAGCGACATAGTCCTGGAGATGGCCCTTTCGAATAAGGGCTTCAATATGATCTCGTAGAGAAATGCAGTCCTGGGTTCTATGCCCGTGATCTTTGTAGAAGTAACAGAACTTGCTCTTATCTCTCTTCTCGGGATCAGATTTGATCTTTGCAGGCCACTTTATGTATGGTTTGTGTTTAATCTCCATTAAAACCTTTTCATGAGACCGATTGAGAGGAGTGTAGTTATGATATTTACCAGAATAAGGCTTCTTAGGAGAACGGTCGCGTTGATCACGACGATATTTTTTATCTGCAGAAGAGGTTCCTTCTGGATTGCATTTCTTACCCTGTACTCCATGGCGTGTCAATGCGACCTCTTCTGCATTGATATATTTCTGAGCTTTGGCTTGGAATTCTGCCATAGTTTTTGGAGGGCTCTTATCTAAGGCAAACCTGAATTTCTCGCTCGTTATTCCGGCTATGAGGGCTATGAGACCTTTTTCTTCAGTATAACCCTCAGTTTGAACGGCTTCGGCAGTGAACCGTACTGTGAACTCCTTTATTGTCTCCCCATGCTGCTGTTTCAGATCCATTAGATGGGAGGCTGGCTTCTTAATGCGAATGCTTCCCATGAATTGAGAAATGAATAACTCCGATAACTGCGAAAAGGAGTTGATGGAACGAGGTTTTAGTCCCCGGAACCACGTACGGGCTGCTTCCTTCAATGTTAGGGAAAAAGTCCTACACATGATTTCTGAGCCATGTCCCTCCAACTCCATAAGAGACCTATATGTTTTCAGGTGTTCAAGGGGGTCGCCAATACCTGTGTACGGGGTGATAACAGGCGTTCGATATTTTCTAGTTAACGGTGCCTCCATAACCTCGCTGGTGATGGGGACTCGGATTGATGTATCGCCGTCATGACGGCAGATGGTCGATTTTCCTGGTATCGCTGCTCTATAACGTCAAAACGATCATGGATTCTTTTGAGATCTCCTTCCCATGGTAAGGTATAGCCTGATGTTTCGACGGTGGAGTCCTGAGGTTGAGGTTGGCGAGACGCACTAGAATGTATGGAATGTGGAGGCAGCACAGGGGGGTGGTTGCCGAGTGGTGTTCGGTTTGACGGAGGATGATTTGGTTGAACCCGTGGTTCGTCCATAGAATGTCTGGAAGCCACCGGAATGGGTTGCGGTGGTAACCCCTCGGAGGGTTGTCTCTGCGGTTCGGGGAAATGCTGATCAAGCCGATTTGACAGGGCCTGAACTCCGACATTTAGAGTTAGAAGAGTATTTCCGAGGAAACGCAGAACGTCGTCTTGATTTTCGGAGGCCTCCAATACTGGGTTTGCTGACGGCATATTTAGGGCTTCTTGAGGGATATTCGTCGGAGTGGGTAGAGGGACAGGTACGGATTCCGTCTCATCGGGCGGAGGTGGTGCCTGCCTTGAAGTGGAAGGATGAACCGTCTTCTTAGGAGGCATAGTAGAAGGATTTTAATCAGTGGTAAGAACGATTGACTTTAACGATCAAGTCGTTCCCACAGACGGCGCCAAACTGTTAACGTCAGATTTTGTAACAGGATTCTTCGGACGTTCACCTTCTCTCCAATAGAGACTTCCTCCGCCGGACCTGAAAGAAGACAGAAAGCAACTAGGGGTGGCTGTCGTCCAGCCGTTAGCCCTCCGATGCTTAAGTAAGATAAGGCAAGAAGGAGAATAACCAAGCAGCCGAGGCTAGAGATTGAATATTGTGTACCTGTCTCTTAATGGAGTCATCTCCTTATATAGATATGAAATGATCCAATCTGTTACGTAAGATATCGAGATCCCGCTAATTTCGTGGGATAAGATTCTTATCCTCAGATAGAGGGGAGATCTAATCCAATGACTCATCCGATAGTTTCGTTCCTTGATAGCGATCCCTTGAGACTCGGAACCATTGAAGGAGATAAGCCCAAAATCGGCCTATACGGACTGCTGGTACTGAGGGCTAAGGGATGTCACCACGGAAAAATCTGTTCGCATGTAGGAAGATGGTCACGAGTCCAAATACTCGCTCATTCAGATGTAACACCTTTCAACGACTTGTGAGAAGGTCTGCTCGCAGAAAAAACACAACTTCTCGAAGCTTTGGTAGTCGAACATCATTTTTCCTAATATGCGAGCTGCAAACAGACGTTCTCGATAGTCGGATAAAGATGCTCGCGAGGTCGGAGTATCTTCCGAATATGCGAGTCGCGAACATACGTTCTCGATAGTCGGATAAAGATGCTCGCGAGGTCGGAGTATCTTCCGAATATGCGAGTCGCGAACATACGTTCTCGATAGTCGGATAAAGATGCTCGCGGGGTCGGAGTATCTTCCGAATATGCGAGTCGCGAACATACGTTCTCGATAGTCGGATTAAGGTGCTCGCGAGATCGGAACAGCAGGAAAACCTCCAGCAGACATCTCCGCTGTTTTGGCTATAACAATCACCCTTTTGTTTAGGGTTGATTATTAAAATTAGGCTTAACCTTGATTACATAAATAGGCTAATTCAACACTTAGCATTCCTAAGGGTCTTTAAATTCACATGGCATGGTTCACTTGAGTTTTGCAATACTATGACTTTTGGGTAATTCTATAATCCTTACTAGGTACATTACATGATAGACCCAAATGTCATATAAATACTACAATGGGCCCTAAACATAACAAATACTACAATGGGCCCTAAAGAGAACTAACGTGGACGCTCCATCCCAACTTTTTTTTAAGGTGTAGCTTATGTAAGGGGCCGTTTGCCATCTTTACTAGTAAGAGTTTATTTGCTCACTCTAAAAAAAGTAAGCTCTTACTTTAAAAATAGAATGTTTTGTAAAGCTCTAATTTAAGAGCTTATTTTTTTAGAAATTAGTAAAACAACTCTTAAAAATTAGGGGATGGGGATGTCACTTTTTTTTAAGAGCTTATTTAGTTTAAGAGGGTAAACATTTTTATTAATTTTTGGACAAATTTGTCCTTAAACTTTGCAAGCAATTCCCATCTTGCCCTCTTCTTTTTTCTTTACAATCTCGCTAAGGTGGGCCCACATGATGAACAAGCCTATCGAAGGTGGGGCTCCACATGATGAATGACCCACATCAAGGTGGACACACATAATACACAATCACATCAAAGGTGGGCCCCACATCAAAGTGTGGCCCCACGTGATGGACAACCAACATCAAAGGTGGGACTCGCATGATGGATGGTGGACACTGAAGGTGGGGCCATGCGATGGAAGGTTGTATCAAAGGTGGGCCCACATGATGAACGACCCATATTGAAGGTTGGGCCCCACATGATGGATGGTCCACAATAAAGATGGGACCCACAAATAGATGATAATCATCAAAGGTGGGTCCCACATGATAGATGCCCACATAAAAATGTGGCCCTGTGTGATGGACTATCCACATCAAGTGGGCCCCACATGATGGACGATCCACAACAAAAGGTGGGGCCCATATGATGGATGACGGACATCAAATGTGGGGGGTCCCACATGATGGATGGGTTGGATAAAAAATGTGGCCCTGCATGATGGACTATCCACATGAAGTGGGCCTCACATGAAAGATGGTCCACCACAAAGGTGGGACTCACATGATGGATGGTGTATATCAAAGGTGGGCTTGCATGATGAACAACCCATATTGAAGGTGGGGGCCTCACATGATGAGTGGTCCACATCAAGGTGGGCCCACATAATGCACGGTTCACATCAAAGGTGGGCCCCACATGATGTATGTCCCACATAAAAGTGTGGCTCAGCATGATGGACCATCCACATCAAGTGAGCCCCATTTAATGGGAGATCTGCATCAAAGGTGGGATCCACATGATGGATGATGGACATTAAAGGTGGGCCCACATAATGTTCGGTTGACATCAAAGGTGGGCCCACATGATGAACGGCCAATATTGAAGGTGAGGCTGCACATAATGAATGGTCCACATCAAGGTGGGCCCACATAATGGATGGAATGGGCTTCACATGATGGATGGCCCATATTAAAGTGTGGTCCCTCATAATGGATGGTCCACATTATGTGGGCCCCACCTAATGGATGGTCAACATCTAAGGTCTTGCATGATGGATGGCCATATCCAAAGTGGCCCACATGATGGATGATCCATGTAGAAGGTGCACCCCACACCATGGATGGTGGATATCAAAAGTGAGCCCCACATGATGGACAATCCACTTTGAAAGGAAGCCCACACAATGGACACATCAAATGTGATTTCAAGTGATGGGTGATGGCTAGTGGACATTAAGGGGCCCCACATAAAGGACATTTAGCATTGATGGTGGGCCCCACATGATGGATGACCTATACCAAGGTGGGCCCCTAATAATGAATGGCCCGCATCTAAAAAGGGCCTTGCATGATGGACGACCCACTTTGAAGGTTTGACTCACATGATGGATGATCCGCATCAAAGGTGTGCTTCATATGATGGGCGATCCACATCCAATGTCTAACATAATGGATGGCCCAAATGTCTTAAAACATGAAGATTGTAACCATCCATTCTTTTGCCATTTGGGGCACGGTCCATCGATGGTGAGATCCACCAAAACAATAATTTGGATTGCTCTTATAATGGAGTTTTTGTAATCTTTAAAACTGACATCAGACAACTACCCTTTAAAAAAGCTCTTATTTGAACATTTTGCCAAACATGCTTATTTTAAATAAGAGCTTTTTTATTTTGAGAAGGTAGTTTTACCAAATGAACATATTTAAAACAAGAACTAGAAGCCAAAAAGAAGAAGAAGAAGAGAGCTTATTAGAGTAGCTTTATTTAAAAAGCTCTTATCGACTTAAAGTAGAGATACCCAACGGGCCCTAAGTCTTGGATGGTCATGATTTTAGGTGTCAAAGTGAACATGAGGCAGTGAACTTGATGGCTAATGTGGATCTTATAAAAGTTACAGTCATGTAGTGGCACTCGATAACTTAGCACAAAGCACAACATCGCCTCTCCAAGCCAAAATTGGACCAATGTGAATTTCATACAACAATTGTTACTGTTAGTGCACTTTTCTGTAGCATACTAGTACACCTTGTTTGTCAATCACTTAGGTGAGTGAGTCTAGTGTCAGTTGAGCTTAATGAAGATGAAGACCGAAGACTCAAGATAGACCAACTGCATTAAGAATGAAGAAGCAGGTAAAAGAGATGCCTTGGTGTGCCTTGCCTTGAACCTACCCAAAACCATAACCTCTTAGATGACTTGGACCAACTAGGTATACCCTTAGTCATCATTATTAGTCTTAAAACTCCATGAAAAACATAATAAGTTAGACTAATTAAAGAGGTGGAAGTTGTTGTAAACAAGACAGCTCAAACAACAGTTTTCGATTAGACTTCGATCAATCAGACATAAGTCTTAATCAATCGGAATTTGTTCCAGCAAATTTAAAAATCCACTGGACAAATTTTCGATCCATTGGAAGGGGTCAGTCCGATCAATTGGACCATGATTTCGATTAATCAGAATATCTTCCAACAAGTTTTTTGGACAGATTTTCGATCAATCGGACATATCTCCGATCAATTGGACCTTTTTTTCCGATCAATCGAAGATACGCAAATTTGCCCTTTTTTTACCGTTGGAAGAAAATTATAAAGAGTGGGGGATTCATTTTTGACAAGCGAGTAAATTTTAAGGAAATAAAAGCCACCATTGTTGAAGATCATTAAGAGCTCTATTTCTAAACCAAACAAGTGATCTTCCTTGTGATTCATCACAAGCATGGAGCATTCAAAGCTCAAGATAAAGATGCACTTGTCCATCTTTTGATCTCTAGAGATTGGATTGATCTCGATAGTCATATTCTTATCCAGTACTCTATGATGAGATCTATGTAGGTGAGACTCTCTAGGTAACCCATTCCCATAAGTTGTAGAGATCTCAAACCTACCCTCTTATCACCTTGGGCATCTCAAAGACATCATTTGCAAGGTGGTTGATCAAGTGTAGCTGAGGCATTGAAGATACAGCGGCAACACGATCGGGGGAGCAAGGGAAGCTGATTGAAGCACAGGAGAGTAGATATCAAGCAACCCGAACCGGCACTGAAAAAGGGGCTCATCGGACAAGTAAGGTTGTCATTGTAGAGAGTCCTTCCACTCAATTTCCTGTGGGAGTTGAGTGTAGAGTTTGTTTGTCAAATTCGAATTAGGTTCGTTTGTCGATCCTTGGCTTATTAGTTGAGCCTAAAACTCTAGGGACGTTGGCTGTTCCTTGGTGCGTTTGTCAACCCAAAGACTAGGTGTTGTTTGGTGTTCCTTGGCTTATTTGCCGAGCCTAAATAAAGTCTCCAAAGGAGAGCCTCTGATACGAGAGTGAACATGCGTTGTCCTTGAGTAGGACTTAAGGTGACCTTGAGTAGGTCCCATAGGTTGGGAAGAACCTGTAAACTCTCCGATTGGGTGGAGCGGATTTAAAACACCTTAGTTGTGAGGAACCAGATTTAAACTCCCTAGTGAATGCCGGTGTGCTCAAACGGGTTGAGTACTTGAACCGGGAGTGGAGTAGACAAGTAGTCGAACCACTAGACATGCTTGTGTTTGTGATTGTATTTGAGCACATTTTTTTATTATGCATTGTGTTTAATTACTTAATTATGAATGCTTAATTAGAATGTATGCTAGGCACTAAATAGGCACATCTATACACAAGATGTACTTTCACTTAGTTTTGTAGACTTGAGCTTAATTGATCCATCTTCTATAGTCTACTTAGGTTACATAGATTAGAAGTATGATTTGCTTAATCATTTGAGTATCTATGCATACTTAGACTAGGTTGCTTATTACTTAAATCATATGCTGGTCTTGTGATTGGACCTACTTAGGCTTGGAAGCCGAAGTGTTCTTGCTTACTTAGTTTAATTTGTTAAAACTGTTAAGTAGGCGAAAAGAATTTCAAAAGGTCTTAATCCCCCCATAGGACTTAGCCATAATACTAGTTGCTCTCAGAGCTTCCGCATGCATACGCCTTTACTCCAAAAGGTGTAATTTCAATTGGTATCAGAGTAGGTTGCTCTTCAAAGACTTAACCGTCTAGAGTTAGATCCAGTACGGGAGCACTAGCATCATGTCTGCCCAAGAGGAAATCTATGTTGCCTCATGTTGAACTATTAGTAAAATGATTAGTTGAGGTCAACAATAACTAAGGTAGGAACTACTGTCATATCCCCTACCAAACATTGCTCTCCAACTAAGAATGAACCTAAGGGATATAAATATAGGATAGATGAATTCCCTCCCAAAAAACATGTTGGGTCCTAAAAATCATACCCAAGGGGGTTGTGAACTAGGTTAGGTGACCTTAGGAGACCAATTTGAGCTTTATAGATAAAATACAAGGAATGAGCCTGATTTTGAGCTAATTGATGAACTTGAGGAATTTAGCCTCTTTGGAACTATAAGAATATCTGAGGATTTCAGCCTCATTTTTGTGTGTACGGGTAAATCAGAGGATTCAAGCCTCATTAGCCCAATTTTGGTATTTTAGCCTTGCATTTAATTTGTATATTTGCTTGCTAGACTATCATCCTGCTTAGATTAGTTAATCATCCGAAGTTTTATGCTTCATTGTGTGCTAATCTTTACTTAATATTGGTCTTGATATACCAATTGGGGAGGTTGGTTGATTGGGCTATAAGCCCTTTGTGCTTTTATTGCAAATGTATATCCTTAACCAATTATGCATGATTAACTATGATTAGATAGTTTCATTTTCTTGTTAATCATATTCCTTAGCATACTCCATGTTTTAAAGTTCATGCACCCTATACTCTCATTGTTAGCATGTGCTTATAGTTATAACTGCGATATACTATCTTCTCTTACCTTAACCTTAAGTGATGTAGAATTAAAGGGAGAGAGAATAGTTTGTAAATTGCTGACAAAAAGAGGGAGAAAGACCAAGTCCCATAAAACTAGTTTGTTTGCTATGTTTTGTGATGCAGGATTCACAGGTTATGGGAGAGCAAACTGAAGAGGAGCTGCCTAGTTAGTCATGTCAAGAGTCCTGTATTTATTTCATTATCAATGTAATCTCTTGTTCATATACTTTGTTTTGGTAGGTTAGGTTTTTGTAAGTAATTGACAAAGGGGGAGATTGTTAGTGCACTTTTCTGTAGCATACTAGTGCACCTTGTTTGTCAATCACTTAGGTTAGTGAGTTTAGTGTCGGTTGAGCTTAATGAAGATGAAGACTGAAGACTCAAGACGGACCAGCTGTATCAAGGATGAAGAAACAGGTAAAAGAGATGCCTTGGTGTGCCTTGCCTTGAACCTACCCAAAATCATAACCTCTTAGATGACTTGGACCAACTAGGTATACCCTTAGTCGTCATCATTAGTCTTAGAATTCCATGAAAAACATGATAAGTTAGACTAATTAAAGAGGTGGAAACTGCTGTAAACAAAACAGCTCAAACAACAGTTTTCGATTGGGCTCCGATCAATCGGACATAAGTCCCGATTAATCAAAATTTGTTCCAGCAAGTTTGAAAATCCACTGGACAAATTTCTGATCAATCGGACAGATTTCGATCCATCGGAAGGGGTTAGTCCGATCAATCGGACCATGATTCTTATCAATCGGAATATCTTTCAGAAAGTTTTCTGGATAGATTTTCGATCAATCGGACATGCATCCGATCAATCGGATATGTCTCCAATCAATTGGAGATATGCGAA
Source organism: Liriodendron chinense (assembly GCA_003013855.2). Classification (NCBI taxonomy): domain Eukaryota; kingdom Viridiplantae; phylum Streptophyta; class Magnoliopsida; order Magnoliales; family Magnoliaceae; genus Liriodendron; species Liriodendron chinense. The sequence continues at coordinate 6,969,752 of ML058327.1, read as the reverse complement.
TCTGCCTGCCGTTGGAAAAAAAGTCTATAAAGAGTGAGGGATTTGTTTTTTAGCCAAGAGAGGGAATTTTGAGGAAATAGAAGGTATCATTGTTGAAGATCATTAAGAGCTCTATTCCTAACCCAACCAAGTGATCTTCTTTGTGATTCATCACAAGCATGGAGCATTCAAAGCTCAAGATGAAGATGCACTTGTCCCTCTTTTGATCTTTAGAGATTAGATTGATCTTGATAGTTATATTTCTATCAAATACTCTATGATGAGATCTTTGTAGGTGAGACTCTCTAGGCAACCCATTCCTATAAGTTGTAAAGATCTCAAACTTACCCTCCTATCACCTTGGGCATCTTAAAGGCATCATTTATAAGGTGGTTGATCAATTGTAACTTAGGCATTGGCGACGTAGCGACAACATGATCGCTGGAGCAAGGGAAGCTGATTGAAGCACGGGAGAGCGGAGATCAAGCAACCCGAATTGGCACTGAACGAGGGGCTCATCGGACAAGTAAGGTTGTCATTGTAGAGAGTCCTTCCACTCAATTCCCTGTGGGAGTTGAGTGTAAAGTTTGTTTGTCAAACTCGAATTAGGGTCATTTGTCGATCCTTGGCTTATTAGTTGAGCCTACAACTCTAGGGACGTTGACCATTCCTTGGCACGTTTGTCGGCCTAAAGACTAGGGGTTGTTTGGTGCTCCTTGGCTCGTTTGCCGAGCGTAAATAAAGTCTCCAAGGGGGAGCCTCTGACACGGGAGTGAACGTGCGTTGTCCTTGAGTAGGACTTAAGGTGACCTTGAGTAGGTCTCATAGGTTGAGAGGAACCTGTAAACTCCTCGGTTGGGTGAAGCCGATTTAAAACACCTTAGTTGCGAGGAACCAAATTTAAACTCCCTAATGAATGCTGGTGTGCTCAAAGGGATTGAGTACTTAAATCGGGAGTGGAGTAGACAAGTCGAACCACTATACATGATTGTGATTGTATTTGAGCACATTTCTTATTATGCATTGTGTTTAATTACTTAATTATGAATGATTAATTAGAATGTATGCTAGGCACTAAATAATCACATCCAAACACAAGATGTACTTTCACTTAGTTTTGTAGATTTGAGCTTAATTGATCTATCCTCTATAATCTACTTAGGTTGCATAGATTAGAAGCTTGATTTGCTTAATCATTTGAGTATCTATGTATACTTCGACTAGGTTGCTTATTGCTTAAATCATATGCTAGTTTTGTGATTGGACCCACTTTAGGCTTGGAAACCAAAGTGTTCTTGCTCACTTAGTTTCTCAAAGCTTTCGCACGCATATGCCTTTACTCTAAAAGGTGTAATTTCAGTTGCAAGGCCGCTTGGGATACCCCAATAACGGATTAAGTTAAAAGAAAATAACTATTTTAACTTTCTTTTTAACCATATTTGGTTAAGAAATGAAAAGTGGAAAAGATCTTACCTTTCAACCAAAAAATTAAAAAAAACTTAAAAATTTATTATTTTTTAATTCCATAATAGTGGTTTATCTTTCTAACTACTTTTAAATCTCTCCTTCTCCCCTAAATATATTAGGCATGGTAATGGGTTAGTTTTAGGTTGCACCCAACTTAGATTTTCGCTTAAAGCCCTACAAGCTTTGCCCAAGATAATGGGCCCAAACCTAAAAAAATAGTTGGACCTAGGCCCAACCTAGCTTGGACCAAACATTGAATAAAATCTTTATTTCTAACCTAAATGTTTTTAATCTATCAATTGATCAAGTGGTTCAAGTGTACACTAAAAACACTTAGAAGGAATAAAATTAATGGTTTATATTAAACATGCATGGTTTGCCTCATCGAGTATCAAAATGACATTCCTAACTTATAGATGTACATATGAAGTTGGGTTAGGTTGAGTTAGGTTAGGCCAAGTCAAGGTAAAATGACTTGAGCCTAAGCTTGGTTCAGATCATGCATGTAAGGCACATGCCTAGAAAATAGGCCAAACTAATGGATCCAGGCCTAGTCCAAAGCTGGGTCAAGTGCATTAGGTTGCCCAGCCCATTGCCACTCTTACCCATAACTACTCGTAAGAAATATATAACTCAAAATTAAACAATCCAAATGGTGGATCCTACTTTAAATGGATCATAAACAATAAATTAGAGAAATATGTAATTCAAATTGAATTGTCCAAATAGTGGGTCCCATTGTAGATGGATCATAAATCTATATAAAATAGTGAAATAATATTTAGTTATTAATTAGTGGATGCCAAACGATAGTACTTTGTATATTTAATTTTAGGGCGTGTTTGGATTACCGTTTATTGCGATAATGTGTGGTAAATGCACATATACCAACGAAATCGGTCAATTAGATACACCTGCAGTGTGTCGAACTCATAAGTCTTGAAACAACCGCCAAGTTACTTGGGTTTTCTACTGCCATTCAAACGAATTCAATGGGATTTCTCTAGATGTCACTTGAGTCGAAATCATCCCTTTCCATGCTCTAAGGGTGAAGAGAGGGGAGATGCACGCCAAGGTTTTCAAATAATCTCTCTTTCTTCATTTCGCAGGGGTGAAAACCTCCGCATCATCTTTTCCTCAATTGTAAATCTCCATTGATCATCTCCGATAGCTCCTGCCTGTAACTACAAACACCTAGAAGCTTGCTAGGTAAGTTTCTTCATCATTTTCTCTTTTGTTTTGGAGTATTGCTTCCCGTTTCTGGCATTGTGATTGGGGGATGATTAGCCTATTTTGGAAATGACTCCAATGCTTCCTCCTTCCATGCCTGGAGGTTCGACAGGGGCATTCATTTCATAGTTTGTCTCGATTTCAACTTGCATGGTTGTCCCCTTCTAATATCAACTCTCTAGACTTTCTATTGTTTGTTTTTTGTCTGGGTCAGTGGCATGTATGTTGTTATCTGTCCCTATATTGACTTGCATGGCTTTCCCCTTTTGGCTTACACTCGAATCTCTTCCTAATTCTAAATATGGAGGTCTGAAAGGGGCATACATGTCGTTATCTGTCCGTTTGCTGATGTGCATGATTTTTCCCTTCTGGCTTACACTCGAATCGCTTCTGAATTTCAAAAATGGAGGGCCGAAAAGGGCATGCATATCTATCCCTATTCATATTTGCATGGCTTTCCCCTTTGGTTGCCTGATCTTAATCAACCCCCCATTTGCACATGTATGGGTTTCCCATTTGAAGATCGACTAACATGGCTTGTTACTCTCCACCATAAACTACGTAAAGGGGCATGCATGTCCTAATGTGTCCAAATTTGACATGGATGGCTTTCACCATTTGAGATTGAGTTACATAACTTCCTCCTTTTCAATCTGGAATAAAGAGAAGGGAATGCATGACCTATAACTACAGTGATTACTTTAATTTTATGTAAATCATATTCTTGGATGCGACCTAAAATCTTTTGGGATCGGTGGATCGTTGTAAATCAGTCCTTCAGTTTTGTGACAACTTGCTGATATGTATATATCTAACAAATAGCTCAAATTTTCTTTTATTTCTTGTTATCCTTACATTGTGGAGGTCCATCTGTCCAATAACTTAAACTCTTTCTCCATTTTTAGGTCCCCTTCGTTGACGTCCAGTTCCATCTTATACGGTTCACTAAGAGGAGTGACTTTTGCAAATAGGTCTATAGTCACAGTTGCGCCCACTATTTCTATTTTTTTCTTCGACTTCTTATATTGTATAATTTCTTCTCTATTAGCATTTCTATTCTATTACAATATTTAATTTATTTTTTGTGTTTTTCTATAATTAACATTTGGTATGCAAATAAGTTAATCTATATGGTATGTTTATTGTGCATGTATGGCCTGAATTATATTGTCCTGTAAACATTAACTAAATCAATCGATCTGTCTAAATATACAGTACTTCTCATATGTGAAAATTATCTCTCCTGTGACAATAACATTGATTTGGTATATGACAAGTGCATGCTTGAAATCTGTATTTTCTATCATGACATTTATCAAAATATATTCCAAATTCATGTCTCACTAGGCCATCTGTCTTATAAGATTTGTATCTATGAAAAGATATGTCATCTTCCAACTCTTCTAGCAATGATGAAGATCAATGGCTGCAACCTCCGCTGCTCTTGTAACTGCATATTCTGTCTTGTCCATAGCAGAATATTACCGAACGATTTGATGAGATCTGAATTGTGTAAGGGTGATCTTAAATAGAGTCATTTCATTGTTGGGATTATTGCGAAGACAGATATTGCAACCAACATGGCGTAAACGCATATGATTGTGCTACCAAATTCGGAGAACAATCGACCAGTGCTCACAATACAGATGATCAGCTTCCGCCTTGTCACAATGAATTAGAATAGAGGGAGGTTCTTGCTGACCTGGAGGCACTTTTTTGCCTCTTCATCGCCACTGTGATCATGGCATTCTCCTTTAAGCTCGTCTTCTTTCGCTTGGGCAAGTTGAGAAAGGAATTTGGTTTTGGAATTTTGGTATTTTGGTTTTCTCTATGGGCGGGAACGTACAGACATTATAGCATTCACATATATTACACAGAGAGAGGTCGATGGATCAGATCTTCGAATTGAGACCCATGTATGTCCACACAGTGCTTATGGGGACTGATTTTCTTGGATAATGATGTTGTACAACACACAATCTGTATATCATTGGATTATGTAAATCATGTGGAAGCACTCGTATGATAAATGGCCAAGATACGTAGATGAGAGGTGGACCCCACATTCATGGTTGACAAAAAAAATTGTCCAGGTGAAACACTGAATCGTAAGACACAACCTAAATCCTACATATAAGTGTATATCCAACCACCTGTCTTTAAAATTCAGGTTACATTATGGTCTATCCAATCACTAGACTTTACAAATCAACTGAAATGTTCGGTCTTTTTGACCAAATAAAATGGATTGTAATGTAATCAGACAACAAATGGGTTTCCAGCTGAGTTTAGAAAGACATAATTATTTAATTTATACGGCCCATTACCATAGTAATCGGCAATCCAAACATGCCCTTAATATCAAAATAACATATTATATATTTTTAAATAGAATCCAAAATTGTTATATATTAGCTAGTACATTTACCAAACTGGGTTGATAAAACACACATCATGTTGGGCCCAAGGTTGGCCACGTCGTGCCACATGATGTTCACTTCCAAAAATCTCATCCAGAGGGACACCCATCAACTTTTGGCGAGGCCCAATGTGATGTAATAGTGAAATACACTCCAATCAATGTGTTTGTAATTCTATTACTATGTGAAAAAGATCGAAATTAGACGGCCCTCGGTGATGTTTTTGCACGCTGAATTTTTTGTCGCCGAAAACCATTTTCGGCGGACGAAGCTCGACGAAATTTATTTGATGAAAGATGTAACCGCTGAATAATCTGTGCTGATTTTCAAGTTGGCTTTCCCATATTCGTTAGCTAAGGCCCCCAAAGCCCCCGCGCGCAACGGTTTTTTTTAAAGCTGCTTGCTGCTGTTCAAGCTCCACTCACTGCCTACTCCACGAGTCACCACAGCTTCGTCAACGCCACTTGTATATAGACAATAATAGTGCCAAAGTGGATCGCTTCACTTTTTAGGCTCCGCTCGCTAGCTTTGAAGCCATGCGAAAAACTACTGAGCGCGCTAGTGCGTTTGCTTAATAGTCATAATTATTTTGAAGCTAAAAAACGTATGCGCGCGCTAGCTAACAGAATGCAATGCTTCCTTCTAGTGGCGGTCGGTCGAGCTGGAACATCAGCTCCATGAGGGGGAAGCACACAGGCTTGCATCTTTTGATTCTATTGGGTGGCGTGGTGGGGAGGCATGGTGGAAGCTCGGGACCTGATTGGAGCCATTTCACATCCATACTGATGCGTTAGGGAAAGCACTAAGTGCTTTCTTGGGGTAGAGGTCAGCCCAAGGTTTAGAGAATGTAATAGATTTTTTCAATAAAAGGACGAAGTTGAGTCCCCGTTGATTTTAGAAAATAAACGACGGCATAGAGCCGTCGTTTTTGTAACATACAACGACCATAATTCATCGGCTATACCCGTCGTTTATTATAAACGGAGACTGTGGCCGTCGTATGTGGAATAACTTTCAATGACTTAGGCCGTCGGATATATAAAAAATACGACGGCCTGAGCTATAGAATTCAAGAAAAAAAAATCATTTATTAGTGCTTCATGGCATCTGGCTGAGTCTGAAACCTGATAGATACATACATTCCAATCCAAATCCAAATTCATTCTAATTTAAATTCATACACATTCATTCCAATCCAAATCCAATTAAAACCATTCTACAACTAATAAAATATCATAATAAAACAACAACTTGCGCAAT